>CM076569.1:95280235-95899624 GCA_034641835.2 Pinus albicaulis | reverse complement strand
TCTGATTAAGCAGAACAACCAAGAATCTTAAAAAAAATACCTTGGTACTCGAACCAAAATTGAAAACGTAACAACCAAAAATTTCACCAACCGAGAGAGTATTCACACAAAGGAGAGAGAAATAGACATATAGACACTGTAAACATAGCCCAGAGATTAAAAAACACTGTAGAAATAGGTCACCATAGGCAGACAAGACCGGAAAAGCTAAAAACTAAAATTTCAAAATTTGCCCCCAGGGATATGCTACTTGACAGTTTTTAAACAAGTGTGCATACGCGACTGTGTCAAAGGAAACCCGCGTATACGCGACTTCCTTTGAAGCAAACTGCGTGTATACATGTCTGTGTATAGACAAACTCGTGTATGAAAAGGTAAATAATGAAAAATAAAAAATATCAAGCCTGGATAAAGAACCAAGTGTTCAGTCTGACTGAGAAAAAGTTAACTGGACTGGTAATAATTATTCAAACTGTTGGAAACCTTTAAAACAGCTGAAACCACCCAACAGGGGAATCATAAGAATGCGATCCCCAATGGAGTCGCCAGTTCTGTTTCGGGAAAAAACACCCTAGAGGTTTGTTGGGTCAAAACCTCCACAGATCAGGGCATACTATTCAAGAAGGACTCACACAACCACACTTGTATGCTAAAAACTAGATAGCATTGATAGTAGAACTCACTCGTAATCCTACGTTTGATGTAGATCCCACGGGGTCCAAACCCCCAGCAACCCTTCTTCCTCCTTAACCTGAAAACCAAGAAGAAACATGCACGAAAATCTAGTTGTACAGCATATAATTACCCTAAATGTCAGTGAAAACCATGTGAAACATCATGTAAACAATAATAAATGCTTAAACAATAATCTTTTCACATATACAAGTAGATGTTAACACGTGAATTTAGGAACAAGATGGTTCTTCTTCATTATGAACAGCATGTACAGTAATAAAATGTGGAGAGATCACCTGAATCCTTCCATGATCTTCGAACAGACCGTCATCCAGATCCGTCTCGCCCTTTCCTCGCTAAGATACTTTCAAGACTTGTGCACTCGAGATGGCATATGAACTGATGAACATCTCCAGGAAACAAGGGTTTCCTGTAAAAATCTGGGAAAGTGCAGGAGACGGGAAATCCGACTTGAATTGGGGCTCCAACAGAGTATAATATCTATAATTTCTCTCTCTACTTTAGGCCATGCACATGAGGGGCTTTTATACTCCCTCAAAGTAGTTTCAATCAGTTGGAAACAGTTGGCCACGTGCTGGGGTGGTTGAACTACTGGAGTAACCATCAACCCAACCCGAAAATAGGGATTTTTAATATATTTTTTAATGATTTTAATGGCATACGCAGAAAAGTACATGTGGACTCGCATATACACGCGGAAAAGTCTGGGCATAACCGCGTATGGGAATTTTAACACTGTTTTTTAGTGATTTTTGTTCAAGTCTGTAGGAATGGGTACCTAAAGCCATAAAGACAATCATGAATCACCTGAGGGTGAAAAATGATGCTATAACAAAAAACAAGTGATAAAATGGCAATCACAAGAAATTAAGGGGATGGTTTCATTTTTACAAAAGCTTGAAATCAAGAAACTTTGCTTGAAGTTGGTTTCATTTTTACACAAGCTTGAAACAAAGATAAACTATGCTTGAAACCAGTTTCATTTTTACACAAGCTTGAAACGGAAACAAACTATGCTTGAAAAAGTAAGCATGCCCCCCAGCATGGTGACTCAATTCGAGGTACATGCCCGCCAAGCTTCAGTCCATATGAAAGACAGATGGAGTGAAGGTTCAAGTTACGAGATCAAGAGAAAGACTCGACTGGGATTTTACAAGATCTTTTCAAAGACTTGAATTGAACGAGAACGTGTTTCATTATTTTAACGAGGTTGACACATTAAAAGAACTATCCTTAGGACACTCTTGTTTCATTTTTTAAGGAGCTTGACACAAGACAAGGAACTCTGCTCTGACCGTCTTGTTTCATTTTTTAAGGAGCTTGACACAAGGAAAGGAACCATGCTCCGAAGAGCTTGTTTCATTTTTTAAGGAGCTTGACACAAGACAAGGAACTCTGCTCCAACAACCTTGTTTCATTTTTTAAGGAGCTTGACACAAGAAAATGAACTGTGCTCCGACCGACCTCATCATAATGAACAAGAAGTCATTGCTTCCAAGAGTTCCACTCCCGATGGAAGGAAAAAATCCTGGAAGTCAGGACCCAATGCCCCCAGCACCTGATGCACAATGGCACTATCACTAGGTACAGGCATGGGGTAGGTAGCCACATAGTTGACCTGCGGTGGGGCAGATACAACGGGTGGATAAAAACAAGGAAGGGATGATGGCAGGCCAGCTGCCATATCAGGACCAAAGAACGAAAGCTGATCAATGGTCACGATCCGTCCTTCATGTGGAAAACAGACCACACGAAAAAAGGAGGAGACAAGCGCTCCCATGGCATAGGTGTAATCGCACCCCAAGAGTAGATTGAAATCCAAGGGGCCTGAAACAACCATCACGTCCATATGGATGGTTTTGCCTCCCAAAGTAACAGGTAACCTTGGAAGGATCCCTAATGGTTGACTAGTTCTTCTGTTAAACGCCAACAGATTCTGCGTAACAGGCGCAAGCGGCGACAAATCGAAAGCTTGCCAGGTAGTTGAGGATATAACACTAATAGATGCACCTTCGTCTATAATGGTGCTGGGTACAACGAGACCAAAATCCTGTACTATGATATCGAAAGGCACATAAGACGGAAGGCGGTATCCTGCGAATCGATTCCAATCAAAAGAAGCGACCAAACTACTCGGAGGGGCTACCATCGAACTGAGATGGTCCTCCCCTGGTGTTACGGAAGAAGAAGGAGCATCCTCCATGACCTCCATCTCAAAGGTGGGAGGGGTATCCTCTAGAACCTCCATCACGGGAGGCGGAGGAACAACTTCTTGAGATACAGGGACTGGAGAATATTTCTCCAAGTCCGAGGAATCTGAAGAAACAAGAAGAACCTGAGGGATGTGAGATCCACTTTCGACGGAAAATACCTGGTGCACCACAGACGGGGCCAGTTCAACCGATCCCACTACCAATGGTTGGTTGGGAACGGATTCCTGAATTTGAATTTCTGAGAGAGTGGGATCGACCAAGGATGACTCTTGACCAATCGTGGCATCAGCTGGTGGAAGACTCATAGAAAGCTGTTTGTAACTAGCCGGAAGGCACGGTGCAGAAACAACCGCGTTGTCCAAAACTAGCTTGGCTTCATCCATATATGGAAAAAGGTGAATGGCATGGTGCCCTTCACACAACTTATAGGGATTGGCAAGCTTACCCTGCTTCTTAAGAGTTTCACCAGCACTAATTGAAGACGTGCCCCCAACCTGACTCCCGGAAGCCAAAGGCAACGACGGGCGACCGTTGGACCATACTTCGAGCACCTTGGGAATGCCAGGGCAGTCTCGAAGAAGATGGTCTCCCGTGCACAACATGCAAGGGAACTTGACTTTCCGCGGAGGGTTGGGAGGTTTATCAATGGAAGGATTCTTAGGTGCAATAACCGCAGAGCTAGCCTCTCCTTTATCAGACTTCTTCTTCTTTGCCTTCTTCTTCTTCTTCTTAGCCACCTGGTTACTCGAATCTAGACTTTCACCAGGCGAAGTAGAAGATGAGGACGCAGAAACAGGTGAAGAAGGGGAGGGGTCCACCTTAGAATCAACATGATGTTGCTCAGGTGGAGGAACTGATTGAACAGTAGCCGAGACATTCGGAACCACAGAGGTTGAGAACAACCAAACAGGAAACCCAACAGTTAACCCAGGAAGGGACAATGTTGCCATATAAGGAGCACCAACATTTCCAAAAGGAGGAAAAGGACCAGGATTCCCATCGGAGGGGATACCTTGGTTGGTGAACTCTGGAAAAGTTTTCGTCAACAACTCAAAACCGCACACGGGCTAAAAACCAAGGCACACAATCAAACGGCCAACAAGCAAATTCTAACAGGGCGTGTGATCGCGGGTGATTTATTTTACGACATTGAAACTTAGAAACTTCACCGTTTCATGTTTTAAGAGTCGAGAAACGGATGAAAGATGACTCTATCTCTTTCAGTTTTGAAGCAAGCGTGAAAGGACAAGCACTTGGTGATCTTTTCAAATTTAAAGAGTCAGATAAGATCAAAATGATTGCTCAGGAATACTAGGCAAAGGGTGTACCAAATAACCGTGAACTGCAATATACACCTTGGTTTCAAAATGAAAGAGAAATCAACCAAGGACTTTCCATACGTGCAGGCAATCTCCCCGAATGTTGTGTCCAATGTATCACGGGTATAGGGCGGCAGACTCGGCTTCCTATGGATAAAGGATAGAAACCTAGTGGGGTCTCCCTTTATATACTCGATGGTACGGTGAGCACAAGTCCGTAATAGTGCTCTCTAAAGCCAAGAGGCGAACGACAGCTACTAGTTTTTAAGACGCCGAAACACGTCTCTAGCCTAGACCTCTAAATGTGTTTCTTTAAATTTCAATGTTGCCTTAGTGTAAATTGAGTAAACTTTAATGTAAATCTTCAATTACATTTCAGTTTTTAGGCCCTAGCGAATGTAATATCTAAAAATATCCTAAATGCAAACTACATGCCACAATATATCATTTTATTCGATGAAAGCTAATTATGAGAGAGTTAAGAGATTTTTCACACAACAATAAAATGATCAGAAAACAACCAACAAAGTCTCTAATGCAGCTAATGTAAACCAAAAACTTTTCTCTCAAAGTCACTAATCACTAATAACACCGAAAAGATTTTAATTTGCACTAACTAGTCGAAAGCAAAAGAGATTTTTTATATTTTCAATGTTTAATAGCAAAGTGCACTAAACAAAATGAAAACTAATGAAAAGAGAAATTTGAGAAGTGATGAGGAAAGAGCAAAACACACAAATTTCACTCAACGCAAACACACAATCAGATCTCCAAATTGAAAAAACAGTCCCTCAAAACCAAGAGAATCCCAAAGACCCAAATGGACCATGTAATCTAGGCCCAAAACGAGATAAAGCGAAATTCAAATGAAGAAGAGAACAAACACTCAAATAACGCAATAAAATGATAAACAACCACCAAACGAATGTAAAGAAGCAATCACAAGGTCGACTGAACCAATAAAAACCAAAAAACTCCCAAGGGAGGCTCAACACACAATAGCACTTAAATGCCCTAGGGCTAGAATGCAAAATCGATGGAAATGGGAAAACAACCAAAGGATGGAGGTCACAGTCAGTCAAAAAAGGCTCCAGAACACTCAAGCAGTCGAAAAAACAAGACCAAACACACTGAGCAAGCTCAGGAAGTTCAGAACAGAGAAACCCCTAGTACCTCACAGGATTGGCGCGACTGTGAGGCTGAAACTAGCGCCATAAAAGAATTGGCGCAGGTAATACACAAGCAACCTGTGCCAATGGGCGCGACTGTCACACTGAAAAGCGCGCCAGCCGAGTTTTCTATGGAAAAATTAAAAAAAGCACTCCAACAAGCAGACTAGTGATGATCAAGCTGACCAAAAGCCAAAATCACAAAAAATCCAACCAAAAGAGTCGATCAAGCAAGAAAAATCGAGAAACAACCGAAAATACAATACAATACTCCAAGTGTTCAGTTCATAAACTAAACCGGAGATTGACTGAAGCAGCTTTGATCTACTTCGCTAATGCAGAGCAATAGTGTTTCGAAGGCTATCTGGCTAACTTCAGGCTTCGTCTGTAGCTTATAAAGCAGAACAACAACAAGCTAGACGATTCCCCAGCTGAGTCGCTAATTTGTTGTGGAGGTAAATCCCCTCCGCGGACAGAGGCGATCCCTACTAGCCCAGATCGGGTCTAGCAACAATCGTCACACACTATAGTGCAGGTTCCTAATTGCAAATAAACCAACTAGCGATGAAGGCTTACCTGGAATCCAACGTTGTCTCTTGTAGAGAAAGTAGCGCTCCCGTTCCTTGGCTCTGACAGATCACAATCCTCATGATCTCCGTGATCGGACACCTGCACACGCAAGAAACAAAACAAACGCAAGTGTAAAATCCAGTATATGCAACTATATGTCAGTTAGAGAAGACATAACTCATCATCATAATCAACAACAAGAGTGGAACCATAACCAATAGTCGCTTATCATTAATCAATCAAAGAAGAATACAACCATAGCTCTGACGTTGAATTCTCCTTCGGAGGGTCGCCAGCGGAACACGTCTCGAAAAAGCCTATCGGGGATAGGACAAACCTCTCTCTTCGGATGTCTCGACAATAATCTCCTTGCTTGGATTTGGCCTTAAGGAAATGAATCAAGGCTCTTGCAGCATAAGGCTCTGATGGCTCTTGGGAACTTGGAGACTAGCTTGCAAAGGAGATGAGCAAGCTTTTATAGATGGAGGAAGGGGATTTGGGATCCCTATAATCATGGGATTGGCCCTATCCTCAAGGAAGCTTCCATGAGAGGTGGCAAACCACTTCCTCTACATGGAGATCCGGAGCCAAACCTCCCAACTCAAATTAGACACCAGTTTATGGATTGGTTAGGACGAAACTTCCACCATTTATTTTTAAAAAACACTCCTTAAAATGGCTGGTGCGAGTGCGACTCTGAGACAGAGCGCCAATTGCCGTGCCCTCTTTGAAGGATTTCCCCCATTGGCACGGGTACTTAACTGGCTCCCCGCGCCAATGCAAAAAGGGGTGTTTTTAGGGTTTTTCACAAGGAGTTGTCTTCAGGGCAATGAAAGTACATGTTCAGGGGAATGCCATGAAATTTTTTTCAAGTTATGTCACTGCTCATAGGTCACGGAATGAGCCCTCCAATTGTGCGGGATGGGGAATTGCAGGGACGGTGACAAATTGCTGTGTAACAGGGGTATAAAACTTGCGGGGAACAAAGTATGGAACTACGCTAATAGATGAAATTTTGAAATATGGCATGGTACATGGTTTTAAAAGAATGTGTATAGTTTATGAGTCAATTGTTTCTATGGTACGACATTTATTTTCGATTTACATTGATGTATATTATTTAATATTGCATTTTTCATTATTCTCAACAATGTATATACACTCGTTACAATTTATTTTTATGTTTGTAGATGGAAGGTGAAGAAGAAGAAAACAATCAACATCGTGAACAAAAAATTCCTGAAAATAACCCAAGTCATGGAAGTAGCTCTAACAGTGACAATAGTTCAAGCGAAGAATGATGATCACTATGTTTGGATATCAAAGCAAGGCATTGTATTTTTTGAAATATTTGTCTGTGAAATCAAACATTTTTTTTAATGTAATGGACATAGTGTCCCAATTGAAAGACAAAGGGATACCAATAACTGTCCCATTTTGGGCAATAAGCTCACTGTGTTAGTCATATATATATATATATATATATATATATATATATATATATATATATATATATATATATATATATATATATATATATAATAAAATATATTTTAATTTATTCTATTGCGTTCTCCATTGTCGTTGTGAAATGTAACACCACTGATTAAATTTATGGATGATTAAATATTGTAATGAAGAGATGTGAAATTTGATATATGATATAACAAATTAATCCAAAAATCACATTCAAATTCACTAATAAAAATTTAATTCATATGAATACTGTTATAAGATATATATGTGTCGACTTTTGATGAATAATGAATTTTAAAATATCACGATAATTATGATATGATATAACAAATTAATCCAAACATCACATTCAAATGCAGGGTAAAAATCCGAAGTTGGGTAACACTTTTGTGAGAATTGGGGGTGGAAATTTTTTTTTCTCAATAATTCGGCTGAAATTTCATAAAAGTTCGGCCAAACTATTCGAGAGTTCGGCTGAACTTTCGAAATTAGTTCGGCCGAACTTGTTCTGCCGTTTACATTGATGGCGTACTGACGACAATGGAAAACATATTTTTGGTCGGAGATGGGAAAACCGGAAACAAAAGTTCAGTTGAACTAAAAGATCGACTGGAATATTAGTTCGGCCAAACTTTTAAAATAGTTTGGCCAAACTCGTATTTTATAAATATATCGGCCAACAAACTTTTACAGGTTTCTTGTTCACATCTGTCTCGCGCGTCTGTGTCTTGTTTTGTTGCTTGTTGTTGTTTCTCTATTGCGCTCTGTTGCTCTGTGATTTTTGTTGATTTGGAGTTGCATTGCGACGACGAGGGGAGTTTTGTTGATTTACAGTTGCGTCGCGACGCTGAGGTAATTTTTGTTGATTTATGATGATTTTGTAGTTGCAGTTTCTCTTTTTTTTGTAATTTTGTTTTGTTGATTTTTTTAAAATTTGATTTTAATTTATTTTATTTTGTTCACAGGGAAATTGGTCTGTGTATTCCATGATGTCTTCAAGGATCTTCCGGCTTCGTTTGTGAATTTCTGTGAATTTCCAGGTATGTATCGATGTATCTATGCTTATAGCATGCAAATTTCTTCGAATTTCTATGTATCTATGCTTATAGCTCAATGTAATCATATATCAGGTTTCCTGTATTATGTAATTGCAATATAAATTCAATTTACAACTACTATCTGTATTTATATATATGCACATAGTATTTAGAACTCTTAAGCTTGCCTGCCTTACCTGAGTCTTCTTAAGGTCCTTACTTACCAGTCCAGCTTTGTATATACTGATATATATATATATGAATATAAATATTAACGCAAGGCAAGAATAAGTAAGCCAAGAGTCTCCTCCCTTCGCTCGGCTATGAAGAACTATTAAAAATGTTGTTGAAAGTATACGTCATTCATTATTGATGACTGAGGGTTGGTGGAGGAGTTTTTTATTTTTAACATATAGTAAATATCCCTTGATATATTGTCAACTGTGCCTCGGTTTTTTTTTTAAATACTTTGGTTTATATAAATGTACCCGATCAAATAGTTATACTTTTAATGTCATACAATCCTTGTAAAAATAGAATATCAGATTCCACCTTCCCTACATAAACTTCTTCTAACTGCATAAATTATATAACTAGACACCAAGTAAACTATTTACTGTGTGGAAAAACATATCGACATCTTCCCCAGAGGAATCCAGGAACATAGGCATATGTATGCATGTTGCCTCCAAGAGTCACTTTGTTCCTACTAGTTACAGATATTTCATTAAAAGACTTTGTAAACATGGGATAAAAATTTTGCAAAAATATAACATAAATATAACATAAAACCAATTCCAAGCGCCCAAAAACTCCAAAAATTGTGGTTCTGTATGACAACAAATGTCTCTTCAGTTAAAATTTACCATCATGGATGCTCCCATACCATTTGAGTTATAGAGCTCGTATTGCATAACCCCAAAAACTCCACACAGACCCTTATTAGATAAACTGTCCACTTGGCAGTTTTTTTCACGAAAGATATGTTTGAAATGTAAGGAGGTGGAACTAGGCCTTAAGTTGTTGATGCGATCCAGCCATGACTGTAGATTTCCCAGGTTCAGTGTGATACCCTTGTTGAGGTGATCAATCAGTAATTTTGAATCTTTGTAAACCCACATTTTCTCGATACAGAGTTGATTGGAAAACCACAACAATCCCCACAGAGCCAGGACTTCACCCCTCATGTTTGTTCCAGATCCTTCGTGCCAATAAATCTTATAGTGGAAGCTAGGAGATAACATGAGCCAAACACCACACCCACACCTGGAGTGTTGTGAAGCCCCATCAAAATATCTAGAAAAACACATACTTTCGATATATCTCCCATTTTAATGGGGTTTATCACATTTAGAGAAAAACACATTAGCCATAAAAGTTTCCCATTAAAACAAAAAGTAATTTGATACAAAACATAGGTTTTAACCTTATATAGTTAATTGTTTCAAATAGATTCTTAATAAAATGAAAAATATTCAATGTAAAACACATGTACATTAACATATAATTGTGATATTTTCCCTTCTTTCCAACTTAGTCCATCCTTCTAGAAATATCCCTTTTAATGAAGCAAATATATGTTAGATGATCCAAATATGTTAATGTAAAGTTAGGATAAAATATTTATTAAATTAGAATATTTAATAAATAATAGAGAATAAAATATTTATTAAATTAGAATATTTAATTAATATTAGAGATACTTAGAAATAGAATTTTGTTAGTAAAGATAGGACTCTAGAATTGAGTCGTATCTTAGGCTCTAAAATAGGAATAAAGTTAGTAGATTCATTAGAAGGTCATTTATTGTAAATGGACACTTGTTGTTTTTTCAAGTGATCTATAACTAAATTAAGTTATGACATATTTCTTATAAATAGGTTTGTCTCCTATTTGCAAGTTAGAAAAAGTTTACGTTTGTAAACTCTGCAACTTTTTATGTAGTTTCTTTTCCATTATTAATAAAATTACGTGTCTGAGGACACTTCTGCCATTAATGTGGTATCAGAGCCACCAGTAATGCAGATGACATGAAGGTGGAGATTTCAGCTTTGCATATTTTTGGAAAATTCTTCTAAAAGATGAATTGGTATGCAATCTATTAAGTTTTTTTTTGGGAAAATAAATTTAATTGTGATTTATTTCTGGATTTTTAAATCTGAATATCATTCTGTTAAGATTCATTATTTCTTCCTACGTTGCGTAAATTCAGCCTACGTACACCTTGCTCCTTTGATCCTTTGTATAGGCTGTCAAAACCAACTGCTACAACGCCATGAAATTAAATCTCTTTACCGCTTCACTAATACTCTCTCTGATTTTTAAAATTTTTCACTGATACTCTCTCTGATTTCCGTGCAATGCCAACAAGGTAAGCCCTCTCTTCAAAGACCTCGCGCCCATTTCGAACCTGTGCAATGCTTGTCTCCATGTGTTCTCTGTTTAAGCATTTTGAAATGACGTTTTTTGATAATTAAACTTGAAGATATATCAAATCCCTTGAATTTGTTTTTCGCCCCATATGTGGTATTTCCGAAATTTTCTCTATTTTCGAAATACAACAATAGCCATTGCTGACTGCCTCTGCACTGCGAGAAATCAAGGCAAGTACAACAGCAAGCTTCGGCCTCCAATGGCCAACGAACCGCCCAATATCTTCTTAATTCCCTGAGTTATCACCAGATTTTTATGATTGCACAGAACTGAGCTTCCATGCTCATTGAAGGGTATTGTCAATAGCTTGAAATGAAAAAAATCTGTGTGTGCATGTAGCACTCACGGGACGTGAGAAACGAAGGCGTAGAATCCATACTCAGCCATCAGAAGACGTGAAAAATGAGAACGCAGAAGCCATACTCAACCATTGTAGCACCCATTTGTTTGCAAGCTCGATCCCGGGTGGAGGAATGAATAAAATTGTAACGTTTGGAGGCAGGACGAAATCTGCAATACTGTGAAGCGGAGTTAACTCACGGTGTTGCATTGGTAAATGCACACACTATGTAAACGATGGCACCAGCGCTGTAGGAGCGTGAGATTGGTTGATTGCTACCATCGTGAAGCAATTTCATAAGTGCTCTTCCCGTGGTTCGCTAATACTCAGAAAATAGCAAGCGTTTGATTCACTTTTCCACCTGTGAGGTCTGTGGGAAGACAATTGGTAGCTTTCTGCCAAAAAATAGTCCTTTGCGGTAGGATCCTGCCTTTTATGTCCTTAAAGAAGATGTATCTCTTTGCATCTTTGGCCCAATTGAGAAGCAGAGGTGGTCATATGCATGTGAAAAGAAACTAATCGAAAGAATAATTTACGCTGAAAGCCAGATTTGAAGAATGCCACAATTAGTATTAATTTATTAAGAAGTATTGTTTTGTTAAATTTTATTATTGTGGAGAGATAAGTTTGAATTTTTGTAATATGAGTGAAGAAACTTTTGGAGTGATTATTTTTTAAATTTTGGACTAATAAGAAGATATTGTTTATAATTTTATCTCGGAGAAATAAGGGTTATTATTGTAACTCAAAGTACTTTTTTACTTTGAGGGGGGGGGGGGGTAGAATTTTTTAAGAAGAGATTTGTAAAGGCATTGTCAAATTTTGCAAAGATTTCATTGTAAACACTCAACGAGAAATTGACTAGAGCCAAGTGCAAAGCTCAGTCATTTTTCTCCTTTTTTCAACGAATATAAGAGGGTCAAGGCCAAGCCCTGATAGATCATTTTTTGCGTGGTGTGTGTCATTTTTGCGTGGCGTGTTTCGTGTGACGAGTTGCTTAATTTTTTGTGCTTGATACTTTTGTTGCACTGCTTCAACACTACAATGTCGAAGTTAATTAATCTGTTCTCTGAATCTGATAAGCTAGAAGGAGTGAAATCTTATAAGACATGGAAACGTCTAATTGAAAGCACTCTCATATATAATGAATTGTGGCATAAAATTTGTGATGGCAACATTAAGCCAAATAAACCAACAGATGCAACTTCGCTTGCAAAATGCGAAGTAAAAAATGCCAAAGCATTAGCTCTTATAAAAGCTTCAGTTAATAATGAAATGTACATACATATTTAAAATTCTTCAGATGCATGGAATTATTTACGTACATTCAAAGATATCTTTGATACACAACCTGAATCAAAGAAGGTTGATCTTCAATTAAAATTTCTTCAACAGAAATTAACTGAAGGCGGTGATGTCCTTGAGTATTTTTCACGACTTAAAAATATCAAGCAAGAAATCATAAATGCTGGTTTTCAAGCTGTTGCTGAAAGCTTCTTGACCACGATTCTAATTGCTGGATTTCCATCATCTTACACACATTTTTTGGAAACTTTGCAAGTCACTGGAAAGTTAGAAAATATAAAATTTGATGAATTGAGTGACATGTTAGCTCAACATGATAAAACCTTTGGGAAGAAGAAATAGATTGGAGAAGATGTCTTCTTCACCGAGGCCAGCTCAAGTAACTCCTCAGTTGATAGTTCAAGAAACTGAGGAAGAGGAAATTTCAATCAAAGTCAAGTAGCCCAAGGTCGTGGTCGCAGTCAAAGAAGAGGAAACAATTTCAACAGAGGCTACAATTCAGGCAGGAGCAATTTTCAAGGAAGAGGCAACAATCAAAACATAGGATAGCATCATGGCAGAGGACAAAGTCCAAGCAGAGGACAAACTCAAAATAGAGGCCAAAGCAGAGTCCGAGGACAGTATCAAGGTAGAGGACAGTCTCAAGGCAGAGGCAACGATTTCAGTCTAATTGTTTGCAGGACATGTAACAAAGTTGGCCATTATGCGGCAGATTGTGGAAATTCTATTGAGAAGATTCCCAAGTTTCATCCAAACTCTGCACAGTTTGCAAATGATGAATATGATCCTGATAGTTCCGAATATGTCTTCACCAACATAGAAGTAATAGCTTTACAGGTTTCAAGCTTTTTCAGAAGTGATTATGAAGATGCATGGATTTTGGATACATGTGCAACTCAACACATGAAATTTCGACGTGACTTCTTTTGGAGTTTTAAAGAATGTCATATGAATTCAATCTATCTTGTTGATAAAACAAAACATACTCCTTCAGGAAAAGGTGTAGTTAAAATTTATTTTACCAGGCATTGGAGAAAGAATGATTTCAAATGTATGGTATGTCCCAAATTTCAAGCAAAATTTGTTATCTTTAGTCACAATTCGACAAGTAGGACATATGGTAATTATGGAAGATGGCTTAGTTCAAATCAACTCAGTCAAACAAAACATGAAAACAGTGATGACAGGTTATGAAGATGGAAAACTGTTAAGGATGAAAGGGAAAATTATTCCAAGAAATTATGACTTTGCAGGAGCAGCAAGTACAAACATTTCACCAATCAGATTATGGCATGTAAGATATGGCCATCTCAACTTTGACAGTCTCTCTCAGTTACAAAAACAGGGAATGGTTAAAGGAATTCCAACCTTCAAAAGGGAAAATGCAAAGTGTGAATCTTTCATTTTTGGAAAACAACATCGAGAGAATTTTCCTACAAGTTCATGGTGCACAAACAGGCATTTGCAGTTGGTTCACAGTGATATTTCTGGACCCTTTCCAACTTCACTCGAAAGTTGCAGATATTTCTTACTCTTTGTTGATGATTTTAACAGGATGACTTGGGTTTATTTCTTGAAGCAAAAGTCAGAAGCATTTGAAAAGTTCAAAAATTTTCGTCAGCTTATTGAAAATGAAGTAAAGGAGAAGATTAGCACTCTTAGAACTGACAATGGCAGAGAATTCACTGCAAATGAATTCAAAAAGTATTGCATGGATAATGGCATAAAACGACATCTTACCAATGTCTACACTCTGCAGAAAAATGGAGTAGTAGAAAGAATGAATTGTACCTTGTTAGGAATGGCGCAATCTATGTTAACTTTCAAAAAGTTAAGTCCTTTATATTGGGCCAAAGCAATTCATACAACTGTCTACTTGAGGAACATATCTCCCACTGCTTCTTTAGACGGAATCACACCTTATGAAGCATGGTTTGGCTTCAAACCTCGGGTAGAACATCTCAGAGTTCTTGGATCAGTGTATTATGCTTTAGTTCCAAAGGAAAAACGAACTAAGCTTGATGCACGAAGCTTGAGGTGCACAATGATCGGGTATTCTAATGAGAAGAAAGGGTACCAAATTTTGTCGAATGGGAAATTTATTGTAAGCAAAGATGTGATTTTTGATAAAAATGAGAGTAAGAGTGCTGAAGAAGTTGAAAGTCTTATTCAAAAGTTAGAAACAAAAAGTGATAAAAAAAACATAAATTTACAAAGTCAACCAAATTCACAAAATTGGTATGAACTTGATTTTCCTTCATCTGAAAATGATTCATCCAGTCCGTCTTCTTCATCAGTGCCATCTGGGTCTTATAACAGTTCATCCAACTCTCTAGCAGTAGCAGTTCTTCTGACAATGACTCTCTGCCCCCAGAACCTGTGGTTGATCAACAAACATCAGTTTATATCAACCCTCTTTACAATGATGGTGATTTTTCACAATTACAAACCAGTGAACATCAATTTCCAAAATGGGCAGTTCAAATTTTGAAAGATGTAAGGCCTAATGAACAAAATAAAACAGGAACAAGGGGATCACAAAGAAACGAAGGAGCCTTGATAGCATATGATTTTACTGAACCTTCTACATACCGAGAGGCAGTAAAACATAAATAATGGCAACATGCTATGGTTGATGAATATTAGGCAGTTCAAGACAATAACACTTGGAAGCTTGTTGATTGTCCTCAGAATGTTAAACCCATCGGATGCAAATGGGTTTACTGCATTAAGTACAAGAAAATGGGTGATATTGGCAAGTATAAAGCAATACTGGTTGCTAAGGGTTTTGCGCAGCAGGAAGGGATATATTATGAGGAAACGTTTGCTCCTACAGCCAAATGGAACAAAATCCGACTCACACTTGCCTTAGCAGCTCAACAAGGACGGAAAGTTCATCAAATGGATGTAGAAAGTGCTTTCCTCAACGGTGATTTACAGGAAGAAGTGTACATGACACAACCACCAGGTTTTGAAATTGAAGGACAAGAACATAAAGTTTGCAAACTGATAAAGGCTTTATATGGGTTAAAACAAATCCCCTGAGCTTGGTATGCCAAAATGGATGAATACCTTCGAAAAGTTGGTTTTCAATGAAGTGAATCTGATGATACCTTGTATGTACGTCAGCAAGGTAAAAATCTGGTGATTTTGATTATGTATGTAGATGATTTGATTATCACAGGAAACAATGATGATCACATTGCACAGGTGAAAAAGGAGTTACATGCAAGTTTTAAGATGACAGATTTGGGACTACTTCATTACTATCTTGGAGTTGAAGTATTCCAACGTCCACATCATATTTTCATTTCTCAGGCTAAGTACGTAGCAGAAATTCTTCAACGATTTGGAATGCAATATTGCAAGCCTCTTCTCACCCCTATGGAACAAAACTTGAAACTTTCAAAATTTGAAGGGGGGAAATGGTGGAAAGCACTACTTATAGACATTTGATTGGTAGCTTGATTTATCTGACAACTACTCGACCAGATCTTTCTTATGCCGTCAGTATTCTTTCCCGCTTTATGCAGGAACCTCGAGACAACCACTGGAATGCAGCCAAAAGAGTTCTTCATTATATCCAAGGAACAAAATATTTTGGTCTTCTTTACAAAAAGTCTAAAAACTTTGTACTTGGTGGCTTTTCAGATGCCAACTTTGCTGGAAGTATTGATGATAGGGCATCAACCTCAGGTTATTTAATGAACATGGGGTCAGCTGCAGTTTCCTGGAGTTGCAAGAAGCAAGCTACAATGGCCACTTCTTCAGCAGAAGCAGAGTACATTTCAGCGCGGGAAGTAGCATGTGAGATTGTTTGGTTACGTTTACAGGACTTGGGAATTCCTCCAGCAGAAGCTACTTCGTTATTCATCGACAATCAGTCAGCAATAAAGCTAGCCAATAATCTAGTTTTTCATTCAAAGACAAATCATGTGGACACCAAGTATCATCATATCAGATCTCTCATTGCAAAGGATTTCATCAAGCTGATTTATTGTCCTTCAGAAGATCAGACCTCTGATATCTTCACCAAACCTCTTGGCAGAATAAAATTTACTAAGTTCAGAGATGAACTTGGTATATGTTGTAATGTGTCTTTGGATCATAGGGGGGAATGTTATATGATCCAAATATGTTAATGTAAAGTTAGGATAAAATATTTATTAAATTAGAATATTTAATAAATATTAGAGATACTTAGAAATAGAATTTTGTTAGTAAAGATAGGACTCTAGAATTGAGTCGTATCTTAGGCTCTAAAATAGGAATAAAGTTAGTAGATTGGTTAGAAGGTCATTTATTGTAAATGGACACTTGTTTTTTTTCAAGTGATCCATAACTAAATTAAGTTAGGACATATTTCTTATAAATAGGTTTGTTTCCTATTTGCAAGTTAGTAGAAGTTTACGTTTGTAAACTCTGCAACTTTTTATGTAATTTCTTTTCCATTATTTATAAAAATACGTGTTTGAGGACACTTGTGCCATTAATATATCCATAGTGATCCACTGATATTTGTTCACCAACAACTATTCCATTTTGGACTTATATATCTCAAAACTATGCTCATTTAATTTATGCATTTATATCTTTAAACTACTCAACTATTTTATTACACCATAGGAATCATTTTGATATATCTCCCATTTTAACGGGGTCTATCACATTTCGAGAAAAAACACATTAGCCATAAAAGTTTCCCATTGAAACCAAAAGTAATTTGATACAAAACATAGGTTTTAACCTTATATAGGTAATTGTTTCAAATATATTCTTAATAAAATGAAAAATATTCAGTGTAAAACACATGCATTCACATATAATTGTTATATTTTCCCTTCTTTCCAACTTAGTGGAAATCCTTCTAGAAAAATCCCTTTTAATGAAGAAAATATATCCATAGTGATCCACTGATATTTGTTCACAAACAACTATTCCATTTTGGACTTTTATATCTCAAAACTATGCTCATTGAATTTATGCATCTATATTTTTAAACTACTTGAAACTATTTTATTACACCATAGGAATCATTTCGATATATCTCCCATTTTAATGGGGTCTACCACATTTTGAGAAAAAAACATTAGCCATAAAAGTTTCCCATTGAAACAAAAAATAATTTGATACAAAACATAGGTTTTAACCTTATATAGGTAATTGTTTCAAATAGATTCTTAATAAAATGAAAAATATTCAATGTAAAACACATGCATTAACATACAATTGTGATATTTTCTCTTCTTTCCAACTTAGTGGACATCATTCTAGAAAAATCCCTCACTTTTAATGAAGCAGATATATCCATAGTGATCCACTGATATTTGTTCACAAACAACTATTCCATTTTGGACTTTTATATCTCAAAACTATGCTCATTGAATTTATGCATCTATATTTTTAAACTACTTGAAACTATTTTATTACACCATAGGAGTCATTTCGATATATCTCCCATTTTAATGGAGTTTATCACATTTTGAGAAAAACACATTAGCCATAAAAGTTTCCCATTGAAACCAAAATTAATTTCATACAAAAAGAAAAAACACATTAGCCATAAAACTTTCCCATTGAAACCAAAAGTGATTTGATACAAAACATAGGTTTTAACCAAGTATATAGTTAATTGTTTCAAATAGATTCTTAATAAAATGAAAAATATTCAATGTAAAACACGTGCATTAACATATAATTGTTATATTTTCCCTTCTTTCCAATTTAGTGGACATCCTTCTACAAAAATCCCTTTTAATGAAGCAGATATATCGATAGTGATCCATTGATATTTGTTCACAAATAACTATTCCATTTTGGACTTTTATATCTCAAAACTATGCTCATTGAATTTATGCATCTATATTTTTAAACTACTTGAAACTATTTTATTAAACCATAGTAATCATTTCAATATATCTCCCATTTTAATGGGTTCTATCACATTTTGAGAAAAACACATTAGCCATAAAATTTTCCCATTGAAACCAAAAGTAATTTGATACAAAACATAGGTTTTAACTTTATATAGGTAATTATTTCAAATAGATTCTTAATAAAATGAAAAATATTCAATGTAAAACACATGCATTAACATATAATTGTGATATTTTCCCTTCTTTCCAACTTAGTGGACATCCTTCTAGAAAAATCGCTCCCTTTTAATGAAGCAGATATATCCATAGTGATCCACTGATATTTGTTCACAAACAACTATTCCATTTTGGACTTTTATATCTCAAAACTATGCTCATTGAATTTATGCATCTATATTTTTAAACTACTTGAAACTATTTTATTACACCATAGGAATCATTTCGATATATCTCCCATTTTAATGGGGTTTATCACATTTTGAGAAAAACACATAAGCCATAAAATTTCCCCATTGAAACCAAAAGTAATTTGATACAAAAAATAGTTTTTAACCTTATATAGTTAATTGTTTCAAATAGATTCTTAATAAAATGAAAAATATATTCAATGTAAAATGCATGCATTAATGTATATAATTGTGATATTTTCCCTTCTTTCCAACTTTGTGGACATCCTTCTAGAAAAATCCCTTTTAATGAAGTAGATATATCCATAGTGATCGACTGATATTTTTTCACCAACAACTATTGCATTTTGGACTTGTATATCTCAAAACTATGCTCATTGAATTTATGCATCTATACCTTTAAACTACTTGAAACTATTTTATTACACCATAGGAATCATTCCGATATATCTCCCATTTTAATGGGGTGTATCACATTTCGAGAAAAAACAAATTAGCATGGGGGTATTCACATAAATAATATAACACATAGGTCAAACATCCAATAATTCTCCTTAATGTGACCATCAATGTTGCTATGGTTAGAATTATTTCTATTACCCTTGCATGGATGTGTAGTGGCTATTTTATTCTTATCCTCCTATTTCTAGTTATTATTCCCCTCCTTCAAAGATTCTTGGTGCTATTTTTTCTTCAAACCACTGAAGTACCATTTATTTTGGCCTAGATGGTTTCTAGATAATGTGTGTATACACATGGCTCATACATTATCCTTAGCTTGGAAAGAATCACTTGTTTTTGTAGATGGTTATATAGACCCCACATATACTTAAGGAGTACATTTGGGCTCTTGGGAAAGATATCCAATAATATGACCATATTTTTGAACTTAGTACACTCTTATACACCCTTATGTCTACATAAAGTAGTGTGAGTGATTCCACAGGTCCTCTACACACTTCATAGGGTATAATTGGGACAGGTAGTGTTAACTTCTACAAGTTCTATAGGCAGAGTCTATAAAGGGCCAGGTAGCCTTTGGATCTCATATTTTATGAAAGATGACATATCCAATAAATGCCCCTACAGTTAATCTCTGGAATATATCTAAATAGAAGTTCTTCATTTTAATATCCATAAAACAGAACCACATTAAGGAAAACTGTGTACATGTGTCATTTATCCCATAAATTCTTAGGAAAAGTTTTTAAAGCATACATGTCATGTTGGATTTCTCCCATTAACTTTAAAGCATGTTTTTTGAAAGTGCATAATATAATTTTGCAAACCATGTAAATGTCATTTCTCTCAAGCTTTAAGGCCTAAAAATTGAACCTGAAGTGGCTGAACTCTCATAGGATTTTGAACTTCCATAGGATTTTAGTTTGTCTATTGAGTGGTAACTTCTACAAGTTCTAAAGGCAGAGTCTGTAAAGGGCCAGGTAGCCTCTAGATCTCATATTTTCTCAAAGGTGACATATCCAGTAAATGCCCCTACAGTCAGTCTCTGTAACATATCTAAATAGAAGTTCTTCATTTTAATATCCATAAACCTCAACCACTTTAAGGCAAACTGTGTACATGTGTCATTTCTCCCATAAATTCTTAGGCAAAGTTTTTAAAGCATACATGTCATGTTGGCTTTCTTCCATTAACTTTAAAGCATGTGTTTTGTAAGTGCTTAAAATAATTTTTCAAACCATGTAAATGTCATTTAGATCAAGCTTTAAGGCCTAAAAATTGAACCTACAGTGGCTGAACTCTCATATAATTCTGAACTTCCATAGGATTTTATTCTGTCTATTGAGTGTTAACTTCTACAAGTTCTAAAGGCAGAGTCTGTAAAGGGCCAGGTAGCCTCTAGATCTCATATTTTCTCAAAGGTGACATATCCAGTAAATGCTCCTACAGTCAATCTCTGTAACAAATCTAAATAGAAGTTCTTCATTTTAATATCCATAAACCTCAACCACTTTAAGGCAAACTGTGTACATGTGTCATTTCTCCCATAAATTCTTAGGAAAAGTTTTTAAAGCATACATGTCATGTTGGCTTTCTCCCATTAAATTTAAAGCATGTTTTTTGTAAGTGCATAAAATTATTTTTCAAACCATGTAAATGTCATTTATCTCAAACTTTAAGGCCTAAAAATTGAACCTAAAGTGGCTGAACTCTCATAGGATTTTGAACTTCCATAGGATTTTAGTCTGTTTGTTGAGTGTTAACTTCTACAAGTTCTAAAGGCAGAGTCTGTAAAGGGCCAGATAGCCTCTGGATCTCATCTTTTATCAAAGGTGACATATCCAGTAAATGTCCCTACAGTCAATCTCTGTAACAAATCTAAATAGAAGTTCTTCATTTTCATATCCATGAACCACAACCACTTTAAGGAAAACCTTGCACATGTGTCATTTCTCCCTTCTCCCATATAAAAGTTTAGGAAAAATTTAAGGCATGTGTCATTTCTATTTCATTTCTCCCACAAACCCATAAAGGTGTGACTTTTGACATAACTAGAACTATTTTAGTAAGTGCATAAAATTCATTTCTCCCACAAACTAAAGGCTTCCTCCCATTAATTCTAGATATGAATTCTACCATAAAATTTGTAAGTCAAAATTTAAGATAAACCATGCACATGTCATTTATCTCATGCACATGTGTCATTTCTCCCATGCATTTGCAATAAATGTCAATTTAATATATATTTTTATTGAATTTGTTTTTTTTTCAGGGATAAAAAAACCACTAAATATGGTTGAAAAATGGAAATTATGCATAGATGTTTCTTGCTATCCCAATCCAGGGAAATTTGTGATTACATATGTGCTTTCCAATATTGCAACTAGCAAAGTCATTCAAAGGAAAATGAATATACTGGGAAGAACAACAAGCAACGAGGAATATTATATTGCATTAATAGAAGGCTTGGGAATAGCCATGGAGTATGGATCAAATGGAATTGTATTTTTCACCAATTCTGAACTTGTGTGCAACCAGATGAATGACAATACCAAGTTAAGAAGGAGAGGCTAAAAGAACTGCATGGAATAGCAAACAATATTGTTAGCCAATTTCAATTTTTTAGTATAAGACATTGTACAAATGTGAATAATATGTATGCTGATCTATTGCGTGGGTCAATGCCAATTCAAGATTCATCTATCAAAGATGAATTAGAATTATATGGGGAAATGCCAATGCAAGATTCATCTCTCAAAGATGAATTAGTTTTGAGACGCTCTTCTTCAAAAATTCAAGATTCATCTCTCAAAGATGAATTAGTTTTGAGACGCTCTTCTTCAAAAATTCAAGATTCATCTCTCAAAGATTAATTAGTGTTGAGACACTCTCCTTCAAAATTTATTGGTGGACATTGTAACATATCTTGGATATGTGTGTGTTTTGTACTTATAAATGCGTCTTTTTTAATGACCATGTGCTTTTTTCAATTATATACCAAGTGTGCTCCCACCACACCATGTAAAGCACAACTTGGTAAACTTCACATTTGTAACAAGTGGTGAATTTCACATTTTTATAAAATTAAAATGCGGAGACTTCAACAAATTTTTGTTTAAATGGAGTTTCACTTCTTTTTTAGTGACAATGTGTTTTTTTCAATTTTATACCAAGTGTGCTCCCACCATGTAAAGTGCAATTTGGTGAACTTAACATTTTTATAAGTTTTTTTGCTTAAATTGAGTTTCACACATCAATTAGTGCTTTGAAAGTTGTGTTTTACATAATTTGTGTACACACTAAATTACATTAATTTTCTGAAATTTATTTTGAATTTATTTTAAATTAGTCATTTAAATAAATAATTGTAAATGTCCACTGTATATATATATATATATATATATATATATATATATATATATATATATATATATCATGGAGGATGAACGAAAAAGATCAACAAAATCTCATATCTCTATGAGAGAGTGGGATCAGGGATCGAGGGATGTTCATGGCATTTAAATATAATCTTAAATCTCCATACATATACATATATGTGTCTACATATGGAATTGATTTTTTATCAGCTTTGTGAGTTAAATTAGTTGTTAATAAGTTTCATTTTTTATTTTTTAGGAGGTAAGAGGAGAAGGGTCTCTACTCAATGGAGCATGCCCATGGTTCACCCAGTCGTGGTATGGTTCACGCAATTTAATCAATGAATATGTACATGTATTTATATGTATGAATGTATTTTTCAATTGATTATAAATTCATATTTGTTTATGTAGCTTCTCTCTCAAATCGAGAGTTTGGTGGTGGTTCAAATCCCCTTAGAGGGCCATCAATAAGTGCTAGCAGGTTGCGTGAAGGCGGTGATATTTATTCCCCCAGAGGCTAATCAACGGATGGTCATGTTGGTTCTCAGCAGGGTCGTTCTGGTTCTCAACAGTCTCAGGGTGGGTAAGATGCTAGCTAACCACATCGAGGTCGCTATCAATTTGAATATTTTTTTCATTCAATTTGTACAAATTTGTTTACATGTGTTTTTTCTAATATACAAAATTTTATATATTGATGCAGAGGCTGAAAATGCTCCAAATGTTGGTAAAAAAAGATGTAAGACAGAACGCTTCATTCAAGAAGAAGGTTGTCCACCCACCATGACTTATTTGGCCGAAATTTATGATATACCTTGGGAAAGAAACATGCAGCAATGCACCTTAGAAAGGTGTCAACATATTCATGCAAAATTGCAGAGAGATCTCGTGGCTTTGACTCTACCTGCTGAGAGTCGATAAAGCTTGGAAATAGTTACACCCTCTTTAGGCCAATTAGTAGATGTGTACCGAAAGCTTGGGCCAATCACTGATACTTTTGTGGAAGTCATGAGAAAAAGAAAGGAAATAGTGATGGGTCCCGATAAATGGGAGGTTTTTAAAGAAATATTTACAAGAATAATGGAAAAGTCTATGTTTAATTTCAAAGAAGGGCCGAAAAGAAAGATGCTGAAGGTGAAATATTTCAAGCACCCTGATATAGCTCACTATTTTTATGATAGACACCTTGCGGCCTATGGAAGACTCCCATGGAACGATGAGGTTCTGCTTTATTTTGAAAAATTATTTTATGCGGAATTATTTTTGCAAATGAAACCCAATTACAATGACCTTCCCTCTGAATTTTTTTGTCACGGGAAAGGTTGATTTTGTGAGTGTAGGGGTGCTAGGCATGATGTTGAGTTGCCTCGTCCTGAGCCACTATTGGTTAGTCGACCTTTTCGTGTTGAACATTTGTGGTCAGAGATGGAAGCCACTTCTCAAATTAGTCGAGAAGCAAGGGATGCCATCATCGACAATGTTCACAATGGATTGGGTGGAGTCGATATTTTTCTAAATCGACAAAGAGCGCGTGAGAATGCACACGCTAATTTTGTGTTTTATACAGATGAAGAGATTGACAACATGAGTGTTGAAGATCTCAAAACATATGCAAAGAATTGTCGCAATTGTTGGCATGATGATCCAGGGTAAATTCTTGATACCCTTAACCAAGACCTTTTACTTCGGCTGATAATTAGAATTACATTTTAATTAAGACATTAATGAACTGAAATGAACAATTGTAGCTGTAAATAAGAGGAACATAAATGAACAAGAGCAGCAATCATAAGAACACAGTGTTTGATAACGGAGTTCGTCCAGGAGGGACAACATCTCCGGGCCTTAGTGTCAAGATGGTGTAGGCCGCTGCATTATGTGCTATAATAAGAAGATTTACATGAATGTGTTTCCCTATGACATACAAGGAAAAATTTCCCTCACGCAGGAGTGGCTTGAATGCTTTAAGAGATGTTCTACTGCAAAAATCTCATACATAAAGAAAGACTCCTATCAGTATGACCATAGTTGACACGTAATAAATAAGAGTATCTCGCCAATCCTGGAAAACAAGGGATCTCAAAAATACACATATGAAAACGTGAATCCCGCCAATCTGGCATAAAAGGGACTCATACATGACACAAATCCATAGCTGAAAGTACATCAATAACAACACAAAGCAAGATCCCACGACTCATGTATCAACCGGGATCTGCAAGATATAATGCATCTCAAAGAGAAATAAATGAAGAAGTACATGGAATCCACATCATATACCTCATGTTGCCATTTGTTGAAGGCTGAGCTACTCTGCGGATGAATCTGAAAACACCATCAATCTTGTGGCATCAAAAAAGGTGAAAACGACTGCTCACTTGTGGAAATATGACACCTGCATAACCCACTTCCAAAAGTGGTTGAAAAATCAAAAGCTCAGATGAAGAAATTGAGCACGCCATCAGAATCGTGGCATTGAGTAGTGCAGAAATGACATAAAATTTGTCCCATTTGGATAAATTCAAAATTTCACCCTCCTAAAAGTTGGGCTCAATCAAGGTTCCGCCTGCCTCTTTTCTGGCTCATGGTTCCAAATGACCTGAAAATAAAAAATATTAAACCTTGAAAACCGTGCATGCTCTTCGCTCCTCCATGGCTCGGTGCACTGTTGAAATGCTAGGTTTAAATATCTAAGTGTGGGCAGAATTACCAAGGAATCCGTTGGTGCAGTTGGTAAAAATTAGTGATTTGTTAAGGGAGGTCGGGTGGTCAAATCCCGCCTCCCCCACGAAATCTGCATCCATATTTGAAAGTACATCAATAATAACATAAAGCAAGATCCCACAACTCATGTATCAACCGAGATTTGCAAGACATAATGCATCTCAAAGAGAAATAACTGAAGAAGTACATGGAATCCACATCATATACCTCATGTTGCCATTTTTTGAAGGCTGAGCTGCTCTACAGCTGAATCTGAAAACACCATCAATATTGTGGCATCGAAAAAGGTGAAAATGACTATTCACTTGTGGAAATCTGACACCTGCATAACCCACTTCCAAAAGTGGTTGAAAAATCAAAAGCTCAGATGAATAAACTGAGCACGCCATCAAACTCGGGGCGTCGAGTAGCGCAGAAACGACTTAAAATTTGTCCCATTTGGACAAAGTCAAAATTTTACCCTCCTAAAATCTGGGCTCAATCAAGGTTTCACCTGCCTCTTTTCTGGCTCATGGTTTCACATGACCTGCAAATAAAAAATATTAATCCTTGAAAACCGTGTGTGCTCTTCGCTCCTCCATGGCTTGGTGCACTGTGCAAATGCTAGGTTTAAATATCTGAGTGTGGGCGGATTTACCAAGGAATCTGTTGGTGCAGTTGGTAAAAATTGGAGATTTGTTAAGGGAGGTCGGGTGGTCAAATCCTGCCTCCCCCACGGAATCCGCATTCATTTTTCAAAAACCGAATAATTAAATGTTTTGGGGGTCGGGCCCGCATTGGGCGGCCCGCCCCATCTCCCTGTTGGTTATTTGTCCAATGAATGTATTAACATATATTATATATATATGTTTCAACATATATTTTTAACATATATATGATATATGTTGAACGTACCCGATGGAGGCTCCGTGGAATAACCAGTACCTTTCCCAGCCACCAGATTCTGGCAAGCTCAGGCCAGATTCTGGGGTGAAATTGTGGTCTCTTTAATTTGATTCCTACGGTCAAAAATCTGGTATTTTTAAAATGGCCAATTGGTTTTAAAAAAACAAAAATTATTTAAAAAAAAGGGGTGGCGGGGTTTCGTCCAAATTGTAGCCTCCTTAGCCTGCACAGTCACCCAAGTCAAACCAAAACTTTTACTGCTCCTAACTTCTTCATACGGACTCAGAATTGAGTGTTGTATGTGCCGTTGGAATCAAAATGACGAGATCTACAATATGAAATTAGTTTGAGAATATTTTGAACACTTTTATTTTTGAGCCCTTTGTGTTGAGCCACTTGTACTTGTACCTGTTTTATCCACCTGGATCACATGACCTAATTGTTCATGAGGAAGAGGGTATGGGAACAGTAAGTGTTAATGGTTAGGGTTCAATTATTTTAACACATGTACAATTTGTAATAAATACATATATACATACATTTATTTGTATATGTATTAATCTAACAAAAATGTATCATTATATGTTAACACCATTTGCTCATTATATGTTAACACCATTTGCAGTTGTCATGCTTAATGAATGATGAAAATGTTAATATCACGTTTGGAGCCTCTAGTTCAAACAATCAAGATGGGTCTCACCATCAAGATATGTTGGAAAATGTTAGTGTTTTTTAAGTGATATTTTTAAAATAAATAATTGTGCACACATGTATATATATATAATAAAATGTTTTAACAAATTCCGATTCTGTCCGATGTTTTTGGGATGGCGGTACCTTCTTCTTCCTTGGGAGATGTACCTTCTACTTCCTTAGGAGATGTGCCAGATCCACAACAACAAGTATGGACAATTTTTCACTTTT
This sequence comes from Pinus albicaulis, assembly GCA_034641835.2. Lineage (NCBI taxonomy): Eukaryota > Viridiplantae > Streptophyta > Pinopsida > Pinales > Pinaceae > Pinus > Pinus albicaulis. The sequence goes on along the minus strand of CM076569.1, from coordinate 95,872,405 downwards.
AAAATTTATGTTTTTTAGTTATATATTCCACCTCAAAAAGTTCCATTAAAAAATGATATATATCTATATCTTGAGTTATTTTAAATTTTTTGAATTTTAGGTTTTTGTAGATTTTCTTTCTGAACCACTCTTAGGATATGTGCCAAATCCGATAGCACAAGTATTCAATTTTTCACTTATATATATATATATATATATATATATATATATATATATATATATATATATATATATATATGTATATATATATATATATATATATGTTTTTTAATTATAAGTTATAAAATTGTCTTAAAATTTTTATTATAATTATATCTTGAGATTTTGAGTTATTTTAAATATTTTGAATTTTAGGTTTTCGGAGATTTTCTTTTGGAGCCTTCTTGGGAGATATGCCAACCAATTGCTAAGTAATAGATGTGAACGATAAATACATATGTTTTTAAGTTATAATTTATAACTGAAGTTTAAAAGTTTTATTATAAATTTAGATCTCATCTTATTAGTTTTATACTTTTAAATTTTTTTGAATTTTAGGTTTCTATAGAGGATTACTCTTTCACAAGACTTCAACGATGGAGTATAGAACATCCACACCATTTCAACCATTTGAACAAGTTGTCTAGAACTCCTTTTTTTAATATTATTGAAAATAAGTTTATATATATGTCTTTTCATTTGAAATTTTTAATATATATATATATATATATATATCTGTTGGAGATGTTTCCATGGGGGAAATTGTAGCAGATGAGAAACAAATGGAGAGGGAACCTCATGAGGTATTCATGATTTTTTTTTTCTATTTTGTTTTTAACATGAAGTTATATATATTCTCACTCAATTTTAAAACATCAAATTTTAATGTTTGTACACATTGTGTACAGGTTCCCCATGCTTCGCAGAATAGCTCACGGATTGAGACTTTGATGGGAAAGTGATGTAGGAGCATCAAAGCTAAATTTTCATTATTCAATTATGTAATTAGGGGAGTGATGATTTTTAATTATTTTATTAATTAAGTTTCTCATTTTTAATAAATTAGGAGAGAAAATATAAATGTGAGGATTATTGCAAATATTCCTTAAATAATTAAGGATATGAGTGGAGTTGAATTAGGTAGATAATCTAGGGATTAGGAATTCCATAAACGGAACTTAGTTGAGTCCAGAAAAAGATAAATCTAATTTAGATTTTAAGTTGAGATTTGTGTGGAGGAAATTATGGAGTGGAATAAATTCATATTTATGTATAAATATGTAGCTTGTGAGAGTGTGAAAGGACAAGTGAAGAAGTGAGGAAGTGAGGAATATAGAGAGAGTAAGAGAAATGGTTTGAAGGGCCGAGAGCCAAGAGGCCACCCATTTTAATATTTGGCCAAAGTGTTTTTATGTTTTTATATCAGTATTTTATTTATGTAGCTCTCTTTCCTTCATATGTATTTTTGAGCTGAACATATTTGTGGTTTGAATGGAGAATTTTACTTTGAAGGTAGCACATGAGTTTTTATATGCTAGGATCTATTTAACCCAGTATCCTGGCATCATTTGGTATCAGAGCGGGAAAGATGCATGTTCTACATTTTGTTTTGAATCTGCAAGTATATTGATATGCCATAGATTAGTATGGAAATTGTAGGGAGACGATTTTCATTGTGAAGGGTGATACAGAGTTTTAAAGCACTATAGTGGAGTGCGGCATTGGGTGGACGCAGATAAATACTCTCTGGAAAAACGTTGAGACACTACAATCCTTGGACGGTGCAGTGAATCCCGTGGTGGAAAAGCCGTGAAAAAAAATGTCAGCGACACTACTATCATAACGTGACTCTGTGGGATTGTGATGAAACCAAAATATACAATGCTGCAAAGTTAATCAGAGGGGGCACAGTCAATACATTCATTACGTTCATGTTTCTAGGTAACCGCATATTAAATTCAACCTTCCTGTAAAGAAAATTCGATGGTGGTGTTTGTGTTTTAATCTGCGTTAGCATTACTGGATAATGGCGCAGTCATCTACATTGAGGATTTGTGTTAATATTGTTGGCAGAGTGGCATAGTCATTGCATGAAGAATTGTTGGTGCAATAAGAGTGAGTGATGGAGGGCGTGGCATATGGTAATGACCTAGGGTATGATGTAAGCAATGTGCATTTGGAATGACGCTTGCAGCAGAAGCAATCTCAGATTGCTTGAACTACAAATGAAGGATATAGTTCAATTGGAATCAGAATGAAAGATTGCAACACGTAAGTTAAGTTGGAAGTAGTGAACGTCGGCACAAGGGGAATGGGAGATCGAATGCAGTGTCAACACCGTGCCAATAGTGTGTTGACATATGCGATTGGATTATGCGCGGGGATGGCCAGCGTCCAGTGGGCTTGGCCGCACGCAGGAAAGTGTTAACGGAATTACCTCCATAGTGCAGAGTAACGGGCTCGACCATATTGAAATTTATATAGATATGCAGTCAATTCCTTTTTGCTAACATTCCATTTACAGCTGCGTTCCTTGTGGACTGCATAGCATTTAAAACGAATTCAAAATTGTGTTGATCGGCATGTTGCTTGGCTACATCGTTGAGTTATAACTGTGTTGGTTTATATGAGCGTGGGTTCAAGCATAAGATTGCGTTGAGTTTTTTTGTTTGGTTTTAAAAACAAACAAAAAAATGAATCCATACTTGCAATACAACGTTTTGGTATTTGTTGTATGTATAACCATGGTCCCTAAAGAATTCCGTCTACAGTTGTGGAATTAAGTTTGCATAAAAGCTACGATAATCCTGGCTATTATATGTGTTAATTAGAGTGGAAAATGGAATTGCACACTAAGTGGCGAAGAAAAAATCAATTGCATCAAGTGAAGATTAACCTGGGTCTTAGTAAAATTGAATATTTTACTTTGAAAGTGGAAATTTGATTTCTACACCAAGTTTTGGAAGCCAGTCATATTAAGGCATTTAAAAAAATGCATGTGTGGGGCTTGTGAAAGAGGTGCGGCTCCAGCAGAACATTCAAGGTATGGATCTAGTATTTCCACGGTACCACCTTCCAGCATAAGAAAAGGTCACTGGGATTGATCGAGGTAAAGTTTTTGAAAAATTCATGTATGTTTTTTTTGGGAGAATGTAATCTTGAAAGGATATTCAGTTACATTAAGATTTCATGTTTTCAAAGAAAAAAATTGAAATTGTAGAGATTGAGATGAGGGAACTTGGCTTAAACTAAGAGGGGAGATTGTGCATACTTTGAAGGTTTCTAACATTTGTTGCTGGGAAAAGATTTATGTTAGAAAGTTGCTGGGAAGAATTTTATTTGCTGGGGAGAAAATGGACTTTGCGCGTTCAAAGTAAATTTGTGGAGGCTTGAATGTATTCCCAAAAGAATACGCGAGAGGAGGGTTGGATCATTTCAACCGCAAGAAGATTCAAGGTAAGTTCTCATTGAATGAATAAATATTCATTGAGTAGAGGTATTTTAAAATCTGGATGATTAAATTTCCTTGCCATACTCGAAAAGGTGATCTTTTGTAAATGTTATGAAGAATGGAAATGTTACAAATGCGGAGGTATAAATGAATGAAAAATGAATGAAAATGTGTTAATCCTGGATGATATAAAGAGAAACATGCATTTTTATGTGAGAGGGTTTATTATGCATAATGTGGATTCTTCACAGTTTTGGTTAAATCATTTTGCACCAAAGCTTGTAGTTGAAAAAGGGAGAATTCTTTTGATTTCTGTTTTAAGATTGTAAACACAATTGCTTGATGCTATAAAATCTTTATGGCGATATCTAAGGAGGTGATATTCAGGATGGACGAATTGTACGAGTTGTACATCATTCATCGAAGAGGTTGAAATATGAATAGCTTGTTCTCTGTACCCAGGTGAAGAGATGTGAATTGATGTTATATGGTGCATAAAAGTGCAGGGAAAATGTTTGCATTAAGATGACGAACTTATGGGCATGCGAGTATTTACAGTGACGAAGATGACACAGAAGAATGGAAACCAGAGAATTGAGATTGCGAAGAGAAGGTTTGTTAATAACCTTAACAGGAGCATATGGTATGATAGTTCAGAAAGGTATTATTGAATTTTGGAAATTGAATGGTTTATTTATTTTCACCATAAAATAAATCTTGGAAAATATGGATTGCATTTCGACTAAATACTTCAATATCATGTGAAATGATAATGGGAAACTGATGATTTTCCATAAGAATGGAGTATGAAAGAGAGTGAAGAATTTTTGTATGTTTGTTGGAGGATTGTATAACTTGAATTAAGTCAAAATATCCACTATAATAATTATTGGGGCAAGCCTTAAAGTCAAAACAGATGTTAGATTCAAATGAACATTTGGATAGTTTGAGTTAAGATTGAGTATTTTCATCCAAGATGAAGAATTGATGTAATTCTGAAGTCAAAGAGTCGTAAGCTAAGTAAAAATTCTGAATGTAATGGGGTGCATGATCGGCGGAGCCCGACACCCAAATAATTGGTCATTGTAACACATGAGTTACTAAAGTGTTGTTTGTAGCAAAGTGAAGTAAGAGGGTTGCCAGAGACTAATTCCAAGATAGAGAACTGGAAGTGATCAAGTGCCAGGAGAAAGCTTGCATTGTTGAATGGCAAGTGTGAGGACTTGTTGATAAGTGGATTGAATGAAATCCACACGTGAACAATGAAGTTTGCAAAGGAGGAGAAGATTACTGTTGATATTCATTTCCGAAGATCTGATGAAGACCACATCAGAGGGCAGAAGAAGGAAAATGCCAAGGTAAGTGGCATATGTGAATAGTGGATGGATGAAGATTATGAGCGGGAGAAGGCCGAGATAACAGTTCACCTTGAATTGTTAATGGAATTGTTGCATAAAAATGTGAAAGACCAGACACATGGTTGGACCATGAGAAAGAAGGTAAAATGGCAGAGAGTACACACAGAGAGGGAAAAGCAGGTAAACATACAGTTGGAAGAAGAGCTGAGGAAGCTCGAGAAGATGTTGAGGTGTGAAGAACTTAGAGAGGCTGAGTTAAAAATGGATGTTTCCATTTGTGACCCGAAACAGGGTGAAATTCTGGGTGAAGAGATCAATGAGGACATGAACTATTGGGATAGTTTGGAAGAATCTGAAGATGTGTTGGTGAAAGAAGCAGATGAGGCTATGAAGCCTTGTATTTTTAAATCTCACATTTTATGTATGTTTTCAGGATGTGCGAAAGATGGTGAACAGTATGGTGAAACTGTCAGAGAGAAGAATGAAACTCTTGAGGTAAAGTTTGATGGAGAATGCCTTTTAGAGAAGGAAGGTACTGATTTGTTATAGCAGGAAGAAATCATAAATGAATTCTTGTTTGGGTAAAGACAGAAAGTTGAAGGTGTTATGGAGCAGAAGCATAATGGAAATGCTGAAGAGATATTCCAAGGTGGTAAACAAATGCATTTGTTTAGTGAATTTGCTGATAGAATTTTACAATGTGATGACGCTGAAACCAAGACAACTCAAGAATATTTATAGAAGAAGAATGAAGCTGGGAATGAAGGTTGTGATGATGTGCTGGAAAGATTTCATATGGAAATCGAGTTCTTGGAACGATGGCTTAAGGAACCCGAGGGAGAAGTAAAGCTTGCAGAACCCGATCCAAAAGAAATTGCAGTTACTAAGTAGGATAGAGATGAAATGTTTTTAACATTTATGGAGTTGAATGAATGTTATAATTTTTCATATAATGATGTAATTGTAGGTACAGAAAATGACATTAACAGATATAATGTTGAAATCATAGAAATTGAGCAGAAATTATTTGGCGTTGAGATGGAAGATCAGAAACAACAAGAAAATTATGTCCGTAGAGACATAACGGAAACAGAAATAATGAAACAGGAGGATAAAGATGGAAGCAACCAACAGTTAAAAACAAAATCTATTGAAATCTAGAAAGTCGATAATGAGATATTGGTGCTTGAAGCATCAAAAGAGACTGAAAGGTCTTATTTTTTTAAAACTAACAATTTGTTGGTGAATACAGCTACAACACTAGAGGAGAAATTTGTTGCTATTAAAGCAATCAAAGACTATAGTTGTAATCAAGAAGGAGTTCTTGATTATTCTTCATTGCAGAAAATTAAGTATTCAACTCAGTTGGAGACGAAAGAATTCGAAAAAGAGGAATTATTCCAAGAAATTTGCGAAAGAAAGTGTTGGAGGAGCCGATGGAATCCAATCGACAGAGTGAGTGATGAGTTACCAAATCGAGTTGATACTTCGAAGGACCAGCGGTAGAACAGAGTTTGGAATCTTGGAAGGAGCAAGTCATCAAGATTTGTGGTTGTCGCATTATTACAGAAAAGTGACAGACCTCATAGACAGGAGTCCATGGAAACTTCTCTACATGGGGAGTTTGAGGCAGAAGCATCAAAGATACATTTTCATTATTCAATTATCTAATTAGGGGGGTGATGATTTTTAATTATTTTATTAATTAATTTGCTCATTTTTAATAAATTAGGAGAGAAAATATAAATGTGAGGATTATTGTAAATATTCCTTAAATAATTAAGGATATGAGTGGAGTTGAATTAGGTAGAGAATCTAGGCATTAGGAATTCCATAAACGGGACTTAGTTGAGTCCAAAAAAAGATAAATCTAATTTAGATTTTAAGTTGAGACTTGTGTGGAGGAAATAATGGAGTGGAATAAATTCATATTTATGTATAAATATTTAGCTTGTGAGAGTGTGAAAGGACAAGTGAAGAAGTGAGGAAGTGAGGAATACAGAGAGAGTAAGAGAAATGGTTTGAAGGGCCGAGAGCCAAGAGGCCACCTATTGTAATATTTGGCCAAAGAGTTTTTATGTTTTTATATCAGAATTTTATTTATGTAGCTCTCTTTCCTTCATATGTATTTTTGAGCTGAACATATTTGTGGTTTTAACGAAGAATTTTACTTTGAAGGTAGCACATGAGTTTTTATATGTTAGGATCTATTTAACCCAGTATCCTGGCATCAAAAAGACACTACATCCATCTGTATTTGATGGATGATGCACATGCACATGTGCAACATTATATTTTCAATAGATTTCTAGTCTTAAATGTACCTTTTTATATATTATCTAGATGCAAGACCATATATAACTTGATCCTTGATACTTGAGAGATCTACAAATTTTGGACATATATTATGTGAACTACATTTGGTACATGTGAATGTGATATATAATGTTTTTAAAACTTAAGTTTTGGATGGTTGAACTACATTTGGCATGTGAAGTAATGTTACAATGTTATATATATATATTTTTGTTTTTAAAACTCAAGTTTTGGATGGTTGAACTACAATTTGGCATGTGATGTGAAGTAATGTTGTGTTAAATAATTTGTTTTGTTTTTAAAGTGTTATGGTTGAACTACATTTGGCATGTGAAGTAAAGTTACTTGATACTTGATACTTGTGATCTATAATATTTTTTTTTTTAAACTCAAGTTTTGATACTTGTGATCTATAATGTTTTGTTTTTATAACTCAAATTTTGGATAGTTGAACTACATTTGGCATGTGAAGTAATGTTGTGTTATAATTTGTTTTGTTTTTAAAACTTGAGTTTTGGATGGTCAAGAAATACATTTGGCATGTGAAGTAAGGTTGTGATCTATACTAATGTTTTTCTTTTGAAAAACTCAAGTTTTGGATGGTTGAACCACATTTGGCATGTGAAGTAATGTTGTGTTATACTTTGTTTTGTTTTTAAAACTTAAGTTTTGGATGGTTGAACTACATTTGGCATGTGAAGTAATGTTGTGATCTATACTAATGTTTTTCTTTTGAACTACATTTGGTATGTGAAGTAATGTTTTGTTTTTAGAACTTAAGTTTTGGATGGTTGAACTACATTTGGCAAGTGAAGTAATGTTGTGATCTATAATTTTTTGTTAAATTAAAACTTAAGTTTGGGATGGTTGATCTACATTTGGCATGTGATATAATGTTAAATGTTTTTATTGAATAGTTGAACTACAATTGGCATGGCATGTGAAGTAATGTTGTGATATAATCAAAAAGTTTTTAAAAATCAAGTTTTGGATGGTTGAACTACATTTGGCATGTGATTATGATATTATGTTTTGTTTTTAAAATTCAAGTTGTCATTTTCCAAACTGTTGGGGTTCCCATGTTTTGGCTAGATTGGCAAGACCAAAAGATGAGACAACATCAGAACCACTTTCAGACCTCAGGATCTAGTCCTCTTGGGTCCAGAGAGGGATCTCTCTGTATGAGCAAAGGTTTATGTCTATGAGGCTCAAATGTTATGATTTTAGGCTAGTTATAAGGCTCTTGGTTTGTTTGTTGACTGTTTGTTTTGGTTGCTGGTTATCAGGAATGAAGGGTTCAATATAGGCTAGGATGAGAAAAGAGGGATAAGGCAGAGGTGAAATATTCTAGGAAATATTCAAAACCATTGGGCAATGGAGTCAAGAAAGGATTTGCTTGCTAATCAATAGGCAGGCTTTCAATTGGGCTAGTCATCTGAAACTTAGGATCTTTCAAGATGATTATGTGATATGGAAAGTAGGAGGGAGGAGATAACACAAATTTTAGAGCACAAAATTATAGATCAGCTGGTCGTACAAGGATCCTAGTGGACAGGGCTAACTCTAATCCCCAGTGTTCCCAAATATTCTAACTAAATCTATAACAAGAAGCATCTAAGAACTGAATTCATTTAATTCATACATCAGAGAGCAGGCAATAACATCCACTACACTTTTTAAACCAACTGAAATCATGTCTCAGATAATACATTCAGAAGAGAAACATAAATGGAAAGGAGAGCAGAAACATAGGGTACCTAACAAGGGTAAATCCTATGCCAATATTCTGATGCAAGCCAGTAGAAACGAAATGAAATGAATGTAAACACAGAGATAGGAAAACATCACCGCTGCTTCAGATCAGGATCCAAAGAAATGTGCTTGTCATATTAAATAACAATACCAATCAAGTATAATATTGCCAATAGCTGAATACTCAGTCTGAAAACATCTCCTTCAACCTATCTTACAATGTTTACACAGAGACTGTGTCTCAAAAGAAACTACTTTCAGTTCTTTGATAACTAATCAACAACCATTACAATGAGTTCTTCATGAATTTATAGCTCCGGAGGAGCAGAGGAGGTAGGTGGAGAACTAAATGTAGTATTAAACTTCTGAAAAGAAAGAGGGTCGAAGCCCATTCTGTATAGATCTTGTGCATTAATCTCTGGTTTCTCTGGGTGAACGAATGATCCTCTTCAGACTGGGGATTACTTTGATATGACTCTGATGCTTTTTTACTGCAGTACTGTGTGGTGCTATTGGTGAATAAACAAAGATAAAGAAATGATAAAGAAATCTGCCATACTGATGAAATGACTGCTCTGATAGTACTAGGGCTGTTTTCAGGGTAGGAAATCTTTCTAGAACACGACATAGATTGAACACTGCATGGGTGCTCTGTCCTTCATGGAGGGAAATTTTTTTTGCTGCTGTATAAACCCCTGATATGCATTGATTTCTGCGTGTTGTACCTTTGCATGATCTGTGGGATCATGATCTGGTGCTTTGCCTCTAAATTGTTGTATTAAAACCCAAAACACTCAATGTTGAATGCTGAAATCCTTGATCGTAAGCTGGTCTTTCTCCACGGCTTCATAAATGTCTTGATCTACAAAATCTGGGCTTTAATGGCACCGGATAGATTTCTTGCGAAGATTAAACCGTCCTTGGGTAATATTCATGACACCGCAACCATTTCCGGGCATTTCCAATGTAGTACCAGCTTCTAGATTTATCTCTGCCTGTGCAACACGCCATTGAAGTAGTACATATTGAACCATGGCGTTTCTTTAGCCTCTGATAGCCCTACAAAAACATGAAATTTTTTAAGAAAACAATGGCTGGGAGCGGATGATGTGGATGATAGTGGGACTGCAGAGAAATGGCAGAAAAGTTTTGTGGAATGGTGGAGAACAGAGATGGCGCAGGTTGGTGGAATGCGGAGGAGATTTAAATGAAAACCTTAATAAACCCGACCTATGAACAGATATATGAAACAGGAGGGTGGATGTATGGCGAGACACGTGGAGGTGACGTGGCAGGACCGGGTGGCAACGGAAAATTCAACAGCGGGAAGATGATTCAGGACCATCGGATCTGAGAGGAGATCGACGGTGGGAAACACGGCGGAGGGTAGTGGAATGGTGGGCCAGGGGTATGATGATCATGGGTTAAAACCCGTGCAACTCCGTCGAGCGATGACCATTGGATGGGCAAAGGCAGATTTGATGGCTCGTATAAATATCGCTGCGCGTCCCATGCCGAACGTTAACGTGCGATGGGAGGGCGGTTTTGCCGCCGTACAGGAGACAGGTGTCAAACGCTGTATGGAATCGCTGGGCAATGGAAAAATACTGCCCGACCCCCATTAGCAATGCGATGAAAACCGATCTGTTTTATGGTATGGCGTGCGGCGGGGACCATAGTGGCGGATACACTTCGAACCGTTGATCTGGCGGTGAATGGACGGCGATGGCGCGATCAGTGGTTTGAACGGGTGAATCTCGAGCGCCGCGGGTTCGAATGATCGCCGTTCGATCTATATGGATCAACGGTTGAGAAAACGCCCAACAAACATATGGGATAAGCACCTTCGGGCTAGCGCTTTGGTCACAACACTGGGTTCTGTGGGAGGAAAAGGTGCGGAGGCTAGCGGAGAAGGGGCTGAGGCCTATTATATGGTCCGAAAGTGGGTTTTTAACCCTTTTTAATGCATTTTGAGGCCTAAGGAGGGTAACGGTAAAGAGATAGAGGGGAATTTTGAGGAAACAAAGGACAAGGGTAGGATTTAAAGGGGGATTTGGAGAAAGATTGGGAAGGAAAGGGGATTTTGCAAAGGGGAAGAAAGGGGCAACATGGAGAGTTCCGCAGAGGGAAATTTATCAAGGGTAGAGGCATAGGAGACTTCAAGGATGATGTGTCTTTAGGGGAGATGCATTCCTTGAAGGCTCAAAAACAATCTAGCCCCCTACTTTGCTTTTGCCAAAAATATATAGGGGGGCTAACAGTGGCTCCACATGGGGATGGATTCTTCTTGGAATCAAGAATTCAGAGAATAGATCTTTGGAGAAGGCCAGTTTCCTGCTGCTTGGCACATCCCTTTTTATTTGATCAGCTGCCACAGTATGAAGACATTACATCAGCAGAAAAATTTTCCCAACAAACTACCTACCCATCCTACAATCCTAGCATTTTTCTTCTTGGGTGCATTTGAACTAGCAGACCCTTTTCATAATTTATTGTTATAATCAGAAAATAAACCTATTCTATTTCTACCCTTATTGCTCCATGAGACCAGATTAGACTATTGGTCTCATATGTTTCTCTACCTATTCTAATATCTGCTGGGATTAAACTGTCCAGTAGATTTCTTCTCTACATTCTAAGACAGGAAATTGAAAAACAATCAAGCTAGGATTAGACTGTTTGACTTGCTGTGGGTCAAAGGCATAAAGACAGTTTCACATGGACAAAATTTGCAGAAAACTGAAAACAAACTGTGAAGGCTTGAGATCTGGAACTTGTAGTATCCTTCTTTCTTTTTGTGACTCAAGTTTTGAGCATGTTAGAGTCACTTCCTTTTCTTCATTTCAGCTCTGGTTTTGAGCATGTTAGAGCTAATTCTCCCTTTTTCCTTTGCTGGTCCAGACTTTGGGCATGTTAGGACCAGCTGCTTGAATTTCTTTGGCTCAGGTTTTGAGCTTATTAGAGCCAATCTTTTGCACATCAGAGGTTTATGTTTTAAGCATGCCGAAACCTCTCCCTTTCCTCTATTTTTTTGAAGCATTTTTTCCTCTTTTACTTGGAAATAAAAACTGCAATGGTATGTACAATGGAAACTAGAAACTGTAAATTAGCAGAAGTAATGTTTGAGCATCTTGCCATTGACAGGACCCCCAAACAGCTCGGTGCCATCTAATTCTTGTAAGAAGAAAGCATTGGGACCCACAGTGGCCTGGATGAGGTATGGACCTCGCCACAAACTGTCAAATTTGCTGTGCTTTCCTTTATCCTCTCTTCTCGAATCCCACTTCAGAACCTTATCTCCAACTTTGAAATCAACAGCTTTGGTTCTTTTGTCAAATAATTTCTTTATGTTCTCCTGAAATTTCACTACTCTGTTGTAGACCTCGTCCCTTGTTTGCTGAAGATGGATTGTTTGGTTTATTCTCCTCACCATGCTGTCTTCTTCTGTTTGGATCTCTTGGACCAACTTGATCACTGGTATCCCAAGGCTGGTAGGGAATACTGCTTCCGTACCATAGACCAGCTGGAATGGTGACATGCCAATGGACTTCTTTGTTGTAAGCCTGTCAGCCCACAAAGCATGTACTAGCTTGTTATGCCATGATTTTTTGTTTTCTTCCAACAGCTTCTTGATGATGATCACCAGGCTCTTGTTTTATGATTCAGCTAATCCATTACCTTGAGGGTAATAGGCAGTTGAATGACCAAGTGCTATTTGGTACCTGTGACAAAAATCAACCATCTTTTTGGATCCGAAAGCAGTAGCATTATCAGTGATTATTTTCCTTGTGCAGCCAAACCGAGAGAGGATGTGACTTTCTAGGAAACTAATGATGACTAAATTTGTGGCATTCCTAGTGGGCACGGCCTCTATCCACTTAGTGAAATAATCTGTGGCTGTTAGGATCCATTTGTGTTGAGCAGAAGAAGTAGGGTGAATTTCCCCTATGAAATCTAGGCCCCATTGTAGAAAGGGACCTTCAACAGTGATGGGTTGTAGGGGTAAAGGGAGGAGTTTTATTTTTCCTTCAAAGATCTGGCATTTGTGGCAGGCAACTATCATTTTATGGACATCATTGAAGAGCGTGGACCAATAGTAGATAGCTCTGAGTATTTTGTTTGCAGTGGCTTTCCAACTCAGATGGCCTCCACATTCTCCAGCATGAAATTCTTGTTTAACCCTCTCTGCCTCATTCTCAGGCAAACATTTAAGCAATAGGCCATTAGGATTCTTCCAGTATAAGTTTTCATTCACAATGCAGTAATTTCTGGTTTTTAGCTTTAAGATTCTGGCCTTGGTCTTTGATAATCCGGGAGGGGCATTGAGGTGTGTAAGCACATACAAAATGTCAGAATACCAAGGAGAGCTCTGAAACTTTTCCTCAACAGTGAGATCAGGAAATTCTTGTTGCCCATCCAAGGTATTTATCATGTTAATGTCTAGGGCTTGTAGGTTTGATTCAGCCATTAATTTAGCTAAGCCCTGACCTTTAATCAGTTTGGTGGGTTTTATCTCAAGGTCATACTCTAAGATCAAAGCTATCCATTTTCCCCTTTTCCCATCTGGGTTTTGGGACAGTATATCTTTGACTATGATGTTGGGCACATAAGCTACAGTGTGAGAATGCAATATGTACACCCTGAAGTCTTTCAAGGCCTTAACCAGAGCATAGGCTTGTTTCTCCATGATTTTGTATTTCAAGGGTGCATCTCTGAGTGCTTTGCTAAAGAAGGCAATTGGCTGTTCCATTCCCTCTGTGTTTTTCTACAGCAAAACTGCAGCTACTGTGTGCTCAGAGGCAAATGAAAAAATCAGGAAATCTTTGGAGAAATCTGGGCTGATTAGGACGAGAGCGTGGGTAACTGAAAGTTTCACTGATTCGAAAGATTTCTTAGCTCTTACAGTCCATTTAACTCCTGCACCTTTCTTCAGCATGTTAGTCATGTTCCTAAGGTGTTCAGCCATATTTGGAATAAACCTCCTAAGGAAGTTAATCTTCCCAATGAAAGACTGTAATTCCTTGATGTTTCTAGGGTGTGTGATCTGTAGTATTCCCTCAACTCGCTGTGGGTCTATCCTGATTCCCTCCTCGGATATAATGTGGCCAAGGAGTTTGCCCTCCTGTAGCCCAAAGACAATCTTTTTAGGATTCAGGGAGAGACCGAACCTTCTACATTTTTCGAATACTTTCCTCAAATGTTTCAAGTGTTCTTCTTCAGTCTTAGAAAATACTGTTATGTCATCCAAGTAGATAACAATGAAGTTCCCTATCTCATCTGAAAAATCTATGTCCATCGCTCTTTGGAAGGTGGCTCTGGCGTTCATCAATCCAAAAGGCATCTTCACGTACATGAAGGTACCCCATGGAGTGGTAAAGGCTGTCTTGAGTTGATCTTCTGGGATTACTAAGAGTTGGTTATATCTAGAGAAACCATCTAGTAGGGAAATCCTTTTAGAGCCTACTACCTTATGAAGAATATGTTCCATTTTAGGCAAAGCGTATTTGTCCTTGAGTGAGGCTCTATTAAGATTCCTGAAATCTATACACAACCTGATTTCCCCTGTTTTCTTCCTCACAGCCACTAAGTTTGATACCCAATCAGAGAACCTTACCGACACAACTATACCTACTTCATACATCTTCTTGATCTCTTTCTCTACTGCAGGCAATTGTTTGGGATTGATTCTGCGAAGTTTTTGCCTAAAGGGTTTCTGATTTTCTTTCAAGGGTATTTTGTGTTGGATGACATCTGTGTCATAGGCCTTTAAGTCCTCATAGCTCCATGCAAACACATCAATGAATTCCTTGAAAAGGTCAATGCATTTCTTCTTCATGTCTGCAGGTAAAGACTTAGCCAGTTTAATCATTTTGGGCTTCTCCTCAGTGTCTATGTTGCATTCTTCCACATCAGAGCCTGCGTCTTCTATAGTGGGCCTTTTTGCCACATCATCAAAGTCGAAAAGGTCCTCCAAGGGTGCCAGGCCTCTGGGTATATTCTTATCTTTGGCCTGCAGCACCTCTACCTTTTCGCTATCTGCATTTTCACATTTACGGTCTGGATTTCCAGTCTGTTCATCTAAATAATTTATTTCTAGGTTACAAGGTGTTTCTTCCTCATCTGAGGATTCTTCACTTAGGCGGCTACTATCAGATTTGGAGTCTAAATCAAAAAATTCAAACTCGTTTCTGCCTACCAGAAAATCTTTAATCTGTTTATCACCTTCAAAGACCTGCCAAAATTTTTCGTTGTCTGGCACAGCAGTTCTGAATGATGATTTGCTGGTCAATGGGAGTCTTGGGGTAGGAGATGGCTAGGCAAGCTAATTCGTTTGCAATGACATTTTGACTCCTAGGAACGAACATCAATTTGTATTCAACAAAAATTTTCAGTAGGTCCATAGTGTCATTCCTATATGCTCTCAGCCTAGGATGTTTTGTTGTGTATTCCCCGTTTACCTGTTTTATCACCAACTCAGAATCTCCCTGCACGGCTATCTTACGGGCCCCTAATTTCTTCAACAGATTCAGACCCAAGATCAGAGCCTCATATTCTGCAACATTGTTTGTACATTTGAAGTGCAGGTTGCAGGCATGACTCTCTGCATAATCATTCTCTGTGTTATGTATCCACACTCCTGCCCTAGTAGTTCTTCTTGTGCATGACCCATCTAAGTTCATCATCCACAGGGGTTCATTTTTGTTTTCGTTATCACTCTTTTCCCTATGGCTAGGTTCACCATTAGATTTCTCTATAGGGTCTGTGCTAGGCTGTGGACCGCTTTATCCCTCGTGAAATGTATGAGTTTCAGGGATCTGGCTAGATGGATGTTTATGCTCTGTTTCTTGTTCACTTGGAGTCAGGTCTCCACCGCATATCCTATAGGTTTCGTGGCGGTTTTCTTCTTCGTTGTCCTCTAAATCCATAGCAGCCATTATGTTAAAATCGAAAGCCTCTGCTTCTCCGTTTGTATTTCCATTTTTGGACTCTGACCCTTCTAAGGATTCATCATTACAAAAGATGAAGGAGTCAAGGTCTGTATGTACATAATAAACAGGTGAATTTTCTGGTTTTTCGGGGCTACTTACTAGGAATTTCATCTGAGTCTCCCTATAGAGCTTTCTGGGTTGGCCAAAGATTGGGATTGTGGCATATGAGCCATCCATCTGCATTGTACCCTGCAGCTTGGCTCCCCATGATCTTGATAGTAGCATGCCATATTTGGGTGGCACATCTGCCACCACAAAATCCATGACCATGCATTTAGCTGGGATTTGAGTTAAGCTCACACACAAGTCTTTGATCAGGCCTAGGCATTTTACTCTGCTAGAGTCGAAAGAGTATAAATATTTGTAGGGTCTGGTTATCTCTAGACCTAGTCTTTCCATAACTACCTTAGGCATTAGGTTGTGAGATGCTCCAGAATCATGCATTGCATTGTGAAGGATCTTGTCATGAATGTTGAGACTGATATAGAAAGGTGGAACTACCCCCTCCTGAAACTTCCCCTCTATCTTAGTACCAAACAAGAGGGCGGGCTGATCATCATTCAAATTGACAGAGTCACCATTCTCACTAAGGTTCAAAGCCTTCAAAATCTGGCCTTTATATACATCCTGAGTGGACAGCTCAGAAAGTGGGACAGAGATTTTAATTCTTGCAATCTCACTTTCCAAATTGAAAGTGGACTGACTCTTGTGAATGCTCATCTCTTTTTTATTTGCCACTGCCTTAGCGGCTGAATCAGTGGGCTTATTCTCATTATGTACAGTGTTTGTGACGGTTTTATCAGGAGCACTAACTGCAGTGCTAGTGCTGCTAGCTGGTTTGCCTTGTGCATTAGTGTTTTGGTTGTCTTTTTCTCTATTCTTTCCAGAACTCTCGGTTGATGGTTTGCTACTTTCAGTAGTTGGTTTAGAAAATTTCTCAGGTCTCTTCTTTATGGTGACCTCAGAAGCTTTTGGTTTGGCAGTTTCTTGACTCTTTTTTCTTCTAAGTTCATATTGCTCTCTGACGTGCATCATGGAATTTTCAAACCCTAATCTGTAATCTTCAGATTCCAACCATTCTTCCTCCCAACTAGAGGGTGAAGGCTGATCTTCTTCTGAATAACAGTTATGGATTGAATATTCTATTTCAAACATGTTTATTGTGTTTCCCTCAGACTCTTCTATGATTCCCTCATCTTCATCGAGAAAATTCTCTTGAAATGGGGGGATAACTTGCTGATCTGATTCTCTTTATCTGTTGGGAGTGTTATTGTTTCTTCTAAAGTTCTGGTTCTGGTTCTTGTTTTGATTGCTAACTGTGACAACCATCTTTTCCATCATTTGTTGTAACCTTTCCACATTTTTAGACAGCTTATCATAATTTTGGTCAGATGTGGAAGCTACATTGTCATCTTTATATGTTACCCTTCTCTCAGATTTCAGTCTTGCTCTTTTTTCAATCAGGTTAGCTTCTATATTCACTGCTCCTTTCTGCATGTCTTCCAGCGTGTTATATTCCTTATCCTTAAGCTCATAGGCCATGTCAGCATCAAAACCCTCGGGGTATTTTGCTAGGGCCATGCCTTGTGGAGGTTTCATATGTGGAGGGAGGGAATTATAAATGCTATTAAACCTTGTTGTGTAATCATGGACACTCTCTCCTATGTTTCTCTTAAGGGTCATGTATTCTGCTAGGATTTGGCGGGGATTTTCCCTAGTTTCCCATTTTTTTATGAAAGTCTGATATAAGCCCGAAAGATCATTGATGCTACCTGGAGGTAGGCCCTTAAACCATTTCTTCACATCACCCCCTAAGATCTGGGCGAAAATTCTCATTTTGACTGTATCATCATCAATTTCCATGTAGTCAAAAGAGTCTTCCATATTATCTACATGTTTTTGGGCTGTGATGGACTCCTTTGCAGTGAAGTGTGGAATCTTAGACTGATAATCATTCGATAAGGGTACTAGAGGCTAGGGTAAAACCAGAGGTGCATACTAGGTTTCCATGATTATATTTTGATGCGTTAAAGGGGCCTAGGTAGCAGGTATATGGATTACAGGGATATTATGACCAGCAGAGGACTGATTAGAAGACCTAGGGTGACTGATCCCCAGGTTTTGTATGAAATGTAAATCGGGAGGCGTAGATGGAGGGGTCTGTCTATTCCCAAGGTGTCTACCACTTTGCTGTGGTGAATCAGGAAACTCAGGGTCTGGCTGGTCTAAGCTACTGAATGACCTAGTTCTGGATAAGCTATTAGGTAGGTCTAGGTCAAGGTGAAAGTGCGATAGAGCTGTAAGATCTTCTGGTGCATAATTTGCTCTATGGATGTGTTTGGAAATAGTTTATCTCTTAGGTGTATGAGCTCCCTTGAGGATGCTCTCAGGATTGTCAACTATTTCAGGTAGGTTTGGGTCAGGGTAAGCTCTTGTATGAATGGTTCTAGAAGCCAGAATGTTGTTTCTGACCAAGCAACTTAACCCTACTTGTTACTTCTACTGTGGTTGATTTTGTTATGGGGGCTGGTCTCCCAGTGGAGTCTAATGTGAACAAAGATAATCAGCACGCCTACTGATCACCAATGGAGTCTTTGAAACGTTTAGGGAACTATGGAGTCACCAGGTGGAAGGTTTAGGATGTTTTTTGGAGGGTAAACTGTCCACCACAGTGCCCTTGAGATGTCCTTTTTCAAGGATATCTTCAAAACACAACAAAATCTAACCAGAGATTGACTGGGAGGGAATTTACCAGATATGTCACCTTTGAAAGAGTGTGAGATCCGGAGGCTACCTGGCTCTTTCCAGACTCTTTCCAAGAGTATGGGAAAACACAGAAAATGGTGTAGAGGTTGATGTGAGAATATGGGTGTTTAACTGCCAACCTAACCAGAGATTATAGGTCTTTTGAATGCCTAAAGATGTTTAAGGTGAAAAGCACTCAAGATTTCCCCAGTGGAGTCGCCATTATGTTGGGGTTCCCATGTTTTGGCCAGATTGGCAAGACCAAAAGATGAGACAACATCAGAACCACTTTCAGACCTCAGGATCTAGCCCTCCTGGGTCCAGAGAGGGATCTCTCTGTATGAGCAAAGGTTTATGTCTATGAGGCTCAAATGTTATTATTTTAGGCTTGTTATAAGGCTCTTAGTTTGTTTGTTGACTGTTTGTTTTGGTTGCTGGTTATCAGGAATGAAGGGTTCAATATAGGCCAGGATGAGAAAAGAGGGATAAGGCAGAGGTGAAATATTCCAGGAAATATTCAAAACCATTGGGAAATGGAGTCAAGAAAGGATTTGCTTGCTAATCAATAGGCAGGCTTTCAATTGGGCTAGTCATCTGAAACTTAGGATCTTTCAAGATGATTATGTGATATGGAAAGTAGGAGGGAGGAGATAACACAAATTTTAGAGCACAAAATTACATATCAGCAGGTCGTATAAGGATCCTAGTGGACAGGGCTAACTCTAATCCCCAGTGTTCCCAAATCTTCCAACTAAATCTATAACAAGAAGCATCTAAGAACTGAATTCATTTAATTCATACATCAGAGAGCAGGCAATAACATCCACTACACTGGTTAAACCAACTGATATAATGTCTCAGATAATACATTCAGAAGAGAAACATAAATGGAAAGGAGAGCAGAAACATAGGGTACCTAACAAGGGTAAATCCTATGCCAATATTCTGATGCAAGCCAGTAGAAACGAAACGAAATGAATGTAAACACAGAGATAGAAAAACATCACTGCTGCTTCAGATCAGGATCCAAAGAAATGTTCTTGTCATATTAAATAACAATACCAATCAAGTACAATATTGCCAATAGCTGAATACTCAGTCTGAAAACATCTCCTTCAACCTATCTTACAATCTCTACACAGAGACTGTGTCTCAAAAGAAACTACTTTCAGTTCTCTGATAACTAATCAACAACCATTACAATGAGTTCTTCATGAATTTATAGCTCCGGAGGAGCAGAGGAGGTAGGTGGAGAACTAAATGCAGTATTATACTTCTGAAAAGAAAGAGGGCCGAAGCCCATTCTGTATAGATCCTGTGCATTAATCTCTGGTTTCTATGGGTAAACGAATGATCCTCTTCAGACTGGGGATTACTCTGATATGACTCTGATGCTTTCTGACTGCAGTACTGTGTAGCGCTATTGGTGAATAAACAAATATAAAGAAATGATAAAGAAATCTGCCATACTGATGAAATGACTACTCTGATAGTACTAGGGTTGTTTTCAGGGTAGGAAATATTTCTAGAACACGACATAGAGTGAACACTGCATGGGTGCTCTGTCCTTCATGGAGGGAAAAACATTCTGCTGCTGTATAAAACCCTAACATGCATTGATTTCTGCATGTTGTACCTTTTCATGATCTGTGGGATCATGATCTGGTGCTTTGCCCCTAAACTGCTGTATTAAAACCCAAAACACTCAATGCCGAATGCTGAAATCCTTGATCGTAAGCTGGTATTTCTCCACAGCTTCATAAATGTATTGATCTGCAAAATATAGGATTTAATGGTGCCGGATAGATTTCTTGCGAAGATTAAACCCTCCTTGGGTAATATTCATGACGCATGACCATTAAGGCATTTCAATTTATAGTACAACTGATTTTACTGCTGTAACACGCCATTGAAGTATTGGATATTGAACCATAGCGTTTATTTCTGTGATATCTGCCAAAAACACGGGGAATTTTGTTACGGAAAACAATGGGCGAGAACGGATGATGTGGATGATAGTGGGACTGCGGAGAAATGGCAGAAAATTTCCATGGAATGGTGGAGAACAGAGATGGCGCAGGTTGGTAGAATCTGGAGGAGATTTAAATGAAAACCTTAATAAACCCGACCTATGAACATATATATGAAACAGGAGGGCAGATGTATGGCGAGACACGTGGAGGTGACGTGGCGGGACCGGGTGGCGACGGAAAATTCAACAGCGGAAAGATGATTCAGGACCATCGGATATGAGAGGAGATCGACGGTGGGAAACACGGCGGAGGGCAGTGGAACAGTGGGCCAGCGGTATGGTGATCGTGGGTTAAAACCCATGCAACTCCATCAAGCGATGACCGTTGGATGGGCAAAGGCAGATCTGACGGCTCGTATGAATATCGCTGTGTGTCCCATGCCGAACGTTGATGCGCGATGAGAGGGCAGTTTTGCCGCCGTACATGAGACATGTGTCGAACGCTGTATGGAATCGCTGGGCAATGGAAAAATACTGCCCGACCCCCATTAGCGGTGCGATGAAAACCGAGATGTTTTATGGTATGGCGCGTGGCGGGGACCACAGTGGTGGATACACTCCGAACCGTTGATCTGGTGGTGAATGGACGACAATGACGCAATCAGTGGTTTGAACGGGTGAATCTTGAGCGCCGCAGGTTTGAACGATCGCCGTTCGATCTATATGGATCAACGGTTGAGAAAACGCCCAAAAAACATATGGGATAAGTGCCTTCGGGCTAGTGATTTGGTCACAACACTGGGTTCTGTGGGAGGAAAAGGTGCGGAGGCTAGCGGAGAAGGGGCTGAGGCCTATTATATGGTCCGAAAGTGGGTTTTTAACCATTTTTAATGCATTTTGAGGCCCAAGGAGGGTAACGGTAAAGAGATAGAGGGGAATTTTGGGGAAACAAAGGGAAAGGGTAGGATTTAAAGGGGGATTTGGGGAAATATTGGGAAGGAAAGGGGATTTTGCAAAGGGGAAGAAAGGGGCAACATGGAGAGTTCCGCAGAGGGAAATTTATCAAGGGCAGAGGCATAGGAGACAAGGATGATGTGTCTTGGGGGAGGGGGGATACATTCCTTGAAAGAGCTTAAAACAATCTGGCCCCCTACTTTTCTTTGCCAAAAATTTATAGAGAAATTTTAACTACAAACCAATTCACACAGATATACACATGTAAATGATTTTACATATGAATATATGTACATGTAGAAATGGTTTTACACATGTTTGAATATATATGTTAAAATGATTGAAGTAATATATATATATATATATATATATATATATATATATATATATAAACAATCATAAGATTCTAGGTCTTGTTAGATGTGTTGAAAACAATCATAAAATTTTAAAAATGCAATCTATAATGTATATATATTCAGTACGTGCAACATTTTTCATCAATGCATGTATAGAAAAGCTACTTTCAGTTAATTCCATTCTAGAACATATATATATCGATCGTACATAAAGGTGTTTGTCAACTATTTGAATAGTTAATTGCTATAGAACATATATAGGGTTGTAACATTTCATCAATACCAATAAATTTGCTTCTTTTCATCAATGCCCGTGGGGAAAACTACTTGAACGAGTGTTCATTCTAAAACATATATATATATATATATGTGTATGCTTTTGTGTATTTTTCATCAATGCATATAGAAAAGCTACTTTCAGTTAATTGCCTAGAACATATCCGACCATTGGACAAACAAATTTTGTACTATTTTCTATCAAGAATAGAGATGTGGGTCAAATCCCACCAAAATTCTGAGAAGTGCTCTGAGTCTCTTATCTGAAAGGAATCTTCATACGGAACTATACTGTGGATGATTTATTTACATTGTGGATACTTTTTACCAGAAAAGCCCATGAGAAAAATTGGTCACATTCAATCCGTGTATATATCTAGTACGTGCAACATTTTTCATCAATGCACATAGAAAAAATACTTTCAGTTAATTGCATTATAGAACATATATATTTAGGACGTGAAACATTTTTCATCAATGCATATAGTAAAACTATTTGAACAATTAATTGCATTCTAGAACATATATAGTGAGTACATGAAACATTTTTCATCAATGCACATAGTAAAACTACTTGAATAGTTAATTGCATTCTAAAACATATATATATATATATATATCCAATACATGCAACATTTTTCATCAATGCATGTATAGAAAAGCTACTTTCAGTTGATACTAGTGTGCATGTACCAAAACAATTTGTACATGTGCAAACACTTGCACAGATAACATAACAAGGCAACTCAATTTTTAGTTGAGTTCTGGAAGTTCTAAAATATGAATCCAAAGAGAAAAAATTGTTGGGCAGTTTAATAAAAAAAATACCAATGCAATGCCATCTTCAATGATTCGTTCATGATCAGATTTTGACGTTTTCCATTTCTTTATTTTCATTTTTTTCTTTGATTGAACCCCTATCAACTTTATGCGTGTTGCACACACCAAGTGACTATATTGACAATTTATGACATCAGGTTCATAGTCTTCAAAGTAAACAAAATCTCCACTTTGATTAGTTTGTCTGAAAAAATAACCTTTCAGTATAATAGATCCTCTT
The DNA here is from genome assembly GCA_034641835.2 of Pinus albicaulis. Taxonomy (NCBI): domain Eukaryota; kingdom Viridiplantae; phylum Streptophyta; class Pinopsida; order Pinales; family Pinaceae; genus Pinus; species Pinus albicaulis. Next base: position 95,849,197 of record CM076569.1, on the reverse strand, counting down.
TCATATGGAAACCCGTGATAATTATAGTTTTCTAATAATTTCATTTTTCATTCAGTGCAACACCTGAAATAATACTTCACATTTTCATTGTTGTTAGTAGGTGCAGTTACAACAAAAACATCTCCTGCACAATAAAAAAAACTTAACAAATTTATGTATTTAAATTTATTTCTAGATCTTTATCATTTGAAAGCAATTCAAATGTTACCTTCTCCTACAAGATCAGAAACTCGATCACCATCAGATGATATTGCAACGGACCTTTTTCCCTTTGTATTTAGCTCTATATGTTTCCAATCTTTTACATGCATTTTGTTTTCACAAAAAAACAAGAATATTTTCTTTTATCTAATGCAAACACATTTCTGGATAACTTTGTTTTAATTGAATGCAATTTTTGAGTCCCTTTTATTGTTTCAATGTCATTTCCAATTGATCTATCTACATCTTCGATCCCAATATGCCAAAAAAACCTTTATATGGAAAATTCAAAGACAAATGTAACTATGATATCAAAATACCATCAAAGATAATCATTGTGATAAATGTACACTGTTTCAAATTAGATATCCAATAAAAATTAAATTGAATGTACCTTCGCACTTCCCTTGATCAATTAGTCTCATGGCTTAGAGTAGCGATGCACCATTGAACAAATTCCTTAGCATCCACAAGTCGGCTTGCAGAGAGGTTCATTTGATATCTTCGAAGTGCTCATTTTATGCATGCCCCTGCACCATCATGTTCTCCTTTTCCATGGCTAGTCTCAAAGAAATTCCAACAATGTTTAATGCAGGTTTTCTTATGAAGACAACACAACCAAAAGAATGATCGTGCATATTTCAATTGACCTGCACATCCATCTGACCATATCCAATGTTCATTGAATGTTATTCCACGACTTTTCAAGGAGTCATAAATATTTCCAAAATAGTATTGTACAAAATATGTATCATGTGTACGATTGTCACTGATATAAAAGTGATATTATTTAATAACAAGTTGATTTTCACTTGTGCTTTCTATATGATCGACATTTTGTTCAGCATGTCTATATAGAATATGGATGAGCATGGATACTTGGTCAGAATGATAGTATTCACTCTGAATTTCTTTTTGTGGAACAAATGTGTAGTTTTATGCAAAATAAATTACTGAAAAAATGGTCCCTGGTGGAAAAAATTCACGGGATTTTTTGAATTGCAAGCCTTGCCATCGAGCTCTATGGGAATGCATGGTGTATTTATAAATTTCTGCCTCAAACTTTCTCAAAAAGTCTATCACAAAAAAATCTTCTTCTCGTAATTCAATTCATTTAGCACTATTTGCACCTTGAATCGATGTATGGATATATTCATATCTCTTCCATTTCACTTTCATGTTGGACAATGATTGATCATTTATATCAATACGATATTTATTTTGTAATTTAGTCAAATTTCCACAATCATTGCATTTTTTACCACCAACACATTTCTTTTCGTAAAATAGTTCAGCCCTTTGTCTTTCACATAGAATTTGAGATATGAAATCACGGATATTGGAAGGAGGTGAATCTTTCCAAAATGTTCTACCAAAATTAAGTAATGTGTTATAATATAACTCAAATTCCACATGATAACGACAACAACTAGTATCGCGTATAGTGATAGGTTTTACATACCATGGTTTTTGTTGAAAAAAAGCACTGATTGAGACATGAATTTCACGATTCTCTTCTTTGAACTTGTTGAACAACTCTATCTGAGTGGTTTCTAAGAAAATTTTTTCATGTTCTACGTACTGATTTCGTGCTATTCTTCTTCGCATCACATCCTTTGCATTTGGCGAAACACGTGAATTTTTCTTCCAATATTCATATATTATTTTTTTAACATTTTCAACAAGTCTATCTTTGTATGGTTGCCTACAAATAGCTCTCCAACAAGCGAGTTCATCATTTACATCCATTTGCAACCAAAATTTCCGATGTTTGTGCAAAGTTTTTCGTGAGGTTCCTAATGCTTGGGCCATAGATTTTACCAAGCGATTCTCTTTAGTACTTGATGTAACCATTGCCATATGTATTTCTCTACGTAGAGTTGAAACATTTTTCTGTCTAGATCTTCTAATTGAATTTATAGCTTTATTTATATTTTGTATCACATTTTCCTTCATTTTTTTTATTCTTTTGTTGATTTTCGAATACCCAATAAAGTCGTAGCTTCTTTTAATTTCATTAATGATAGGAGACCTTTCAACATTTGTGTTGAGGTATAAAAGGTATCTTTTTAACACCTATTTATCTCACATTAATTATCAATCCAGGAACGACTTTTTATTTCAAGAGTGTACTCTATCTGAGGCTAAAATTCAATCCAAGAGTAATTCCTTGTAATATGTAGTACAGTGTTCTAAATACAAGAGTAAATGGATGTTTGGAAAAGAAATCGACTACAATAACATAAACTCAAATGCTCTGAAATCCAATCATTCACTTAGTAAACACCAGTCAAGGATACAGTAATGATAACTCTTTCCTCTAGAAATTGATGCAACAAGATAATCAATCTGAGAATGTGGGAGAAATAACCAGTATTCTTTACAGTTGATGATCCCATTTTAAAGCAATTGAATGGAAATAAATCTTGAACTAAGTGCTGCTAATGAAAGGAAACTAGGAAAGCTCTCAATACCAAATTCATTGCAATTAATCAACTGAAATGAACAGCATCTCTAGAAGTAAACGAACAACAAACTGTAATCAAAGGAATTGAACAACAAATCCTATTTAATAAATATGAACAACAAACTCTTAACTAATGGAATCGAATGGCAAATTCTATTGAACAAAAATCTGCAAATGAACAACAGTCAAACGGAACAGCAATCAATTGGAATAGCAAATGGAATGAAACAATAATGGAAATATAACAACGAAGCTCTATTAAGGTATAACAAGATAAATTATACAAAATTAATATTCTTGTTAAATCATACAAGAACATCAATGCGATTCGTTAATATAACACAATGATATCAAATAAGCAATGAAACAGCAAATCAATTAACTTGCAAATGTAATGAAAACAAATACAAACTATCACACGACGACAATTGAAAGGTAATGATACAAACAGCGGATCGATCCACCAGGTTCGGGCCCGTAACCACCAGTGAAACGCCACTGGGCTTTACTCCAGAGTTAAGAAATTAAACGGCAACAAGATCTTGTATTAATCAAGCATAATAATGTTTAAAAAAGTCACTCTCTGATCATGAGAGTCAATAATAAATGACAGAGTTAAAAAGGAATGTTTAATCCATAATTCCCCCCGAATACATAATACATGCTCTCCTTTTATAATCAGAAAGAGGAGAAATTAAATAGTAAATATGATCCCTCATAACAAGATTGGATTGTCCCCAACAACTTGATCAATAAGAAAAGATATTTCCATCAATCATTCAACAAGAACAAGTCGAATTTGGTATTGCAATTGGAAGAATTTGGAAAATGGCCACAACATCGAATATGGGAAAATCGTCCTCGGAGAACCTTCTGTTCCTCTTAATACAGACCAAATTTGGGAAAACCGTTCTTTTTTAAAGTTAATTTGGTCCGTTATGGACAAAACCCATGTTTCAGATTTTCTAGATTCTTCTCCATTTGCCCAGAATATCCAACGCAAAACTGACACTTCTTATTCCAGCGAATTTCTGAGTTGGAATATTTGATGATGATCTGAAGATCAAATCTGCAATCTGGAAAATATCTTGAAGGCTAAAATGGTGAGTGATGTTACAAAATATATTAATAAACCATCATTGATAAAATCATACATAATAATCATCAATTTATTAAAAATAAAGGAGAAGAAATATTATTTATATATATATATATATATATATATATATATATATATATATATATATATATATATATATATATATATATATATATATATATATTTTTTTTTTTTTGACAGAAACGGTTAGTATGATATATTGATTCCTGGCATGTATGCCTTAATTCAGGTTACAAGGTGTAGGCCAATGCCCAGATTTTCTCTCCGGCCAGGAACAAAATGGCCCTTTCACTTATAAGCCAATGCTTTTTACAAACAATAATATGACCAATCTCCACTGCCTTTCCGAATTTGAAGATACAAACAAACTGCTCCAATAAAAGACAGTAAAACATAATAACCAGAAAGTTAGGGGATGAGATCCCAGCCATCATCTCCATCTCTTGGGAGGACTCCGAGGGAGAGGAGAACAAATTTTTTGGCTTCAACATCAACATCTTGTTGTTATCTCTCTTTACATGGAAGAAATTCAGGCTCTGAAAGGATTTCGACAATGATCTAATTCTGCTCATCAATCTTGCTAATCTTAGGTCAGAAGGTGAAGATCTGTCCACAATGGATTTAATTATGGACTGGGAGTTGCCAAAGAAAATTGCATCTTTGATAACAAGAAATTTGAGTTGCTTAAGACCTTGGAGTAGGGCCAACTCTTCGGCTTGAATGCTGGTGTTGAAACGCACACCCCAGGCATATTTGAGCACAGTTCTACCTTCAGCATTTCTGACAATACCTGCTCCGGAAATTCCTGGATTTCCTTTCGCTACCCCGTCAAAGAAAAGGATGGAACATGCCAGCTTTGTGCAAAACTCAGAAAAATCTGTTGCATTGACTCGAATTTTCCAGTCTTTGAGAGGAGTGAGAGGCCTTACAATGACTTTGAAATTGAGGTCGAGCATAGAAATCCATTTAGAATCATGCTCAATCATATCTGCCCCGTCCAGCTGATCTCCCAAGCTATCTTTTAACTAGCTTTTAATTTTGACCAAGACTATCTTGAGATCATTCTTTTTGTCTCTGAAAATCCTCTGATTTCTTTCAAGCCATATTTGCCAGCATATTATTTTAGGGAGTGCGAGCCAGACAGCCTTGATATGCTTGTTCTTAGGAGTGATTCCAGGGTAATTAAACATCCATTTTGAGAACAGGTCGGAGATGTTAGTGGGATAGGCGAAATCGATACTTCATGGGCCTAAGATCGCTTTCCAAATCTCTGCAGTAAAATTACAGTTAAGCATCAGATGGATGGTAGATTCTCCATTTTCTCCAAACAGCGAGCATCTCGAAGGCCCAAGATAACCTCTTTTCTGGAGCCTATCATCAGTCAAAATCCTCTTATGGCAGAGGAGCCAACAGAAAGTGTCAATTTTTGGGATCGAAGTCTGTGACCATATCCCCTTGCAAGGCTCCGGGTCAGGAGGGACGTGAGGGTGTGAAATCAGCTGCCTGTATCCCTGCGAGACAGTGTAATGCCCAGGGGTCAAACCCCAGCCACGGGTGTCAGATTTTCTGCTGTTTATAGGGGCCTTGCCATTTAAGCGAGCTAAGAAGATTGCGCACTCGTTAGATAGGTTTTGTGGCACCTCTAACTTAGCCCAATTCTGCCAAACATCTCCCTCCCATTGAGAAATGTCCCACAGAGTTTTGAAGCTGGCTTTGTTCATCCAATATCTCAGCATAACAGGGGAACTATCATCTGCCAGGGGATCGCAGTCCATGATACAATCCTCCCAAATTCTTATGTGTTTGCCATTACCTGGGATCCAATGCGCATGAAGGCTAATTAAAGAGTATGCTTTTGCGCAGAGTTTGTGGATCATCGAGCCAGAGTTTGAAATGGGATTGTCAAGACAACGTTTTCTCTGCCCTCGAAAGTATTTTTTCCACAGCGCTAGCTGTGCCCATCCCGGATTTGGGGCAATAATCCTCCATAATAGCTTCGCTCCCAACGCAAAATTTTGTGTGCTAATAATCTGGAAATTCAAACCTCCTTCCATTCTGGGCAAGGAGATTTTATCCCAAATAATTAAAGGGATTTTCTTGTCATTCGATTTTCCGCCTTTCCAGAAGAATTTCCTGATGTGATCCTCCATTTTTCTCATAATGCCAATTGGGGCCAGCATAACTGCAAACTGATAGATAGGGAGGCTATTTAAAATAGCTTTTATGAGCAATGTCTTTCCTGCCAGGTTGAGCCAATTGTAACCCCAGGATTGGATCTTGGTTTTAAATTTTTCCAGTAGAGGTAGCCAGTCTCTGCTGAGGGCACATTTTTGGAAAATGGGGAGCCCCAAATACTTGAAGGATGACCATGAAGAGGAGGCAGCGAAACCAAAACAGCAAGAGATGGCTTGGAGAGTGCTGACTGTAGTGTTCTAGCAGAAGATATGACATTTTCCTTTGTTGAGCCTGCTTCCTGAGACTTCGCAATAACCATCCACCACCTCTTTAAAATTGTTTGCCGAGAGAAAAGTGGCTGCATCCAGCAAAAGGAAATCATCAACGAATAATGTGTGATTTATAATTTTGACACCTCTTGCAATGCACAAACCCATTATCTCTTGATCATGCTGCTTCTTATTCAAGAGGAAGCTGAGAACAGAAGCTTGGAGGACAAAGAGTAGGGGAGAAAGTGGACACCCTTGCCTCAATCCTGGAGAGGCTTTGAAGAAATCAGCTGCCCTCCCATTCACCAAAGGAGCTATCCAAGGTTCACTGATACAAGCCTGAATCAATTTAATAAGTTTAGAGCCAAAGCCAAATTTTTGTAAAACATCCATCAGGAATCTATGTCTCACCCTATCCATGGCATTTTCTAGGTATAATTTGACAACCATTCCTTTCTCTTTTCGGAGCAGGCTAGAATGGATCGCCTCCTGGACCAGAATGAAGTTTTCCACAATCTGTCTTCCCTGAATAAAACCTCCCTGGTTCTCCGGAATAATTTCTAGAAGGATGGTTTTCAATCTGTTTGCAATCACTTTTGTTATTAGCTTGTATCCTATATTACAAAGGGAGATAGGCTGAAATATATTGAAGGTGTTGGTGCCTTTCTCCTTGGGGATGAGGGCAAGGAACGCCGAGTTGGTGCTTCCCCCAATTTTCTAACAGTCTTGTGATTTCCGTACCATTCTGCATAAATATTTTTCTACAATTTGCCAACAGGACTGAAGGAATCTGGCAGTAAAGCCATCAGGACCTGGGCCCTTGTCTGGCTCCAAAGCAAAGAGGGCATTTTTTATTTCAGAGTTAGTGACTTCTGCTTCCAAGTACTGATTTTTTCTAGGGGAAATCAAAGAGGGCACCTCATTCACTAGATTTGGATTATACCCCAGACCCTCCTCCTCACTATACAGATTTTTGAAGTGAAGGAAAGCATCTCTTTTTATGCTTCAGATATCTCTATGCTTGGAGGTCTCTTCCTTGATTTTTGAGATGGAATTGAAGCTCTTCCGAGCTTGGGCTTGTTTGTGAAAGAAGGAGGAGTTCCTGTCTCCCGCCTTAAGCCAAAGACAACGATATTTGACTCTCCAATACTCTTCCTCCGCCAAGCTTTCCTTATGAAGCTTTTGTTGAAGGTCAGCCTCCTTGTCTAGGATTTCTTTGGTGATCTCTTCATCTTCCAATCTCATATGATGAATCTCGAGACATTATTGGATCTTTTTCCTTTCCTCGGCAGGATTAGAAAGGGATTGTACCCAAGTTTTTAATGCAGCTTTCACTCTTCTGAGTTTTTCCTCCCAAACAAAAAAGGCAGAACCCTTGACTGATTGATTCTAGCTTTCTTTTACCAGCTGCATGAAGGATTGTTCCTTGACCCATTGAGGACTGAATTTAAAAGGGATAGGGCCTTGGTCCAAATGGGCCAGAAACTCAAGTTTAATGGGTCTATGATCGGAAACGCTGCATGGCTGAATATGCATTCTAGATTCTAGACCAAGGAGAAGAAAAGAGCTTTGAACAAGAAATCGATCTAACCTTGCAGCAATATGTCCCGGACCGAGTCTTTTGTTGGACCAAGTGTACTTACCCGAGGAAGGCTTGATGTTGATCATATCCCAATCCTGGAGCAGATCCTCCACCCATTCCCGCACCGGATCCCTTACAATGCATCCACCTCGATTTTCAGTTAATGATAAAATGAGGTTGAGATCCCCTGCAATTATGATATTTGTCAGATTTTCAGAGTCATCCAGTCTTCTAATGGAATCCCAGCAGATATTTTTCTCCCCTGCGCTGACAGGAGCATACACATTAAAGAGGCAGAGGATCTCATTTGAGTCAGCGTGTTGCAGTTTTGAAAACAGCCAATGGGTATTGAAGACCTCTTTGATCCTTGAATATTTGTTGCCATTCCAAATAGTGCCCAGGCCTCCTGAGGCACCTCTAGCTGAGACTGCTTGACCATCACTTTTTTTCCACAGTTTCTTTCTAATATGGAGGAAATCTTTGTCCTCCATTTCGGTCTCTTGGATGAAAAGAATATCAGGAGATTCTGCTCTTATAAGGCTTCTGACATCTTCTTCTTTTATTCTGCTCCCCATACCCCTACAATTCCAGGAGACGATCTTCATTACTTGCTTTTGGGATGGTGAGCTCCTTTAGAGCTCTGAGACTGGTTTCTAGTCATCTTCGGAGTTTTTTCCAAGAGTTTCTCTAGGGTTGGTTGACTTCCTTGGAGTTTGTATTTATAGGTTTCTTGCTCTCTCTTTTCACGAGCAGATTTTCGGCCTCTCGTTGATGTTCTAGCCGAGGTTTGTGAATCTCCTATTTCACCTTCTTCTTATAAATCCTCCGAGGCTTGCACTTCCTCAGTCTCTTCTATGTGTATCTCTTTCGATCTGTCTACATTGCTTTCTACTTGCTTTGATCCCGAGGGGGACTCTTTGTGGGGTGATTCTTCCTTCTGCTTCTCGGAATCTTGGATGTCTTCATTTGCTGAACTTAGCTGTGAAAACGTATTCCTTTGTTCTTCCATGAAGGGAGTTTGAATAACAGGGGTTGTTTGAGGGCCCTTGCCATTTGAGTTTCCTGTTCTTGGGGCTTTGTGGGCAGTTTTGGTCCTTTTGACCTGATTCCATCCTTCCTCCTTGCCTTTCTCCACTTCACTGTTCATTGGGTAGCCTCTAGCAAAATGGCCATAGACATGGCATTTCCAGCATTTAAACGGGAGCTGCTCATAGTCCAGTTTTTGAACGTGAGTCCAACTGCCGACCCTGATTTTTATTGCCTCAGGAAGAACAACCTCTAGATCAAATTCTACATGAATTCTAGCACAATCATAGTGATCTTTACTGTTTGCGCGATCGATGAATTTGCCCAAGGTGTTCTCGATATGCTTGAGGGACTCCCAATTCCAACAATGCACTGGCAGATTGGGCAGCCTTACCCACACAGGCACGGCTGTAGGGACGTCAACTGCTGGGTCGAAATCGGGCGTCAACTTGTTAAGATACATCCCCTGAGGGCCCATGAAATAGGGACCATTCTGGAAAATCAGGTCCTTATCCTCCTTATCAGAGAATTCAAACAGAAAGACTCCCCTCCCTAGGAAATACGAAGTAACTCTGTTTTTGATCAGCGGCGCCTAGTTCCTTGCTATCCAGCTCTCCGTGGATTTGTGGGAGGGCCAGAGGCCTGTGACCTGACCCACAAAAGCACATTTAGCTAAAGAGAGGGCGACCTGGATCGGAACCCCAAGCGGGAGCGAAATTTCTGGGATATCTTCCAAACGTTTGACAAACTTAGCAACCTCGGATGCTTTCTTCTTCGGCAGAGAGGCCAGAAGCTTGAGGAAGGATTCTGCATCAGGCGGGGCAGGCAGAGGGGGAGGGACCTGGGCTGTGCCCAGAGCCTCCATGGCAGCAACGGATCCCTAGCTCAAGCGAAGGCAATGCGCGTGCTGCAGGAGATCAAAATCCGCCTACGAAACCTAGCATTAGATTGGGACAATCTCTTCAGCGATGTGAAGAATATAGAATCCCTTCAAAAGCCAAAATGAAGGTAGAAGATACGCACCGTGCAAAAGAACCAAAGTGCCATGCAGCCATAGTGCGTCGCGCAGGAACACAGGAAACACAGAGGGACCGACTCAGTGCGCCGCGACACCCTGCCCAAGCGCCGCACAGGGAGACAGGAACAACACAACTTCTTGAGACTTCAAAAAATTCATGTCACCAATGATAAAGAATGACGAAGCCCTTCAAAGCAACAACCAGAGGGTCGAGGCTGGCTAGCGGCCACAAGCGCAGAGGGCCAGCAGCAGAGGCGACGGCTAGGTCAAGCTCTTCTTTCCCACGTCCGAAAATTTACTGTCTCTACATAGAAGAAATAATATTTATCCATAAGAGCATAAATAATTATAAAATGAATTTATATGATGAATTATGATAAATTACATGATAAAGTAGAGTAGAAATGGATGAAATAGGTGTTAAAAAGTGATAATAATAATAATGTCATATTAGCGGCCCAACAATTTGAGCTTGAACTATCACATTTTCCTTTATGAAGTACATATCAAAAATGCGGTTAACACGATATCGTATAATATGGTCAGCTCTTTTATCTCCATATGTTTGAGTGTCAACATTTTCTAACATCTCATCATCGACATTGATTTCATTTGTACATATTCAAATGAATAGTACATAATAAGTTTACATATTCAATAAATAAATTAATTAATAAATATGTATAATTTCAATAATACGTGCACATATATATATATATATATATATATATATATACCTTGTGATTCAATTTCTTCACTTGAATTTCTTTCAACATTTTCACCATATTCAATCATTGGTTCAATATCTCTTTCACTTTCTCTTTCAAAATTTTATATCTCATCATCAGTGTTTTGAGGAATATCTCTCTCTGTTTACATTGCAAAATAATTTTCAAATTAATTCATCAAATAAAAATTAAGCTTCACATTTTACACCAGGAAAATTTTAAATATATCAAATTCATAATATTTACATTTACATACCTGCTTCAACTTCTAGTTGAGGTTGATTTTCCCCTTCAATATTTGAGAGTGCTTCTCTCTTTCTTTTGCGAGATTCTCTCGTCTCTTCTCCATGTTCCTTGGGGTCTCTTTTTCGATCATATTTTCTCGTACAATTTCTTTGATTTCCCATGATAATAGAGTATGAAGTTCAAAAAATTTCCTTCAAAAATTTAGACAAAAACTCAATTAAAAAAAACATCACAAAAGATTTAATTTAAAAAAAATACTCATTTTAATTTTTTTGCAAAAAATACATACTTCAATCCAAAACACTTACTTTAAAAAATCCGAGAAAAAAATGTCTTATAAAAGTGAAACGAAGCTCAAAATATTTCCTTCCATGTCCTACAAAAAAAATTGATTTAAAAAGTTAGACAAAAACTCGTTTTAAAAAATCATTATAAAAGATTCACTTCAACCCAAAACACGTACTCTAAAAAAATGTCACTTCAAAAAATGCCTCCAAAAAATGTCCATTGAAAATTAATTCCAACTTTTTAAAAATGTCACTTTAAAAAATACTTCAAAAAAGCCTCTAAAAAAATATCACTTAAAAAAATACTTCCAAAAAATGTCCTTTGAATATTAAGCCTAAAAAGAGTCCTTTCGAAATTAAGCCTAAAAAGAGTCCTTTGAAAATTAAGCCAAAAACCTCTAAAAAAAATGAAAATTAAGCCCAAATACATACCTTCAAAAACAATAAAAATTAAGCCCAAATCCATACCTTAAAAAAATGAAGCCCAAAAAACATCAAAAAAATGTATCACATACCTCCAAGAAATGTCCTTTGAATGTACCTGCAAGAAAAGTCCTTAAACCCAAAATAATTCTTTGTAAAATCAAACCAAGACCTTTGTAACCATACCTTCAAAAACAATGGAAATTAAGCCCAAATCCATACCTTCAAAAAAATTGAAGCTCAAAAAATATCCAAAAAAAATATCACATACCTCCAAAAAATGTCCTTTGAATGTACCTCCAAAAAAAGTCCTTAAACCCAAAACAATCATTTGCAAAATAGTCCTTTGAATGTACCTCTAAGAAAAGTCCTTAAACTCAAAACAATTCTTTGCAAAATCAGAACAAAACCTTTGTAAAATTAGACCCAATGTACGAAAATATGCGAAAATAATGAATGCTTTCGCGGCAATTTATATTGCCGCGAAATGTTTTTTTAGAGGGGCTTCGTGATATTTTCTGGTCGACGGAAAGCCGGGTAAAAGTTCAGCTAAACTTTTATGTCATTAGACTTGACGGGCCGTCGGCGCAAAAAACAATTCGCCCGAATTTTTTTTAAGAGTTCGGCCGAACTAACACGTCAGCAATTATGCAGAGCCAATCTCTGAATACATATCTTCAACTTTGGATTGATTAAACTCCATGAAACATTTTGAATTAACTATCAGAACCAATATAAGCATTTTCAAAATTCAATCTACTTTCAGGAAATATAAATTTTATGGAATTTCATAAATATTTACTAATTTTAATTAATTTTGTAATAAAACATGTGCAAAAAATTTCTGAAGGTCATTATGATTAAGTGAAATCATAATTCTGTATCTTCCAAAATACACTGTAAAAAATATTGAAAAAATTATGGTGCATTACATTGTTCCGTCGTCTGTAATGGGTAGTTTTTAGATTTTTAGTTTATAGCTTATATGTTAAGAAATTTCGTGCGTCGCGAAACATATTCAAAATATGCAGTTTTTTCATATTGGACCAGTTCAAAAAATTCTAGTAATTATGATATGCATCCGTTGGCTTTGTAAATATAACGAAATCGAAGTAGACTCTGTCTAGATTGTTGTAACACATTTTTTTCTCAGAAACACAAAGTTTCAAATAATACAACCGTGCGTATTAACATGGCTTCTTATGAATCCTTTGATTGTTAAAAAACACACACTCAAAGAAATGCTAAGTTGACATATCAAATGTGTATAAACAAATTACAAAAAATAAGTAATAGAAAGCTAATAAAATCTCTAACAACTTTTATTTTTATCGCAAAATGAAATTCTAAATAGAAAAATTGTTTTGGCTTGCAAAAAGTTGAAGAACAGAAAAAAATGAAAGTTTTTTCTCAAAAAAGGGCAAAAAGTGTAACCCAACTTCACATTTTCACCCAAATTTAAAAATTTAATTAATATGAATATTGTTATAAGATGTGTCAACTTTTGATGAATAATGAATTTTAAAAAATCACAATAATTGCACTGTCACAGGTCGATGTTTATAAAAAATGCAAAATGAACACCGGTGTGTGTTAGTTACTGTACACTGGTGCATTTATATGCTGCAGTGCACCAGTGCATTTCTACGACCTATGGGCACCACACAAATACCAAAACCAATTAAAAATCTCGTTGCGTTTGTGCAATACTGCGCACCGGTGCGTTTGTGCGATACTGCGCACCAGTGCGTTTATGTGAGACTACGCACCAGTGCATTTGTACGACCTATGGGCACCGCACAAATACCAATACCAATTATAAATATTAGTGTGTTTGTCTAATATGGCGCACCGGTACGTTTCTATAATTCTACGTGCTGGTGTGTTGAGACGACCTATGGACACCGCACAAATCCCAAGACCAATTAGAATGGCCACGTGCGTTGTATCACCAACACTGCACCCGGTGTGGTTTTATACCTTGACGGCTCAGTGTATGCACCTTCGACAGCCCCAGACCACCTTCTAGATGACACGCACCAGTGCGTTGAAACCTTAGCAGCGCACCGATGAAAAAAACATCTGTAATAACCTCCGGCCGCCCAGTTTTTTTAGTTGTGTTGAATTTCCGTTAAAAGCTCCACCAAAACCTCTGTAACCATAAACGGATGTTGTAGCAAATGTTTTTTTGACAAATTTGGCCAATTTTATAACACTAAAAACCTCCTTTATAACCTCCGCTAGAGGGTCTTTTCCTTGTAGTGCATGTCCAAGTTGAAGATGTTGCATCTATGCCAATTCTTGCATTAAATTATAGCTATGATGTTGTTAAAACCATGTGTAGAAGATTAGAGGTCTTTGTTGAAGACAAATCTGACAAAGTTCATGAAATTTTAACTCATGATATTGGATACATTGCATGTTTATTTTCTACTCCTTTAGCAACCGATTATGCAACCAACTTTTTGTGTCAAATCCACAAAAATATTGGTTTGAAAGTGAATTTGGGAAACATAGATGTTCTTATGTCAGGATTCTTTTGTGTGATAAACAAATTTCAGCTAACTCAGGGAAAAGTGACTTTGATGTAACTTTATATCAGATCTAAAGGAAATACATGCTTAATAATACAACTATTAGAGTTTGCTTTCAGTATTTGTCAGTCTCTCTTTTCTCGAATTCTCTTTAGTTAATCATTAGAGAAATTTCATGTTGCTACTGTGGGAATAATTTCTCGTCTTCTATGCCATGCAATCAAAAGTGGCCTTCTGGGAACAAAACCTTTGTGGATAAAATGCTTGGATATACTTCCACTTTATGAGAAGAAGGTTGCGAGGAGATAAATTTTTTTGAAAATCCATTACTTCATTGAGAATAATGTAATGGATATTTTGTTTGAAGATGATGACGCATGCAACAAAAGATGAAAATATGCTTGGAATATTGAAACATGCTTTGGAAGCCATTGAGGATCCGGATGTATTTGAGACTTTGTTAGAAACGGTAGCAAAAATTATGAAAATGGCTGATGTTCATGGATTTTTTTTTTTTTCTCATTTGATTTATTGATTTAGCAGCTTAACAATTCAAATAGTTGGGTAGTAGCAACAGCTTCTAGGTTAATACATAAATTTTCTAGTTTTAAATAGAAGGGAGGAATAAGATCAATCCTTTTCAAGTTTGGTGGAATTAGAGATGCGCTGTTTGAATACTTGAAGGAAAGTTTTGTCACATGCCTAGTTATGAGAATTGAATTTGCAGAGGTCATTTTGGGTATACCAAGTGTAGATCTTGTTCAGGAGATGGTCCCTGTGGTTCTTCCAAAGCTTGTAGTTTTACAACAGCAGAATTGCCATGCATTAACTACTTTGCATGAATTGGAAACATAGTTGAATACATTTTTTCTAGTTTTGTTGCTGGATAGTGTCACAAGGCTCTATCGTTTGTGTTTCTTAACTCAGATAGAAAGGAACTAGTTATTGTAATGCAATTCTATGAAGCCCAGACATGATCTAATACTAGAGATATTTTTACTAGAGTGTTGTCAGTTCTGCTTGAGGAGTTTGTACATTTCCTTAGGGATGCACATGGTGACAATATTGATAAAAGGCTATCAAAGGTTCTAGATATGATTTAAGAGGTAGCTAGTCTTGTCACTGGATCAGATGATCTTCTAGGATTTTTAAGGAATTATTGGCTTCCATTTTTCTAGTTTAGGGAACAATTCCTTGTAAGCAAGGAGGAAGAGGTGAGAGTAATACTAGGTGACAAGTGGCAAGTTGGAATGTATCACAGTGTATTTGTAAAAATCTAATTGTAACTCATGTTTTTAGGATACAAACAACCACCAATGACCCCCTTGATTTCTCCATCCATTACTCCATTAATCAAATTCATTATGTTTTGGATTTTATGTACTACAATATACTGCATTTGTGGCATTCCTCTCTTGTAGGCTTCCTTTTATTTTTTAAATACCACTTATATTACTTCAAGGAAAAGGAGCAATTAGTTACACTTGTTATCATCATCTTATTTTCATAGATATTCTCATCTTTGTTTGTAAGAAAATATAAGATATTGGGAAAAATCTTGCCATCTTCTAGCAACATTCTGATATATTGTCAAGTGATTAGCACAAGCTAATGTGCATCTTTGACCCATCCAAGCTAATGTGAGTTGGGATGAGTTGAGTTTGGTAACTTGAGTTCCTTTTCCAATTGTATCAAGAGAAGGTTATTTTGGTTTTCATTATCAATGACCATGTATGCTAGTTTGTGCTAGATTTGACAGATCTATGTACAAAGAGCTTCCTTGTCGCTGGCAAGGCTATATTTGGGCATTAGCATCAAGTTTGGATAAATGTAGTTGGGAATTTTGACATAAACCTCTAAGTTTACAACCTCTCAATAATTCTTAGAAAGGAAGTGAACATTTCATTTAGGGTTGAGTTCATCCTTATTCATCGCTGGTCAAGTTCATCTCAAGGAAGAACAATTTTAGTATTCTGAAAGAGGCTGGAATCCTCTATTCCGTGGGTCAAGTTCAGTTTTTGCAAGGGGTCAAGTTATCCACTCAAGAGGGCCTAATTCTGTAACAAAGGAAGTACAATAACCAGTCACAAGGGAGCTCAAATCTAGTGTTTGTCTTGTGGGCGTGTTTCTAGAAGGTAGGATTGATATTTTTCTCATTTGCTGAAGTTCGTACATCTTGAGAGTGACATTACGTTGAAGGACGAGTTTCTAGACAAATTTAATTTCTTGTTATAACATTATTGTGGTTGATTTACCTCTTTTGGCTGCTATCACAATCTCTGTGCGTGGGTTATGGAGATGCCTTAATTACATTTGTGCAAAGAGTGTCACTTAGGAGAAAAAGGGAGTCATAAATGCTGCTGAGTTTGTACAATCAGGAATATCTTGTCGTACTCCAGAAATTAAGCTCATAATTCAAGGGGTCAACGTTGGTCCATTTCTGCCTTCGAAATTGATATTTGTCACTTATTTATAACCCTCCAAACCAGGTTCTATTATCCTTATTCGCTCATTGTATATGTTTATTTCAAGCTAAGAAATGGAATTCTTATGACTTGGCACTATCTTCATATTTCCTTATATCAATAGTGTATAAAAATTATGGGTTTAATATTAGTTTGTGGGTTGAGAATAAATGACTATGGATGATTACTTTTATGGCTCTCTTATCTGTCCATAAATTTTGTAACATGCTGTTGTGTAACTCTAAATTAATTTCATGAGTGGAAAGGAGGTCAATTTGCTATTGTATAGTGCATATAATTGGTGTATCCCTTGCTGAGTTTAATTTAAATGGTCTAATGTTGTATGGAAGTGTTTTTGGGAATTTTTCCAGCATTGTGTTGTTCATCTAAAATTAAATTGAAGAAAGGTCCACCTCTAGTAGTTATACTCTCAAATTGTTAAACAAAACCCCTCGCCAGAGAAAACCCAGAACTCAGAAAACCAAATTTTCATTTGGAAGAAATTTGAGAGGGAATATTACAGTGACAATTTTGAAGCACATTTGTCAGACTTTGGCATTGCCAAGTGTATCCCGTTTGCAAAAATCCACACCCCTATCTATGTTATGGGTGTTATAAGTTATATTTACCTTGAATATGAAAGAATGTCTACTCTTAATGAGAAGTATGATGTGTACAACTACGACATTGTTATTTTAGAGCTACTCAAAGGGAGGAAAGTTATGGATAATGACTCTAATTTGCTTCAGTTGGTAAGATGCTAATGACTTTGAATTTGATTCAGTTGGGATTGTATTTTTGTCAATTGTGAAGCTTTTTTTGTCTTAGGATATTGCATGGACAAGGAAAATAAAGAAATAACTTTGGCTCATCTGAGTTTGAATCATCAATTTCTTCAAAGCGTCACTACCCTAGGAAAGTTGTGGATGGCATGACAACAGTTATATATGACAACCATAAGCGAATGTGCAATACAATAGTGGTGAATTGTTTATATTCTCATGGTACAATTAAAATTGTTTTGACTACTTTTGAAGCAACATATCATTCACTGTGGACAATACCATTTATGTCCCAATAAGGAATGGAAACAAAAAATGACAAAGGCATTGAAAATGACAAGCTAGAGCATGTACCTTGGTTGTTATAGACATTACGAAGCTATTTAAGGCTTATCGAGTACCTTGTGAATTATTCTTCATTGTTAACTGTGTACTCTGCCTCGCAGTTAGTGAAACTATTTGATGGAGGCTCTATCACTGTTCCAAGGGATCCAAAGGTTTTTGTCTGCACTATACAAGCTCAAGTTCTCAATGTTGTTCTACCTATATGGAGCAATCCAATGTTTTGTCGTTGGAGTCCATCTTTGATTACCTTTGTTATTTCTATTATTACCCATGTATACACTACCATAGGTGATGTAACTGGAATAAATGTGTGGTTTATTTTCTTATATCTTGTTTCTCTTTTTCCTAAAATCCTTGTGGTCACAATTTCTTCTTGAAGTTCTTCCAGAAATGGGTGGGACAGGGGTAGAAGAACTATGAAAAATGTCGATTTCCTATTCCTTCCAAAATGGTATCTTAGTGATTCGGGGAAAAACACCCTAGAGGTTTGTTGGGTCAAAACCTCCACAGAGCAGGACATGCTATTCAGAAGGACTCACACACAACCACACTCGAATGCTAAAAACTAGATAAAAATGATAGTAGAACTCACCCGTAGTCCTACGTTTGATGTAGATCCCGCGGGGTCAAAACCCCCAGCAACCCTTCTTCCTCCTTCAACCTGGAAAACAAGAAATAATGTGCACGTAAACCTAGTTGTATATCATATACTTATCCTAAACGTTAGTGCAATCCATGTGAAACATTATATAAACCATAATAAATGCTTAATAATCAATCTTTTCACATATGAAAATAGATATTAACACACAATTCAGGAACAAGATGGTTCTTCATTATTACGAACAGCGTGTACAGTAGTAAAAGTGGAGAGATCACCTGAATCCTTCCACGATCTTTGAACAGACCGTCGTCCGGATCCGTCCTGCCCTTGCCTCGCTAAGATACTTTCAAGACTTGTGCACTCGAGATGGCATATAAACGGATGAGCATCTCCAGGAAACAAGGGTTTCCTGTAAAAATCTGGGAAAGTGCAAGAGGCACGGGAATTCAAACTTGAATTGGGATTCCAACAGAGTATAATGTCTATAAAATTTCTCTCTCCCTTAGGCCATGCACATGAGGGGCTTTTATACTCCCTCAAAGTAGTTTCAATAAGTTGGAAACAGTTGGCCACGTACTGGGGTGGTTGAACTACTGGAGTAACCATCAACCCAGCCCAAAAATAGGGAATTTTTATATATTTTTTAATGATTTTAATGGCATGCGCGGAAAAGTACATGTGGACTCGCGTATACACGCGGAAAAGTTTGGGCATACCCGTGTATGGGAATTTTAACACTTTTTTTTAATGAATTTTGTTCAAGTCTGTGGGAATGGGTGCCCAAAGCCATAAAGCCAATCATGAATCACCTGAGGGTGAAAAATGATGCTATAACAGATGCCCCCTAATATATGAGGTCAGAAGGGGTAAATGATGGCCGAAATGTATTATGCACATAGAAAGAACTTCGCAAGGACAAGAGAGGACCTCACCAGATTTCAGCCTACCAAAAACCAATGAATGAAAACAGAGAGTCAACTCATGCTGAGGCAGGCATACCCATGCTCAGTCAAAAATACATCATATCAAAAAGTACTGAATAGATCCAACATGTATACAAGTATAGCTGAACTGAAAATACACAATGAATCATCTGAGCATGGCCCGGAAGTACAAGTCAGAATCAATGTCTAAGTATCACATATAGAAAGCTGATCAATGATGCTGAAACTGGATGTCTGATCATATAAGTAACTGAATCTCCAAGTACCAAATCATAAGAGGTGGAATAAACGGTACAATCACGCAACTGGGGAGCCAACATATAGGATGCTGCTGTACTGACACTACAACATATAAGGGTGAACGACATCACTGGCAGAAACTGAATGGACTGTCAAAAGTGAACCGAAAAATTCTGATGCCACCCGAGGTCTTCACCGATCTCGACGACACAATTCTACACAATGGGAATAAATGAGCTGAAGTCAACCATGTGAGAAATCGTTGGATTACCGGTCAATAATGTATACCGTTAACCAACGCGAGACAACCCACCAATAATGAAAATGAGTGTCAAGGTGCCCCAGTACAATATAACAAGTGCGAATGAATGAGTTGAAGTCAAACACTTGAAAGAATCTACCAATCAGGAGGCAATGATGAATCCCCACTGTCGATAGCGAAGAGTTTGCCACTGATGACTGCAAACCCTAAGGTACTGACAAAAAGACTCTAGACCTTATTCCCAGAGAAATGAGTCAGAGTCGATGGGAAAAGATCTGCTGGAAGGAAGACATTAAGGCATCCCACATCAGTCCAGCGCGAGTGTAACCCGCAGGCCAAGATTTGGAAGGAATCAGACAAAGTAGAGTGACGGAACCAAACTGAAGTACGTTTCCGACATGCACAAGATGAAGCTAGTGCACGGAAGAAACCCTCTGAACCAACCAATAATGAAAGCTGACACAGAGGCGAGATATCCACCAATAGGGTCAAATGGAAATCAAGGTACTGCACGAATCCCAAGTGTGATAATGTATGTTGACGTCGAACACAGGGGAAACCACTCAGTCAAAGGCTCATAATGATGATCAAATGCTGACCACAAGGTCACCTATCAATGATGGAAATAGGGCCAGGGTGCGGCTCTAGGTTTTCTCTTAGAGAAATGTGTCGTAGTCGATAAGAGACAAACCCACCAGCAAGAAGTCAATAGGGACCTTCTTAAACCAGCACGAGTAGAAGACCAAAACATCTGATGTGATAGAACAAGAGACTGAAAAGACCAGAAAGGCCGACTGAATAATGAGTCAAGAGACACCGCAGAATGGCCGACTCTGGTTAGACTTCCCTTGAACAAAAGCACGACTCGTGATGACCATGGCAGTAAAAAGTGACACTGTATAAGTCTGTGATGCAGGAGGCAAGACAAACTCTCCATATGATTGGAAGAGATAACCAACCGGAGGAGGACTGACTAGTGAAACAAGGTAAAGGTTGAACCTAGGTCAAAACTAAAACCATCCCAAATGGAGGAAAGATATATAAGTGTATATGCTTTTTTCAAGGGCGAAAAACTGACACTGTATTGCCATCAAATTATGAAGTTACATCCCGTTCCCGCTCTTTTTGTTATATTTTATTTTTTTGTCTTTTTCATATAATAAGCCTGAAAAATAATAAAAGAATGCTATGGTACAATGGATAGAACGAGTATCAAGAAACATATGCACTAGTTCCTGGGATTGGAACGATCCTATGCTCAATGCAAGGTGGCGGAAACTGGTAAGCGATACTCAGAGGAATGTTCCATCCATGGGTAAAAGGGTGTCAAGTCGTGATAGCCAAGTGCATGCAATGGTTTAACTTGTACAGATAGTCAAGGTCAAAAGTTGGCTTAAACATTGAGTCCAAAATGAAGCCGGCTAAAGGCTAGGATAAACAAGTAGCCAATATGCAATGTAGTAATACAACTCAACAACACCAGGGAGCCTCTAGGGTAAAAGCCAGAAAAATGATAGTGAGGAAGAAGAAGAATGAAGCTTCAACACATAAGTCTTGGCGGGACTAAAGAGGACTCCCGAGCCTACATAAAATGCAGCATGGGCAACACGTGATAGCAAGGAACTAACTAAGAAGCCCATGTAAAGGAAGGCTCTACCACCAAGTCATGATTAAATAATCGGCGAGTGAAATGGGTGTAATACTCATTACCTGATGGGATCGACCTTATGGAAAGTGATCAGAATGGAGGCTAGTATGCAAAATGCAACGAAAAGTGGATTCCCTAACCTATATGCCAGTGAAGATCATATACCTGCCATGACGGATTAGCAGTCATGGATAAAAAATCGGAAAAATCTCAAATTCGTCAAAATGTACCTGAAAATATACCAATCTGGGCACTTCCAAGCATCCAGGTTATGCAACTTAAGATAGATTGACAAAATAAGCATAACAAATTTTTGCGAAAATTTTCAACTTTTTGGGCATAAATAGACAAATTACCTCATATTTGGTTCATTGTTACATTGCTGATTTGGGAAAAAGTGCACTGGAGAAAAAAGCCTCTTTCATCAAAACAGGAGCAACCGACCGTCAAACTTCACCGAATTTGTCAGGTAAGCTCATAAACCATCCTTGTTATTCATTTTTTCCATTCATAAGTTAAAAATTAGGAATTTTCACCGTGGAATCACTTGCTAAAAATCACGGGTTTGCGCATACGTGGGTTTATAATGACCAAGTCGCGTATATACGCGACTGTGCACAAAGAAAGTCGCGTATGCGCAACCCAAAATGAAAAATGCATAGCTAATGAACAATTTATTGAAATTTTGCAGGATGACCATATCATGGAGAGAGCGTGAACACAATGCTATTGATCAAGAAGTCATGCAGGACCGAGAATCACTCAATATTCTTCAGAATTGCGGATTGCTTAAGTTTTTAAAAATGCCAAATATGAAGAGTAATGTCCGGTTGCTTCAAATGCTTGTGAACTATTGGGAACCAGAAGAAGACTGCTTCATTATAGATCAAATTCCCATACGCATCGAGGTGGAAGATATATATTTTATTACTGGACTCTCCCAGAGGGGGGAGCCAGTAGACTTGCATGGTAAGCCTTTGGGAGGGCTAACCGTGGAAGATTACGTCCACGTCTACTACGTAGAGGGTTCCAAGAAAGTTGGCACTCAAATTGCAATAAAAGATTTAAGAGACTTGCACATAAAAATCCTCCTTTTTACCATTGGGAGAGTAGCAGGATCAACTTCTCTACACCAGGCATCCAGGACGCAAATGAGTATAGCAGTGGAATGCTTAACTCATTTATATGATTGGTGCACAGCTCTTCTGATGAACATGAAGCAACAATTGACTTCAATCTGAAAGGCAAAGACAAATTTTTTTGGATATGGTACAATTTTGATGACATTCTTCTTCGAGAAGATTCCTGGGCTGAGACCCAACGTGATCGCTACCATCAGCAGCCCGAGAGACCCAAGAATTGCCCGCTGGGTAGACATGATGAAGAGATTGGGGGGAAGTGAAGTTCCCCGGACCACTTGGGATGATGAGTTCTTCCAATGGTGGAGAGAACAGATCATCACTGTGGATGACTATCCCTATGCCGGGATGGACTTTCATGGCGATCCAGATCTTGTCCTTCCACCAGGCGTGGCTTGGGGCACAGTTGGTAAGTTTGCAATTTTTGACTTATATAATTTTTTTGGATTTTGTGAAAAAATGAAAAACAAAGATTTTTTTGATTGGATTCAAAATGACTTACAATTTTATAATGATCATGATACAGATATTGGACTAGTTCGACCTGAGGGTTACCCGTGACACAAGCGTTGTAGAGGCGAAGCGGATACAGTAGATCCAGACAGAACCCTCGAGGCTGTATAGAGGAACTTGGAGGGATTAACCTGCCAAGTACTTATGGCAGCAGTGGAAGATCTGCCTGAAGCCATCCAGAGATGGGTGGTAGGAGTGCCCCGAGACTGGGTACGGTTATTCCGCTGAGTTGCCACCGGGATCGTGTTCTATAGGAACACAACTTCTGGGCAGGGACCTCAGGAGTAGATAGATATGACATACCAGATGACTGTATATTTTTTGAGACTGAACATGATCGAGGATAAGCCCAATTTTTTGTATGACTTATGGATCCAAATTTTGAATTTTTTTTTGAACACTCTGATTATATATATACAACGATGTTTGATGTGATGTGAAAAATGTATAAAATTGTATGATGTTTTTTATGATTAAATTTTATTGTATGGAATGATTAATATGCCAATCAATTGCTTGACTAGCTAATGATCTGCCATCCAATTGTCAGCTCGAGGAATATGAATGAAAGTTAAAAATTGAAATTATCTTTGTAACAAACGTATCCTCAAGAAAAACCGGAGTAAAAATGGATCTCGAACCCGATAAGTATTGTTCAACTACGACACCACCAGCTGAGAGTCCAAAAAAACTACCAACGAATCAACACCCAAAGATATTGCCTCCGAGAGTAGATAAACAACTGCAGTGTATTCTGCTATGTTATTGGAAGCAGGACCAATGCAGACCCCTCTTGATACTAACAGCTGACCGAATGGATAATGAAGCACCCAAGCCGCGGAAGCTACGTTCCGGGTGTGTCTACTAGCACCATCGGCGAAACCAAAATGACTCATACCATTCGACACAACCTGCCAAAGCAGATAAAAATCATCACCATCCCATCAAAGATCAAAAAACCAGATATGTACAAAGAAAAACTACTATATACAAAAGCAACATGCCAGGCCGAAGCCTAGGCATAATACTTCTTCAAATAGAGCCCATTTCTGGGCTCCGGCAACTCGTTCCCTTCAAAATAAACCAAGGTATATGCCCCTTTCTTAAGGACTTTTTTAACGATAAAGGGGCCATACCACATATACTTAAAATTTCCTGCCCCCAGGGCATCTTTTTCTTGGGCATAGACCGAAACAAGGTCACCTTCCGAAAAAACCCTGGGCTTGACTGCCTTATCGTACTGAACTTTAACTCGGTTTTTATGCGCCTCATTCATCGTGGCGGCATCCCGACGCTGCTCATCAAGATGTTCCAGATGAAGGAGCCGTTCTTCAAGACTAGAAGTGTCAGGAAGAAGTTAAAAAGCTAACTTAAGAGAAGGAATCTCACATTCAATGGGAAATATGGATTCCAACCCGTGCACTAGCTGAAACGGAGTAAAGCCAGTTGCAGTTTTCACTGACGTCCTGTATGCCCAAAGTGCAGGATATAGCATAATATGCCATTTGGATCTAGCTTTATCAATTGTCCTTTGAAGAATTGTCTTCAAGGATTTATTCACGGCTTCCACTTGCCCATTGGCTTGAGGATAATACGAAGATGAATGCTCCTGCCGGAAACCCAATTTGAGAGCCAACTCAGCCATCATACTATTCTGAAAATGACTGCCATGATCAGTGAAAATATCTCTAGGAATACCAAAACGAGCGATAACCTGGTTGAAAAGGAAAAGAGCTGCAGTCTCACCATCGTTCCCAAAAGTAGGCATAGCCTCGACCCACTTCGTAAAGTAGTCTACTGCTACAATAATGTACTTGTGACCTTTAGCCGAAGGCGGGTTACAAGTAGTATAATCAATACCCCACTTTGTAAAGGGGCCGACAGTAATGACTGGAAAAAGCGGAACTGGATGAGCGCGCATTTTTCGAGTATAAACTTGACACAGATGACACTTTTTGACCGACTCCATACAATCCTTGAAAATTGAAGGCCAAAAGTACCCAGCACGCAAGATCTCTTGGGCTGTAGCAAGCCCAGATAAATGACCACCACAAGCTCCACTGTGGCAATCATTCAGCACAGCCTCAGCTTCTTCGAGAGTTAAGCAGTGTCTCAGGATTGAATCAACCCCTCAACGGTATAAAGCATCACCAATGATCAAGTAATTCTTAGCCAAGTGAGGCAACTTACGGCGCTCATCTTTCGAAAAAGTAGAGGGAAACTTCGCAGTCTGAAGATACACAATGATATCTCCATACCAAGGATCCTGTGGAGAGATAAGAAACAAATTTTCATCCGGGAAGGATTCATCATAGATCATTTCTTCCCCACAGGGCAACTCGGAGATCAATTCCGCGAAAGCCAATGATTTCTTGGACTTGGCAGACATAAACTCAAGATCAAATTCCTGCAAAATCACAATCCATCTATTTTATTTTCCCCCAATCACTCGCCTACTGAGGAAAAACTGAAATGGATTGGCTGCTGCCAAAACATAAGTTTTTCGTAGAATAATATAATGTCGGAGTCAGTGCACAGCATGAACTGCTGCTAAAGCTAACTTTTCTATCGGAGTGTACCGGAGTTCAGGTCCTACCAATCCTCGACTAATATAATATATAACATGCTCTGCAAGAGCATCATCTTCCTGAACCAGAACCATACCAATAGTAGATTTTGCCGCTGGAAGATACAAAAGGAAATCCCTGCTATAATCAGGTGGACTCAATAAATGAGCAGAGGTCAATGCTTTTTTCAAAGCATCGAATGAGCGTTGAGCGAAGTCATCCCAAAGAAATGGAACTCCCTTCTTCAACAATCTCATAAATCCCTGGTAACTTCAGCATAATTTACGATAAATCTCTGAAGAAAATTAGACTTTCCTTGTAGACTTTGAAGTTGACGAATAGAGGACGGGGGAGGCAACTAAAGTATTGCCTCAACCTTGAAGGGATCTACCCTTATCCCTTCCCTAGACACAATGAATCCCAATAACCGACCGAATGTAACCGCGAAAACGCACTTGTTCAAATTCAACCTAATCTTATAGAAACGACACCGTTCAAATATTTGACGGAGGTGAGCTGGATGATCCATCCTATTTCGAGAATGAGCAGCTAAATCATCCAAATACGCCTCGATAATCTTTTTGATGTCGTGGAAGGCATATGACATGGCCCGCTGAAACGTAGCCCCAACATTTTTAAGACCAAAAGGCATCTTCTTGTATGCAAAAGTACCCCAGGGACAAATAAAGGCAGTCTTATGTTGATCTTCAGGACGGATAGTAATCTGATTATATCAGGAGAAACCGTCCATGAAGGAGAAAATCTCATTACCGGCACACTCGTCAATGATCTGATCGATAAATGGTGTGGGGTAATTATCTTTAGGACATGCTTTATTGAGGTCTCTGAAATCAATGCAAACTCGAATTTTTCCTTGTTTTTTATCTACGGGAACAAGGCTTGAAACCCATTCAGTCAAAGGAACAGGGAAAATGAATCCTGCCTTAAGCAGCTTCTCCACCTCAGCTTTGATAGCTGCTGCCTTCCTAGGATTGACCGGACGAAGTTTTTGCCTCACAGGCTTAGCGTTTTCGTAAGTCTTGATCTCATGCTGGACAATAGATGGATCTATACCAGACATTTCCTCATAAGACCAAGCGAATACATCCCTATACTCTTTAAAGAGATCGGTGTAAATATGAATTTCTTCAGGGGAGCACTCAACTCCGATGAAGACATTCTCAATAACATTGGGATCCCTGGAAATGTTCACCGGGATAGTTGGAGAAATCACAACCATGTTCCCTTCAACATATACCTGTGTTAGTGCTAAAGGGTTCAGGACTGGGCGAACAGGACCAGGGGACAGAGGACTTGGAAAAATCGTTTCAACTTCGCTCAAATCAGGTAAAAAGTAAGATCGATGATGCAAATCATCCCACGGTCTATCTATAGCAGTCATAGCTTCCAGGATGGCCTCTTCGGATGGAAGAGTGGCATCAAGGCAATCCTGGGCAGAAGAAGAACTAAGCGTCCAAGCCGGAGCCACATCTCCATCCAAATATTCTGGAGAAAGAGGAGCTGGAATGGACTCTGCAGAGTCAACAATAGACTGATAAGCAATCTCAGCTACAGACATAGGAAACGCCATTCCACCCACTTGACCTTCTGCTAATGTGGTGGTAGGGGAAGGTAAGGTCCAAGGGCCGAAAAATAATGAGTTCTAAAGAACTATCTTCGAAGAGGAGCCTTGGACGATGAAATTGCATTTATATGCACCGTAGGAGGTGGAATATCAAAAGTACCCATCAAGGAAGAATGCATTCCAACCCCTAAATTCTCAACAGGCGCCTTAGTATTATCCAACTTTGGAATAGTTGAGTCAGTAGACGCATTCGGGTCTACAGGAGGACAGTCCAGTTGGTCCACTATAACAATCCTCCCTTCGTGAGGGAAACAAATAATCCGAAATAATGAGGATGCAATGGCATCCATCTCATAAATCCAGTTTCGCCCCAACAGAAGGTTGTAGTCCAAGCTTGCATCAAATACCTCAACCTCTATATTCACAGTTTTTCCCCCAACACAGATAGGAAAAGCTGGGACAATACCATGTGGTCTGTGAGAATGACCGTCAAACGCAGTCAGAAGAGTGGTAGATGGAACAACTTTGGGAGATCCAATCGTCTTCCAACATGTGAGAGACATCATGCATGTGGAAGCACCCTCATCAACAACAGTCCGAAAGATGTTGCACTTCCGGTACGATGATTTAATATGAAAAGCCATATGATGGGGGAGTCTCTTCTTAAAATTAGTCATATCGAAGGTAATCATAAGAGAGTTCTTTGGATCTACAGCCCCAAGAGCAGTGAGAAAAGCACTACGCTGAGCCAGACAAGACTGGAGCACCTCTAAAGCTGACATGGCACAAGGACTCTGCGCCAGATCTTCCACAATAGAGTAGTTCTGGGCAGCCCTAGCGTTTGGATTAATCGTCGAACGCTTAGTAGATGCTTTGGGCATCCGAGGTATAGGCTCAACAATAGGCCTTGTAATATGAAGCGGCTCAGTAGCATTGGGGGCACCCTTAGCTTTCGAAGACTCTTCTTCACCATAATCACGGGATCTCGTAGCGACATCCATGTGAGCACTCATCATGAATATGTTTGATGGTATTTCCCCTTCCTAGGTGCCCCCAGAGGAAGCCCCAAAATTTTGATTCGTGCCAACAACTAGTTGTTGCCCTTGGGGAAAAGGGTTTGTCAACACAGCCTGGGAACTAGAAGAACCCTGCTGAGCTAACAAGCGTTGTGCATCCTGAATTTTAGGGCAAAGGTGTGTAAGATGGTCTCCAGTACATAACTTGCATGGAAACTTCACTTTCTTTTTATCCTTTGGACCCTCACCAACATGCTCGTTGGTTTTATTTGCATTACCCTTCCCATTCTTGCCCTTTTTCTTATTATTATGTCCCTTCTTCTTCCCTTCGGATTGTTGATTTTCTTTTGGATCAGAAGCTTGGACGACATTTACCGACAAAGATTGGGAAGGCGATGACTCAGCAGGCACAGCCTGAACAGAAGGAGCAGATTGTATAGACAACTGCTGCAATTGAGTAAGCAGGCTAGCTGCACCACTATTGATCGACCTAATAAGTCCATCACCATGAGGACCGGGCTTAGTTTTGGATAAATCTAATTTGGAGCAAGGAGCATTGGGCAAATATTTATGGAGGACCCCAGACTGAGAATATATCAGTTCCAACTGCTGGGCCCTAAAAATAGCCTGTTCCTCATAAAATACCCTAGACAGGGATACATCTTTAGAAATGTCTGACTGCAGAGATTTCAGAAACCATTCCAAAAGGAATTCTCCTGGAATATGAGCTTTAATAAGCCTCTTCCTTCTCCGCCATTCCTGAATATGGTCAGAAATGTGGGTTGCGTCGTCCTGCTTAAAATTAGCTAGGAGTTCAGTCCCGACGTCATAATGGATGGGCAACTGGAAATGATTTAGAAATGTAACATCCAGTTCTCCAAATGTAGCAAAACTGCCCCCAGTTAGCTCAATATAACATTTGGCATCGTTTCCAGTTAGGGTGCGTTGAAACAATCTCAACCTAATTGAATCATCGATCAGGGAGTTAGAATAACACCATAAATGGAAGGTGGTGATGTGATTAGCCGGATCCTCTCCATTCTTGCCTTCAAACTTTGGAATTTCTGAAGGAAGTTTGGTGGGAACCGGAGGCCACCCCAGACTGTACCGGATCGGATCATTCATCAATTTCGACAGATCTGGCAAGTTTAACGTTGCCAGAAAAGGTAAACGAGGCGGAGCCTGAGGATTCCATCCTTGATGGGATGAATTCCCAACATTCTGAAAAGAATACCCTGGATTTTATAAGGCACCAGGTTGCCAGAAAGAACTCGTAGAAAAAGGAGAAGAACCTCCTCCCAACGCAGAGTTACCAAAGACCAGATCAGTCCCCCCCCCCGAAGTATTAAATGAATAGGAAAGCCCCTAATAGGGGTTCCAGGAATTAGAAAGAGGGGAAAAAGTGTAATACGCACTCAACGGAGGGAAAGACGCATTCCCTTGGTGACCAGCGTAAAAATGATTCCCTGCCCCCGCTGTAGTGAATACAGGGTTCCAACCTATAAAAGTGGTCGAATTATGACCTCCAGACCAAGGGTTGAAACTCTGAGTCTGAGAGGTAAATGAAAAGGACCCTAAAGAAGGATTCGAAATAGGAATATGTCCAGTTCTAAAGGGGAACCCTTGAAAAGAAGCTGATACACTAGCCATGGAAGACATGGGTGTAGATCCAGCTGCAGCAGTGGAAAAGAAAAAAGAAGGAATCCCACTAGTGGGCATTCCAAAAAAGAAGGGACCAGATTGAGAAGCATGTGCTTGGGTGAAACCAGAGCCAAACACAGCAGCACTAGAAGCAATCGAAGATATAGAAATAGTGCCTCCTCCTTCTACAGAAGTAGGAGTCTGAATGCCTGCAGCACTCACAGCAGAAGCCGCGTTCCCAGTCGTGGCCATCGAAAGGTATGAATAATAAGGAGGATCTTCTAGTCTCTCTGACTCAGGTCCGATGTATTTAACAACGAACAGATAATCAGGAGGAAGAGGAGATGGAAGTGACTCAGAGGGTTGAGATACTTCCTCTACTTGTACTTCTTCTTCCTGCGGAAATAATACTCGCGAGGTGAGCGGAGCGCTCCTCTAGAACCAACACCAGAATCAACTATGAAACCTTCAATCCCTTGTGGAGGATCTCTCTCCACTGCGTCAGACGCCACAGGGTGGTACCCACCTGCTAAATTACTCCTACGCCTTCTTGAAGAAGGCTCTGGACTCTCGAGAGATAACCCCCGGATTCTCCTCGATCGATGAGGCACTTGATCAGCCACTTTAACAAATTTTAATTAGACTCAAAAAAAATTATAAATCTAGGCAAGCTAGGAGCAAAGAGCACTCACTACAAAAAATCTCGGAGATACAATCAAGCAAATAGCCTTCAGGTATTTCTGCTTTGGGTGATTAGGACCGGACACCAAAATGCAAGAAAGCGAAATATAGGACCTCCCAAAAGTAGTCTGGGATAATTACGGCCCAGGCCTACTAGCGAAGGTAACATAAATAGTTACGCCAACCTCCTAACAACAGCCTTTGCCGGCACAAGTACCCAAGCTTCACAAGGGCACCCCCAGAAGTACTGCTGGAAGTGATACGACGTCTGCCTCAGGTACCACGGGTATTCCCCCCTGCAGTCACCTATGTGGAACCTAGGAGTGGAAACTATGGGCACCAATCCATGTCAGAAGCCAGGCGGAACGATCTTGAGGTTAGATCCAGCAAATCAGAGAGGGGGTATCTCTCTTCTCAGCCTTCACTTCCCCTCGCGCTTGACTCTCTGGAGGAGAGCTTTCCCGGTCCACCTAACGGAGTTGGATTTCACTCAATTAATCAAATTCTATGTTTTGTTTGAGCGGCCTTGGAGAGTTAACTCTCCACTCACCTAATCCAAGGCCCTACAACCTAGCTAGTTGGTGTATGACACTTAATAAAAACTTGCTAGTTGCTTTTAAATTATAGCGCTTATTTTAATTGGCTGTTATGTTAAGTCAAAGGGATACGGAAATGAAACTTGTGGTGTTTTGACGCAGAAAAGAAATTAATAAAAACCAAACTACATGCAAATGCAGTAATTGCCTTTCGATGAAAAGAAATTTCTACAAAGGTTCTACGAGACTAAATTTTTTCTTTTCAGATAACAAACTTCACACTCACAAAAACTATGAAAATGACTAAATGCTTAAGTGCACTTGATGCAAATCACTAAGAGCATGCAAATTCTAAGATGAAAAATCTACTAAAGCAGAGAGAAATTTCCCAAATATCCTTCAGTTTTATCTCTTTTTGGTTGTCCACAAAGCTAGTTCCCAAAATCAGAAACTCTTAGTATAAAGACACCAAAAACGCTTGAAACAAGAGGAAGAAACCAATGACAATTCCTTTCCAAAATCAAGTCAAAAACCAAAGGGAAGAAATCTCAACAAGGCTTCAAAAGATATAACGAAACGAAAACAAAAATGAAAAACAAAAGCAAATGACAAAACAAAATGTTTTTTGAGCTTTTGAATTTTAAAAAAGAAGAGCTCGAAGAGACCAAAAAAAACTATCAAATCCCAAGCCAAACAACTCTGAATTTCAAGAAAAACTTCCAAAACACTCCAAGTCTTATAGGGCTACTTAGTAGCAAGATTTATATGAGAAAAATAAGACAAGAAACTCAGTCACTCAGCCTAGAAGAATAGTACAACCTTGCAGCAAACAAAAACTTCAAAGAACCAAGAAAGACTCTTCAAAAGTTGCAACAAGACCTAGTCAACTGAACTCAAGAAAACCAATCACAAAATGGGAAAAAATCGAAGTGCAAAGCAAGACACAAAGGTAGGAAAGAGTAAATGAGCAGAGGCTCTCTGTTCTGATGAAGCAGAACAGCCAAGAATCCCCTGGAAGAGATCTTGGTACTCGAACCAAAAATGCAAGCACAAGAAACAAGATTTTCCAGATAAGCTAGTTTTCAACCAAACAAGAGAGAGAAAAGACCAAAGACCACTTTCAACACAATCCAGAGGATACAAAGACACTGTAGGAACAGGTCTCCACAGGCAGACAAGACTAAAAAGCCAAGAAATAAAAAATTTCAAAATTCACCCAGGCATACGCTACTTGACAGTTTTGAAACAAGCGTGCATACGCGACTGTGTTAAAGGAAACCCGCGTATACGCGACTCCCTTTAACAAAAAATGCGTGTATACGCGTCTGTGTACAGACAAACCCGCGTATGAAAAGGTAAATAATAAAAAATAAAAAAGATCAAGCCTGGATAAGGAACCAGGTCTTTAGTCTGACTGAGAAAGAGTTAACTGGACTGGAAATAAAAGTTAAAACTGTTGGAAACCTTTCAAACAGCTGAAACCACCCAACAGGGGAATCACAAGAATGTGGTCCCCAGCGGAGTTGCCAGTTCTGTTTCGGGGAAAAACACCCTAGAGGTTTGTTGGGTCAAAACCTCCATAGATCAGGGCATGCTATTCAGAAGGACTCACACACAACCACACTTAAATGCTAAAAACTAGATAACAACGATAGTAGAACTCACCCGTAGTCCTATGTTCGATGTAGATCCCATGGGGTCCAAACCCCCAGCAACCCTTCTTCCTCCTTAACCTGGAAAACAAGAAAGAACATGCACGGAAACCTAGTTGTACATCATATATTTCTCCTAAACGTTAGTGTAATCCATGTGAAACATTATATAAACCATAATAAATTCTTAATAATCAATCTTTTCACATATGCAAATAGATATTAACACATAAGTTCAGAAACAAGATGGTTCTTCATTATTGCAAATAGCATGTATAGAAATAAAAAGTGGAGAGATCACTTGAATCCTTCCACGATCTTCGAACAGACCGTCGTCCGGATCTTTCCCGCCCTTGCCTCGCTAAGATACTTTCAAGAATTGTGCACTCGAGATGGCATATAAATGGATGAACATCTCCAGGAAACAAGGGTTTCTTGTAAAAATCTGGGAAAGTGCAGGAGGCACGGGAATTCAGAATTGAATTGGGATTCCAACAGAGTATAATATCAATAAAATTTCTCTCTCCCTTAGGCCATACACATGAGGGGCTTTTATACTCCCTCAAAGTAGTTTCAATCAGTTGGAAACAGTTGGCCATGTACTGGGGTGGTTGAACTACTGGAGTAACCATCAACCCAGCCTGAAAATAGGGAATTTTTATATATATTTTTAATGATTTTAATGGCATACGCGGAAAAGTACATGTGGACTCGCGTATACAAGCAGAAAATTCTGGGCATACCCGCGTATGGGAATTTTAACACTATTTTTTAATGAATTTTGTTCAAGTCTGTGGGAATGGGTGCCCAAAGCCATAAAGACAATCATGAATCACCTGAGGGTGAAAAATGATGCTATAACACTTAGCCCAGAATCAATGTAACCCTTGTAATAGCTATCCATATGGAAAATTTTGTAACAAATGCGGGTGCATCCCAATCTGGACCTTCAAAAGTTTATACATACATGTAGAATCAAGACAAGCCTGATAAAGCTTTTATTAATGAATGTGAAAAACACAAGGGTTTATCAAATGCAACTAGTGGACAGATTTATGTTACTGTTCCACTAGATCACTTTGGTCCAATACTTCCAGAGAATGATCCAGAATGACACCAAAGTATGCTTGTGGGAGAATGTTGGGGAGACAGAATGGAATGTAGGTAGTGGGGTGATGATATTCCTCAGATTGTTGGTATTTCTAGGTAGTTTGACTATGGTGCTCAATCTGTAGCACTATCTAGTGGGTATGAGTATGATGAGGAACATGGTGAATGGTTTCCTTATACTGGAAGGTGTGCAACTTATTTTTCTTAAAACTACACATCTAGGAATAGTTAGTACTTTACAGTGAAAGCAGAATCTGCATGCTTTTATGACATAAAAATTATTTTCATTATTGTTATTGAATTTTTATTAATAAAAATGTCAATGATACTAAAATTACTTCCACTTTTTGGTATAATTCTTTCTCTGATAAAAAGTTATGACTTCGCTATGTTTTCAACAGTGGTGGAAGAGATCTTAGTGGTAATAAGAGAACAAATAAGGAGCAGTCCTTTGACCAAAATTTCGATAAAACTAATGAGGCATTGCTAGTTATTTGTAAGATGGGTTATCCAGTCTGTGTTGTTAGGCACTTTTTCAATTTTCTTAGCTTGAAACTATGATAAAGCATGATATCTACATGTGTGCTTTAGCTTATCAACTAGCCTTAGGCTAAAATTTGTTCATTATGTGGATAACATAATTCTAATTTGGGTGTTTGTAAGTTTGTTTCTGGTCTCACAAGGAGAAGCGTTCATCTTATGCACCAGAAAGTGGTGTTAGGTATGATGGCATATATAGTAATAGAATTGAAAAATGCTAGCATAAGAAAGAAATTCAGGTCATGATTATTAGCTAAATGGGAACCTTTGACTGAAAGTTTTTTTTTTCCAACTTGTATTATGAGAGTGTTGTGTAACCAGCTCCAAAAAGAGAAGAAAAGAGATATTCACGCCTTAGAAATAAGCCACTTCGAGGGGGCAACCTCCAATACATTACATGAATGAACAATTCTTGGATGATACAATTTACAAAACCTCCTTTCTATATATAGGAGTCCATGGGGCCATAATATAATCCTAGTGGGCCACAATGTAATCCTAGCCGACCTATCAATAATAATTTAAGGGCACAATAATAACAATATGGGGGTTACAGGGGTACAATAATAACAATAAGGGGGGCTACACTAACATAATGAGGGGCTATACTATTAATATAGGGACTTAACATGTCCCTCTCCTTCAAACAAGTGTTGTCCTCAACGCTTGATTATTTCTTGATGCTTCTGTATAAAATTCTCATCCTCCCATGTGAAATATTCTACAGGAAAGTTCTTCCACTTGCTGTGATACTCTGAAATTGATCGTACTTGTCGAGTTCTTGTTTCTATGACTACTTCATAACTTCTTTCGATGTCATGTTGATCTTCATGTTGTTTCATTAGATTCTGCACCAAAGTTGGGTTATCCTTTGAGAGTTGGAGAACTTGTTGTTGATGCTCGATGTGATCTTCCACTAACTTATCATCCATATTTGCTATTATTTTATCCTTCAAACCATCCAACTTAGCCTCCATTTCTGCTTTTAATCCATCTATTTCATCTTCAATTGCTCTTCGTAACATCGAAACTTGTTGCACTTGGTACCGTAATTTTGATATCTCATACCGCAACTTTTCCTCTTCATGCGTCATAGTATAGCTTTCTAAAGGATTAATGGGTGTTGAATTATTTTTAGGGGCCATTTTAGACTCCAATATTGATATATATTCTACAATAGGCCCTTGCAATCAATTCAACTTGATTCTTCAAACAAGACTTATGCAATTCGGAAAAAAAATACACACCTTTTACTTGCTTTGAGGAGCTCGATATTGAAATTGTATTATCTCTGTGATTGTAGATCTTCAATATCTGAAATTTAGCACTAAAGTAGCCCTCTAAATTATCTTTTGAATTTCACAGGTCTGACCTGATTTGGATTCTCCAAGACAAAGTTGTGTCCAATCTCCCACAATGACCTAATTATAGACTGGTTCATTAGAGCGAACTTGTAGGACTTGCCACGTGTCACTGTTTCGTCCTTTGTCTCTGAAATTGATAGCCAAGAAATTACAGTCCGTGTACTTGTGACCACTTTTGACGGAACTCCAATCCAATCTTCAGAGAGAGAGTTATTGAATTTTTCCCACGATCACCTC
Organism: Pinus albicaulis; assembly: GCA_034641835.2. NCBI lineage: Eukaryota > Viridiplantae > Streptophyta > Pinopsida > Pinales > Pinaceae > Pinus > Pinus albicaulis. Next base: position 95,813,250 of record CM076569.1, on the reverse strand, counting down.
TTTGAGATGAAATTCAGGAGCCTGAAAAAGCACTACCTTCCACAGATCATATCTCCAAAAATATTGCGAACCAAGCTCTGAAATTTTTTGACGACTTTCCTCAGGATTTCAGCTTCGCACCATATGAATTTCAGATTCTGAACCTTCGTAGAAATAAATTTATAGTGCAAATGCCACGATGACTTGTTTAGGAGCTAGAAAAAATACCTAACTTCCACAGATGATATCTCCGCAAATATTGCGAACCAAGATCTGAAATTTTTAGACACTCTTCCTCAAGATTTCAGCTTCGCACCCTAAAAATTTCAGCTTCTGAAACTTCGTAGAAAAAAAGTTATAGCGAAAATTCCACGATGACCTGTTTGGAGCAGCGAAACCCTAGAATCCAAAGCTCTGATACCAAATGTTGTGTAACCAGCTCCAAAAATAGAAGAAAAGAGATATCCACGCCTTAGAAATAAGCCACTTCGAGGGGGCAACCTCCAATACATTACATAAATGAACAATTCTTGGATGATACAATTTACAAAACCTCCTTTCTATATGTAGGAGTCCATGGGGCCATAATGTAATCCTAGTGGGCCACAATGTAATCCTAGCCGACCTAACAATAATAATGTAAGGGCACAATAATAACAATATGGGGGTTACAGGGGTACAATAATAACAATAAGGGGGGCTACACTAACATAATAAGGGGCTATACTATTAATATAGGGACTTAACAGAGAGATATTATCATTTTTGCATAGGTTTTATGTTTGAAATAATATAGCTTAATTGCTTGCTTTGTGTCTAGTTCCATGTGGAATTTGTAATTTTGTCTTGTATAGGATTTGGTATCAAGTACTTAGTTGTGGTTCTGAATATGGTATTCATGTTGAAAGATTTTGTATACAACAATGCTTTTCATAACTTCAACATATTATGTCAAGCTTTTCTTGATTTGACCTTGGGTTTTTCATATTATGTCAAGCAAGTTTTTTTAATTGCATGTCATATCATTATTGAAATTTACCTTAATTTGTCATTGTTCGACAGTGATCTCTGTAAAATTCATATTCAAGGAAGCATTCTAGAGGAATTTCGCAATATGAAGAGCCTTATCAGCATAGACTTGTATAGCAACAACATTACCGATGAAATTCCTCGATCATTGGGAAATTTGGAGGCACTTGTATTTTTGTAAGTTTTATTTCTGTTATGTCTAAATGGTCATGATGGAAACATCCAAACTGGGATTATAATTTTTAGAGATAATGTATCATATAAAAAATTGATGTGCTCCAGTTCTCTTTCATTGTTCATGTCATATGATTTCTTACTGATGCTTGTATGATAATCACTGAATGAACAACCGCTTTAACAATAATTCATTAACTGGACAAATTTCGAGGTAACTTACTAAAATTTCAAACCTTAAAGTCATGTAAGTCGATTTCTTGTACATAATCTCGTTATTATTATTATTGTTGTTGTTGTTATTTACATGTAACAATTGAATATAAATTACTCCAACTCTTAATGGTTTATTTCCATGATTTAATTTGCACTTGCAAGGATGTCTCCAATAATAATGTTTGTGGGAATGTTCCAACAATTAGACCATTTGAACGCTTTCCAATGACAAAGTGAGGATCCTTCTCTTAACATTTTTTCTACCATGATTTTGGAAGAGTTTTTTATAAGAGTGTTTCCATTTTAATGTTTATGGTATCCATTTGGTAATGTCTCCAAGATTGATTCTCTTTATGGATTTTTTGGCTGTATGCTTTTCTACCACCGTATGCATTTGCGTTGTCGTTATTTAAGAATTATGGATGCAAAATACAGTGACATTGCAACATATATTTTCATATTGAAATTTTATTTGAGATGATTTTTGCTGAACTCCAACTAATCTAATCCTCATTTCAAAGAAACTTGTACTAGAAGAGAATTTAGCTTTGAATTAGAAAAATGGTATATATTCTGAAAAATATGTTTTCTAATCAAATATAGTGTCGTTTCCTGATCATTAAAAAAACACAGTCATGACAATAAGCAAGGATTTTGGACACGATGAATTGCAAAACTCTCCAACTCAAAAACAGGTTAGCATATTCAGTTTTGTTTGCATCAAAGAAAAATGAATGAGTAACATTAAGTTTGCTTTGAATATTTATAGAATTATTTCAGAGATTCTAAATGGAAATTGCATGTGCTAATCTTGTTCAATTAATTACAGGGAAAAAAAGGGGCATACATAATTTGTTGGTTTATGGGAATATGATCCTTTCCCCTGGAATAGTATGTAGACAATTGAAGATTATGATATTGAAGCTATATTCCCGGTTAGTATCGCAATTTACAAAGTCTTGTCTTATTCCTTTTTAGTTTCTTGTTGTAATCTTGTGTCAACAATACTTTTCTCCACCCATTAGATCTCTACTAACCAATTTTATTGTTGAAGTGTCATTGTTTCTCAGAGATAACCAGATGAAACAATACAATTAAAAAAGTGGAGCATGAGACATTCTTAGTAGAAATTTTCTAGCGCTGTTGTGTTTATTTGTGACATCTTATTTGCTTTGTTTATACAAGCCATCTGGGCACATAGTGACCACTATTTCCCAACTGAAGAAAATGTGTTTGAGTTTCTTTATTTTATGGGGAAAAATGGCATTAACAATATTGCTGATGTTGAGGTATATATTGTATACATCCTTTATAGTCTACTTTAGTTTATATTCTTGTTTTCATCAACTTTCATGTCTTATACTTTTTTTTTGTGTCAGAAAATGAACTCAGTATTGATGGTAGAAGCAGGGATTGAAGAAAGAGGAGAAAAATAACACTATAGCGACAAAATTCAAATTAAATAGAGAGAAGAGAATTGGTCTAGTGTTACTCGTAGATCCAATATATCGCATAAGACACACACATGGAGATTGATGGTCAATTTTTCAGAGTTGGTGAATTCACCTGCAATTCCTTGGCAACATAATGATAATGTTTTGAAGTGATGAAACAATACTTCATCTGTAAATTGTATTCCAACCAATATTAAGTTGGAATCTCATATTGTAATATTTAAAATTTTATATAATATAATTTATGTGGTTGAAATTATTTACAGTTGCACTTGATTTTGTTTATTATTGTAATTAACATATGCAACTTTGTGTTTTCATATTAGATGAACATGCACATTGTATGACATTTTTTAAATCATACAAATTAATTTATGTTGATTAATAATGAACACAAAATCAATTTAAAACTACTAAATGGGTAGTTTATATTAATTAATGATGCACACAAATAAAATTAATGTACGACTAAATTAGTTATTTATAATTATTATTAATGAAAGTAAATGAAATTAATATAAACTACTAAATTAATCGTTTATATAATGAATACGAAACTACCAAAAAAAGATAAATAACTACTGCAAATGATAAATTTGTGATTACAAATGACGACTAAATTTTGCATATATACGACTATTAGTAGCTAATTTACAGTATCTTATAACACGACCAAAATTTGGTCATATATCTTTGGTCATTAGTTGGTTTCAAACGATGACTAAAATTTTCATATATATGACTATTAGTAGCTAGTTTACAGTATCTTATAACACGACCAACATTTTAGTCACATTTCTTTCGTCATTAATTGGTTTTCTCGAGTGATCATATAGTAATATATTTTGTTGTATATTTGTTAATTAATTGTGAAAATTAATGACCAAAGCAATGATTAAATCAATCACCAATTCAATGACTAAATTAATGACCAAATCAATGACTAAATTAATGACCAAATCAATGACTAAATTAATGACCAAATCAGTGACTAAATTAATGACCGAATATACTACTAGACAAGAAAATTTAGATAACCAATTAATGACTAAGCTAAAAATGAATAAAAGTTAGTCGCGTTATAAGATAATGTAAATTAGCTACTATTGGTCACCGACTGAAAAATAGTCGTTTATATTCAAATTTTAGTCGTTTTTTTAGTAACTAATTAGTCATTTTATACTAGTGCCATATATAGCTTTCTGTAAATATTTTCCTTTGATTGAATGACTTTCAAAATAAATGGGTCTTCCTTCTTGCATTAAAACAACACGATTTCCATTTCCCGAGGCATCACATTCCACAATAAAGGTTTTTGTGAAGTCTGGCGTAGCTAAGACTGGCGTTAGGCACATTTACTCTTTAAGATATTCAAAGGCCTTAGTTGCTTTAGGAGTCCATGAAAATGCATCTTTCTTCAATAATGTTGTTAGAAGTGCTACTATTCTCCCATAATTCTTAACAAACTTGTGATAATACCCTGTTAGCTTGAGAAATCCTTGCAACTTCTTTATGTTTGTGGGGATTTTCCTTTCCTTAATGACTTTAATTTTGTTAGGATCTACCTTAACACCCTTGTGAGATACAATATGACCCAGATATTCCACATCTTGTACTCCAAAGAAACATTTGGAGGTTTTTGCATATAATTGTTTCTCCTCCAATAGTTTGAGCACCATGTCAACATGTTGAACATGATCCTTCCAAGACTTGTTGTAGATTAGTATATCATCAAAAAATACTAACACAAATTTTCTAAGGGTTTGAAAATGGAATTCATCAACCCTTGAAATGTAGAAGGTGCATTGGTAAGGCCAAAAGGCATGACCAAAAATTCCTAATGACCCTCATGAGTTCGAAATGTTGTTTTTAGAATATCTTCAGTCTTCATTCTAATTTGATGATATCCTGAATGAACATCAAACTTGGTACAATAAATTCCTCCATGTAATTCATCCAATACTTCATTAATCAAAGGAATGAGAAATTTATCTTTAATAGTAAGCTTATTGAGCTCCCTATAATCCAGACACATGCACCATGATCCATCCTTATTGTGCACTAATACTACTGGAGCAGAGAAATAACTTTGGCTTGGCTGAATTATACCATTGTCTAACATTTCTACTATCATATGTTCAATTTCGCTCTTTTAGACATAAGGATATCTGTAAGGCATGGTGTTTGGAGGAACACTTCCTGTTGGAAATATGATGCAATACATTGTCCTTGATGGCAACCTACTTGATGGAAACCTCTTGATGAGTTGCCTTTTTTATAGCAACCTATTTGTTAAAGATGTAAAAATGATGTATCTACAGATCAGTTCAGATGTGACAGAGAAAGGAATTCCCGTAAGTGCCAGATAAATGATAAATATAATATGTCACAATGTATATGCAGGTTTGATGAAGGCAACTCGCGTATGGATGCAATGTATATGATACTTTTAAGAAGGCACCCCGCGTATGCATTCAAGATAAGTATATACGCAGTTTTTATGATGAGAAGTCCCGTATACACGCCGATAAGAACGATCCAAGTTGCATATGCCTTTTGCGCTCTAAAAAACTATGATACCAAGGGGCATTACCATGGTTTTAGTCTAGAGTATTGAGCATTGTATTGACTATTTGATTCCATCCAAGAATACCATCAACAATTGTGTGGTTTTCACTCATGGTATTGGTAAAGGCTAAACCTATATAAGGAGAAGAAGATCATAGTGCAAAGGGTGCATGAGTAAGGGTTGTTACTGAATAATTTTCTCTGAGGTATATCTGCATGTGATGAACACTTTTTTAATTGATAGATCTAAATCTATGATGCACCCGTGGATACAATGACGGTTCAAGTTCTCTAGATCTGAAATGCCTACGTTCCTACATGATTGATTGAAGAGATGATTAAGTCAATGATCTGGCGCATGCTTGCTGAAGTAAAGTGAAGAAATCTGGGTAAGACCTATAGATCTGATGCATTATGCAAAATTCATATTTACAGATATATATGCTAGTTCGTCATGGTGAAAGCGTGTATATACGCGACTTTGTCTTAGAAAAAGTGCGTATGGAGGTTAGAGTTTTTCTGAAGCCTGTTGCAGAGGTTTTTCTGGTTATTACTATTTTTTTGTTGTCTGTCAATGTTGTCTTCTTGTAGATCTGGGTTGTTTTAATACTGTATATGCTGCTAAGTTGATTATGTACAAATATGATCATTGAGAGAATAAATATGGTTGATGGTGACTAACTGATGAAGAGTTCTGCATTTCTAAAGATATTTGACTGAAAATCTTAGATCTGGATCAGAGACTGATTACTTTCTGAAAAACAATATTCACATAGCTATACGTAGGTTGGTGTGAAGGAAAGCACGTATACACGTGGGTTCAGTGAAGCGAAGTAGCGTATGCATTTTAAGTTGATGAATGTTAAGGGTTGAGTTTGTATCTGCATATTTATTCTAAAGTCTGGGTTATTTCTAATGTTCTGGTTACAGTGGTCTCACTGTTCTGATTGAAGTATTTGATAAATCTTATGGCTCTTGATTTTTATGAAGAGTTGTGTTGATGTTGTTTGATCCAGTATGAAAATTGATGAAACGTGGTCTGCAGTGATTCTGAGGGTTGAAGCCTTTAGTATGGAAGTAGAAGCTTCCTGCCAGTAGAAGCTAGTGTTCTGATCAAGGGATTGAAGCTCCCTTCCAGTAGTGGCTGGTAAACAAGATTAGGGGGTTGTGGCTCCCTTCTAGTAGCAGCTGGAAAATGAGAGAAGGTTGTACCCTTCTGCAGGTAGATGCCTGCGTACTAATATGAGTCTACATTAGTACAATATTGTAAATAGTTTTCCATATAATAAATATTGAAGACAAAGACGACAGCAACGGTGGTTTTCTCCTGAATTGGGTTTCCAACTTAAATATTGGTGTTCATGTGTGTTGTGTTAGCAACCTATGATATAGGGGTCAGAATTTTGACTTGACTATTGATAATATTGTAAATCTGTACATACTTTGCCTTCTGCAAATTATATTCACATATTTTGTAAAAAATAAAAATAAAAATTGAAAAATAAAAAAGAGGGTAAAAAGTCCTAAAAGAATAATCAAAGGACTTAGAAAAAATAAAACACCCCAAAAGTAAATGAATAAAACATGAAAGTGAGCAAGCATAAATGCCACTAATTTTTACTTTTTGACTATGGTAGAGTGTCAATAAACGCCATAGTCCATGATGAGTTAAACAGTTTAATCTGAACTTGTCATTGTTTCAATTTCACTTGTTGTAGATAGAGAATAATGAGTTGTCATACTGCTTAATCATGAAAATTCAGTAGTTAGGTAGAGAAATAAATGAATCCAACAGTTTAAACTAGATTCATGGATGAAATAAGTGTAGAATTAGATAATTTTACTTGTTTTAAGAAAGAATAATGCTGTGAAGGTTGCTAGCCTAAATGCACCTTACTACAAAGGAAGAAAAAATGTTAGCATGGTAAGTTGGGTAGGTAGAAGAAGGTGAAACTATCCCAATGTAAATATCATTCATCATGGGCTTCAAAATAACTAACTTCCCCTTCCCATAGTCATGAAACACTCTAGACTATCAGTCAGAAAGGCTCAAGGCATTTCCTTGACTTTTGTTGGGACCGGACCCAAGGCTCTATGACTAATCAGTTAAAAATTTGAAATGCTTATATTAATCCCTAAACTCACATCATTTACCATTCATGCATTCATTCCCTTGAAAAATCATAAGTGAAACACCATTTTTACTTAAAGGCATTATAATTCCCATTTTTAACTTCCTACATCATTTGAAAAACGATAAGCCCTCAAAATAACATTATATCATAAGTTAAGTGATAAGATCAATGTAAATTATCTTTTAAACCTCACTTTACTTGTTATGATTATGTTTTTTGATTATACCATGTCCTATTTTCATGTTAACTTTAACATATGTATTAATTCCCTTTAAAAATAACATTTTCCTATTATATAACTCCTTTTTATATAATGAACCCAAAAAACCCACTTATTTTAACTTAAGCCAAAGTTATTTATCCCCACATGTTTAAATAAAAAAACCCCCCTAATAACCCCTTTGGCTAAGTCTATCTATATATAAATATCCCGCCCCCTATGGTAGTTAAGTCATCCCGATTTAATTAACCATATAAATAAAAATATATGAAAAACCTTTAAACATATGTTATATATGTTTTAAGCAAAAAATCCCCGAAGTTTCATTTAAACCAAACTTCAACAAAAATGAATCTATTTCATGTATATTTCCCTTCCCCGACTCTCTAACCTTAGGTTAAATCTATAACCTAACCCCTTCCCCACAATATATATTCCATTAAAATAAACCCTTACCTTGGTTAAAAGCCCTGAAAAGCGCTCCCGATTACTTGTTTTTTCATTAAAAAGGGTCATTTTGTATATATGACCTAACCAAAGCCTTTTCCCATCGGATTAATTTTCGACCTTCCGATCCCCAAACCCTGTTTGATCCAATGGTTGGAAATCAACACGCCAGTTCAATGCATTTTTTCCCTCTCCCCATCGTGCTAGTCTTCAAACCGTTCGATCTCCTTTTTATTCCCAAGATCTACGACCCAAGTTGAACCCGATAACTGATCATTCTCCACATCTTCCCTTTTAATCGTAACCATTCACTTTCCAAAGCCAGATCCGACGATTCTGATTCATTTTCACGCTCATAAGGTAATCGATGAATGTTTCAGAAATGTCGCGCGAAATGGGTGGTTTTTCGAAACCACCCCACGTCGACGTGTCGCAATATTATTGTATCGCATTCGAAAAGCGTATTACTGCTTACCACCGTTGAGCCACGCGAATACCACCGTCATTATTCCAAAACCACTCCCGTTTAACCTTGATTTAATGTAAATTAACTGTGGTTTCCACTATGGTTTAATACATTAAAATTATAATTTTTCATTTAATCTTTCACCTTTTTACGCTTTAAATTGTGAATCCTTTGCAGAGCCTTTTTCCCTTGAAATTGTGCCATTTAACCTTTGAGAGCCCGTGCAGAGCCATTTTCACTAATTTTAAACCTTCCAGCACCATTTTCGAGCCAAATTACCCTGCAATTCAACCAGGAAGTGCTACATTACCCTCTGAAGGACCAGCTTTGCAGAATTGAAGACTGAACACGACTGCAAAACATCTTCAACCACGCTTATACCTGTTTTAAGGTATTTTTCATCAAAACTTATCCACTGAATTTCAATTCTGAAGAAAAAATCTAAATTTTCTGTTAATTCCTGTAAAATTTCCCCAATTTCCCATATATAAATTGCAAAAAACATCCATAGTACAGGGGAAACTTTGTCAAATTTTCCCCAGAATCTCTAATTTCCGTTTTTTGCAACTTTTATCCATACCTTAGTTATTTCCACTGTTGGAATTTATCTTAACTTACTTCTGAGCATTAAAACATTCTTTCAATTCAAAATCCTGCTCAGAACCCTATTTTACCAGAAAAATTCTTTAAGAAGCCCTTGTTTCCAATAAAAGAGCTCAACAAACATTCTAAACTTGCTCTACTCAATTAAAAATGACAAACAAGCAAGTAACCCCTAAAGCAGGAGGTCCAAAGCCTCAAAAGAAACCCTCTGCTAAAATTCCTTAGCCTGAATCTTCCAAAATTGATAAACCTACCCCTGTACTCACTGCAGATTCAACAGAAGTTTTCAGGCTTGTTCAATCTCTTGTTATCTCAGAAGAAAATAGCCCTTTGGTTGACCTTGACTACAGAATAATGGACCCTTCATTAGATTTCAGTTTGCTTGATGTATATAACTGGTGTTTTGGTAAATCTGTAGAGAAAGATGACAAAGATATACAAGTCTGGGAATCCAATTTGCCAAAATACATTGTTCCTCAAACTCATCCATCCCCTAATTTTGTCAGATTGTGTCAATATTTTTATCTTCCAAACCAAAGATGCATTGTGAATAAAGACAGAGAGGTCTTGTTTTACATCATTGAAGAATCTATAAACTCTATGCTACAACTAAACCGTGATCCCAATGCTGCTTCATTGTCCATAGAGGAGTTAACTCAACATTACCTTGAGCTTGAATTTGCTTCCAAATTCAAAGTCTTCCAGACTTTTTGTTCCAAGCAAGTTGATATCCCCAAGCTTAATCCTCCATTTGATACCTTTGATTTCCCAGATGAAACCAAGAAAATTGTCTCAATGTTATCATTCATACTAGGATACACCAGTGATGAATTCATTGATGTGGCTATATTAGGTTTTTTTTCAACTCTGAGTAATGGTCAGCCCCTTTCCATAGTGTAAAATTTTTCTAAATTCATTGCAGAAAACATGCATTATCAGTTATCCAGATTGTCAGAAGAAGGAGTCTTCAGATACACATCATATCTACTTCACCTCTTTTTGTATTATCAAGCAGATAAGTTTCCCATTGAATTTCAGAAGGTGGATCCAGAAGGAAATATTCTTTCAGTTGTGTTTTGGTCATCATTTCTAAGAAAATGGAACAGATAATATAGCTTTGAAGATTTCAATGACCTGTTTTTAGTGCCTGATATGAATCTATTGAACAAAGAGCAGACCCCTAGAATCAATGAAGAGACAAAGAGAATTCTACAGCTATCTGAGAGCTGTAAAATAGGGGACTGGTATTTATACAAAAGTTACACAGAGATCAGAGTATATGGTGCACTCCTGGACCCATATAAACTACCAAGATTTGTTACAACAAGGATATTTGCCTTGGAGTATTTGAGGCAACTATTAAATGTAGATGAAATCAATATCATAGCCTCCAGGGAGAAGACTCAGTTTAAGCTGAAAAATCAAATTGGGCCATTTATTGTAAATAAGAGAGAAGCAGCCAATGAAATCAATGTGAAATTGAAAGAGTATAAATTCTCATGTTGTTTCATGTGGAATTATGATCCACAAGGTATTTTAATCACAATGAGAGTGAAATGAAAGTTTCCTGTCTTCTTGCATGGTTCCAAGACCCATATTGAACAGTATGCCAACAAACTTGAATGTGACAACAACAGAATTGAATCCGACCCCAAGGAGTGCTGGTCTCTAATTTCTATCCATAATTCCCTTCAATTCTTGTCAAATTTATTTGTCAATTTCGTAGAAATTGACAAATGAATGCTTTAATCCAACTTTAGTTATAGCCACTTACATACACAACACCTTATGTTTCTTTATTTCTGAGCACCTAAATCACATGTACGCATTTCATAATTTATCCCGTCCAATGCTAAGACTTGGGATAATTTTAAATATATCTCCGGACTTTAATCCCTCACAATATAAATCTATGACAATCCTAAGTCCCAACCTTCGGGAAATTCAATGTATTAAAGCCAATAATACACTTTAATATACCTTAGGCCCCGGGCGCACCTATACAATCGACGGGTTCAATTAAATGCTAACGCCCATACCTTAGTTTATCTTTCGTGCTATTTTGAGTGTGATCACCGTTCGATGAGTTAGCCTACAAATCGGAAGGCGTATGTCGATATCGCGCTAATTTCACTGTCAATAGTTAACGCGCGATGAGGGAGCGATGAGGCGGTATTGCCCCGTCGACGTGGCAGCTTTTCACAGGATCACGTGACTTTTGAGTGGTTTCCTTTCTGTACAAAAGCGGTGCGATCAAAACTGCTTCCGGTTTATACAGTGATTGACTAGAGTTTGACCGGGGTTGACACTACTTCGTGTATTCGCTCCACTCATTAACTCAAGTTCTAACCTCGGAACAGAGTTTCAATTACTCACAAACACACACAGGCCTCTTCTATAAGTGGGAACTTCCAAAACAGAACTTGCGGGCAGACATCCTACCGGTTCGCTCTTTCAAAGGCTCGTAGCATACACATGACTCGGCATTTACAACGAGACCCAATACATCCCTTCCTGACTTCTTACAGGCTTTATAGCGACATAACACCTCCCAGAAATTCAAGGGAAATCAAGGCTCAACATAGACAAAGGATTGTGGAGGTTTAACACAACAAATTATTTCATCAAGATTAACAAAGAACTGGAGGTTCTAATATCTGAGAATTAAACAAATGCACACACAGAGACAGTATATCTAATATCACCACTGATGATCATCAAACATTGAATTTCATTCACCAAAGAGAAAAATGATTAACACATACACAATATTTACTGTGGAAATCTCCCCCCCTCCAATGTATCCGGGGTTAAATTTTATATGCTTGTCATGTGTCTCTTCGGTTCCTTTCTGAGGACCGTTTCTAGTTAAATCAAAAGGCCTAATTACATCCATTCAAATAACTGAACAGGACAGATGGATTGAACCTAAAACTATTCGACTTCTACTGACTCTAACTGATCTAAATGCAACAGACATCTAAGGTATTGACACCTTGCTATTACAAATTTGAATGATTTTGAACCCTCCTAGCCACAACATGTGGACAAATTTCCTACATTTCTAGCTAGTGTCTAATGCCCCTGCATCAGACTCCCGAGGGAAAATTTTCTTCATGGACTCCTGTCCATGAGTTCTTCCACTGATCTGCTTATTTTCTGCAACATTCCTTCAGCCATCCAAGTGGCATCTTCCTCTGGCTGGTCCTTCCACTTGATTAAGTATTGAAAGTACTCTTGTCCTCTGGTCTTCTTGAACACTCTTTTGTCCAATATCTTCTCTGGTTGCAGTGGTTGTGCTAGAGGTAGTTGCTTTGCCCACTCAATATGTTCCTTGTCTGCTAGTCCTTCTTCTGCACCATCATCTTCATACTTGTACAAATCTGCAACATTAAAAATGGGAAATATTCCAACATCAGGAGGAAATTCAATCTCATAAGCATTAGCAGAAACCTTTCTAAGTATATTGCATGGCCCAATCTTTTTAAACTTCAGTTTGTTATACTGCTTCTTTGGGAATCTCTCCTTTCTAAAGTGTGCCAAAACCAGATCTCCTACTTCAAAATGGACTTCTCTTCTGCTCAAGTCTGCTCTGCCTTTGTATTTGATGCTGCTACCTTGTAGCTACTGTTTCACTTGTTCATGTATGGCTTGGATTTCTGAAGAAAATTCCTCACCATCAGCACTCCTCAGCTCTTCCTTTCCTAGATTTCTTAACTCTGATATTCCTCTGGGGTGCATTCCATAAACAATATGGAATGGACTCTGCCCTGTGCTTCTATTTGTTGAGTCATTATATGCATATTTTTCCTGAGGCAAAATATGATCCCACTGCTTGGGATGCTCTCCTATAAGACCTCTCAACAAATTTCCCAGACTTCTATTCACTACCTCAGTTTGTCCATCAGTTTGAGGATGATAAGCTGAGCTGAAATTCAGCTTGGTACCAAGTTTCTTCCACAGTGTCCTCAAAAAATGGCTCACAAATCTGGTGTCTCTATCTAAAACAGTACTCTTGGGCAACCCATGCAACCTCACAAATTCTTTGAAAAACAAGTTAGCAACATGGGTGGCATCACTAGTTTTATAACAGGGAATAAAATGTGCCATTTTGGAAAATCTGTCCACTACAACAAAGACTGCATCATTCCCTCTCTGAGTCTTGGGAAATCCTAGAACAAAATCCATACTCACGATGTCCCAAGGCCTGTCTGGAATAGGCAAGGGAGTGTACAATCCTGCATTCTGGCTCCTTCCTTTGGCATATTGACAGATTTTGCAATTCTTTACAAAATTGTCCACTTTTTCTCTCATCTTGGGCCAATAATATAAGTGACTCAGCTGCTCATAAGTTTTATCAGTACCAAAGTGCCCAGCAAGTCCACCACTATGCTTCTCCTTGATCAAATTTTCTCTCATGGAACATTTTGGTACACACAGTTGGTTTCTCCTGAATAGTAAGTCCTCCTGCAAGAAATAATCCAGCCATTGGCTTCTATCTGTTAGAATAGGGTTACAACATGCTTCAAATGCTTCCTTAAAATCTGAATCTGTTTTATAAAGTTCTTTGAGAAAATCAAATCCTACAACTTCAAAATTGGTTTCTTGAACAAGCATGTGCCTCCTACTCAAAGCATCAACTACTTTATTTTCTTGGCTACTTATATGTTTCAAAACAAAGTTAAAACTTTGGAGATACTCAACCCATTTGGCATGCTTATGATTTAACTTGGGCTACTGTACAATGTACTGCAAAGCATGATTATCAGAGTATAATACAAATTCTTTGGACATTAAATAATGCCTCCACTTTTTCAATGCCTGAACAATTGCATATAATTCCTTCTCATAAAAGGAATACTTCCTTCTGGTTTCATTCAAATTTTCATTGAAATAAGCTACAGGCCTATCATCTTGACTCAGCACAGCTCCAATGGCTTCTCCACTGGCATCACACTTCACTTGAAATGGTTTAGTAAAATCAGGCAGAATTAAAACATGCTTTTCAGTTATCTTTTTCTTCAAAAGTTTAAAGTTTCTTTGTGCTTCAGTAGTCCATTTAAATGGTTGTTTTCTCCTTTTTATTGTCTCAATGATGGGTGCATTAATCTTACTGAAGTTTCTTATAAATTTCCTGTAAAAACTGGCAATTCCATGGAAACGTCTTACCTCAAAAACGTTTCTGGGTGAAGGCCACTCCACAATTTCCTTAACCTTTTCTGGGTCCATCTTAAATCCTTCTGCAGAGACAACAAAACCCAAGTACACCAACTCTTCCTTCATGAATGAGCATTTATTTAAGTTTATTAGCAATTCCTCTTGGTGTAGCTTCTTCAAGACATAATTAAGATGCCTTAGATGTTCTTCTTTAGTTTTGCTGAAAACTAATATATCATCCAGATATACTATCACAAATTTACCAATGAATTCTTTCAACACTTCATTCATAAGTCTCATAAAAGTGCTAGGTGCATTTGACAACCCAAAAGGCATTACCATCCATTCATATAGTCCTTCATTTGTTTTAAAGGCAGTTTTCCACTCATCACCCTCCTTTATTCTAATATGATGATATCCACTTTTTAAATCTAACTTTGAAAAATATTTGGCACCACTCAAACAATCCATTAAATCCTCAACTTTAGGCAAAGGGAATCTATACCTGATTGTTATCTTATTGATTGCTCTGGAATCAGTACACCTTCTCCAGCCTCCATGTTTCTTTGGGCTCAATACTGCTGGCACTACACATGGACTCAAACTTTCTATGATCAGCCCCTTGTCCACAAATTCTTTTACTTGCTTCTTGATTTCCTCATTCTTTGTGGGAGTCATTCTGTAGGCTGACTTATTGGGAAGATTTGAACCAGGGATAAAATCTATTTGATGGCTGATCTTCCTCACAGGTAGCAGCTCATCAGGTAAATCATCCACAACAATGTCACAATAACTGTCTAACATCTCTTGGATTTCTATTGGCAAATCAGAAATCTTTGTAGAAGTAAGAACTACCTTAGGTTTGCAAACTAAAGCAAAGCTTACCTCTTCTTCTTCAATCTACTGTAGATACTCCTTCCTGCTCAGCAACAAGGTCTTTGGGTCAGCCACTCTGCTTGATGGTTCTCCTTCTTCCATGGATATCAATGTATGATGTACCCCATCTTTGAAGAACTTGTAAGTGTTCTTCTTGCCATCATGCACTGCTACTCTATCAAACTGCCAAAGTCTACCCAGCATCATGTGACACACATCCATGGGCATCACCTCACACAGGACTTTGTCTTTGTAGTTTCCCATTTGCAGCTTTATCTCACCCTATTCCTTTACAATCAGCTGGTGCCCTTTATGCAGCTAGGACACCCTGTAGGGAGTTGGATGCTCCCTTGTCTTCAACTTCAACTTCTCTATCACCTCAGTGGAAACCAGATTTTTAGTGCTGCCACTATCAATGACTAGCTGGCAGCATTTCCCCTAGACTTGGCATATGCTCCTAAACAAAGTCTTCCTTTGTGTAGGGTCAGTGACCTCTTTGGCTTGTTTTAGCAAGACCTTATGAACCACCAAGGATTCTCCTCTCTCTGGTAGAATTTCCTCTTCAATTGCTGCCTCTTCTCCAGCTTGAGCAACAATAGCATTTCTTGGACCAGCACGCATATTCTCTGGGCACTCATAATGCTTCTGTCCCACTTGATGACATCTATAGCACCTCAATTCTCTACCTCTACCTCTGCCTCCTCTTTCTCTGTAAGAACCCCTTCTGCCTCTTGCATCACCCTCTGTAGATGCATTCTGAGGTGAGCTACTGTTAGCTCCATCTCTAGGTGTAGTCGGATTTCCTCTACCACCCTGACTTCCCGTTTCACGGAAAGTACCTCTCCCTTTGGAAGATTGCTTTCTTAGGAGTTTCTCCTCTGCTTTCAAGGCCATCTGATAGGCCTCTTCAACTATCTTAGGAGAGAGAAGACCAATTTCATCTTGGATCTCCAAGTTGAGACCAATCACATATATGGAAATCTTCTCTAGTGTGTCTTGAAATTTCCCAGCTCTTATACTTACTCTATAGAATTCTTCTGTGTATTCCTTTACTATCAGCAACCTCTGTCTCAGGTTCTGCATTTGCCTAAACAATGTTAGCTTATAATCACTAGGCAAGAATTTACCTTTTAGCTTAGCCATCATTCTAGTCTAACTTTTGATAGGCTGTTTTCCATCTCTCCTCCTTTCTTCTTGCACTCCATCCCACCAAAGTGCAGCATGTCCCTTCAGCTTTGTTATTGCAAACTTGACCTTCTTATCTTTGCTCATTTCTTCATAGTCAAAGCACTTGTTCATTTCATTAATCCAGTCCACCAACTCTTCTGGATTCAGTCCTCCTGCAAAACTTGACACTTCAATCTTGGGCTTAACTGCAGACCCCAGAACAGTTCTGAGGAGCCTCATCTTAGGAGGAATCTCAACATTTTCTCTAGCTTCTTCTAATTCAGGTTCACTGATGTCTTCAGGATCTCTGGGCTATCCTAGCTCCATGGCACCCAATCTGGCTTGGACCCTTTGCAATGTCTCCAACACTTCTGCATTGGCAACAGGTCTGCCTCTCCTTCTACCAGCATCTCTAACAACTCGGATAGCCATGTTAATTCTTTGCAAAAACAACTCAAAAACAGCTCTGATACCACAATTTACAGCAACATAATTGAATTCGACCCCAAGGAGAGCTGGTCTCTAATTTCTGTCCATAATTCCCTTCAATTCTTGTCAAATTTGCTTTTCAATTTCGTAGAAATTGACAAATGAATGCTTTAATCCAACTTTAGTTATAGCCACTTACATACACAACACCTTATGTTTCTTTATTTCTGAGCGCCTAAATCACATGTACGCATTTCATAATTGATCTCTTCCAATGCTAAGACTTGGGATAATTTTAAATATATCTCCGAACTTGAATCCCTCACAATATAAATCTACGACAATCCTAAGTCCCAACCATTGGGAAATTTAATGTATTAAAGCCGATAATACACTTTAATATACCTTAGGCCCCGGGCCCACCTATACAATCGATGGGTTCAATTAAATGCTAACGCCCATACCTTAGTTTATCTTTTGTGTTATTTTGAGTGCGATCACCATTCGACGAGCCATCCTCCAGATCGGACGACGTACGTCGATATTGCGCTGATTTCACCGTCAATAGTTAACGCGCGATGAGGGAGTGATGAGGTGGTATTTCCCCGTCGACGTGGCAACTTTTCACAGGATTGCATGACTTTTGAGTGCTTTCCCTTCCGTACAAAAGCGGTGCGATCAAAACTGCTTCGGGTTTTATACAATGATTGACCGGAGTTTCACCGGGGTTGACACTACTCCGTGTATGCTCTCCACTCATTAACTCAGGTTCTAACCTCGGAACAGAGTTTCAATTACTCACAAACACACACAGGCCTCTTCTATAAGTGGGAACTTCCAAAACAGAACTTGCGGGCAGACATCCTATCGGTTCGCTCTTTCAAAGGCTTGTAGCATACACATGACTCGACACTTATAACGAGACCCAATACATCCCTTCCTGACTTATTACAGGCATTATTGCGACAGAACACCTCCTGGAAATTCAAGGGAAATCAAGGCTCAACATAGACAAAGGATTGTGGAGGTTTAACACAGCAAATTATTTCATCAAGATTAACACAGAACTGGAGGTTCTAATATCTAGGAATTAAACAAATGCACACACAGAGACAGTATATCTACTATCACCACTGATGATCATCAAACATCGAATTTCATTCACCGGAGAGAAAAATGCTTAACACATACACAATCTTTACTGTGGAAATCCCCCCCCTCTAATGTATCTGGATGTTACATTTTATATGCTTGTCATGTGTCTCTTCAGTTCCTCTCTGAGGACCATTTCTAGTAAATCAAAAGGCCTAATTACATCCATTCGAATAACTGAACAGGACAGATGGATTGAACCTAAAAATATTTGACTTATATGGACTCTAACTGATCTAAATGCAACAGACAACTACGGTATTGACACCTTGCTGTTACAAATTCGAATGATTTTGAACCCTCCTAGCCACAACATGTGGAAAAATTTCCTACATTGCTGGCTAGTGTCTAATGCCGCTGCATCAGAATGGGAGCCCAACACTCTATTTGTTGATGATTCATAGGAAATACAGGGAAACAGTGGAAAAGGTAAGCAAGTTGATCAAACACAGGTATTGACAGTGAATAAAGAATATGAAATTCTTCATAAGAGAAGCAGAAAAGAAGATAGTTTCACTTCTGAAACTATTCAAGATAAAAGATTCAGAATTCCTTATAATAAGAAAAGAAAATTGACCATTGAAGAAAGGGACAAAGCCATCAATATTGAAGATAATAATGGTCATGAGACTGATGATGAAGCTACAAAGATAGTAACTGAAAGTCTCAAAGAGCTTCAAAATGTACAAATTGGAGCCCAACAGAAAGATACAGTTATGGTGGATACACAATCTAAAGTTGATAAGCCATCTTCTTCTAAAGAACCTGACAATACAGAGTCAGACATTCAAATTAGGTTCAGGAAAATAAAAGAAAATAATGAAGAAATAAAAAATGAAGCATATTCCAAGTTCCTCAAAGAAAAACCTAGGAATAAGGAAAGGCTCCTTTCGGCTTTTGACTATTAATCCTTTAATAAATTGGTGATGTCATTTCTCAAGCCTACAATGGTTGATCCTAAATCTATTGCAGACTATTCAAAAACAGATCTTGAGGTTGATGCAGATGCTGTCCATGAATTGGACCAAATAGAATTTCATAGAAGCAACACAGAGATGCTATATTATAAGATAGTCAATAAGACTATGAATTCTATGAGGCTTGAAAAAACATTGATAAATATTCAAAATCAAATGAAATTGGATAAAGCCTCACTTTATGCCAACAATTTGAAGATCAAATCATTAGAAGACTTGGTGATTGAAGCAGGAGCTGATCCTGCTAACATGGAAGTTGCAAAGGCTTTAATTAAACAGAAAAATGAAGACATTGCTGCCCTCAGAAAAAAGCTAAAATTGTCTCCAATTGAAAATTCTCAGGAAAAAAGAAATTCTTCAACAAAAAACAGAGAATTATGAATTGAAACAAATTGTTCTTAAAATGACAGGTCATATAAAAGAAATGGAAAGCCAAATATAAGCTTTCATGCAAGAAAATGAAAGACTAAAGAAAGCTCAACAGGTTGTCATCCCTACAGTGATTCCAACTGTAAGCACAACTGTTCCATCCACATTGGAAGAACACTTGGCACCACAAGGAGTACTAGAAACTGCAGTGCCATTAACCTCTCATGAAATATTTTCCTCTTCTTCCTCAAATTCACAGGTAAACACAATACATGACAAAGCTGCCATAATCAGAGCCATGGAAGACATAACAATTAAAGAGAAAGAAATACTTAATTTGAAAGGAACTATTAAAAATCTAGAATCTTCCAAAAGAGATGCCTTCATTACTTCCAAAGGGCATGAACAGAGGGCAGATAGACTGCAAGAACAGGTGAGAATTCTTCAAGCACAGGTGAATCTTACAGATCAGGTTGCATATATTAAAAATCATTTATGGACAAAAATCATTGAAGGCATTCATTCTCAATGGCCTTCAATTCAAATAATTTATGAGCAGAAAGAGTTACTACAGGCTGCTAATGCAGAAATTGATAAAACTAAGAAAGATATTGAAAATAAACTAGCTCAAGTAGTTCAACTCATAGCATTTTTTAATAGCAAGAATAGGGAAGAGTTAGAAGAGTTGAAAATTGCTGATAGGACTGAGGCCATCCTTCAAATCAAGAAAGTTCCGAATAAGAGGAACATAATGAATAACTTGGAAGACAGGTGTAAAGACATGAATTTGGCCATCTCAAGATTTTGGGCCAAATACAAGGTATTATCAGACGCAGGTTTGCCAGACATTCACGCATTAAATGATAAATTGATGCCACAAAAATATTATGATCAAAAAATCAGAACTCATGCAAAAGAGCAAGCTAAACAAGCACTGCCACAAGAATTTCCAAGTGGAAAATTACTTCTTCAGAATTTTGAAAATCTATTCTTTTTGGAAAATGAAATCAAGCATATGTTCATTGTAAAGCCTAACTTTTCCAAATATATAGAAGCTGATGAAATTTACAGGAAATTGAAGAATATGAAGATCCCCACTGCTGAACAGTGGCAAGAATTCACAGATCTGCTGTGAATTTGATAGGAAAATTACTTGGAAACTCATATTTTACTTTTACCTTGTGGTGAAAAAATCTGTGTCAAAGTGTATCAGGGTTAAAGTGTATCAGTAAAATCAAATTGTTACTGCTGGTCATTTTTTATTACATCAGTGAAACAGTCAAAATCATAGATAAAGAGTATCAGATCAAAAGATGAAAAAGAAGAGTGTTTCACAAGCTACCATCCACATAAAGATGTACCTATTGCCAGAAAATACTCACAGCACATCAAAAATCAATTTAGATAAGATAAAACTGTTCTATTTTCCCTTGTAAAAGAGGACAGCTTGTAAACTGTTTTGCTGTTGTCCCTCTTCTTATGCTCTTTTTCCTATTTTTCTTTAAAACATTATCTCAATTTATGATATATTTTGTAAACAATTTTTGTGTATAAATACTTCATTATTCAAAGTATTCAGTGTGGAATAAAATTTCTCAAGACAATTATAGTCATTTTGTTGGACATATTGAAGTTGGTGTGAGTCAATTAACGAAGCAGCAGCCTGGAAACAAGTTTAGAGACATCATAACTAAGGATTCTCGTGGTGACAAGATAAGTCTCATGTTTTTCATATTTTCAGTGTTATTTATTTAAAGTTTACAACATTCATTTGATGTATTTATATTTTGTAATGATCAAATAAGGAGAAATTAAACAGAATTAGTGATAATAAGCTCTCTGTTTTAAACTAGTTGGAATTTTGATGTTTTCTACTCGATAACTGGACCATAGAATTATTAATTTCTCTAGGTCCTAGTTTGATTCCCTCCTTCAATCCTCTTATCTGTAACTTAAGGATTATTAAGTGCCCTTTTGTTCAGATTTCACCCATATCATCCTCAAAACCTATTCAAAGCCTTAGAAGGTCATCTATCCCGCCCTTAGTACATTTTTATCTTTAAGTCTTATTTCTTAGCCCTTCCTGCCTAGAGAGTTGACTCCATTTCCCAATGTTCTGGTAGATTCCTCTGGTTTACCTTGAAATACTTTTTATTCCTACCACATTTCAAAAAATCAGTCCTATTGCTCACTCATAGCTAGCCTAAACCTCTTTACCAAAACAAAGCTAAATCTTTAGGAGAGATCCCTCTCTGGAGTTCAAGAAGGCTAGATATTGAATTCCCAAAGTGGTTCTTGGCTACCCCTGGTGTTCTTAACTACAAAAATCCCCATACCACAACCTGGGAATTACTAGGGTGATAACATACTGGCGACCATACTGGGGAACTAACCACTCTCCAGTTTTAAGTTTAGCCTTGAAGGAAGATCTTTAATTATATCTTTTCTACTTTAAGATTGAGTTTATAGGTTGTGGGTATTTAACCCAATAAACATTCTGGCTCCCAAGAAAGTCTACTATAGTAGATCTAATCCCGATCCTAATCCTCCAGAGATAGTAGATAATCCTGACCAGATAGGAAAAAAGAAGAAAAAACAAATTGATAGTTCTGAAACTGAAATACCTTTGAGAAGAGTTGATTCTTTACCCAAAGAATTGGTAAGCTTATCAGACATTGATTTTGGCTTAAATTTTGAGAAATATTTATTTAGAGAAAAATATGAATCGGATTTAAAAGAAATTGTTTTAGATCCAGTTTTAACTTCTTATGTGAGTGAAAAACATAAAATTATTTCTGTTCCTACTAAATCAGATCAAAATGAAATTAAAAGTCCAGTTAAAAGGGTAAGTGTCACAAAAATCAAAGACATTGAAGAAGCTGTTAAGTTAGCTAAATTTTTGTCTAAATTTAAACCCCCAGTCTTTGAACTATATACATCAGTCTTTCCAGCATAAGATTCTACTCTGTATGCTGCCACATCATTTACTGATTTTGCTGTTAGTTCACCTCAAGAGCCCATAAGCCCTGAGTTGCCTTTGCCCTAAAGAATCATATACTCATCATATCCACAATCCACTGCTAATTCATTAACCAATCCATTCATCCCTGAGCTGCCTTTGCAGCCCAAAGTAGTATATCCATCATTTACCCAACCCATTACAACTACCATTAGCCATACTACTTCTGTTTCATCCCCATTACCAAGCTCTTCAAGTACATATATTGCAGTAACCAACACTATCCATATCACTACAACTGTACCTCCCAGTTCAGCTAAAATCCAAGCCATGGCAGCCCGATATGCTCCCTTGGTCTTACCTTAGAATCTCCATGACATGCCCCAGAACTACCAAAAAAATATTCCACTGTTTGATAATATTTCACAGATTACTGCACAACAACACATTACTAGAATGAATGATTTCTGGGAAGTCTATGAGATAGATGAGTCTGATGTCCAAATGAGACTATTTGCTCAGAGTTTAATTGGAGAGGTGAAAACTTAGTTTAAAGCTTTAGCACCTGGTAGCATAGCAAACCTAGTTGCATTGCATAGAGCCTTCCTTAATAAATGGGAGAAAAAGAAGAACCCTATGCAAATACTATCTGAATTTGATGTTGTCAAGAGAGCCCCAAATGAAACTGTCCAAGACTTCTGCACAAGATATAACAGTGTTTACAATGCCATTCCTGCAGACCTTAAACCTACCCCATATTCCCTGCTACTGAAATTCCCTGACTGTTTTGACGTAGACATGGCTTACCAACTTAGGGAAAGGGATGCTAATACTTTAGAGCAAATGCAACAAAACGCTGTAGGTGTAGAAATCAACATCCTTGCAAAGAAGGCCAGAATGAGAAATGAAAGAAGGGTTACTATTAAAGAGGAAGCATCTCACTTGGATAGTAAATTTTATTTCATTACTAAAGCACTAGAAAAAGTAGTTGATAGACTGGATCAAATTGAAAATAAACCACAATGGGACAATCAATCCCAGATCCGGAATCCCAATTACAGAAAAAACACCAACGCCGGGAAAGGTAAGGAACCTTCCCCTGATCATAATATAAGAACCCCATTTCAAGAAAACTTTGCAGAAAGTTCACAAAAAAGTGTTGATGAGGAGGAAGACATAAACATTGTTATGGGGATTTATGAAAATAATACCATTTTCCTCACCCAGGAGGACTAGGAACTCTTTTAACTTCAACAGTTCAAAGTAGAATCTGGAGAATCCTATGATTATAAACAAGGTTATGATTTTGCAATAAACGAAATTCATAGTCAATACAACCTTAGGAGCAAGAAAAACAATGATCCTACTATAAAGAGTAATGCTCCAAACCAACAAGAATAAAACAAAAAGAAGTCTGATACTTCCAAATCAAAATTCTTGCAAATTCTTCCCACAGATGGCAAACAAAGTTCAAATCCAACCAGTCCTAAAAAGAAGCAAGGCCCAAAAATTGTATATATTACTGACAAGGTGGCACAATCTTCCAAAGATGTTTCCAAAGATAATTCTCCCAGAGCCACCAATTCAACAACAGTCATTGAGCCAAGAAAGAATCCTATTGACTTTAAAATATCAGACCCTAAACGTGATAAGACTGATAAGACTTCTGCTAATCCCCAAAATATCCCTGAAAAAACAGTTAAAGATAGCAGAGACCAAGAAACTCAGACAAAAGACAAGAGAAGAGCTCAAAACAAAGGAAAAACAGTAGAAACTCAAGAAAATTCATCACAAACCATAGTTCCCAAAGAAGAAGTGATTCAAACCATTAGATCTCAGCCAACATTTAATATGCAGTCTGAAATATCCAAATTGAAAATAGCTGTTCCCTTAGTAGAACTAGCTAAAAATGATTTATACATATCTATGATTTCTGATGTATTGAATGTGAATGAGAATGAAGATACAATTAACATGAATGAAGATAGGCCTGAATTAATTTTTGGTCCCAATGTTGATGGAAAGAATTCAGATGGGTCGATACCCCATTTTATTTAAGTCTTACTATACATGACCAAATATTACATAATACTATGCTAGATACTGGAGCTTCCCACAATTTAATGCCTAAAGCTATAATGGAAACTCTTAATCTAGACATAACCAGACCCTATAAGGACATGTTTTCATTTGATTCATCCAAAGTCCAATGTATTGGTTTGATTAAAGATCTATGTGTTAACCTAGTCCAGTATCCTGGTAAGAGTATGATCATGGACGTTGTAGTTAAAAGATTTGTTTTATCACTAGTTCAGAATCACCCAAAACCATTATTCTTTTTCCTCCCTTTTTTCTAATAATTTGCAGGCCTAAGATTAAAGCTTCGTATTCAGCCATGTTATTGGTGCATTTGAAATTTAATCTAAAAGCATGCCCTTCAGAATGACAACGGTGAAAATGTGAAGCTGGGTTACACTTTTTGCCCTTTTTTGAGAAAAAAATTTCATTTTTTTCGGTTCTTCAACTTTCTGAAAACTATAACAATTTTTCTGTGTAGAATTTCATTTTGCGATAAAAATAAAGGTTGTGAGAAATTTTGTTAGCTTTCTATTACTTATTTTTTGAAATTTTTTTATGCAGATTTGATATGTCAACTTAGCGTTTCTTTGAGTGTGTGTTTCTTAACAATCAAAGGATTCATAAGAAGTCATGTTATGACGCAATGTTGTATTCATTGAAAATTTGTGTTTTTGAGAAAAAAAATGTGATACAACAATCTAGATAGAATCTACTTTGGTTTCGTCATATTTACAAAGCCAATGGATGCATATCATAATTACTAGAATTTTTTGAACTGGTCCAAAACAAAAAACTGCGTTTTTTGGATATGTTTCGCGTCGCAAGAAATTTCTTAACATATAAGTTATAAACTAAAAATCTAAAAGCTACCCATTAGAGAAGACGGACCAATGTAATGCCCCATAATTTTTTCAACTTTTTTTACAATGTATTTTGGGAGATACAAAATTTTGATTTCACTAAATCACAATGACCCTAAAAAATTGTTTGCACCCATTTTATTAGAAAATAATTAAAATTAATAAACGTTTATGAAATTCCATAAAAGTTATATTTCCTGAAAGTAGATTCAATTCTAAAAATGCTTGTCTTAGTTCCGACAGTTAATTAACAACCTTTCATGGAGTTTAATCAGTCCAAAGTTGCAGAACCGTATTCAGAGCCTGGTTTTTGCGTAATTGGTGACGCATTAGTTCGGCTGAACTATGTTTTCTGCTGAAGGCTCGTTAAATCTAATGTCACAATAGTTCGGCCAAACTTTTAAGAAAAATTTCGACCAAACTATTGTATAACTCTCCGTCGGTCGGAAATTTTTGCGAAGCCCCTACTAAAACACATTTCGCGGCAATATAAATTGCCGCGAAATGATTCACAATTTTCGCACATTTCGCACATTTCATCTCATTTTACAAATATCTTGGTTTGGGTTCAAAAACCTATCTTCAAAGTTTGGGTTTAAGAGCATTTCTTGGAAGAAAACTGATTTTACAAAGAATTGTTTTGGGTTTAAAGAATTTTTTTTGGAAGACATTTCTTGGAGGCGGCCTGATTTTGGCAAAAATTGTTTTGAACTTAAAAAAATTTCTTGGGCGTACATTCAAAAGACATTTCTTGGAGGTATGTACGTGTTTTGAGTTGAAGTAAATCTTTTGAGCTTCGTTCCATGTATTTTTTGCAAAAAATTTACACTGAATTTTTTTAAATTAAATCTTTTGTGATATTTTTTGTAATTGAGTTATTGTCTAATTTTTTGAAGGAAATTTTTTGAACTTCATACCCTATTATCATGGGAAATCGAAGAACTTGTGCGAGAAAATATGATCGAAAAAGAGACCCCGAGGAACGTAGAGAAGAGACGAGACAATCTCGCAAAAGAAAGTTAGAATCCCTCTCAAATATTGAAGAGGAAAATCAACCTCAAGCAGAAATTGAAGCAGGTATGTAAATGTAAATATTATGATCTATTGATATATTTAAAATTTTCCTAATGTAAAATGTGAAGCTTAATTTTTATCTGATGAACTAATTCGAAAAATATTTTGTTTAATGTCAACAGACAGAGATATTCCTCAAAATATTGAAGAAGAAAATCAACCTCAAGCAGAAATTGAAGCAGGTATGTAAATGTTAATATTATGATCTATTGATATATTTAAATTTTTTCTAATGTAAAATGTGAAGCTTAATTTTTATTTGATGAACTAGTTTGAAAAATATTTTGTTTAATGTAAAGAGACAGAGATATTCCTCAAAATATTGAAGAAGAAAATCAACCTCAAGCAGAAATTGAAGCAGTTATGTAAATTTTAATATTATGATCTATTGATATATTTAAAATTTTCCTGATGTAAAATGTGAAGCTTAATTTTTAATTGATGAACTAGTTTGAAAAATATTTTGTTTAATGTAAACAGACAGAGATATTCCTCAAAATATTGAAGAAGAAAATCAACCTCAAACATAAATTGAAGCAGGTATGTAAATGCAAATATTATGATCTATTGATCTATTGAAAAATATTTTAAATTTTAGATATATTTATTAATTTAGTTATTTATTGAATATGTACTATTTTTTCGAATATGTACAGATGAAATCACTATCAATAATGAGATGTTAGAAAATGTTGACACTCACACATATGGAGATAAAAAACCTGACCATGTTATACGATATCGTGTTAACTGCATTTTTGAAAAGTATTTCTTAAATGAGCAGGTGATAGTTCAGGCTCAAATGTTGAAAAGTCTCCTATCATTAATGAAATTAAAATAAGCTACGACACTATTGGGTATTCGAAAATCAACCAAAGATAAAAAAATGAAGGAAGAGGTGATAAAAAATATGAGTAGTGCTATAAAGTCAATTAAGAGATATAGAGAGAAAGATGTTTCAATTGTACGTAGAGGAATACATATGGCAATGGTTTCCTCAAGTACTCAAGAGAATCGTTTGGTAACATCTATGGTACGAGCACTGGGAACCTCGCGAAAAAATTTGCACAAACATCGGAAATTTCGGATGCAAATAGATGTAAATGATGAACTCGCTTGTTGGAGAGCTATTTGTAGGCAACCATACAAAGATAGACTTGGAGAAAATGTTAAAAAATTAATATATGAATATTGGAAGAACAATTCGCGTGTTTCACCAACTGCAAGGCATGTGATGCGAAGAAGAATAGCACGAAATCAGTACGAAGAACATGAAAAACATCTCTTGGAAACCACTCAGATAGAGTTATTCAACAAGTTCAAAGAAGAGAATTGTCAAATTCATGTTTCACTCAGTGCTTTTGTTCAACAAAAACCATGGTATGTAAAACCTATCACCGTACGCGACACATGTTGTTATTAAAAATTGGAGAGAGCCATTGAACACACAGGAATAACACACAAACAATTTAATTTCTATATTCAATAATCAGAGATACATCAAATATATATAGTTATACTAATGCTAATCTTAGAGAGAGAAGTTGAGAGAATCTCTCAACTTCCTCAACAACCCAATCTAAACTAAGTAAGCACAATAATGGAGGCATTATCTCAAACACCCCCCTTTAATGCCTACATTACAAAAATAGAGAACACACTAAATTAATACAAACATTTGTCTGGCCTGGTCTTCATTAACATTTGTACCCACTCTGAGATCTCATAGAAATCGCTCTTTTCTCCACCATTTTCGAGCTACCATTCAACCCATTTAAAATACATTTGTTTCTGACCAGGAATAATGAAATTTGCAATATCAACAATATTGAAAACTCCGCTCATTAGGGCTTCCGCGATAAGAGCTGACAAGTGATGAACCATCCTATGGACCAATCACCATCTGTCGGATATTTCGCTTTCGGCTATCCATCAGTGGCTAGGCAAATGGTCTAAATACTAAATGTGTTCAAGAGCTAATCTAACAACTTGACCTGCTTCTCATACTGTAACCTGTAACTGATGCTCCTTGGCCCGTAGCACAACAAGATCAGCATATAAAAAATTCACACAATCAAATTAGTCAATTGTTCTCTCGTCCCTGTAGGACGTCAAGAACGACTAATTTAAATAATGCTAATTTGTTCAATAATTGGTTCTCTAATACACAAATCTCATAACAATAGATAAATATAAGCGTAAACTCCACACTATAGTCCACACACTTGCAAATTGTTGACTTCTGCTTTGAACAGAAAAAGAATATCGCTCGATCCTGAAAATTTTAAGTCTGCCGACTGCGTTTCTGTCTGGAATATTTTTCCCGCAGACCTCCAGAACTTCCTTTCTAGCCATTTCTTGCCAGTCACGATGGATTACTAGAAGAACCATGGTCCACGTTAGCATATTCGAAGTTGTTTTTTTTCCAGCAAAGAAGAAAGTCTTGCACTCCTCCATTATTTCGTCAATTTTGAGAGCACAAGAACTATTGGTATTGGCCTTAGCTTTTGTCATGAGCCCCAGCAGATTAGTACCAGCTCTTGATTCCTGTTCCCGACCTTGAATTAAGTGGGTCATGGACCTTCGAATTTCCTTATCCAGCCGCCATTTATATAAATTCTTTTTCGTTGGAAAATACCTTGTAAAGGGTAGAATAACCTTTTGAAACGCTTCTGCAGCAAACCTCATCTGTTCAGACTGCATGTTAAATATATGCTTTCCTTCCTCATAGCTATTTCCAAATGCTGTTCGTGCAATCATATCTGCACTGAGAATTTGAAACTGTTCGGATACCTCTATCTCATTTACTCCTGATTCGATCAAACTTTCCCATTTGTTTAACATATTTGTTACACTTTCAGCAATAACTGGAATCAAGGCTTGCAGATGTTCGATGTGAAAAGCAGGATTTATGATTCGTCTTTGCTGAACCCATTTCTTGCCTTTCAAGTTCAAGAGCCCATCACCTTCCAATTTCCTAACGATTGCATGGGCATCTGTCTTTTCGTAATCGTCAAATTTGATAGACAAAATCTCTCTAACGTGTTCAAGGTTTGTAATATTTATTCTCTGCTCGGCTCTGTCAATCTGATTCTGCATATACTGTTGACGGCAGCCCAAAACTATCTCGGCTCGTATAGTTTTTCTGTTGCCTCTGTTTGACGGTCGACCCATTTAGCATTGAGTTCCCCTTCACTACGGCTCTTCTTTTTCTGTAGCAGCTCACTCATGCAATTCCACAGAACAGATTTCAGCAGTGAGTTAATAAATGCCGCTGACAACAATGCTTTCTTGCACAGGTTAACCAACTATGATGCCTGGCAATATGATCCTCCTCGAACAGCAATAGTGGCAATGAAAAACAAATTTGGATAACACTTCTAAAATACGTTGAAATATTTAACATAAAACAAAATAACAAACACACAAAACTTCACACTGCTCTCACATCTTCCTGGCCATCTTTCTGAGCACTCCCATGAGGGATTAAGCTCAGCTTGGCTCTGATACCATATTAAAAATTGGAGAGAGCCATTGAACACATAGGAATAACACACAAACAATTTAATTTCTATATTCAATAATCAGAGATACATCAAATATATATAGTTAAACTAATGCTAATCTTAGAGAGAGAAGTTGAGAGAATCTCTCAACTTCCTCAAAAACCCAATCTAAACTAAGTAAGCACAATAATGGAGGCATTATCTCAAACAGTTGTTTCCGTTATCATGTGGAATTTGAGTTATATTATGACACATTCCTTGATTTCAGTAGAACATTATGGAAGGATTCACCTCCTCCTTCCACTATCCGTGATTTCATATCTCAAATTCTATGTGAAAGAGAAAGCGATGAACTATTTTACAAAAAGAAATGTGTTGGTGGTAAAAAATGCGATGATTGTGGACATTTGACTAAATTTCAAAACAAATATCGTATTGATATAAATGATCAATCATTGTCCAACATGAAAGTGAAATGGAAGAGATATGAATATAGTGATACATCGATTCAAGATGCAAATAGTGTTAAAAGAATTGAATTACTAGAAGACAAAATTTTTCTGATAGACTTTTTGAGAAAGTTTGAGGCAGAAATTTACAAATATACCAAGCATTCCCATAGAGCTCAATAGCAAGACTTGCAATTCAAAAAATCTCGTGACTTTTTTCCACCAGGGACCATTTTGTCAGTGATTGATTTTGCAGAAAACTACACATTTGTTCCACAAAAAGAAATTTAGAGTGAATACTATCATTCTAACCAAGTCTTCATGCCCGTCCATATTCTATATAGACATGTTGAACAAAATGTCGATCATATAGAAAGCACGAGTGAAAATCGACATATCATTAAAGAATATCACTTTTATATCAGTGACGATCGTACACATGATACATGTTTTATACAACATTGTTTTGGAAAAATTTATGATTCATTGAAAAATCGTGGAATAACATTCAATGAACATTGGATATGGTCAGACGGATGCACAGGTCAATTCAAATCTGCAAGATCATTCTTTTGGTTGTGTTTTCTTCATAAGAAAACCTGCATTAAACATTGTTGGAATTTCTTTGAAACTGGCCATGGAAAAGGAGAACATGACGGTGCAGGAGCATGCATAAAACAAGTACTTCGAAGATATCAAATGAACCACTCTGCAAGCCGACTTGTGAACGCTGAAGAAGTTGTTCAATGGTGCATCGCTGCTCTAAGCCATGAGAGAAACCCATCAAGAGAAGTGCGAAGGTACATTCAATTTAATTTATATTTGAAATCTAATTTTAAACATTGTACATTTATCATGCAATGATTATCTTTGATTGTATTTTGATATCATATTTACAAATTCTTCTTCTAATTTTCCATATAAAGGTTTTTCTGGCATATTGGAATCGAAGACGTAGATAGATCAATTGGAAATGGCGTTGAAACAATAAAAGGGACTCGAAAATTGCATTCAATTCAAACAAAGTCGTCTAGAAATGTGTTTGCATTGGATAAAAGAAAATATTCTTGTTTTTGTGATGTTTGCATAGACAACACAAAATCCAATGACGTTCGTGAAAACAAAATGTATGTGAACGATTGGAAACATACAGAGCTAAATACAAAGGGAAAAATGTCTGTTGCAATGTTTGAAGAAATGCGATCAGAGGAAACTACAATATCATCCAATGGTGATCGAGTTTCTGATCTTGTTAGAGAAGGTAACATTTGAATTACTTTCTATTGATTTAAAGATCTACAAATAAATTTAAATATGCATAATTTTGTTAAATTCATTTTATTGTGCAAGAGATGTTTTTGCTGTAATTGCACCTATTGACAATGATGAAAATGTGAAGTATTATTTGATGCGTTGCACTGAACGAAAAATGAAATTATTACAAAACTATGAAGATCACGGATTTCAGTATGACAGAGGGTCTATTATATTGAAAGGTTATTTTTTCAGACAAACTCATCAAAGTGGAGACTTTGTTTACTTTGAAGACTATGAACCTGATTCCATAAGTTGTCAATATAGTCACTTGGTGTGTGCAGCGCGCATAAAGTTGATAGAAGTTCAATCAAAGAAAAAATCAAAAATTAAGAGATGGAAAATGTCAAAATCCGATCATGAACGGATTATTGAGGATGGAATTCCATTAGAATTTTTTGAGTGAATTGTCCAACAATTTATTATATTTGGATTAAATATGTTTTAGAAATTCCAATACTCAACTAAAAATTGAGCTTCTTATGTTATTTGTGCAAGTGTTTGCACATGTACAAATTGTTTGGGTACAAGCATGTGCTCTAGTATCAAGTATCAACTGAAAGTAGTTTTTCTATACATGTGCATTGATGAAAAATGTTATATATATATATGTTCTAGAATGAAATTAATTGTTCTAGTTTTACTATGTGCATTGATGAAAAATTATTTACGTACTCAATATATATGTTCTAGAATGCAATTAACTGGAACTAGTTTTTCTATGTGCATTAATGAAAAAATAGCTGGATTTTCTGGTAAAAAGTATGGACACAATGTAAATAAATCATCTGCAGTATAGTTTTGTACGAAAATTCCTTTCAAACAAGAGACTCGAAGCACTTCTCCGACTTTTGGTGGGATTTGACCCACATCTCTAATCCTGATTGAAAATCTAGTACAAAATCTTCTTGTCCAATGGTCGGATATGTTCAATGTGCATTGATGAAAAATGTTACTTGTCTTGGATTGAAATGTAAATTGAAACCATATAGATTGAAACTCAACTCCCTTGTTACATTTCTTGTAACAAAACAAGGGAGTTGATTTCATTGTATTTGTTGATTTCTGATTTGACATAATTGCATGTATGATTACAAGTATAGTTTATGTAGCATCCATAGTTTATAGCCCCAAATTTTCACCCCTATTTTTTCTTCTAAATATGTTAAATTATTTTATGTAAAAAAATTTCAATATAAAAATTCCTATTAATTACATATAATCAAGAAATTATATACTAACATTAACAATAATATGAATTTATAGTAAACAACTTTTAATATACTTCCTTCCATCCATTTACATGTGACCAAGAATTTATAACCTAAAAATTTTACAATAACGTTTTGAGATTATACATGAATGCCCATCTTTAAACTATATCCATTGAAGGTAGAATCATGTTTAAGTTATTCAATCAATTTAAAGTATCATTCACCCTAGGGAGTGTAAAATATTCAATGTAGGTTGGTGACGATGCTCACTCCTAGCTTGAAGCAGCTCCAATGACCAATTCTTTAATGAATTCCAATGCACTAGACCAAAGTTGGTGACCTGCTTGGTTTTTCACCCAAGAAATTCCAAGGTACTCTTCTTACCTTTGGCCCCCAAAGCTACAATGGAGTTATAGGAAGGTGAAGAATTTTTTTTTCACTGATAGGAATTTGGTCACATCCCTAATCTCCCCTTATCAAAAAGTTCCTATCTACTACATTATCCAGCATGTACTCAAGATCACTATTTCGTAATTAGAATATCACAATATCATAAGTTCTCACAAGAATACATGGAATGCCATTACAACACTCATCTAACAATGGGGATCTCAAAACCTAGAAAGCTCCTCGTCCCCTTAATAATAATGTGTTTAATTTAGTCTTTTAGGTGAGGATTAGGTGTGAATCTTGTTTTCACATACAAAAATAATTAATTGTTTAATTCCATAAATTTGATTATTCACCAAAATACATGTCATATCCACTATTTGTCTCTCCTACAAATTCCCATTATTTGATTAAAATATGATTTTATCTCACCCAACTATCACATGTTCCTAAATTTACTCCTAATTGTTCCCTATGCCCTAAATCTACTCCTAATTGTTCCCTATGTTGCTTTTCCCTTACTTATTTTTAGAAAGTTATCTTCCTAGATCCATCATAACTATGGATCTATCAAGCGCCGAGAGGGATCAAATATCTAGAGGTGCAAACCTCTTTTTTGAGTGCAAAACTTGAGGAAAGGTTTGCACCTCGAGAGATTTGATCCCTCTCAGCGATTGATAGATCCGTAGTTAAAATGGATCTAGGTTGGTTTCAGTCGTGTGCAACCAAGGAAAAACTATCAATAATATGAGGAACATATGATTAATTTTATCAATAATATGTAAATACATCTAATATTAATATAACCATTTTAAATATGCTAAATATGTTTGAGATTTATGAAGTCATTTTAATTTTAAATTTTCTTAGTTACCTCAATTTGTTGAGATGATAAATATTGTAGAATAACTTTAGTAATGGAAAATGATCAAATAAAATTTTTGAATGCAAAGTGACAATGTAATAATATTGAATGATAGAATGTGAATAATTAGAATGTAATCAATTACAAATAGCATTTATTGTGATCAAACTTAAACTATTTTCTTCTTCTATTCTTATTGTCACCCTTATTAGTTTTGTCATCTTTCCGTATCGATTATATTAAAAAGAAAGTAAAAATCATAAACCATAAACCATTTAAATATTTAGCTCGAACTCTTGTAGTAAACACCATACCTTGTCTCTCTTGCTCTCCAATATTATTAGGTTTAATTATTATAACACAAAAATCGTTCTACATTGTCAATAATTTTTTTCGCTTACACTGAAATCAATGAACACTATTAATCCAATGACTTTACAAGTAATGTACCATCATACATGCAATTATATCAAATCATAAATCAACATATACAATGAAATCAATGGGGATTGTCTTGTTACAAGTAACATTTCAATTTACCACATGTGCAAATGTAGATTGAAACCATCCAAAACTTTAAGTTGTAGATTTAAACCATCCAAAACTTTAAGTTTTAAAACCCTTTTGATTATATATTGTGCAACATTAAAACATTAAACATTTAAAGTTCATTAAATATCACATGCAAAATGTAGATTGAAACCATCCAAAACTTGAGTTTTAAAAACTTCACATGCCATGCCAATTATAATTCAACTATCCAAAAAAAATATTTAACATTAAATATCACATGCCAAATGTAGTACAGATGACAACATTACTTCACATTCACATGCCAAAAGTACTAAAACCATCTAAAAATTAAATAAAACAAATTATATAATAACAATGTAGTAAAATATGTCCAAAAATTGTAAATCTCACAAGTATCAAACTGTATCAAGTTTAACAAATTTTAAAACCATCTAAATTTTGAAATCAAATCTACTGTAAATCATGTCTATCAAATGGAGGATCTAGCATCTTCCCTATTAGGGTCTCAGTCCGCGCTCTATCCTGTGAATGGAAAACCTACATACACAATGCACATGTACTTGAACATTAAAATTTGAAGTTTTAAAAATGAATGAGAATATATATATCTAGAATTTCATGTAAAAAACAAAATATAACAAAAAAATCATGCAATACCTCGTAAGGTTCCCTCTCCATTTGATGAACAGGTTCTCCCATAGGAACATTTGCAGTGGTAAACTCTACAATATACATGTACAGTTAAATATATATATATATATATATATATATATATAAATTAAAAACTTTCAAATGAAAATGCACGTGTACATATATAAACTTATTTTCAATAATATTAAAAAAAGTAGCTAAAGAAAACTTGTTCAAATGCTGTGGATGTTCCTATCTCCATCGCTAGAGTCCCCGGATTAAAGAAATCTTCTATAGGAACCTAAATTCAAAAAATTTTAAATAACTCAATATATATATATATATATATATATATATATATATCTCAATTTTTAATGGAACTTTTTGAGGTAGAATATATATATATATATATATAACTTTTAAACATAAATTTTAAACTTGTGAAAAATTGTCCATACTCGTGGCTCATCTCCCAATGAAGTAGAAGGTACATCTCCTAAGGAAGAAGAAGGTACCGCCATCCCAAAAACATCAGACGGAATCGGTACCTATTAAAACATTTTATCAAATTATATATATACATACATGTACATGTGTGGCAACAATTATTTATTTTAGAGTCACTTAAAAAACACTAACATGTGCCAACATATCATGATGGTCAGATCCATCTGCATCGTTTGAATCGAAGGTCCCAAACGTAATATTAACATTTTCATCACGCATCATGCCTGAGAACTGCAAATGGTGTTTTAACATATAATCATACATTTTTGTTAGATTAATGTACACATACTTGAATAAATGTATACATGTACATACACATGTATTTATTACAAATTGTACACATGTATATGTAAAAATAATTTCGAACCCTAAGGTCACTAACACATACCGTTCCGATGCCCTCTTCCTCATGAAAGATTAGGTCTTGCAGACCATTGCGACAATTTATTTCATATGTTCGGAGATCTTCAACATTCATGTTGTAAATCTCCTCATCTGTACGATAAACAAAATTGGCACGTGCATTTTCACGTGCTCTTTGTCGATTTAAACAAATATCGACTCCACTCAATCCGCTATTAACATTGTCGATCATAACATCCCTTGCTTCTCGACTTATTTGAGAAGTCGCATCCATCTCTGATCGCAGAGTTTCGACTCGAAACGGTCGACTCACCAATGGCGGCTCAGGGCGAGGTAACTCCACATCTCACTTAGCGCCCTTACGATTATATAATCGACCTTTCCCCGGCCAAAAAATTTTGAAGGAAGGTCATTGTAGTTGGGTTTCATACCCAAAAAAAATTATGCATAAAACATCTGTGCAAAATAAACAGGAACCTCATTGTTCCATGGAAGCCTTCCAAAGGCCGTAAGATGTCGATCATACAAATAACGAGCTATTTATGGGTGCTTGAAATACTGCACCTTCAACATTTTTCTTTTTGGCCCTTCCTTATACTTAAACATTGACTTGGCCACGTCTCTTGTAACTTTTTTTTTAATGTCCTCCCATTTATCGGGACCCATCACTGTTTCTTTTCTCTTTCTTATCAGTTCTACAAATGAATCAGTCGTTGGCCCAAGATTTCTGTACACCTTTACCATTTCACCCAATGAATGTGTAACTATTTCAAGGCTTTGTCAACTCTCAGCAGGTAGAGACAAAGCCATGAGATCTCTTTGCAATTTTGCATCAAGGCTTTCACACCTTTGTAAGGTGCATTCTGCCATGTTGGTTTCCCATGGTATATCAATAATCTCATCCAGATAAGTTGTGCTGGGTTGACATCCTTCTTCTTGAATGTAGCGAGCTGCCCTGCGTCTATTTTGACCACTAGCTCGAACATTTTCGGCCTCTGCATCAATATATATAAAATTTTGTATATTAGAAAAAACACGTGTAAAAAAATTTGTATAAATTTAATGAAAAAATATTGAAATTGATGGCAACCTTGATGTTGTTGGTTAACATCTTCTCCAACATGACCCTGCTGAGAACCAGACCCAGAATGACGCTGCTGAGAACCAGACCCACAGTGACCCTGTTGAGAACCAGCAACCGTTGATTGGCCTCCGGGGGAATAAATATCACCCCGTTCCCGCAACCTGCTACCACTCATACCTCGACTAGTTGAACCTTGGCCATGCTCCACGGATGGAGTAGAAACCCTTCTCCTCTTACCTCCTAAGAATTAAAATATGAAACTTATTAACAACTAATTTAACTCACAAAGTTAATAAAAAATCAATTCCATATGTACACACATGTATGGAGATTTAAGATTATATTTAAATACCATGAACATCCCCCGATCCCTGAACCTCCATATGGGATTCGGCTGATCTTCGTCATTCATCCTCCATGATATATATCTATTGGTCGACATTTACACAAAATAGATTTCAAAAACTCAATTTGTAATTTAGTGTACACAAATTATGTAGAACACAACTTTCAAAGAAATAATTGATCATGTGTGAAACTAAATTTAATCGAAAAAAGATATTATAAAAATGATAAGTTCACCAAATTGCGCTTTACATGGTGGGAGCACACTTGGTATAAAATTTACCACTTATACACTTTAGTTTGTGGGAGAAATGACACATGTACATAGTTTACCTTAAAGTTGTTGTGTTTTATGGATATTAAAATGAAGAACTTCTATTTAGATCCATTCTAGAGATTGACTGTAGGGGCATTTACTAGATATGTCACCTTTTATAAAAGATGAGATCCAGAGGCTACCTGGCCCTTTACAGACTCTGCCTATAGAACTTGTAGAAGTAAACACTAGAGGCATTAACAATATCAAATAACGTTTTCATGCTCATACATGGGAATGTGTCTCTTTCCCTACGCAAAAAAATAGTTCAAGGTAGTTAATCTTCATAGACACGTCATCAAGCAGGTCAATGTGATCATCCCCAAATTACTTTTCATGAAATTAGGCTTGGAATCCTCTACAACCTGGTGGATGGAGTTGAATGGGAACTAGGTCAAGGCCTTTACAAAATACATGCTAGTGAATAACACTTACTAGGTTATGCCAACAAATAAAGTGGCAGAAATGTTTTCTCCTCGAGGTTGTCCAATTGGGCGTGTAATACCAACTTCACCCATTTCCTAATAGGTTTATCTCTTAGGTTACAAATGTCTTCCACCTTATTAGTTATATATTTTTCAATTTCTCGTGGATTCCTTGAATTTTTTCTCCTACCATCTCCCTCTCTCACTCCCCAAATTATTGTCATCAAACATGCCCCATTGAGGATCTAGAGCAATGTTTGCACCATACTTAGAACTGTCATTGCTGCTAATTGAAATTGTAGTCATGTATACTATATTGCTTGCTTAAGTGGCTCTTACTTGGACAATATCCTGAAATAGTTTGACATGATGGTCATATGAGGTTGGAAGCTACTTGGTGTAATTTTCCTTAAATCTTCAAAAAAACAGAGCAAAAATGTCATTTTCGATCATTTTTTATTAGCTTCTGCATACAGCAGATGTTATCACAATTGCAACACAATCATGTTCCATGAGCATGAATTATGAATGTCGCAAGCCAAATTGCAAGGAAATTTTCATTCATTTTAGGCAAAAGAAGGCTATGACATTAAGGTCCATGCTAGAAAAAATTATGCAAATAAGGTTGCTAAGTCTTGATACTTACCATGTGTTTCAAAGCCATAATGAAGGTTGGCTTTGAGAGTGTCCTCTCAAAGCCCTGTCTCGAGATGAAATTTAATTCAATGTCTCTTAGCGTTGCAAGGTGGAATTTATAGAACTATTTGATTTCTTTACCATAGATGGATATCTCCTTTCATCTATACCTTTCTCTACCATATTATTTCCAAGTGAAATGGGAATTTTCACATTTTGAATGCCATTACCATGTAATTTGGTAGTCTGCTAGCTAGACCTATCACAAATAAGGTTGTCATACCAAACTATTTCTCTTGCTAAACTCAGTGACCATGACTCTCTTCTCACACTCCTTACCATATAAGATCTTCAATTGTACATGTCACGAAAAGTTGGGGGTTCTAGGTCTACACCTATTAGGTAAAGTTACATATTTTATGTCATTGTGGTCCTTAAATTTGGAGGTGTTCCACCTAAAAAAATAGGCATTAAATACGGATGAAAAGGATTTGTTTTAACTTTGATAGAATTTCCTCATGGAATTACTGAATTTCTCGACGACATCATGCTAGCTTTGCTTAGAGAAGAAGGTTTTGAAGGAGAAATTGAATTCTTTCGACTTATTTTTGGCATTGAAGTTTGAAATAGTAGTTTTGATGACTCCATTGATGACCTTGCTAAGGAATTTGATGCACACAATATTGACTTTTAAGATGGTTAGAAGATGTTGAAGAAGTTGTAGATTTTGGTGTTGTCACTGAATGTTTCTTTGTTGTTGGACTTGATCAAGACATGTAATTTAACTTTACGAGTAGATTGAAGACCTTGAATATTAAAACTGGAGAGACCAGAAATTCACACACACAAATAATTATTTCTATATTGCAATAATCAGATACATCAAATATATAGTTGAACTAATTCTAATCTTAGAGAGAGAAGTTGAGAGAATCTCTCAACTTCCTCAACAAACCCAATCCAAGATATACTAAAGTAAGCATAATCCTAACTAATTCTAATACCCTCCCTTAATGCTTACTTTACAAAACATATAATAATTAATCACAATTACAACACTTTGAACTTTCATCTCTTTGTCTGATCTGGTCTTCATTAACATTTGTACCCACTATGAGATCTCATAGAAAACACTCTTTTCTCCACCATTTTCGAGCTACCATTCAACCCATTTAAAATACATTTGTTTCTGACCAGCAATAATGAACTTTGCAAGATCAACAGTATTGACAACTCCACTCGTCGGGGCTTCCGCGATAAGAGCTGACAAGTGATGAACCATCCTATGGACCAATCACCATCTATCGGATATTTCACTTTCGGCTATCCATCAGTGGCTAGGAAAATGGTCTGAATACTGAATGTGTTCAAGAGCTAATCTAACAACTTGACCTGCTTCACATCATACTGTAGCCTGTAACTGATGCTCTTGGCCCATAGCACAACAATATCAGCATATAACAAATTCACACAATCAAATTAGCCAATTTTTCTCTCGTCCTGTAGAACGTAGATAACGACTAATTTAAATAATGCTAATTTGTTCAATAATTGGTTCTCTTCTACACAACTCTCATAGCAATAAATATAAGGCTTAAACTCCACACTATATTCCACACACTTGCAAATCACAAAACATGCTTTAGAAAAGTTTAAGAGAAGGATCAGGAGGTTCATCCTCACTTGAAGAATCTTCAAATATTGCATCGGGTGAATTGTTTGAAAATGTTGCATACGCTGATTTTTTCAATTGTCCATTCAAAATATCTCGAGCCCGAATTTTGCAATTGAATGCTGTATGTTCATATTGGTGACAATAGAAACATTCAGTCTTACTTTTATTCACCCTTCCTTTGGAGTATAGTGCAAGTTCATTATGTGAACTAGCCTCTGGGCCACCTATCATCTTTTCTTCTGCCATAAGAGCTGCTATCATTTCATCAAGTGATTGATGTGGCATTTGACTTAGAGTAAATATGACATTATCATATTTTGAAGACAAACTATTTAATAAGATTGCCTTTGCATCATCATCATCTACTTTAGAGTTAATTTCTGACAGTTGTCTCATCAAAGCTCTTAACTCATTTATGTGTGTTGACAATGATGTCTCACTCTCCATTTGGAGTTTAAACAATTGTAACTTTAAAAAAAAAATTGCATTAACAGCTTTTGTCCCAAATACCTTATTCATTTCTTCCCATATTGCTGCAGAATATTTCTTTAAGTCAATAAGATGTAGCTGGGAATCTGCAAGTGATAGTCCAAGGATAGACTTGGCTCTTTCCTCTCTTTTTTCCCATGTAATTAAATGTTGAGCATCTATAGGTGCTATTTCTGAGCCTTCTACAATATTCCATAAATTTCTACTCATCATTTGCAACTGAACTTTTACCTTCCAAGTGTAGAAATTAAAGCCATTAAAATTTTCTAATACAATAGGCTGCTCCATGTTAAAAAGAAAAGAAACTAATTTTCAAACTCTGCAAATCTAAAAAAGGTTGCAATTAGACTGAATACAAATGTAAATTTATTTGAGGCAAACCAATCTGGAAGAAATTGGCAAACACCAGCTCCAGCGATTGATTGATTCCACTCCAGCCAAGTGTATGTTCTGAATGTGAATCGGAAGAAAGGTCTTAAAAATTGGGCAATCACAACGACTCCAGCAATGCAAAGTATGTATGTATGGAGCTGCTATCACAACGCTGAGAAGATGGCCCACATAACTATTTCTGTGAGCGCGCAGATTTTACAGTACTACGTGTCCTCCAAGCTAATATCGAGCCGCAGAGAGATAGTAGATATCTGATTATCACAACGCTGATGATGTCTGCCTTATTACACACACTCCGTTCAGAGATTTGATGGTGCCGAAACTTCTGAATGCCATTTTTGATGATTTCAATTATGACGTGAGGCTGTTGCAATGGCACGAGGCTGGGGTAAAGCTAGCGTTCTAAGCAGCACAACAGATCTGAACTACGAGCAATGGGAATGCATAATTCAGAGAGCACCTCAACAGCGAGTCAACAGGGTTGCTCCGATACCATATTAAAACTGGAGAGACCAGAAATTCACACACACAAATAATTAATTCTATATTGCAATAATCAGATACATCAAATATATAGTTGAACTAATTCTAATCTTAGAGAGAGAAGTTGAGAGAATCCCTCAACTTCCTCAACAAACCCAATCCAAGATATACTAAAGTAAGCATAATCCTAACTAATTCTAATATTGAAGAGGTTTTATATTTTGTTGTTCTCACTGAATGTTTTTGTCTAGTTTTGTTTCTTAAACCATCATTTCCATAGGACATTTTTGGTGAATAGATTCTTGACCTTGATGAGAGGATATGATACCTTGAAGATGCTACATCTTTTGGTGACGTCACTAATTTTTTTTCTATTATTATGTTTGTTAAACATCTTTCTTAGGGCGAGGAAACTCCACATATATTGTACAATTTATGGGAAAGAAATCAATATGTAGAAATATTCACTTGGTTTTTATAATTGGATAGAAGAATGACTTAAAATGACCTTTTATGTATTCTCATTTTAGAGCTCAAATTTTTAGGAAGGATTTAAGTATCCACCTTTCAAGAATCACTAGAAGAGGTTGATAAAGAATATAGGAAGACAAAAAACTAACCAGTTGAGTACAAGGCATAGTTGAGCCAAATGTTGTTGAGGAAGGGCCTAATTATTTGGGTCTTGGTTATGGAAAACATGATGGAAAATGCTCCAAAGCCAAGGAGGCACATGAAGATGTTCCAAGAAGGAATTTTATTTCGTGTTCAATAGCTCAAGCTTGTGAGGTTTGTGTTCATGATGAATGGAAAAGTTTGACACCCACTTTGAAAGAAGATGTTAATAAACATGCAGCTAATGAGAATGTAAAAGAAAAGGATGTTGAAAGCTCTATCTAGTCATTTAATTCATTGCTAGTATTCAGAGGAGAGCCACTACCTCATCAAATTCACCTCCTCAAGAGGGCGACAACGGTGAATGTTCAAGGTATAAATTTTCCTTTAATCAAATTGCTTTTGATTATGATGAACATGGTAAATATTCACATAAGATATAGAAAAGAACTTGCACATGTTCCTTTTGTGGTTTGAATAACCATAATGTTTATAGATGTTGGAAGAAGATATCCATGCACATTGAAACTTTCTAAATAAAAGAGGAAAAAAATCAAAGGCCCATTGGACAAGGAAAATGATGTTGAAAATAAGATGCAATTGTTTATTACTCATTTCCATAAGAAAGGTCACCTTGTAGACAAGTGTTGGACTTTGTATCCAACAAGTCATCCACAACATTTGAAGAAGGTGGAAAGAGATAACGACAAGAATGGAAAAGATGATTCCATAATCGATGAGGGTCAGGATGATTCACATGATGATGAAGTGCAACTAAAACAAGCGCCTTTGAAATGGTTTGCTAACAGATGGTTATATTTCTTATCTAATTAAGGCCTTGAATGTATTTTGTTGTTTCATGAATTTCTTTGAAAATTCAAAGTATGGTGCATGTTGCATGAAGCAAGATGTTGAAAGTAGAGTTATGTTGACACACTTAAATGCAACAAATATAGAAATTTGTACATGAGCTATTATTTGACTTGAGAGTCAGTTGTTTGAAGAGGCATGTTTTGTCGACTTGTGTTTGGTTGATGGTTTTGTAAACAAATATGTAAGAGTACATGGAGATATTCACATGATGTGAATTTTTTTTCTTTGAAGGAGAAAAATGATATGTTAGCGAGCTATGTTTCTTGCATGATGTCTTTTTCAGTTTTATGGTTTTGTTTGTGACAAGACGTCACAAGATTTTGGGAAGGTCCACTCTTGAGCGAGAGCCTCATGATTACAACCTAATCATGAGAATCAAATGGGAGTGCATCCTTATTTTGAAAACAAATAGGATTCTGAGCTACCTAGGACTCAAACCATTGTTTTTAAATTTGAAATATCATGGTGTGTTGTTTCAATGCCTAAATCCACAACCCTAACATAAATTGTTTTATTCCTTTTTTGCAAGATTTAGTTGGTTATATTAAAATTCAGTTGAATTTAAAATTCTTGGCTTAGTGGCATGAACCAAACATATTGTACATGTATTAAATGAGGAATTTCGCTCTCCCAATCATTTCTAAATCACCCATATCACCAAGAAAACATGTTTTAAAAGAGCATACTTTGGTATGGGAAAGACCTCAGGTTTAAAATATTATAAGAAGGTTTTTGATATGGTTGAGAGAATGTGGAAAATAGAATCCATAAAAAAATTATTTTTCAAAACGTATTACTTTCAAAGTATCAACAAGGAACATGTACAAGGGTGTTCAATGAATTAATGCTATTTATTTAAATTCCATGACGTACATATCTTACTCATAATTTTAACAAATTATTAAATAATGATCTAGATTGGATAATTATATTATTTGTCATATATTTTGATGCTTATAGTGTGAAAAAATTGAAAGAATCAACTTGTAGGGTCATTTTAATGGTGAGTGGAGAATTGGGGTCTAAAACCTTTTGGAGACATTTTGAGGCATTAAATGACATTTCTGGGGGTCAAACGATTATCCCTTGTGCCGAAATCTTGACCATTATTCTACACTTAAAGACATATCCAATGGTGCAAGAAAAACATCAAACGAAGTTCATTCAAAATTTATGCCTTTAGTAAGTTGACCTATCATGTTGACCACCATGGTACGAGAGAATGACATCTTAGCCCCATTAATCATGCATGGTAAGCTAGCTACATGTGGAATTTTAACAAGACTCTAAAAGGTCTAAAATCACAAACCTCGTTAATGGTTGAGAGAGTCAAATCTTACACCTAGTTGGCTATCACACTAGGTTAAATACTTGGCCAGTAGGAGGAATAAGAGTTCCATTTTGTGTTATTGTATTTTGTTCCATAGTTGAAAATACAACTAGGAGTGTGAAG
Source organism: Pinus albicaulis (assembly GCA_034641835.2). NCBI lineage: Eukaryota > Viridiplantae > Streptophyta > Pinopsida > Pinales > Pinaceae > Pinus > Pinus albicaulis. The sequence continues at coordinate 95,768,304 of CM076569.1, read as the reverse complement.
TTAGAGAGAAAAATGTATGAAGTTAAGTTTTTATATCAACCTTACACGCTAAAAGTCTTAGCTAAATCTAGAGAGATTACCTCTTTCTTTGTACTCACATATTTTCCATACTAGAAAAGAGAGAGTAGAGCATGTTTACATTTTAGTGTTGTTTTTATCCCATAAGGATTTCCTAGGGAAAAAGGAGTCTAGAGCATCATTACTTTTTAGGGTTGCTTGTCTCCCATATAAGGATTTCCTAGGAAAATAATTGTGTTGATTGTCTAGAGATATGTATGTGTGTGTTTCATTATGTTTTATATTTCTTACGTTGTGTTTCATTATTTTTTTATATTTCTTACATTTCCTATTGCCACGGTGTACATTTATATCTAAAGAGTCCAAAACCTCATTCAAGACCATATGTTTTGTTGATGTAGTTTGATTGGTTATATTGCATTGCTTTTACAGTTGTTGTTGTGGGCCTCACCATCTAGTGATTTTAGGTAAAAAATTATTTTCATGGAATTTTGAAGTATTCTAGAATGTTTATTATTTATCACTACTAGCCTTGGTGATTTAGTTGTTTGTTTTGATGCTGCTTGGTTACCCATATTTAATAGTTGTTCATGTTTAATTCATTGTTAAGGCTTTTTATTGGCCTATGAGGATGTATTTTTCTCAAATCCATAATGGCTAAAAGAATGAAATTTATCTATGAAAAAGAGAGGTCATATGGAAAACAAATTGTTTGCAAGTGTTCTTTTGAACCCATAGAACTTGCAACCCCAATATGGATACAATACTAAGTAATACATAGCCTCGTCATCTAACTTAGCCAAGGATTTGCAATACTATATTTGAGTTGGCTAGCTCCATTTCAAGATATCATAATGTTAGATTATTATTTCTATAGATTTTGATTATGGTAGTAAAATGTTACAAAAAACCGAAAACTACAAATAATATTATTCTAGATATATGTAAAAAGGACATGGTAGAGAAAATCAAACAATATTAAAATTTTCATAAATAGTTTAGATATAAATACATTTTCTATTTTTGATTGTGAATTCCATTTTTTTAATTAAAAAATAAAAAAGAAGCATTTTCAATCAAAATCACATCCAACATATAATAAAAATAATAAAAACAATTTAAAACTTCATACACTATGACATTACTATGGCAAAGAGCATAAAAATATATGTAAGCAAAAAATCCTTTTATATAATAATGGAGAGCTTCAAATATACAAGAAAAAAAATCTTTCAGCCTCCTTGTATCCCAGAGAAAGAGTTGCTCAAACAATCATATTTTAAACAATTAAAACTTGGAGAAAATCATCTATTTTTGAATTTCAATTAAATATAAAAAATTAGTCAAATATTTCAAATCTGTTTTTTGGCTAGTTGCAGAGTGTAGGTCAATTCTAGCTAGAGAGAGACTCCAAGAAGGGGTTTCAAGACAGAGCAGGTTTCCAACATTCCAGTCAAAAAGGGAGGCAAATATTTCCAACAAAAGAGGCAAGAACAAGTTCCCTAGTGGTAGTGCTATGCAACCCAATTAGTCAGTGCATGTTGTAGGCAAGAGTGCGAGTAGCTGGTAGTCTCCAAAGAGAGTTTATAGAGGTAGAACGAGTTTCCAAAAAGCAGTACTACACATTTTATTAGGTAGGACTGCATCTAGCATGGAGAAAATCATCTGTTTTTGAATTTCAATCATATAAAAAACTAGTCAAATATTTCAAATTTGCTTTTTGGCTAGTTGCAGAGTGTAGGTGCAATTCTAGCTAGAGAGAGACTCCAATAAAGGGTTTCAAGACAGAGCAGGTTTCCAACATTCTAGTCAAGAAGGGAGGCAAATATTTCCAACAAAAGAGGCAAGAACAAGTTCCCTAGTGGTAGTGCTATGCAACCCAGTTAGTCAGTGCATGTTGCAGGCAAGAGTGCGAGTAGATGGGAGTCTCCAAAGAGAGTTTCTAGAGGTAGAACAAGTTTCCCTCGCTCTCAAATTACTCCCTCTCACATCTTCCTATTGAAGCAAGCCTTTCGCCCATTGAAAACTTGGTTCTGACTAGGCATTTTATGTATAAGAAGGAAGTTGAACCACATCAAAGCCAAGAGGTTCACAAAAATTGCTTTTAACTATAGCCAAAGCCCCCACCTTTGGCTCAAGAGGAGATGACATCAGGCAAAATTTTAGGGGCTAATATTAGTAGGTGGGCTAATTTTCCATGCTTTTTCCAAAAAAATATTAGCCAATTTCATTTTTTTTCTAAAATGATTTGCCAAAATTTTATAGTAAACCATTATTTTACCTTAAAAATGGCCAAAAATGTTATCTCAACTAATATAAAATCATTGGAAATCTAAATATTTCTACAAAAATATCACAATTTTCATATTAGGGACTAGTAAGATTACCAAGGTTTCTAAACTTTAAGATAAAGTAGCATCCTTGATGTTAGTTTTTGGCTAGATGATTAAAGGTATAAAGTAAGAAATCATTTTGCAGTATATTGATAATATTAAAAATAATATTAGTTCAAGACTATTGGTCAGTTCCCAAAATAATGTGAGATGGAAGCATTTGATACATTTGCCACACTCAAAGAGTTGAAAATGAAAAACAATTTCTCTTATATTATCTATCATATACTCACATTTGATCTATGAAAACTCTTCATGTTTTTTAAACATTAAAAAAAAATAGTAAAAAATTCAGACTAATCTCTTACTTCTTAAATTACAACAAATATTTTTTAATTTTTCGAAATAATAATTAAAAAAATATTTAATTTCAAAATAATTATTATTTTATTATTTATAAATAAAATTAACAATAAAATATGTTTATAATGAACTGTTGTGAATGATAATATAAAAACTGTTGAATAATTTTAATTTTACTGCAATCATTATATAAATTAATATTATTCATTAAAAAAATACCTTTTAATATTTTAAATATATTGAAACCTCTACTATCAAAATTTCAAATAAGCATTTTTCTTCCTTCTTATACAACACTATGCCAACACCATGCTAACAAAATTCAAAGAAGACACAACTTCAAAATTTGACAGAGTTGAGATCTCAGATGCTACCACATCAAAACGTTGTGGATCTCACAGAGTCATCTAGAAGCATTATTACAAAGTTCTAGCATGATAATCGATGGAAAGGCTGAGAGGATGGAACAAATGTACACAAAACAAATTTCTGTTCATAAAATTTTTTCCATACATAATTACTGAGTTTCTGTTTTTTGGCCCTTTTATTTTGCTGCATTAACGGCAGACTATCAAAGGATGGGAGGAGAACTAGGGACATTATGTTCATAGAACCAAACACCGTAAGATCAGGGTCATGTTAAGAAGATTTATGGTGATCTGGTAATGATAATAACATGTGTTTCTTTTAGAAGACTATGCAATAGAAAACCTGCCTACTTACAGTGGGCTCTTGATGAATGGACTTCTATGCTTACAATTTGAATTTCTTTGCATATAGATAGTGAGATAGCAAGTGAATCTTGCCACCTTAAAAATTTTGAAGCCAACCACCTGTAACACGTAGTCTCAATGAACTATATATATAATCTGTTGAAGAATAATTGTTGTAATAAAAATTTTACATGGGATGCTACTACATCTCCTGCATCCATAGTCTCTACGCATATTAATCACCTACTGCTATGAAAGTGGCTGAAGAACAAATGCTGCTCTTCTACTATATCTAGAACTGCCAACAAGGGCTGCATTCAATTCCTGTCGCAGTTGCATAATAGATCACCATGGTTAGCTGTGCAATATGCCTAAGTTTTTTCCTTATACAGTGACAGAGCTTAAGAGAATGCCTTTTGTACTGGTCTTTAGTGTCACTTGGGGGGTGAAATTTGAAGTGTATAGTATGTGGTGTAAGCATACTATGGTTGTACAGGAGGGCTACATTGTCCTCACTGTCATCGAAATTCCAACATAGGTAAATTTGCTCGATAAAACTATATATGGTGGAGGCCATTGCCTTCATTACTTTAGCCTCCTTTGGCATAGGTTATACATAGTTTGTAGATGATGAAAATTTTCCCACATGGGGGGGTGACTCCTTGTTGAACTATTGCAGCAAGTAATGCAAACGATGAGCACTTGAGTCTAAGACCTATTGGGTTTGTGACAAGTTCATTGCATGACTATGAAATCCATTAACCATTACATTCACTACATAGTTGCTTATAAAGACCTTATTAACACAGCACCAAAATTTTAATACACAACACAAAAATACATTTTAATACATTTTTCATACACAACACAAAATTTTAATACATTTATTTAACTCGGAGCACAAAAAATTTTCGAGTGTAACATACTCGACGCACACAACACAAAATACATTTTAATATATTATTCATACACAACACAAAATTTTAATACATTTTTTTAACTCGGAGCACAAAAATTTTTCGAGCGTAACATACCCGATGCAGCAGTCGACGAGCGCAGACGGTATGAGCACCAGGGCGGACGACAGGAGCACCAGGGCGACTGGCAAGAGCAACAGAGCGACAACAGTAACAAACAATGAAAGCGTGCGAAATGAAAATGGTAAACTAAAAACATTCGCAGGGGATTTATTTATAGAAAATAGTTCGGTTGAACTATTTTAAAATAAAAAGTTCGGCCGAACTTTTGTTGCCGGTTTTCCAATCTCCGGCAAAAATTATGTTTGCCTGCGCCGTTAGTGTGCCGTCAATCTAAACAGAAACACGATTTCGGCCGAACTTTATAAAAAAGTTCGGCCAAACTATTACAGAGTTCGGCCGAACTTTGTAAAATGTTTGGCCGAACTATTGTTGAAAACAAATTTCGCACCTTGATTCTCACAAAAGTGTAACCCAGCTTCATGTTATGACCCCCCAAACTTTCAAGATACAGAGAAACAGTATTGGAATTGCTTGAAGAATTGTTAGAAGGTAATTTTGCTATCATCCCTCGAGATTAGAACATACAGGCCCATTGCTTAGCTACTTTTGCCAGCAGTTGTAAAATTCATTTTTCACCATTGCAAAAATACACTGCTGAAATTAAATATAGGACTATTGTTCCTGACAATGTAAAATATTGGAAAAATTTTCTGAGGATTAGCAAATTTATCACTTTTTGAATAATCAATATGAATTTCAAAACTGTCAAATCGATAACCATTGTAACATAGATTCACCTTATGATATAGATTTAAATTTCTATCAAATAGATGATTTAGATAATTTAGATGTACATAAGTTTGAAAAGCCTACTATTTTTACTCAAAGTGACATTGATGAAATGGAAAAAATAGAAATAGAGGAATTGATTGAAGATGAAATAGATTTGATTGATTTAAAGAATAAAATTTTACCCATAGGTTTAAATCCTCTAGAAGATTTATTTGAATCTAATGATGTTCCCATAAGGCCAAAAATGGAGCCAGTTAAATTTGACATAGAAGAGTATAACTTAGGGACAGATGATAAACCAAGAATAATCAAACTATCCAAATCGTTACCATCATATGAAAGGGATAAATACATTGAACTTTTAAAAGAATTTCAAGATGTCTTTGCATGGAGCTATGAAGACTAAAAAACTTATAACACAGATATTATCCGACGTAAAATTCCTTTAAAAGAAAATAAAAAAACTTTTCAACAGAAGCTTAGAAGGATTAATCCGGTTTTGTTACCGTTAGTCAAAAAATAAGTCAAAAGAATGTTTGATGCTCAGATAATTGCACCAGTCAGATTTTCTGACTGGATATCTAATATAGTGCCAACCAGAAAAAAGTCAGGAGAAATCAGACTATGCATAGACTTTAGGAATCTTAATAAAGCATCCTTGAAGGATAACTACCCCTTGCCAAAAATGGACCATATTTTACAGAGGGTAGAGGGTTCTTCCAGAATCTCTTTATTAGATGGTTTCTCTGGTTACAATCATATCCTAGTTCACAAAGATGACCAAACCAAAACTGCTTTTACCACTCCATGGGGTACTTTCATGTATGTGAAAATGCCTTTTGGGTTAAAAAATGCAGGAGCTACATTTCAAAGGGCCATGGATATTGCCTTTGCCAAGGAAATCCATGAGTTTTTATTCATTTATTTGGATGATATTACTGTGTTTTATAAAACAAATAATGATCACTTGGATCATCTGAGACAGGTTTTTATTAAATGCAGAAAATATGGTATATCTCTTAATCCAAAAAAGTCTATTTTTGGGCTAGAAGAAGGAAAATTGCTTGGTCATATCATTTCAAAAGAAGGAATTAGAATAGACCCTACAAGAATCGAAGCAATCCTAAACATTCAACCACCTAGGAACATTAAAGAAATCCAAGCATTCTTGGGAAAGATCAATTTTCTAAGAAGATTCATATCAAATCTGGCTAAAATTATAAAAGATCTTAATAACATGCTTAAAAAGGACTCCTCGATTAAATGGACAATAAAGGCCAAATAATCTTTTGAATCTATCAAACAGGCCCTAACTAAAGCACCAGTCCTTATCAGTCCAGATTACACAAAAGATTTTATAATCTTTTCCTTTGCATCCGAACACACCATAACTGCAGTTCTTGTGTAGAAAAACGATCAAGGCTTTGAACAACCCATTGCTTTTTTTAGTAAAGCTCTCAGAGATGCACCACTAGAATACAACATAATAGAAAAATAGGCTTTGGCTCTGGTTAAAGCTATAAAATATTTCAGAGTGTATATACTTCATTCACATATAATTGCATATGTCTCGAATGCAGTTGTTAAAGACATTTTGACTCAAGATGGACCAGACAGCAGGAGAGGAAAGTGGATAGCTGCAATTCTTGAGTATGATATGGAAATTAAACCAACTAAAATCATCAAAGGACAGGGTTTAGCCAGACTGATGGCTGAATCTAATTGCAATGCCTTAGATATTAATTTCATTGCACAAGTAGATGAACAGGATGAGATGGCGACTCCATCGATCAGTGAAGCCTATCAAGACTCACCCTGTTACTCTGACATAATCTTTGTACTTACAAACTTACAAGCTCCTCTTGGACTGACCAAAACCAAGGCAAGATTTATCAAGCAAAAAGCAATGAAATTTTGTATCTTAAATAATGCACTGTATTGGAGAGAAAGTACTGGAATTTTACTTAATTTTTTATTGAAATCTGAGGTTCACAAGATCCTTGAATAATTTCATGCAGGTGACTGTGGTGACCATCTATACTGGAAGAGCATAGCTGATAAAATACTTAGAGCTGGTTTTTACTGGCCATCTTTATTTTCAGATGTTAAAAAGTTTGTTACCTCTTGCCATCAATGTCAGATCTTCGAAGGTAAAAAGAAACTGTTACCATTACCTCTGAAACCAATATCCACTGAAAAACCATTTCAACTATGGGGGTTAGACTTCATAGGTGAAATTAATCCTCCCTCTTCAGGTCAACACAAATGGATCCTAACTGCTACTGATTACTTTACTAAGTGGATTGAAGCAACTCCCACTAGGCAAGCTACAGACTCAGTTATTATCTCATTCATAGAAAGTAATATTTTATCTAGATTTGGATGCCCACACAAAATTATCACAGACAATGCCGCTGCTTTAAAATCCAAAAATATGATTTCTTTCTACCATAAATACCATATTACCTTAGTTCATTCGACAAAATACTAGCCCCAAGGTAATGGTATGGCCGAATCCTCGAATAAAATTTTTGTCAACATCATCAAAAAACTACTCCAAGATAATAAAAAGACATGGAACAAGAAGCTGATCTATGCCCTTTGGGCTGACAGGCTTACTACAAAAAATTCCATAGAAACTTCACCATATCAAATTGTTTATGGTACAGATGCAGTTTTTCCTTCTTCCTTGGGTGTCCCAGTCGCGAAGATCATCCAGGAATCACAGGTAGGAACTAATGACATTCAAAGAAGAATCAATTATACCATACACCTTCAACAAACCAGAGATGAAGTTTACGAAAAGTCAAAAGTTTTACAGGACAAGATCAAAAAGATTTTTGATAAAAGAGTTAAGCAATATGACTTTTTCATAGGAGATCAAGTTTTAAGATGGGATGCAAGAAGAGAGGATAAGGGTAAACATGGGAAATTTGATTTTCTATGGCAGGGACCCTATGTCATATATGGTTATAGAGGAAAAAATTCCTTTTTTATCAGAAATTTGGATGGTACAGAGCTTCAAGAAGGACCAGTAAATGGAAGGATGTTGAAACATTACTATCCCTCACAAGTCACTTAACAGTTAGATTTATTTATTTCATCATTGTAAATATTCATAGTCAGAGTGTAGATTGGATTGGATATATTATCTACAAAGTTGAAGCCTGAAGAGAAGGCCCTGAGCTTTGCAGTATAAGATATCATAAATATGATTATTGCAGAAAACAGAAAAAATTTACAGGATCACCAAGGTCAATGGATAAGGCTACTGATCTCAGAGTTCTTGGCATTCCACAAGGAAAAGCCATCCCCAAGTGAAGCCGATGTTAGCAACCTATGATATAGGGGTCATAATTTTGACTTGACTATTGATAATCTTGTAAATCTGTACATACTTTGCCTTCTGCAACTTGTATTCACATATTTTGTAAAAAATAAAAAAAAAAATTGAAAAATCAAAAAGAGGGTGAAAAGTCCTAAAATAATAATCAAAGGACTTAGAAAAAATAAAATACCCCAAAAGAAAATGAATAAAATATGAAGGTGAGCAAGCATAAATGCCACTACTTTTTACTTTTTGACTATGGCAGAGCGTCAATAAATTCCATAGTCCATGATGAGTTAAACAGTTTAATCTTAACTTGTCATTGTTTCAATTTCACTTGTTGTAGATAGAGAATAATGAGTTATCATATTGCTTAATCATGACAATTCAGTAGTTAGGTAGAGAAATAAATGAATCCAATAGTTAAATTGGATTCATGGATGAAATAAGTGTAGAATTAGATAATTTTACTTGTTTTCAGAAAGAATAATGTTGTGAAGGTTGCTAGCCTAAATGCACCTTACTACAAAGGAAGAAAAAATGTTAGCATGGTAAACTGGGTAGGTAGAAGAAGCTGAAAATACCCCAATGTAAATATCATTCATCACGGGCTTCAAAATAACTAACTTCCCCTTCCCATAGTCATGAAACACTCTAGACTATCAGTCAGAAAGGCTCAAGGCATTTCCTTGACTTTTGTTGGGACCGGACCCAAGGCTCTATGACTGATCAGTTAGAAGTGTGAAATGTCTATATTATTCTCTAAACCCACATCATTTACCATTCATGCATTCATTCCCTTGAAAAATCCTAAGTGAAACACCATTTTTACTTAAAGGCATTATAATTACCATATTTAACTTCCTACATCATTTGAAAAACGATAAGCCCTCAAAATAACATTATATCATAAGTTAAGTGATAAGATCAATGTAAATTATCTTTTAACCTCACTTTACTTGTTATGATTATGTGTTTTGAGTATACCATGTCCTATTTTCATGTTAACTTTAGGATATGTATTAATTCCCTTTAAAAATAACCTTTTCCTATTATATAACTCCTTTTTATATAATAAACCCAAAAAACCCACTTATTTTAACTTAAGCCAAAGTTATTTATCCCCACATGTTTAAATAAAAAAAACCCCCTAATAACCGCTTTGGTTAAGTATATCTATATATAAATATCCCACCCTATATGGTAGTTAAGTCATCCTGATTTAATTAACCATATAAATAAAAATATATGAAAAGCTTTTAAACATATGTTATATATGTTTTAAGAAAAAAATCCCCGAAGTTTCATTTAAACCAAACTTCAAAAAAAATGAATCCATTTCATGTATATTTCCCTTCCCCGACTCTCTAACCTTAGGTTAAATCTATAACCTAACCCCTTCCCCACAATATATATTCCATTACAATAAACCCTTACCTTGGTTAAAAGCCCTGAAAAGCCATCCTGATTACTTGTTTTTTCATTAAAAAGGGTCATTTTGTATATATGACTTAACCAAAGCCTTTTCCCATCGGATTAATTTTCGACCTTCCGATCTCCAAACCTTGTTTGATCCAACGGTTGGAAATCAATGCGCCAGTTCAATGCATTTTTTCCCTCTCCCCATCACGCGAGTCTTCAAACCGTCCGATCTCCTTTTTTATTCCCAAGATCTACAGCCCAAGTTGAACCCGATAATCGATCATTCCCCGCATCTTCCCTTTTAATCGTAACCATTCGCTTTCCAAAGCTAGATCTAACGATTCTGATTCATTTTCACACTCATAAAGTAATCGATGAATGTTTCAGAAATGTCGCGTGAAATGGGTGGTTTTTCCAAACCACCCCGTGTCGACGTGTCGTAATCTTATCGTATCACGTTCGAAAAGCATATTACCGCTTACCACCATTGAGCCATGTGAATACCACCGCCGGTATTCCAAAACCACTCCCGTTTAACCTTGATTTAATGTAAATTAACTGTGGTTTCCACTATGGTTTAATACATTAAAATTATAATTTTTCATTGAATCTTTCACCTTTTTATGTTTTAAACTGTGAATCCTTTGCAGAGCCTTTTTCCCTTGAAATTGTGTCATTTAACCTTTGAGAGCCTGTGCAGAGCCATTTTCACTAATTTTAAACCTTCCAGTACTATTTTCGAGCCAAATTACCCTGCAATTCAACTAGGAAGTGCTGCATTACCCTCTAAAAGACCAGCTTTGCAGAATTGAAGACTGAACGCGACTGCAAAACATCTTCAACCCCGATTATACCTGTTTCAAGGTATTTTTCATCAAAACTTATCCATTGAACTTCAATTCTAAAGAAAAACTCCAAATTTTCTGTCAATTCCTGTTAAATTTCCCCAATTTCCCATATATAAATTGCAAAAGACATCCATAGTACAGGGGAAACTCTATCAAATTTTCCCCAGAATCTCTAATTGCCGTTTTTTGCAACTTTTATCCATACCTTAGTTATTTCAACTGCTAGAATTGATCTTAACTTACTTTCTGAGCATTAAAACCTTCTTTCAATCCAAAACCCTGCTCAGAACCCTATTTTACCAGAGAATTTCTTCAAGAAGCCCCTGTTTCCAACAAAAGAGCTCAATAAACAGTATAAACTTGCTCTTCTCAATTAAAAATGACAAAGAATCAAGTAACCCCTAAAGAAGGATGTCCAAAGCCTCAAAAGAAACCCTCTGCTAAAATCCTCAGCCTAAATCTTCCAAAATTGATAAACCTACCCCTGTACTCACTGCAGATTCAACAGAAGTTGTCAGGCCTGTTCAAACTCCTGTTATCTCACAAGAAAATAGCCCTTTGGTTGACTTTGACTACAGAATAATGGACCCTTCATTAGAGTTCAATTTGCTTGATGTATATAACTGGTGTTTTAGTAATTCAGTAGAGAAAGATGACAAAGATATCCAGTCTAGGAATCCAATTTGCCAAAATAAATTGTTCCTCAAACTCATCCATCCCCTGATTTTGTCAGATTGTGTCAATCCTTTTATCTTCCAGACCAAAGATGCATTTTGAATAAAGACAGAGAGGTCTTGTTTTACATCAATGAAGAATCTATAAACTCTATGCTACAACTGAACCTTGATCCCAATGCTGCTTCATTGTCCATAGAGGAGTTAACTCAACATTACCTTGAGCTTGAATTTGCTTCCAAATTCAAAGTCTTCTATACTTTTTGCCCCAAGCAAGTTGATATCCCCAAGCTTAATCCTCCATTTGATGCCTTTGATTTCCCAGATGAAACCAAGAAAATTTTCTCAATGCTATCATTCATATTAGGATACACCAGTGATGAATTCACTGATGTGGCTATCTTAGGTTTTTTGTCAACTCTGAGTCCTGGTCAACCCCCTTCCATAGTGTACAATTTTGCTAAATTAATTGCAGAAAACATGCAATATCAATTATCCAGATTGTCAGAAGAAGGAGTCTTCAGATACACATCATATCTACTTCACCTCTTTTTGTATTATCAAGCAGATAAGTTTCCCATTGAATTTCAGAAGGTGGATCTAGAAGGAAATATTCTTTCAATTGTGTTTTGGTCATCAATTCTAAGAAAATGGAACAGAGAATATAGCTTTGCATATTTCAATGACCTGTTTTTAGTGCCTGCCATGAATCTATTGAACAAAGAGCAAACCCCTAGAATCAATGAAGAGACAAAGAGAATTCTATAGCTATCTGAGAGCTATAAAATAGGGGACTGGTATTTATACAAAATTTATATAGAGATCAGAGTATATGGTGCACTCCTGGTCCCATATAAACAACCAAGATTTGTTACAACAAGGATATTTGCCTTGGAGTATTTGAGGCAACTATTAAATTCAGATGAAATCAATTTCATAGCCTCCAGGGAGAAGACTTATTTTAAGCTGAAAAATCAAATTGGGCCATTTATTGTAAATAACAGAGAAGCAACCAATGAAATCAATGTGAAATTTAAAGAGTATAAATTCCCATATAGTTTCATGTGGAATTATGATCCACAAGGTATTTTAAGCACAATGAGAGTGAAATGCAAGTTTCATGTCTTCTTGCATGATTCCAAGCCCCATATTGAAAAGTATGCCCACAAACTTGAATGGGAGCCCAACACTCTATTTGATGATGATTCACAGGAAATACAGGGAAACAGTGGCAAAGGTAAGCAAGTTGATCAAACACATGTATTGACAGTGAATAAAGAATCTGACATTCTTCATAAGAGAAGTAGAAAAGAAGATAGTTTCACTGTTGAAACTATTCAAGACAAAAGATTTAGAATTCCTTATAATAAGAAAAGAAATTTGACCATTGAATAAAGGGAAAAAGCCATCAATATTGAAGATAATAATGGTCATGAGACTGATGATGAAGCTACAAAGATAGTAACTGAAACTCTCAAAGAGATTCAAATGTTCAAATTGGAGCCCAACAGAAAGATACAGTTATGGTGGATACACAATCTAAAGTTGATAAGCCATCTTCTTCTAAAAAACCTGACAATACAGAGTCAGACATTCAAATCATGTTCAGGAAAATAAAAGAAAAGAATGAAGAAATAAAAAATGAAGCATATTTCAAGTTCCTCAAAGAAAAACCTGGGAATAAGGATAGGCTCTTTTCGGCTTTTGACTGTTCCTCTAGTAAATTGGTGATGTCATTTCTCAAGCCTACAGTGGCTGATCCTAAATCTATTGCAGACTATTAAAAAATAGATCTTGAGGTTGATGCAGATGCTGTCCATGAATTGGACCAAATAGAATTTCATAGAAGCAACACAAAGATGCTATATTCTAAGATAGTCAATAAGACTATGAATTCTACCAGGCTTGAAAAAACATTGATAAATATTCAAAATCAAATGAAATTGGATAAAGCCTCACTTTATGCCAACAATTTGAAGATCAAAGCATTAGAAGACTTGCTGATTGAAGCAGGAGCTGATCCTGCTAACATGGAAGTTGCAAAGGATTTAATTAAACAGAAAAATGAAGAAATAGCTGCCCTCAGAAAACAACTAAAATTTCCTCCAATTGAAAATTCTCAGGCAAAAGAAATTCTTCAACAAAAAAAAGAGAATGATGAATTGAAACAAATTATTCTTAAAATGATAGGTCAGATAAAAGAAATGGAAATCCAAATAGAAGCTTTCATGCAAGAAAATGAAAGACTAAAGAAATCTCAACAGGTTGTCATCCCTACAGTGATTCCAACTGTAAGCACAACTATTCCATCCACATTGGTAGAACACTTGGCACCACAAGGAGTACTGGCAACTGCAGTGCCAATAACCTCTCATGAAATTTCTGCCTCTTCTTCCTCAACTTCACAGGTAAACACAATACAGGACAAAGCTGCCATAATCAGAGCCATGGAAGACATGACAATTAAAGAGAAATAAATACTTAATTTGAAAGACACTATTAAAAATCTAGAATCTTCCAAAAGAGATGCCTTGATTACTTCCAAAGGGCATGAACAAAGGGCATATAGAGTGCAAGAACATGTGAGAATTCTTCAAGCACAGGTGAATCTTACAGATCAGGTTGCATATATTAAAAATCATTTATGGAAAAAAATCATTGAAGGCATTCATTCTCAATGGCCTTCAATTCAAATAATTTATGAGCAGAAAGAGTTACTACAGGCTGCTAATGCAGAAATTGATAAAACTAAGAAAGAGATTGAAAATAAACCAGCTCAAGCAGTTCAACTCATAGCATTTTTGAACAACAAGAATAGGGAAGAGTTAGAAGAGTTTAAAATTTCTGACAGGACTGAGGCCATCCTTCAAATCAAGAAAATCCTAAATAAGAGGAACATAATGAATAACTTGGAAGACAGGTGTAAAGACATGAATTTGGCCATCTCAAGATTTTGGGCCAAATACAAGGTATTATCAGAAGCAGGTTTGCCAGACATTCATTCATTAAATGATAAATTGATGCCACAAAAAGATTATGATCAGAAAATCAGAACTCATGCAAAAGAGCAAGCTAAACAACCACTGCCACAAGGATCGCCAAGTGGCAAAGTACTTCTTTAGTATTTTGAAAATCTATTCTTTTTGGAAAATGAAATCAAGCATATGTTCACTGTAAAGCCTAACTTTTCCAAATATATAGAAGCTGATGAAAGTTACAGGAAATTGAAGAATATGAAGATCCCCACTGCTGAACAGTGGCAAGAATTCACAGATATGCTGTGAATTTGATAGGAAAATTACTTGGAAACTCATATTTTACTTTTACCATGTGGTGAAAAAATCAGTGTCAAAGTGTATCAGGGTTAAAGTGTATCAATAAAATCAAATTGTTACTGCTGGTCATTTTTTATTACAGCAGTGAAACAGTCAAAATCAGAGATAAAGAGTATCAGATCAGAAGATGAAAAAGAAGAGTGTTCCACAAGCTACCTTTCACGTAAAGATGTACCTATTGCCAACAAATACTCACATCACATCAAAAATCAGTTTAGATAAAATAAAACTGTTCTATTTTCCCTTGTAAAAGAGGACAACTTGCAAACTGTCTTGTTGCTGTCCCTCTTCTTATGCTCTTTTTCCTATTTTTCTTTAAAACATTATCTCAATTTTGGAGATATTTTGTAAACAATTTTTGTGTATAAATACTTCATAATTAGAAGTATTCAGTGTGGAATAAAATTTCTCAAGACAATTATAGTCATTTTTTTAGACATATTGAAGTTGGTGTGAGTCAATTAGGGAAGCAGCAGTCTGGAAACAAGTTTAGAGACATCATAACTAAGGATTCTCGTGGTGACAAGATAAGTCTCGTATTTTTCATGTTTTCAGTGTTATTTCTTTAAATTTTACAACATTCATTTGATGTGTTTCTATTCTATAATGATCAACTAAGGAGAAATTAAACAAAATTAGTGATAATAAGCTCTCTATTTTAAACTAGTTGGCATTTTTATGTTTTATACTTGATAACCAGACCATAGAATTTTTAATTGCTCTAGGTCCTAGTTTGATACTTTCCTTCAATAATCTTATCTGTAACTTAAGGATTCGTAAGTGCCCTTTTGTTTAGATTTCACCCATATCATCCTCAAAACCTATTCAAAGCCTTAGAAGGTCATCTATCCCGCCCTTAGTACATTTGTATCTTTAAGTATTATTTCCTAGCTCTGCCTGCCTGGAGAGTTGACTCCATTGCCCAATGTTCTGGTAGATTCCTCTGGTTTACCTTGAAATACTTTTTAATCCTACCACATTTCAAAAAATTAGTCCTATTGCTCACTCATAGCTAGCCTAAAACCCTTTACCAAAACAAAGCTAAATATTTAGGAGAGATCCCTCTATGGAGTTCAAGAAGGCTAGATCTTGAATTCCCAAAGTGGTTCTTGGCTACCCCTGGTGTTCTTAACTACAAAAATCCCCATCCCACAACCTGAGAATTACTAGGGTGATAACATGTTGCACTTGTGTGATGATTTATAATGTTGTTACTACACATATTTACTAATTATATAATAGATGCATGACTGGTAAAGTGAGTTAAATATTATTCCCGAAAATTTTATCTAATCTGTAAAATTATATCAGTATATGCTAGTTTCTTTTATTATATGCGTGTGTATACGCGATTTGGGTTCATCAAAGCCGCATATGGAATTCTGTAAAGAAACATTTAAAATCTTTTGGGTAAGCTCTAAATATTGATTCACCCCCCCTCTCAATATTTTTCCAACAATTGGTATCAGATCAGGTCCTTCTGAAGAAGCTTAATCGCTAGAAGGAAAATCAACTAAGATGAGCAATCAAGATGGGACAACATCTATCAGGCCTCCTCTCTTCAACATAAACAATTTAATCTTCTGGAAGACAAGGACAATATCCTATCTTTAGTCTCTTGGAGCAGATGTATGGGATATAGTTGAAGGAGGTTATCAATATCCAACATCAGTTCCAACAGATGCAGTAGAAAGAAAGAAATATGAAACCAATGCAAAGGCAGTCAATGCATTATTAGGAAGTTTGACTGAATCAAAATTTGTCAAATTCATGCAGTTGAATATAGCAAATGAGATATGGGAAAAAATAATTCTAAGCTATGAAGGTGATACCAAGGTAAAAAGTGCTAAACTCCAAACTCTCAGAATTCAATATGAAAATCTCAGGATGCATAATGAGGAAATCATTACCAGTTTATTTTTATGTCTAGATGATATTGTAAATTGTATGAGATATCTGGGTGAAACCATAACTGACACTACTCTGGTAGAAAAGGTTTTAAGATCTCTAACTCCCAAATTTGAATCAAAAGTGTCTGCTATTGAAGAGAAGCAGGATCTACAAACTCTTACTATTGTTCAACTTCATGGTATTTTGACTGCTTGTGAAATGAGAAAAGGAGGTCCATTTGAAGTCAAAGAAGTTGTCTTTAGAGTTGCTGCAAAAGGAAAATAAGTAGAAGAAAAATAAGGATCAGGGTATGGTTCAAAAGAAGATGAGATAAATTTTGTTAAGAAGCTACAACTTGGCACTGGAAGATTCAAAAGTAAGCTTAATTTTAAATGTTTTTCTTGTGGAAGAGTTGGTCATTATGGTGCTAAGTGTCCTCATAAAGAAAGACATGAAAAATGAAAGGAAGTGGAAAAATTAAATAAGAATCGGTTTTTCAATGAAAAAAGTTATTATACTCATTAAGATAGTGATGGACTGTCAAATAGTGAAGAAGGAGAATCTGATCAAGATGTTAGACTACTCATGGCTTTTGAAAAGGATTCTAGTGAGGCTAAAGATACCTTTATGGATGCACTAGAAGAAAATGATTTTCTTGAAGAAATTAATTAACTCAAAATTTGTTTGCAAGAAAATACAATTTCCCTAGATACTCTAAAGAATGAGCTTATAGAAAAAGAGAAGCACAATGAGAAATTAGAATGTGAAATAGTAAGTCTAAGAAAGGAAATTGAGAAAGAGAAAACTTTAAATCTTAGATTCACTAAAGGAACTGAAGCCTTAGATGAAATTATCAAGGTTCAATGCTCTCCTTTTGTAAATATAGGTCTTGGATATATCGTAGAATCCTCTCAGGCTTCAGCACCAAGCTATCTAAATGCAGCTAAAGCTAGCCTACAACATTCTGTCACTCAGAAAAAGAACAAAGAAACTTCACAGGTAAAGCATGACCACTTCAATAAAAAGAATAATAGCAAAAATATCAATCAGAGAAATAACAATCTGCAGGTAAACACAAATAGAAGGTTTTATGATCACAAAAATTTCTTCTTTAATGGGAAATGTTTCTCATGTCATAATTTTGGTCATAAAGTTGTTCAATGTGTTGCATACAAAACCATCATGACCAAAGAAGCAAGAAAGAAAAGAAATGAGACCAGAATACAGAAGAATACTTATAACAAATTTTCTCCTCTTCAAAATGAAATTGAATGTGCTTATTGAAATAACTTTGGTCATGGAGAATCTGAATGTAGGAGCAAACTTCAGCCAAAAGAACATATACCTTCAAGTTCCAAGGTATGGAGAAAGAAGGACTTACAGGTTCAAAACTATGGCATAGCCTTATTTGCAGAAGGGGAATAAAATCAATGGTACATTGATAGCGGATGCTCAAAACACATGACAGGTGATATAAATAAACTCGTTGCATACAATGCTCTAGAAAAAGAAAAGAATGTTACCTTTGGAAATGATACTCCTGCTGTCATTAAAGGAAAAGGTTATATTTTTCTAAAATAAAAGGTAAAAGCTAACAATGTTATGTATGTGGATGGATTAAAACATAACCTGTTATGTGATCAAGGAAATGAGGTTGTCTTTAGTTCAAAAGAATGTGTGGTATGTGAACTTGACACACGAAAAACCGTAATAAAAGGAACTAGAACACCAAGAAATTTGTATGTATTGAAAGGTTTGTAAAGAACAATGTTACTTGGGTAAATATTCAGAAAATTGGTTATGGCACAGAAGATTGGGACATTTGAGCTTCTCTCAAATCAGCAAATCTAGCAGACTCAAAGCTGTTTGTGATCTTCCCAGCATCACTCTTCCTGAAAGTACCATATGAAAATCTTGCCAATTCGGTAAGCAAACCAGAGTACAATTCAATGCCAAATAAGGATCAGCAAGTAAGGCTCTTGAACTCATACATACTGATTTATGTGGACCTATGAGGAAGAAGTCACCCGGTGGAGAACAATACTATATTCTATTTATTGATGACTTCTCTAGAATGTGTTGGATTGGGTTACTAAAACACAAAGATGAAGCGTTTGAAAACTTTCAGATCTTCAAAGCCCTGGTTGAAAATGAATTATATCTAAAAATCAAATGTCTTAGATCTGACCGAGGAGGGGAATATATATCAGATGAATTCTTTGATTTCTGTGAACAACATGGCATAAAAAGACAATTTTCTGTAGCTGGAACCCCACAACAAAATGGCGTGGAAAAAAGAATGAATAGAACAGTTCAACAGATGGCGTGTGCTATGCTTGACGATTCTAGAACACCTGATACCTTTTGGGGAAAAGCAGCACATATTGTAGTAAATATTCTTAACAAGGCTCATGTTCATGTGAACAGTGATATAATCCCTTATGAGCTCTGGTATGGTAATCTTCCAATTGTAAAGCATTTTAGAGTTTTTGGAAGCAAATATTTTATCAAGAACAATGATGAAAAACTTGGTAAGTTTGAACCTAGAGTAGATGAAGGAATATTTTTTGGCTATTATTCGAGAAGTAAAGGATATAAATGTTACAATAAAAGACTTCAGAATATTTTTGAATGCATTGATGTTGTAATTGATGAATCTCTCTAAGCTCCTAAAAAGGAAATACCAACAACAAATGAAGATGATGATGATGTATATCCTCCTACATCAAATAGCAAAAACATGGAAGGGGAACCCTATGAAGCAACAGAAGATAATCTATTTGAAAAATCTCCATCCAAGTATGTTCAAAAGAATCATTCGGAATCTCAAATTTTGGGAGAAAAGGGATTAGGTGTCCAAACAAGAAGAACTCTTGTAGGATCTCCTAGCTATTTGGCATTTCTATCCACTATTGAACCACAAAATTTCAATCAAGCTAGCAAAGTTGAATGTTGGATTCAAGCCATGAATGAAGAACTTGATCAGATTGAAAAGAATCCCACTTGGGAATTAGTTCCAAGACCTCATGATAAAAAAGTTATTGGAACAAAATGGATATTCAAAAACAAGTTAAATGAAAATGGAGATGTTATTAGAAACAAAGCTAGACTTGTCTATAAAAGGTATGCTCAACAAGAAGGTATAGACTTTGAAGAAACATTTGCTCTTGTAGCTAGACTTGAAGCCATAAGAATGTTTCTTGCCTTTTCAAGCTTTCAAAAATTCAAAGTATATCAAATGGATGTTAAATCTTCCTTCCTCAATGGTGATCTAGAAGAAGAATTTTATATAGAAAAACCAGAAGGATTTATTTTGGGAAATGATGAAAAACTTGTTTGTAAACTTAAAAAGGCTTTATATGGTCTCAAACAAACTACAAGGTCATGGTACTATCGTCTTGACAAATATCTTCATCAACAAGGTTTTTCAAAGGGATCTGATGCAGGGGCATGAGGCTTAGAGACAAAAGACTTCATTAATTATTCCAAAAATCCAAAAAAATGTTCCAAGCAAATGTGTTGGTACCTTTAGCTGTCAATTTTGGGCTTTATTAGATAGGGTTGAACTAGTATTTAGGAGGATTGAACAGCTTTAGATTTTTTTCAGCATATTTAGCTTCAGTTGATAGAATTTAGGAAGATATTGTGTAATTAGGATTTTTCTAAAAATTAGAGAATTCGATCCTAATTGAGGAGGTCGATGGTTATGTAAAAGAACTATAAATGTAACCTCTGCAATAGAGGAATTGGGAATTGGCAGGAGAAGAATGATTGTGAGGATTGGCCTCTGTTTAATAAAATTGCAGTGTTTGTTTAAAACTGTTGTTATACTTGGCAATCCCCGGAGGGTTTCACCTTCGAAAATTCATTTATATATATGTATTATGTGCATCCATTGAGAGGGTTAATCTCTGTGTGAAGGAGGGTTTTTAGTTCTCCGAAATATAGTTAAATTCATATTCTTTGTGTATGAATTTAAATGTATATTAACTCTGTATAAGGTACAAAGGAAAATGAGGTTCTGTTTCCTCTGTTCGAGATTGGAGGGTTAATTGGTTCTTTGGTTGAGATCAAACTAGTAATTGATCCATATCATTAAGTCACAGGCGAAGAAGGAAGGGTTCCGAGAGAAGCGAGGTTTAAGCCGAAAACCAGTGAGAATCGTGTTAAAATGCGATTAAAGAAAGTTTGAAGTATAAGTGGTTTTGAGAAACCACTTTCACTATTGTCACACAGCTTTTGAGCCGAGGGTGGTTTTCATCCAATCGAACGTGATCAAATCATATGTTGACATGTCACACCAGCAACACTGGCCATTTCACGTTGCATTTGATTGATAGAGTTCGAGGTTGGAATGGATGTGATATCCGTCTGATCATGATCGACGAATATCCAACGGTGGTCGCATCGTGCGATATGTGGAGGTTTAACCAAAGGTTTGGATCCAAATGCTTATGAAACAGATTTTGTTAAATATTGAAGTCCGGATGTATAAGTTCCGAAAGTCTTTAAATTTGATATAAATACTTTATTATAATGTTTTCGAAGGTTGTTATATCAGTTTAAAAAGAGTTTATTTAAAGTGATTCATTCCGAAGGTTTAAAGTTATAAAGTTCTGAAGATTTGGACAGTTGTTCCAAAAGGTCTGTTTAGAGTGTGCTTTATAATATTATACTCCTGAAGGGTATTAAAACCTTGGTTAAGTGCATTTATATGGTTCCGAAAGGGTTTTAATCATTTATTAAAGTGGATTTAAAAGGTTCCAAAGGGTTGGTAAACATTGTTTACAAAGTTTTCATATTGTTTAAAAGAGAAGGGGACTTTTGCTTCCAAGTGTGCATTTTATGAAGTTTTATCAATAAGAATTTTCATAATTTGATGAATGAGAGTGGAAATAAGGAATTGGAACAAATTCCTCCAGAGTTAGAGAACATTGTGCAAAAGTTTGAACAAATCTCCTTAACCCTTGCACCCACACTGCCATCATTTGTGGTATCAAAGCCATCTTCAGAGCATTTTTTCAGATATTGAATAGGCTTCTAAGAGTCGGAAGAAAAAATTCAGCATGGCTGTCAGAATTGGTAGAGGTGCTGCTGGTAGAAGAAGAGGTAGGCCAGTTGCAAATGTAGAAGTACTGGAGACAATGCAACAGATTCAAGCCAGATTGGAAGAAATTGAAGTAGGACACCCGAGAGATCCTGAAGATGTCATTGAACCTGAAGGTGAAGAAGAAGAAGAGAATATTGAGCTTACCCCTGATATGAGATTCTTTAAATCAGTTTTAGGCTCTACATCCAAGCCTAGACTTGAAGTATCAACTTTTGCAGGAGGATTGAATCCAGAAGAGTTGATAGACTAGATCAATGATATGAATAAATGCTTTGATTATGAAGAGATGGGTGAAGAAAAGAGAGTTAAATTTGTTGTCACAAGGTTGAAAGGACATGCAGCACTTTGGTGGGATGGAGTGCAAGCAAAGAGAAGGAGAGTTGGTAAACAACCAATCAAGAATTTGAACAGAATGGTGGCAAAGCTGAGAGGTAAGTTTTTGCCTAGTGATTATCAGCTTTCATTATTTAGACAAATGCAGAATCTTAGACAGAGATTAATGACAGTAAAAGAATACACAGAATAATTTTACAAAGTGAGTATAAGAGCAGCACAAATCCAAGATACAGCTGAGAAGATTTCCAGGTGTGTAAATGGTCTCAGAATGGAGATTCAATATGAGATAAGTATATTGTCTCCTAAGACAGTATAAGAGGCTTACCAGATGGCCTTAAAAGCTGAAGAAAAACTCCTAAGAAAGCAATCTGCCAAAGGAAGAGGTGCTTTCTAAGGAAAATGAAGTCAAGGTGGTAGAGGAAGATCTATAGCACCAAGAGATGGAGCTAGCAGTAGCTCACCTCAGCATGCACCCACAGAAGGTGATGCAAGTGGCAGAAGGAGTCCTTACAAAGGAAGAGGAGGCAGAAGCAGAGGAAGAGAAGTGAGATGTTACAGATGTAACAAATTGGGACATAGAGCCTGTGAATGTCCAGAGAAAGAGAATGTGGGTACAAGTCAGAGAAATGAAATTTTTTCTCAGACTAGAGAAGAAGCAGCAAAGTTGCCTGAAATAGAGAGAGAAATTATGCTAGAGAAAGGAGAATCTTTGGTGGTTAACAAGGTTTTGTTGAAACAAACAAAGGAGGTTGATGAGCCAACACAGAGAAATAATTTGTTCAGAAGTGTGTGCAAAGTTCAAGGGAAATGTTGTCAATTGGTCATTGATAGTGGCAGTACATATAATTTGGTCTCTACAGAGGTGATAGAGAAGTTGAAATTGAAGACAAGCGAACATCCAACACCCTACAAGGTGTCATGGCTTCAGAAGGGACATCAGCTGATTGTAAAAGAACAATGTGAAATAGAATTGCAGATGGGCAGCTACAAAGATAAAATCATGTGTGATGTAATGCCTATGGATGTGTGTCACATATTGCTGGGTAGACCTTGGCAATATGATAGAGCAGCAGTGCATGATGGTAAGAGGAACACTTACAAGTTTTTCAAGGATGGCATAAATCAAACATTGTTACCTATGGAAGAAGGAGATGCATCAAGCAAAAAGTCTGATCAAAAGACTTTATTGTTTAGTGGAAAAGAATACTCGTAGCAGATTGAAGATGAAGAGGTAAATTTTGCTTTAGTTTGCAAACCTAAGGTAGTATTTACTTCTACTAGAATTTCTGATTTTCCAATTGAAATTCAAGAAATGTTGGAAAGTTATTGTGATATTATTGTGGTTGATTTGCCTGATAAATTACCACCTGTAAGAAGAATCAGCCATCAGATAGATTTGATTCCGGGATCAAATCTGCCAAACAAAGCAGCTTACAGAATGACTCCTACAGAAAATGAAGAAATCAGAAAGCAAGTGCAGGAATTGGTTGACAAAGGTTTGATCAGAGAGTTTGGGTCCTTATGCAGTACCTACAGTATTAAGTCCGAAGAAAGATGGAGGTTGGAGAATGTGCACTGATTCAAGAGAAATCAACAAAATAACAATCAGGTATAGATTTCCTTTGCCTAGAATTGAAGATTTGATGGATTGTTTGAGTGGAGCAAGATATTTTTCAAAACTAGATTTGAAAAGTGGGTATCATCAGATTAGGATAAGGGAAGGTGATGAATGGAAAACAACGTTTAAAACAAATGAGGGATTGTATGAATGGATGGTAATGCATTTTGGTTTATCAAATGCACCTAGCACTTTTATGAGGCTCATGAATGAAGTGTTAAAGGAATTTATTGGTAAATTTGCAATAGTATATCTGGATGATATATTAATTTACAGCAAAACAAAGGAAGAACACCTGAGACATCTTAATTATGTCTTAAGGAAATTGCATCAAGAGAAATTACTGATAAACTTAAAGAAATGTTCATTCATGAAAGAAGAATTGGTATGTCTGGGTTTTGTTGTTACTTCTAAAGGATTAAAAATGGATGCAAAGAAGGTAAAGGCAATTGTGGAGTGGCCTTCACCTAAGAATGTTTTTTAGGTAAGAAGTTTCCATGGACTTGCTAGTTTTTATAGAAAATTAATAAGGAATTTTAGCAAGATTAATGCACCTATCATTGAAACCATAAAGAAGGACAAACAACCATTTAAATGGATTGCTGAAGCTGAAAGAAATTTTCAGTTCTTGAAGCAAAAGATAACTGAAAAATCTGTTTTAGTTCTGCCTAATTTTAATAAACATTTTCAAGTAAAGTGTGATGCCAGTGGAGAAGCTATTGTGGCTATATTAAGTCAGGAAGATAGACCTGTAGCATATTTCAGTGCGAAGCTTGAATGAGACAAGAATAAAGTACTCTTCTTATGATAAAGACTTTTATGCAATTGTACAGTCATTGAAGAAGTGGAGACATCATTTAATGTCTAAAGAATTTGTGCTATATTCAGATAATCATGCTTTACAGTATATTATGCAGCAACCTAAATTGAATCAAAAGCATGCAAAATGGGTTTAATACCTTCAAAGTTTTAACTTTGTTTTGAAGCATATAAGTGGTCAAGCAAACAAGGTAGCTGATGCCTTGAGCAGAAAAAAACATTCTTGTTCAAGAAAATCGAATTGAAGTGGTAGGTTTTGATTTTCTTAAAGAACTCTATAAAACAGATTTGGATTTTAAAGAAGCATTTTAAGCATGCTGTAATCTTGTTTTAATAGACAGAAGTCAATGGTTAGATTATTTCTTGCAAGAGGGTTTATTGTTCAAAAGAAATCAGTTGTGCATACCAAATTGTTCCATGAGAGAAAATTTAATCAGAGAAAAGCATAGTGGTGGACTTGCTGGAAATTTTGGTGTTGATAAGACTTATGAGCAATTAAGTCATTTTTAATATTGGCTAAAGATGAGATCTAAAGTGGAGAAGTATGTGAAGAATTGTAAAATTTGTCAATATGCTAAAGGGAGAAGTCAAAATGTAGGTTTGTACATTCCATTGCCTATTCCAGATAGACCTTGGGATATGGTAAGTATGGATTTTGTTTTAGGATTTCCTAAGACACAGAGAGGGAATGATGAAAGTTTTGTTGTTGTTGATAGATTTTCAAAGATGGCACATTTTATTCCATGTTATAAAACCAATGGTGCTACTCATGTTGCCAATTTGTTTTTCAAGGAAATTGTTAGATTACATGGGTTACCTAAAAGTATTGTTTCTGATAGAGATACCAGGTTTGTTGGTCATTTTTGGAGGAAATTGTGGAAAAATCTTGGTACTAAATTGAGTTTCAACTCAGCTTATCACCCTCAGGCTGATTGGCAGACTGAAGTAGTAAACAAAAGTTTGGGTAATATTTTGAGAACTCTCGTAGGAGAACATCCAAAACAGTGGGATCATATTTTACCACAGGCAAAATATGCATACAATGATTCACCTAACAGAAGCATAGGACAGATTCCATTCCATATAGTTTATGGGAAGCACCCAAGAGGAGTATCTGAATTGAGGAACTTGGGAAAAGCAGAAATGAGGAGTGCTGATGGAGAAGAATTTGCTTCATAGATACAAGCAATACATGAACAAGTAAAGCAACAGCTACAAGACAACAGCATCAAATGCAAAAGCAGAGCAGATTTGAGCAGAAGAGAAGTTAATTTTGAAGTTGGTGATTTGGTTTTGGCACACTTGAGAAAACAAAGATTTCCAAAGAAGCAGTATAACAAGTTAAAGTTCAAAAAGATAGGACTATGCAGGATATTGAGAAAGTTTTCTGCAAATGCCTATGAAATTGAATTTCCTTCTGATATTGGAATATCTCCAATATTCAATGTTGCTGATTTGTACAGATATGACGATGGTGGCACAGATGGCAGACCAGAAGACAAAGAACAGATTGATTAGGTAAAACAGTTACCTACAACAGAGCCATTACAGCCAGAGAGGATCTTAGACAAGAAAGTGTTCAAGAAAACCACGGGCAGGAGTATTTTCAATACTTAATCAAATGGAAGGATCGGCTAATTGAGGATGCTACCTAGATGAAAGAAACCATGCTGCAGAAACGGGGCAGTTTTTTGGAGGAGATCATGGACAGGAGCCCATGAAGATTTTTTTCCTCAGGAGTCTGATGCAGGGGCATGAGGCTTAGAGACAAAAGACTTCATTAATTATTCCAAAAATCCAAAAAAATGTTCCAAGCAAAGGTGTTGGTACCTTTAGCTGTCAATTTCCGGCTTTATTAGATAGGGTTGAACTAGTATTTAGAAGGATTGAACAACTTTAGATTTGTTTCAACATATTTAGCTTCAGTTAATATAATTTAGGAAGATATTGTGTAATTAGGATTTTTCTAAAAATTAGAGAATTCGATCCTAATTGAGGAGGTCGATGGTTATGTAAAATAACTATAAATGTAACCTCTGTAATAGAGGAATTGGGAATTGGCCGTAGAAGAATGATTGTGAGGATTGGCCTCTATTTAATAAAATTGCAGTGTTTGTTTAAAACAGTTTTTATAATTGGCAATCCTCGGAGGGTTTCACCTTCGAAAATTCATTGATATATATGTATTTTGTGTATCCATTGAGAGGGTTAATCTCTGTGTGAAGGAGGGTTTTTAGTTCTCCGAAATACAGTTAAATTCATATTCTCTGTGTATGAATTTAAATGTATATTAACTCTGTATAAGGTATAAAGGAAAACGAGGTTCTGTTTCCTTTGTTCGAGATTGGAGGGTTAATTGGTTCTTTTTGATCCATATCATTAAGTCATAGGCGGAGAAGGAAGGGTTCCGAGAGAAGCGAGGTTTAAGCCGAAAAATAGTGAGAATTGTGTTAAAACGCGATTAAACAAAGTTTGAAGTATAAGTGGTTTTGAGAAACCACTTTCACTATTGTCGCACAACTTTTGAGCCGAGGGCAGTTTTCATCCAATCGAATGTGATTGAATCATATGTTAACACGTCACACCAACAATACTGGCCATTTCGCGTTGCATTTGATTGATAGAGTTCGGGGTTGGAATGGATGTGATATCCCTTCGATCATGATCGACGGATATCCAACGGTGGTCGCATCGCGCGATATGTGGAGGTTTAACCAAAGGTTTGGATCTGAATGCTTATGAAACAGAGTTTTTTAAATATTGAAGTCCGGATGTATGAGTTCCAAAAGTCTTTAACTTTGATATAAATACTTTACTATAATGTTTCTGAAGGCTGTTATATTGGTTTAAAAAGAGTTTATTTAAAGTGATTCATTCCGAAGGTTTAATGTTATAAAGTTCTGAAGATTCGGACAGTTGTTCCAAAAGTTCTGTTTAGAGTGTGCTTTATAATATTATACTCCCGAAGGGTATTAAAACCTTGGTTAAGTGCATTGATATGGTTCCAAAAGGGTTTTAATCATTGATTAAAGTGGATTTAAAAGGTTCTGAAGGGTTGGTAAACATTGTTTACAAAGTTTTCATATTGTTTAAAAGAGAAGGGGACTTTTGCTTCCAAGTGTGCATTTTATGAAGTTTTATCAATCAGAATTTTTATAATTTGATGAATGAGAGTGGAAATAAGGAATTGGAACAAATTCCTCCAGATTTAGAGAACATTGTGCAAAATTTTGAACAACTCTCCTTAACCCCTGCACCCACACTGCCATCAGGATCTGTTGATAGAAACTTATACACAAAAACTGAAAATGATAAACTATTGATTGTAGTTGTATATGATGATGATATCATTTTTGGGAGTAATGAAGAGTCCATGAGTTAGAAATTTTCTTCCATTATGCAGCAAGAATTTGAAATGTATTTACTTGGGGAACTAACATTTTTTCTTGGCTTACAAGTGCAACAAGCAACAGATGGCATATTTCTATCACAAGCAAAATATCTTAAGCAAATTCTGAAGAAGTATGGGATGGAAGACTGCAAACCTGTAAGTACACCAATGGTAACTGGGTGTAACCTCTGTTCTCATGATGATTCTCCCACGGTGAATCAACTTGAATACATATCCATGATTGGAAGTCTACTTTATCTCACTGGGACTAGACCAGACATTATGCATATAGTTGGGATTGTTGGATGATTCCAAGCTTATCCAAAAGAGTCTCACCTTCAGGCTATAAAAAAAATATTCAAATATCTACAAGGAACTCAAGACTTTGGTCTATGGTATCCAAAGAATGATGATCTCACTCTTCATGCTTACACAGATGCATATTGGGCTGGAAATCTTGATGATCGAAAGAGCACTAGTGGTGGTGCATTATATATGGGGCCCCGATTAGTATCTTGGTTCAGCAAGAAACAAAGTTCTATTTCCTTATCTACAACAGAAGCATAATATGTGGTTTTCGCATCATGCTGCACACAACTACTTTGGATGATGCAGACCTTACAAGACATTCAAATCAAATATTCACCTCCCATCTCCATTTTGTGTGATAATACAAGTGCCATTAGTATCTCAAAGAGTCTTGTTATGCATTCCAAGACCAAGCACATTCCTATCAAGTATCACTTCCTACGTGAACAAGTGCTTGAACAAAAGGTTAAATTGGAGTATGTTCCCTCCAAAGAACAAGTTGTTGATATATTTACAAAGCCTCTTCCCAGGGAAGAATTCGAATATCTTAGATAGAAGTTGGGAGTTTTCTCTGCCTCTCAGATCAGATCTGCTTGATTTCAGAAGATTAAATTTGGTACGCGGGTTTCATAAAGGAAAATTGTGTATATACGCAAGTTTCTGTGCATAAAACCACGTATGGGTTTTGCTGACATAAATTCTCTGGGTAAACGTTTCAGAAATGTTGTGGTGTTTTTGGGTAATATCCGTTGTTATTGTTCCAGTATTCATCTTTTTGTATCATTCTCTGATATTTTTCTCCTTGATGAAGATGCTTTGATGATTTTCTTGTTGAAGGTGTTTCGGATGCACAAGCTAAGGGGGAGCACTTGTCTTGTGGAAAAGGATGCATTGTTGGCATTCTGATTGGTTGCTGTGTTATGATCTCATGTTTGAGATTCTTTGGTCTTGGTTATAAAAATTCATATCTGTAATTTGATGAAAAGGTCATGTTGAAACTATAATGTAAAATTGTTATATTAAGTCATGTAAGGACTTGTTCAAATTTGTAAACCCACTTGGTTGGGAAGTTGAGTCAAATATGTAATTCCACTTGGTTGGATCATTGATGTAAGTATGAGTCCTTGGTGATAGGAAAGGTCATACTAGTTTGAGTTATAGAGTCATGTACTTCATTGAAAAATTCGTCTGAAGATTCAGCATGAACTCAGGGGGAGCATGGTAATTTCAGTGCACATCAGATCTACAGAGCTCTTCTTTCTACAAGGGATGGGGAGAGTACCTTGGTTTTTGAATAATGGTGGAATAATGGTTATGATTAATGTATATATTTGTTGTGGTGATCAAACACCATCATGGTTTCCATCAAGTCCAAAGGGGGAGATTGTTGGAAATATGATGCAATATGTTGTCCTTAATGGCAACCTACTTGATGATGTTGTAATTGATGGAAACCTCTTGATGAGTTTCCTTTTTTATAGCAAACTATTTGTTAAAGATGTAAAAATGATGTATCTAAAGATCAGTCCAGATGTGACAGAGAAAGAAATTCCAGTAAGTGCCAGAGAAATGATAAATATAATATGTCACAATGTATACATAGGTTTGATGAAGGCAACCCGCATATGGATGCAATGTATATGCTACTTTTATGAAGGCACCCCGCGTATACATTTAGGATAAGTATATATGCAGTTTTTATGATGAGAAGTCACGTCTACACGTGGATAAGAACGATCCAAGTCACGTATGCTTTTTTCACTCTAAAAAATTATGATACCAAGGGGCATTACCATGGTTTTAGTCCACAGTATTGAGAATTGTATTGACTATTTGATTCCGTCCAAGAATACCATCAGCAGTTGTGTGGTTTTGACTCATGGTATTGGTAAACGCTAAACCTATATAAGGAGAAGAAGATCATAGTGCAAAGGGTGCATGAGTAAGGGTTTTTATTGAATAATTTTCTTTGAGGTATATCTGCATGGGATGAACTCTATTTTAATTGATTTCGTCTGAATCTACAGCTGCCTTACGATTCTGTTCTTGCTTCCTTGTACATATTATTTTCTTACTAACTATGTTTAAGGGTTCCATCATCATTTTCATTTCACTTTATCCAAAGGTATATGAAATCCTTCTCTTTACTATATATTTAATCTGTTTACATATAATTTCATATTACTCTTATATTTCATCATTAATCGAAGGTAGATTGTTGCTAACGTAAGTCTAAAGATGTGAGATGGTATGATGAGAACGTGCGTCTTTAAACGATCGATCGTTGCGAAACGATCGGCGGAGCACGCAAATTCCGTCACTACTCGTAATTTGCGATTCTGGAAGAGTATTTTTGGGACAATGGCAACAAGATGAAGACGAACAAGGAAGTGGTTACACGGATTATTCTGAAGACAGTACTTTTTCTGCATCTGTTGTAACAATATCTTTCTATGGAAGAATAGAATAGCCCTGTTTTAAGAAAGAAGAACAGATTTGGATAAAAATAGATTTTCTCTGATGTAACTGTAATAGATGTCTCCTCTTTAAAAAGAGGAGACATCATCATTAGAAGGGGATTTAGAGACTACAGGAGAAACATTATTTTGAGTAGAAAGGAGCTAGACTCCATTGTAATGTATCATTCCTTTTGACAGATGAATAAAGGTTTCTTTTGAGCGCTCCAATTTAACTCTTTCCCTGGGGAATCTTTCAGGAAGACTACTCAATGGTTCAAGAGGTATGAATTTCGGTCACAAAGGAATATATAGCACAAGTTTCAGGGTTGCCGGTTACAGGTGCTCGCTGGTTCAGCAGGAAACAAGTCATTTTAAATGCACAGCAAGACTTCCTTCTTCCAGAGGAACAGATTGAACATAAAGGCCGCAGTATAAGTCTGCATTCATTACCTCGCCCATGGCCAACAGTAGTTGAATTCATCAAGCACTATTTGACATGCGAGGGGCGTTACCAGGTAGTTTATCAACACGACTTCGTTCTAATGAATCATTTGTTGCATGGTCGATTAGTTAATATTCCTTATTATCTGCTTGGTTGTATCAAAAACATGTCATATTACTGTAGACGGGTAAAATTCCCATTATTATCCCTTACCCATCATCGCTTATGTCAATTATTAATTCAGAGGGGTTTTGCTCAGCAAAATCCCCCTCTGAATAATCCACTCATCATTCCCCAGCAAGCCGAAATTCCCCAACAAGCCGGAAGTTCCCAAGAAACTCCCGAAAGTTCTTATGAAAGGCAACTGGATGATATCCCTGACCCCCCATTGATTCCATCCTCAGAACCAGTTGACCTACCCCCAAGCTCATCCCACTTAGCAGAGTCATCCCTTCCCACTGTTCATATCTCTAGCGATGACTCTCGAACACCCCCATCTCCCCCTACTCATAAAAGGAAGAGACGAACCCCAACAGTCTCTGTCTCAAAATGACAAACAAGGGCCACATCCCAAGCTGTCACCTCTTTCGAAAGCCCTTCCCCTAGAAAATAATCTTCTCCTACAAAGAAAAGGAAAGTCACTGACTTTTCTGCTTTCCTACCTAGGAGGAAAATGAAAATGACTGTGGAAACTGAAGTCACTCCCATTTCCCCTGACCCTGTGACTATCCTGTTAAAACTTCAATCCTCATCACCATTCCAAATTCCCCAACCATTACCCGTCTCGTCCCGCGGCACTGCTCCACAAGAACCAGATGCCCGGGGTAAAATTACATCGTTTACTACTCAAACAGTAACTGCTCCACAAGAACCAGTTACTTACCCAGAAGCTGAAACACAAGAACTAGCTACTGAGGTACAAAAATCATACACCAATCATGATAATACAAGGAAACCAGCTGTAGCTGCAACACAAGAACCAGCTACAGCTGTGGATCAGCAGACAACTCCAGCAGAATCAACCAGCACACAGGGTTCACCCACTATGGCATCTTTATTGAAGGAAAATGAGTTTTTGAAGTCAGAACTAGAGGCCTATAAGAAAGAATTGATAATGGAAAGAGAAGCCTTTGATAGAGAATTAAATCTCTACATGTTGGCACACACAGCATCAGCACAAAAGAAGGATCCATGTAGAGAATACATGTGCCATGAGTGTGGTAACATTTACCAACAGGCAGGATACAAAATAGTTAAAATTCAGGTACCTGAGGCATCTACATCAGCTGCAATTAAGGAAGAACGCCCTACTGTCACACAAGAACCAGTAGGGCCCTCAAAAAGTATGGAAAAAGAAACCAAACCACAGATATCCTGCCCTGTGTTAGTCAGCTCAGCTACTCAGACAATGCCCCAACCCAGTACCTATAATGCTGGGACACAGACTCCGCCATGGAAACAATTAGAAATAATGAAGAACTGGAAGAAGCAGTATGTTGTGGATCAAGATAAAATACTACAACAACATAAGTTGGCCTGGCAGAATCAAATGTATGCCAACTGGGATAATTGGGAGCAAACATTGCAACAGCTCAAGGATTCTAAGAAAGAAATCAAAGAATTAAAAGAGAAACTGGTTTTGATGTTTTCATTAGTGCAAAAATTGTTAGCCACACGGAAACCCTCCTTGAATTATTCTCTCTTCCTCTCTGAACGTCTTGTTTATTTTCAATTAAAGGAAATTAAGGATGGGAGACCTCATGAATTGCTCACAGCGGAACAATTTGTTAAAACATTTGCTGAGGCCCCTGCTAGTGACCAACATTTGTTATGTGTACTTTATCTTCATAATGAGGCTATGCCTGAAAATAGACAGGTTAACCTTACTCCCATTGTTGGTGATGTACAAATTAGGGCATTTGTTTTATTTCTTGCCAATAAAATCACATGGCAAACTGATTTTATTGCAAGTAGGCATAATGAGGAGAATCGCCTCCTTTGGATTAGACTGGAACCTTCAAATCCGGCCATGTTTCTTGCAGAATATCATCGATTCTTGCAGAAGCCAGGAATGCACCGCTACATACAACAAATGCAAGCCTCAACACTTCTAAAGTGTCTACAGCTAATCAGAGTGAAGGAAACTACTGCCTTGAAGGCCAACACTATTTTCTGGCAACAGTCATGTAAGGAAAGATAAGAGTATCACCCTTTTAGCCCTGATAATCTTCAAGCTGCACTATCCAGGGTACCAAACTACATCAGATGCATTCGACATTGTGGAGAGAACTGGATTGGTTATCATTTTCACTTCCTGGTCTTATGGATGCCGACAGAAAAATACCAGTCTCACTACCAATTGGCTAACAGGGACGAGGCAGTAGCATGGCAACAATTGGAGAACAATCGAGGATTCCGAGCTTCGACAGAAGCCACCTTCTCCAGTTACTGCTTGAGCAACTTGCATGCACAGAGTCAGTACTCAGACTCTGAATCAGACTAAGAGTTGCCTGAGGACATGCAACCCTTTCAGCTGGGGGGGATGTTAGGACCTCACAATGTACCATTTTCATCATACATATTGACACCACCTTACCCTTTATAACTATATTTAAAAAGGGTTCCATCATCATTTTCATTCACTTTGTCCAAAGGTATATGAAATCCTCCTCTTTACTATATATTTAATCTGTTTACATATAATTCCATATTAATCTTATATTTCATCATTAATCGAAGGTAGATTGTTGCTAACACAAGTCTAAAAGATCGCAGATAATTTATGATAAGGAACGTGCTGTGCTGAAACGATCGGCCGTTGCTGAAACAGTCGACTCCGTTGTTGAAACAGTTAGCGGGCACGCAAATTCTGTCACTACTCGTGATTTGCGATTCTGGAAGAGTATTTTGGGAACAATGGCAACAAGATAAAGAAAAGAAAGGAGTGGTTACACGGATTATTCTGAAGCCAGTACTTTTTCTACATCTGTTGTAACAATATCTTTCTATGGAAGAATAGAAGGGCCCTGTTTTAAGAAAGAAGAACAGATTTGGATAAACATAGATTTGCTCTGATGTAACTGTAATAGATGTCTCCTATTTAAAAAGAGGAGACATCATCATTAGAAGGGGAGTTAGAGACTACAAGAGAAACATTATTTTGAGCAGAAAGGAGCTAGACTCCATTGTAATGTATCATTCCTTTTGACAGATGAATAAAGGTTTCTTTTGAGCGCTCAAATTTAACTCTTTCCCTGGGGAATCTTGTGAGAAGGAAAGGGCCCGCCTTCATCACAAGATTCACCCGACTGTTCCTTTAGTTTGTTGAGTTTCTTTATGATATTCGCACCTTAATTTAATTATGTTTGCTGAAACATCAGTTGCATAGTTCTGTAGTTCATTAAGCATTCTGTTTACTTTAAACACTGCATGAGTTTGGTACATTCATTCTTAAAAGAGACAAGAGATATTTTTCTGTTATCTGTTTGAATGTATGATTGATGTTGGGAAACAGGTGCTGAAGATTCCTGTGCAAAGGAATAGGGTCCTGTTCCCATTGATTGACTTTCTTTTTCTTGCAGTGTGATTAGAAACAGGAGACAGGTGCTGAAGGTTCCTGTTCATGAGAATAGGGTCCTGTTTTCTTGAATTTATCTTTTCTACAGTGTGATTAGTGTCAGGCAGCAGGTGCTGAAGTTCCTATTTGAAGGAATAGGGTCCTTTTTTCTTGAATTTATCTTTTCTATAGTGTGATTAGTGTCAGGCAGCAGGTGCTGAAGTTCCTATTTGAAGGAATAGAGTCCTGTTCCCTGTTATGGTTGATTGGTTTCCTTTCCTACAGAGTGATTTCCTTTCATTAGGATTATTAAAAGACTGCAATAGAGGAATTGCTTCTACTATAACATAAGTGGACTTCAGCTTTGTAAAGCAGGGTGTGAATAATTAGATTTGTATGATTGATAATTGTGTGACTTTTACTACAACATTATTTTGCTTTTGGAATTGAGCATATCCAGTGCATGGTTGTCTTTGGAATAAAAAGACCTTCTCGGGTTGACAATTTATGTGGAGCTTGAATTGTTAAAACAATTAAAGCGACCAACACACCCATGCATACAATGATGGTTCAAGTTCTCTAGATCTGAAATGCCTATGTTCCTGCATGATTAATTGAAGAGATGATTAGATCGGTGATCTGGCGCACGCTTACTGAAGTAAAGTGAAGAAATCTGGGTAAGACCTATAGATCTGATGCATTCTGCAAAATTCATATTTACAGATCTATACGCTAGTTCGTCATGGTGAAAGCGCGTATATATGCGGCTTTGTATTAGAAAAAGCACGTATGGAAGTTAGAGCTTTTCTGAAGCCTGTTGCAGAGGTTTTTCTGGTTATTACTATTTTCTGTTGTTTGTCAATGGCATATTCTTGTAGATCTAGGCTGTTTGAATACTGTATATGCTGCTAAGTTGATTATGTACAAATTTGATCAATGAGAGAATAAACATGGTTGATGGTGACAAAATGATGAAGGGTTCTTCATTTCTAAAGATATCTGACTGAAAACCTCATATCTGGATCAGAGACTGATTAATTTCTGAAAAAAAATATTCACAGAGCTATACGCAGGTTGGTGTGAATGAAAGCACGTATACACGCAGCTTCAGTGAAGCGAAGTAGCGTATCCATTTTAAGTTGATGAATTTTCAGGGTTGAGTTTGTATCTGCATATTTATTTTGAAGTCTGGGTTATTTCTGATGTTCTGGTTATAGTGGTCTCACTGTTCTGATTGAACTATTGGGTAAAGCTTATGGTTCTTGATGTTTATGAAGAGTTGTGTTGATGTTGTTTGATCCAGTATGAAAATTGATGAAATGTGGTATGTAGTGGTTCTGAAGGTTGAAGCCTTCAGTATGGAAGTAGAAGCTTCCTGCTAGTAGAAGCTGGTGTTCTGATCAGGGGGTTGAAGCTCCCTTCCAGTAGTGGCTGGTAGACGATATTAGGGGGTTGTAGCTCCCTTCCAGTAGCAGCTGGAAAGCGAGAGAAGGTTGCAGCCTTCTGCAGGTAGATGCCCGCATACTGATATGAGTATGCATCAGTACAATATTGTAAAATTTTTTGCATATAATAAATATTGAAGACAGAGATGAAAACAGTGGTGGTTTTCTCCCGAATTGGGTTTCCACCTTAAATATTGGTGTTCATGTGTGTTTCACTTGTGTGATGATTTATAATGTTGTTACTACACATATTTACTGATCATCTAACAGTTGCATGACTGGTAAACTGAGTTAAAGATTGTTCCTGAAAAGTTTATCCAATCTGTAAAATTATAGCAGTATACGCTAGTTTCTTTTAGTATATGCGCGTGTATATGCGAGTTGGGTTCATCAAAGCCGAGTATGGAATTCTGTAAAGAAAAATTTAAAATCTTTTCAGTAAGCTCTAAATAATGATTCACCCCCTCTCTCAGTATTTTTCCAACACTTCCTGGAATCAAATGGATAGCATGATCATGATCACGAATAGGTGGTGTTAGCGCTCGAATCTTAGAGCTTACTATATTTCCCAGCTTCCCTATGATGCCTCGTAATTCAACTTCATTTCCTTCTGAAAAAAATTTCAAGAAAATTTCTTGAAAATTAAAAGCTACCGTCCCCAAATATTGTAACCATTGTACTCCTAGTACAACATCAACACCTCCCATTGGAATGGAAATCATTGGACTATTCAATACATATTCCCCCATGGTTAGCTTGATATTATGGAAGTTTCTTGAGAAATTTATAGTTCCTT
This sequence comes from Pinus albicaulis, assembly GCA_034641835.2. Classification (NCBI taxonomy): domain Eukaryota; kingdom Viridiplantae; phylum Streptophyta; class Pinopsida; order Pinales; family Pinaceae; genus Pinus; species Pinus albicaulis. The sequence continues at coordinate 95,731,327 of CM076569.1, read as the reverse complement.
CATTTGCAACCATCACTTGACATTCCAGTGCTGGGTATCGGAAGAAATTCAATTCCTTGGCTACCTTACAATGAATAAAATTATGGGTACTACCCGAATCAATCAAAACTATTACCTTTTTCTTCTTGATATATCCTTCTATCTTGAGAGTTTGAGAAGTGGTAATTCCTGCCAATGCAATACAGGATATGTTTGGACTCGTTTCTTCTTTCTCTAGGGTTGGTTCCTGGGGTATATCCTCTTCTTTTGAATTTTCTTGTTCATTTTATTTCTCCTCTTAACAATCTATGTAAAATAATTTCTTCTCAACAGACTTATGACCTTTAGTGTATTTGCTATCACAACTATAGCAAATCCCTTTTTCTCTTTTTTCTTCCAATTGTTGTGGTGTCAACCTTGTAGGTTGTGGAAGTCTAGGAGTAGCAACACTTCCATCTTTACAAATGTGAGTTGTAGGATTCCTTGTCGCCATAATTTTCCATTCAATTTTTTTTTCCAACCTGAATGCCTTCTCCAATGAATCGAGTTCCCAAAGTCGAACCTCATGTTGGATGTTATCCTTTAAAGTCCCTATGAAGACATCAATCCTGTGTTCCTCTAGAATATCAGCTTCCCTTATATATTCAACTTTTGGAAGTCCTCAATTTGCTCCACCACTGAACCCTTTTTTTTTAGATTTATCAATTGGGTAAAGGTGTTTCTCTTTGTATCCTCATAATGTTCTATCATTTCCTCCGTAAAAATTGACCAAGTGACAATTTTTTATGGGAGAAAAGGCATCGATACCATACAAAAGTATTTTTTTCTAAATATAAAGTTGCAAGGAGTACCTTTTGTGTGTTTTTCACATTATTGAGATCAAAATATTGCTCCATCTATAGTATCCATGTTACGAGATCCTTGCCATCAAACTTCCTCATATCGATATTTGGAATTTGGTGGGTCTTCAATCCAACATTAGAGTTTATTAAATGACGATTAACATTTATTTTGTTATCATCATGAGTTCCCTCTACTATCTTTCCGCCATTAGGAATAATTTCTTGTATCAAATTTGTCAAACCTTCCTTCAAACCTTCCACGTCTACTTTTATATGATCCTTCATGTCTTACATTTTTTCTTCCATGTATTCCATGCCATTCTTAAAACCATCCATCTTAGCTTCCACGCCTTTATTCAAAACATCCATATTAGCTTCCATGCCCTTCTTCAAATGATCCATATTATCTTCCACACCTTTCTTCAAAACTTCCATTTCATTTTTTTTTCTCTTTGCGAGAGAAAACTTTGGTGCACTTTCTCTTGTAATTTTGATATATCATGTTGCACTTCGTCCTCTTCATGAGTCATAGTAGAGTATTTTGAGGGCTTAATGGGTGTTGAATTCTTTTGAGGGGGAATTTTAGAATCGAATACTGATATCTATGCTTAAATATGTACTTGGAATCACTTCAAACTGATTTTTCAAACAAGACTTATACAATTTGAAAAACAAATACACATTATTTTCTTACTTTTGAGGAGCTCTATATTGAAACAGAATTATCTCTGTGATTTAGAATCTTCAATATCTGAAATTTGGTCCTGTAGCAGCCCTCTGAATCATATTTCGAATGCCATAGGTTTGAATTGATTTGGATTCTTCAAGGGAAAGTTATGTCCAGTCTCCCACAATGACCTAATTATGGACTCATTCAGTAGATTGAACTTGTACGAAATTCCACGAATCGTTGTTTCCTCCTTCGGCTATGAAATTGATGCACGGGAAAACAAAGTCTGTGTAATTTCGGCCAATTTTTACATAATTCCAATCTGATTCTCAGTGAGAGAGTTATGACGATTTTCCCAAGGGAATCTCTTTTAGATGAAATTCAGGAGCCTGTAAAAACCCTACCTTCCACAGATCATATCTAGGGAAATACTGTGAACCAATATCTGAAACTTTCACACGACATTCCTCAGGATTTCATTGAAATGGGTTTTTGGTTTTAGTGTCTGAAAACTCGTAGAAAAAAAAATTATAGCCAAAATTACATGATGACCTTTTTGAAGCAGTGAAACCCTAGAATCCAAAGCTCTCATACCAAATGTTATGAAAACAACTCCAAAAATAGAAGAAACGAGAGATCAATGCCTTATAAATAAGCCACTTCAAGGGGGAAACATCCTTTACATCACATAAATGAACAATTCTTGGGTGATACAAATGACAAAACCTCCTTTCTATATATAGGAGTCCATGGGGTCACAATATAATCCTAGCTTACCTAACAATAATAATGTAAGGGCACAATAATAACAATATGGGGGCTACAGGGGTACAAAAATAACAATAAGGGGGTTACACTAACAAAAATAAGGGACTACACTAGTAATATAGGGACCTAACATTACTGGTGCAGAGCAGTGCAGAAAAGAGGGATCAACTAGAGAAGCTGAGAAGAGCAGTGAAAAAGGTCTTGGAAGTATACTGGTGTCAAGGGTCTGTGTCATGGTATTGGTACTCATCAATTGATGATCTATAAGAAGAATTATTATCGAGTTTTCCTCTCTAAGAGGGAGAGTTTTTGGCCCTGGCTTGAAAGCTTGAATATTTGTGTCTCTTGTGCATTTGATAATTGACTTGATGAAGAGTGTAATAATATAACGAAGATAAGATCCAAGTGAAAGAAGAATAATGAAATCACAAGTAATTATCATGAAAGAGAAATTCTAATAAAATCCCTAGTTCTCAACATGGTTTCATAGTTAAGGTGTTGAAGACAAGAAAGGGAAGTCTAGCAAGAAGGCACAAGGATCAAGCTTCAAAGAAGACATAAAGGATAAATTCTTAAGAAGACATCAAGGCTAAAAGAAGGATCTAATTAGTAAAGCCATCTATATATCTAAGAATAATCATCTTCATTCATTCAAGACGGAGCAGTTTGCAGGAAGTTAGGAAAACCCTCAAGCCATCTCAAGAAGACCAAATATATCACTCAAAGGACTTATACATAAAGTTACTTTCAAGAGGAAAAGCAAGATCAAGGAGGTGATCTTTATCTTCAAAGAATCTAAAGCTATCTTGTGATTGAAGGCAATTCAACATTGTTGGAGCCATCATCAATCCATCCTTGATCATCATCATCATCAAGAATCCAAGGTGATATATCTCTTTACATCACTCTTGAGGAAGTCAATCTAAGAGGGAGCTTCTACTACTATCTAAATCATAAACAAGGAAGAAGGCAATTTATGAAGAAAGAATCTATTCAAGTAAGTATATTTATGACTTCATCTGAATCTGCCAAAATGTATTTTTGCAAATAGAGCAACAAATTGGTTGGGGCTTCAAACTTTATTGCATGGAAGAAAATGACAAACCTAAATCGTATTGAGAATGAAGTCGTGGACTATATCAAAGGGTCAACAACTAGACCTTCAAAATAAGATACTCCGGCACATGACAAGTACATGAAGGGAGACATAAGAGCCCATAGGATTCTTATAGAATCCATAAAGGACTCTCTCGTCCCCTATGTATCAAAAATAAAATCTTCAAAAGAAATATATGACAAATTGGTGGAGCTATTCTTGGTGAGTACTGCAGGGGAAATAATATCTCTAAGACAAGAACTATACAAGTTGAATTTGACAAGAGATGAAGTAATCACTTCATATTTTATGAATATTTATGAAATGCGAGATCAACTATAGGAATTGCGAGAAGTAATGTCTGATAGAGAAATGACTACAGTGATACTAAATGCTCTACCAGAGGGATGGGGAAAATTCATTTCCATCATCTATGGGAAGAAAGAAGCAACACCATTACAAGATCTATGGTCTCTAAGCAAGATAGAAGAGACTAGATTAAAAGCTAAAATTGATACAAGATCAAATGAAGAAAATCAATCCTATGTTGCCATGTCAAGAAGAAAGGGAACATTTGGTAAGTTTGGACCTCAGAAAAAAAGGAGAAACATGGATAATATAAGATTCTATGGATGTAATGAAATTGGGTACTATAAGAAATGTTGTCCCAAATCTTAGGAAAAAGGAATAAGCCCATGGCACCGTAGAAATGGAAGAACCAGATTCAAAGAAACCTAAGAAAGAAGAAGTGAAATATATCTACTATGATTGGGATCATCTTCCTCTTTAAGAGGTATCTGTCAGTTGTAAAATAGTATGTTAGGAAGAATTGTATATTAGATAGATACATCACTTTAGAATTGGAATCATGGAAGCATTGAAGGAGAAGCACTTATCAGAGGAGGATTTTTGAAGCGCATTGATGTGACAACCATGCTATGTAAATTGTGGCTCCTGGGAATGTCACTAAAAAAACATTTATGGAAGTCAAAAATCTAGATCAATGGTCATCATTCAATAATAAATATGGAAACAGGTGCTAACATTTTCTAATGGAAACCTCTTTGGATTCACTAGTTAGAAAGAAAGAAAAAGGTTTCATCGAGAATTCTAACTTGTAGAAATTTGGGATTAGGATATGATGGCATATTGATGAAGCAAGTCAAGAGAATGAAACTTTTCATTCTAAGGAAAAATACTACAGGATGACTCAAAAGGAAAAGAGATGAGGTAAATGTATATTTATTCTTACCTTACATTCTATGAAGTCATGTCATATGGTCGCAGGTAGTGTACCTCTATCTTTAGAAGTATGATCAAAGGAAAATAGAATTTCCTTTGATGCACATGTTTCCAAAAGGCATGATGCGCACTAGACAAAATCAACATAATATGTCCTCATATGGAATATGAGGTGGATGTATACAATCAAGGAACTTTTTGTGCTATACAAAAACCCCCCATCTATTTTATAAATAGGGACCCTTTAGAAATAAGTAGGAAATTATTTTTATAATTTCCTAAAATAAAAAACTTAGAAAATAATTTTTCTGTTTTTGCCTTAAAACACATTGAATATTACATATTTTATTTCAAAAAAGAACCATAAAACGTAAAATATGTGAATTGCGAAATGCGCTCAAAGCCTCTCCGAAGATATAATTTAAAAACCTTGTAAAAAACCTCAATCATCGTTATATTTGTTTTCCTTTTCGCATCGCACTTTACTTAATCAATAAATATTTAATAGGAAAATGATATAAGCTGCGATACCCACAGACCAGACAAACAAATAAACCAAGAAATATAAAATCTTTCGACTATCGCGGTAACTTCAAGTTTTTCGCAATTCGCATTGCACGTAACTTATAATATACACTCAAAACGTTATCCCATAAAAGTTGCATCTTCAATTTGCGTAGATCGCATATCGCAACCTTTAAGGGTCAAGTATCATGAAATATTATAGGGAATGATTGTAATTTGCGTATTAAACGAATTCAGTGTGTGAAACAACTTGTGTCATATCAAATGGAATTTAAGATCTTAACGGCTTTAAAACGATTGATAAATATTACCTGTGAAGCCATGTGAAATATTAAATTAGAAATTATGAAAGATGATTGATAGATTAATATCTTCTCGCATGTGTTTGAAGTAAATGATTGATTTACTCTTGTGATATTCCTTTTTGTAAAATTTACTTTGCTTTCAGGAAACCAATTAACAGGTTAAAGAAGATAAAAATGAGCGAAAGGGGCAAAGAAATTTCTCAAACGTCATCCACAGAAGACACTGATATGTCTCCATTATTTTCAGATACCATCTGCAATAAAGACTGCGGCAGTTCGACGTGGGAGGCAATGTATAAAATCTTCGAAGATGAAGGACCAAGGGTGATAAAAAAAGTTTTTGCAAGAGGCACTACTTATACCTCTAATGCAACCTTTTTTTATGTTGCATGCTCATACATTCACAGGATAGCTGCAAGACCAAATATTCTCCCTTATACAGACATGGTTAAGTGGGAAATTAACCACTTAAACATTGAATATAGAATGTTCAAGAATTCGAGAGGAGAAACTATAGGTTCTTTCAAAGCAGAGGATTTAGCAGCAATGTATCATCTACCAACCCCGTAGCAGAAATATGACAATAAATATGTGCGGAATTTCAAAGGAAAACATCTAGATCTTATCAAAGTCATCTGTGAATGAAAGGAAAATGAAGGGAAATTGAAGCAATATAAGTCTGGTACGTACCCAATTTCACAAATTCGTAATCCTTATTGTTATGCCACTGGTATGTTATGTAGAATATTTGCCAAGCCTGATAGCACTAGATTCTCAAGAGATTGGGTTCCCCTAATTGATGCAATCGTCAATTCATCTATCTTAAATTGGGTAGACATTTTATCTAATCACCTAGCCAAGCATATAACTGAATATAGGAATAAAAGAAGCGTTTCATTCAGAGAAATACCTCCTTTTTATATGTCTGCCTATGTCATGGATGCTATCTGTTTTACTTCTAATTTTTCTACCATGGGTTGGAAATGGACTACCAAGGACCCTACCTCGATTCACATCTACCACAAAGAAATATGGGATTCAGAGTTCAATTTACATTTCTATAAAATCTGCTATGGAGTCATATTGCCCATACATCAGATGATTTTCAACAAAAGAGCTCCTAGGGTTTCTGAAGAAGCCAATGTAGATATTATTCCAGTAGCTAGATGGTTTGCCGAAGAAAAGTTTACATATATTAGAGTATTTTGGAGTTATGCTTCTCCCCATGTTTTACCTTTCTATGTTCCTGATAAATTACTTGCAAAATAAATAGCCTATTAGCTTGTCAATGGTGTCACGAAGTAGCTGAAGGATGGTAAAAATGATATTTGGCCTAATTTCCCTCTACAGTGCGGCACCTTTGCTCTGGCTAATATCGGCCATACTTACAAAGAGGTTCCCAAGATTCAATTATTGAAATTGGCATTTATGCCAGGAAGATTATATGATCCCAATGATGTGATTAAAAATTACATCACAGAGCTTAAAATGAAGCCTTTTGTAAAGGAAGCAGATGGATTCGATGACCTCTTCCAGGGCATGGAAAATTTCTCTGATATTACCAAGTATGTTTCTAGTCAACTAAGTCAAGAGGATGCTGAAGATTTTCAAGCATACAGGAACAAGAGACTAGAAAGCGTTCCTTTGAATTTGTTAACTATTGAAGATGAAAAACATACTCCAAGTGTTAGTCTGGATGATGAAATGAAAGATATATCTGAAAATGAATTAGGTCAATCGCAGTAGTAGTCTGATAACTCGGATCAATCTGAAAAAGAATCTGAATCTAAGAAAGAAGACTCAGAAAAGACAATTGACCAAGTTATTGAAGAGATAGAAATGTTGGAGAAAACAAGAAATAATGGGATAGAATCAAATTTGGAAACAGTTCAACACAGTCATAGCATGCTAGATCAGTCCAAGTCATCACAAGAAAAAGATCTTATTAATGAATGGGAATAATTTTGCAATAAAGACTCCTAAATAAAATCCAAATACTGACCAAGAAATAAGTTTCCAAACACCAGAGCCCTCACAGAAAATAGTTGAGACTGTTAATCCACTACAAAGAGTTCCAGTAATGCATGAAAAAGAAATTATACCAGCCTACCCTACAGATCAGATAGTTTTATAGATTGAAGATATTCCTTCATTAGATGTTTTCTGCAGGCTTAGTTACAAGGCTCTAGTTAAAAGAAATAAAAGAAATCGATTGATGAAACAACTCCAAAACCAACGGATGAATCAGTTGATGTACTATGGAAGGATTCCTCATATGATCCCACTCAACATCTAACCAAATTATCACAATATGCAGGGGCATATGCTACCACTATTGTTGATAAAGCTACTGAGGTTAGATTATTACTGAAACAAAAGGAAGCCAGAGTACAAGAATTATAATAGTTGTTGAATGAAGAGAAAGCCAAGTCCATTGAGAAAATCAAAATAAGCACAACCCAATTTCATGAAGATATTGAAAGCCTCAAATTGAAGTATCAGACAGAGCTTAATGAAAAGCAAGCACATCTGGAAATAGCAATGGATAAGTTACAGAGTCAACCACAGTTAGAAAAATTCATCAAAGAAGCACTTGATGTAAACACCATGCTAAAGAAAGAACAAGAAGTGTTTTGTCAACAAGCTTCCATGATTGATTCTTATTGTGATTCCATTAAAATAATGATTCAGCAAATAGCAATTCAGAAACTGGAATGTGAAAGACTTGAAAAGAAAATCGAAGAACACATTCAGTGGCAAGTTTCAGATACAGGAAAGCAAGCTAATCTACTACAAATAGATAAGCTTCACAAAGAACTGTTATTCATAGAATGGGGAGCACAAATTAATCAAGAAGAGAAAGGAATGACTAAGACGTCTAAGAAATCAAATGAGATTATTTAGTCTATATGTGAGAAATTGCTTAAGACAAAATTTATTGACGAAAACACATATGATGTGTTTTCATAAACAAGAGAAGTAGAAATAAAGTGGAGACAGAGAGCAGATACACAAGAGGAAATGATCAAAAAAGTTAATAAGTTTGATCGGGAAAATTACTGGAATTTTCTGATCAAACCTTACCATCAACATCAAACTCTTCAGTCTCTTACAGATTCAACAAAAAGATCTCAGTCAGTAATCTCAAATTCTATTTTCAAGGGATAGATTTGATCACGGATATTACAGCTAGCGTAGCTCAAAGTAATGTTAGATATTTTCCAACTTCGTGATCACATTCAGAAAGAAGTGCGGGACTCACAAAATCAGGATTGTAAGATTATTTCCCTAGATTGTTGTTTAAGTTACGCTTTTAGAGGAAGGTTGTTTGAAACCTCCTTTATATTTTTGTAATAATTAATTTTAGTTTATAGTTAGTTTAGTATTTAAACCCTTCTCATGCATTTAGAGAAAGGTCCAAAAATTTGTCAAAAACATTTTTAAATAATGCACTACTGTAAGTTTGTGAGTGCTTTGATGAATTAATGGAACATATTCTAATATCTTTTAGCAATTAAAGTTGTTTAATTGATGTTGCACTATTGTACTCTTTAAATCTCTTGAAATTGGGAAGGAACATATTCATTGTTATCAATTTACAAAGTAGAACTTCATACATATGGTACTTCTATTCACTTGTATTAAGTCTTATCTCTTAAATTGATAGTTATCTTTTTATTGCATTATATATTTGAAAGGTTATCATATATAAATATTACATGCACTTCTGTTCTAATATTTAGCCATGGTTTCTTATTGAATATGTTATCACATTGGAAAATGTGATATGTGTTACACAATTCTTCTATGCAAACTATTTTGTTGGAAGAATCATTTTACATAATTTTCATCTCTTTCGAATGTTAAATGATCTATATTACTAATAGTTGAAGGATATGATTTTAGATTTCATAAAGGAATAACACCCCAGGTGTATATTAGATTAATTACTTAGATAGATGCATATAGATTAAAATCATTATCCATTTGCATGTCATATTCAAAAACACCTTCATAAAACATCCTTATTGGGAAACTGGTACCAAATGGAAAAGGAGCTGCTTTACGGTCCAGACCGGGTGGTTTTCCCCCATGTTTTGGCTACAAACTTCTGAGCCCTCAACACATTGGCGCTAGAAGGAGGGCTAAGTGAATGGTACAAAGGTTTGATCAATCTAAAGGTCAATCAACAAAGTTTTCTCCCTTTAGATCCCTTTCAAATTCTAGAAAATTATCCAGATCCTCATCTATAAACTCTGAAGTTGATCATCCCTCCCCTAAGTCTCCTAGCAAAACTCAAACTATAATATTTCCTAAAATTCATCGACATTATCCAGAGGTTCAGTCTTTGATAGAAAAGTTAGAAAAAGTATCTATTTTTGCTGAAAAGCATGAAACTTCACAATTATCAGATCTTAGTATTTCATCCTCTTTACAACCTCGAAGAATATTAACTCAATCAGAAAGTTAAAAAACAGGGATTCTCCCTTTTGAATTTCCCATCAATAGTACTCGGAAGAAGGTAAAGAGGACTCAATAAGAATCAATCACTAACGAGGTCTCATCCCATTCACCTCCATTTCCTCCACTCATTTCCACAAATTTAATTCCAACAGTTGGTATCACTTTCACTAGTTCCAATACTAAAAATACTGGTCCTAGTACCCAACTTATTTCATCATCAATTCATAATCAAACCATTCACAATCCAATGGCAAGACAAGTCCCTCCACCGAATGTAAACCCATGGAGTAATCCAGGGGCTATAAATATGCCTCCTCCTCTTCACTCTTTACCTAAAAATCCTGAAAGATGGCTACCAAAATTTAACCCCGATGATGGTCTTCCTGCAGAAGAACATATTCATAATTTTATGTTAGTTGTCAACTTAAATGCAGTAGTTGAGGAAGATTGCATTGTACAATTATTTCCATATACTTTAAAGGGATCTGCAGGATCCTGGTATTTTTCATTACCTGCTCACTCCATAACTAATTGGAATATGTTTGAAGAACAGTTTCTGGCTAAATTTGGAGATGACAGAACTAAAAAAACTCTAATCAATGATCTTTCTAATCTTAAAGCTAAAACAAGTAAGAAGATAAAAGATTTCAACTCAAGGTTTAATAAATTACTCAATAAAGTTCCTGTTACTGCAGTTCCAGGTGCAGAAGCTCAAAATGAGTGGTATATTTCATCACTTCCATCTAATATAGCTATTTTCATTGATAGAGAAAAAATAGCAACTCTTGCAGAAAATATGAAATAATATGTATCTGTTGAAAAACACATAAATACTCTTGAGAAAAAGAATTCTCAGGAATATCGCAAATCAAAGAAATATATTTCAAAGATGATTCTAAAAAGAAAACACCAAAAGATCCATTTGATGTATAAGGTCTTCAAAAAGTTTTGAAAACTATGACCAATGAAATGGCAGATATCAAGAAACAAGTTGCTGAAAATTCGAATTCAAAAAAGGTTTTCAGAAATTTCAAACAAAAACAAACTTCTAGTTCTCAACCTTCGAATAATATATCGAATGTTGAATCATATCAAGATGACTAAGAAGAACAATTAGAAAAAGAAGAAGATGACGAAGAAAAAGAAGTTGAACTTAATGCAATGTGGGATTTTATCCTATCAAATGAAGAACAACTTGAAGCTTTGCCTATTAGAACACGTAGCAAAAAGAATACTGAAACAACCTTGTCTAGTCAACAACAAAATATTTCTACTCCTGCTAAAGAAAAATCAACAAAAAAGAAATCTAATTCAAAACCTATGCAAACAAGTCCTATTACATCAGATTCTTCACCTGTATCTAAAACAATGGTTATCTCAGATACCATTGAATATAATATAGCTGAAGATATGAAGAAAACTAGAGAAAATATTTTGATTCATGAGCTTACCAAATTGAAGCAAAAACAACAAATCCTACTCAGAGAATTAAAAGTGTTCCCTGCTTCAAATTTACCTACTCCCGTTATAGTGCAAGCTGCTAAACAGATAAACCACCTTCTCCTTCAGAAAAAAATAGATGCTTCAGATTTAATCATGATAGGTGATCGATCCATCTCTCATACTCCCCCATTTCTCTTAACCTATGAAATCTATAACAAAAATGTTCATAAATTTTTGATAGATTCAGGGGCTTCTTCGAATATAATGCCAAAATCAGTTTGTGCTAAATTGAACATTACTCCTCAGAGTTCTCCAGTTCATATAGTACAACTTGACAGAACTAGAGTAGAAGTATTAGGAGAATTGAAATCTGTTACAATTAGATTATCAGTGAATCCAAAAATTGTTCAGATAATTGATATTTCGGTTGCAGACATTCCTGAGTTATATGGTTTAATTTTAAGAAGTGATTGGTCTGAGAAACTTCATGGATATTTTTCCATAGACTGGTCACATATGTGGTTACCACATAACGGAAAGCCGAATCAAATTCGAATTGATCGTGAAAATTTTATGAAACACACAATGAATGATCTTGAAGAAATTAATGAACCCGTAGCTTTCAATAATAGCATTATTGGAAACTAATCTACACAATATTTTTTAGGAAACTTCAATGCTCCAACATCTCCTTTCTTTGATAATGCGGTTGTATCTCAAATTAAGAATTTTTCCCAACCAGATAACTCTATATGTATCAATTTTTCAGATAAAGAAATAGTTGATTCTTTGTTTTGGACACTTTATTTTGATGGTTCTAAATATGAAGATGGTTCAGGTGTGGGTTGCATTTTAATAAACCATGAAGGTGAAAAGACTATGTTAGCCTGTCGATTAGAATTTGATTGTACCAATTATGTAGCTGAGTATGAAGCATTAGTTCAAGGATTATTAAAAGTTGTCAATTTAAATATCAGATATTTGAAGGTTTTAGGAGATTGAGAAATCATAGTTAGGCAAGTGAGAGATACTACCATTGTAATTCTGGACATTTAAAACATTATCAATCATTAGTCCAAGGATTAACTACTCACTTTCTTTCCTTCAATATTTCTTCTATACCTCGAATTCAAAATGCTAGTGCAGACTTACTCGCTAATGTAGCATCAAAGTTGATCCCATCCAAAGAATTTAGTCCCGATAGAATTTCTATTGAGTTAATTTTGAGACCATCTATTCCTATAACATTAACAATTGGATAGTATTATAATGACTCAGATATCATAGATTTTCTTAACATCTGAAGAATCTTATGATAATCAAATCATGGATGAAAATGAACATGACTCTCAGATTAGGAAAGAACAAGATGAAAATTCTATTCCAAAATATATTGTCAAGCTAGAAGACCTATATGACCTAAAGAATAGATTTAAAAGAGCAACTAACTCAAAAGTACAAAGTTCTACCTTAAGATTTGAGTTAGTTAATCTAAGAAGTAAAGAAAAACCTCAAAATATAAATCTAGGTCTTGGTTTGTCTTTTGATGAGAGATTATCATTCATCAAGTTATTTAGGATGTACAAAAGTGTTTTTGCTTGGGATTATTTCGATATTAAAGCATATGATACTTCTGTAATCCAACATACAATTCCTATTATCTCAGAAGAAAAACCCGTACAATAGAAATTGAGAAAGATTCACCCAAATTTGGAAAATAAAAGTAAAACTGAATTGAATAAACTTCTTAAAGAAAAAATTATCTTTCCTGTTGGACATTCAAAATGGGTATCAAATTTAGTACCTGTCAGGAAGAAGAATGGTGATATTATAATTTGCATTGATTTTAGGAATTTAAACAAAGCTTGTCAGAAGGACAATTTTCCATTACCCACCAAGGAAAAAGTATTGCAAAAAGTAGCTGGTTCTGAACTTATGTCTTTTCTAGATGGATTTTCAGGTTACAATCAGATCCTCATTCATCCAGACGAGAGACTGAAAAATACGTTCAGAACTAAGTGGGGAACTTATGCTTATCAAAAAATGCCGTTTGGATTAATTAATGCAGGTGCCACTTTCCAAAGAGCCATGGACACAACTTTTAGAGGAATCATAAACAAAACGGCTGTTATCTATTTAGACGACATTACTGTCTTTTCTAAACAGTAAGAACATCATGTTCATGACCTAAAGAAAGTCTTTGAACGATGCAAAAGGTATGAAATTTTATTAAATCCAAAGAAATCATTTTTTCTTTAGATGAAAGAAAGCTGTTAGGATTCATCATGTCAAAAGATGGTATTTATATTGATCCTGAAAGAGTTGATGAAATTAAACGAATTGATTTCCCTCATAACAAGAAAACCATGCAATCTTTCCTTGGGAAAATTAATTTTGTTAAGAGATTTGTCCCTGATTTTTCTCAAATAGTTTTACCATTGCAAAATATGATTAAGAAAATTTCTGTTTTTAAATGGGGACATAGCGAAAGAGAAGCATTTGAATTCATTAAACATTCAATTGTTAATGCTCCATTCCTAACATCCCCTAATTTTCTTAACCCATTTACATTATATACTTTTTCATCAAATACATCATATGCAGTTGTTTTAACATAGTTGAATGACCAACAAACAGAAGCACCAACATCATTCTTTAGTTCAAATTTACAAGGTGCATAATTGAATTACACATATATTGAAAAACAAGCATTTGTTGTTTTCAAAGCCATAAAACATTTTAGACCTTTTCTCCTAAATCCTCATACGAAAATCATAGTTCCATTTTCTACAGTAAAACAACTTTTGATGCAGAAAGAATTAGGATAAAAAAGAGCTAACTGGGTAACCACATTGCAAGAATATGATGTAGAAATAAAACCCTCTAAAATCATTAGAGGACAAGGTTTTTGCAGAATGCTTGCAGGAGCATCACGTCCACCATGGGAAGAAGATTCAGGTAATGTGAAAATATCAGAGGTAAGCCTCAATGATTCAAATTCACAATATTTTTATCTTATATTTTATTTAAGAAATGGATATGCTCCAAATCATCTCAGTTATAAGACAAAAAGAGCTCTCAGACTAAAAGCTAAACAATATGAGTTAGTCAAAGATGTGTTATTTAGAAGAAATTTTGATTTTGTACTTCTAAGATGCCTAGAAAAATCTGAAGCAGATAAAGTCTTGCAAGAACTCCATGATGGACCAACTGGAGGACATTTTGGAGGAAATACAACAGCACATAAAATCCTGCATGCAGGTTACTATTGGCCTACACTTTTCAGAGATGCTCATGAATATTCAAGGAGATGTAAATTATGTCAAAGCACATCTGGAAAACAAAGAAAACTGACATGCCCATTACAACCAGTCAATATTGAACAACCATTTGAGAAATGGGGCTTAGATATAATTGGTGAGATCGTTCCTAACTCTTCCAAATAGCATAGATATATTCTTACAGCTACAGATTACTTTACCAAATGGGTGGAAGAAATTCCATTAAAAGTAGCTAATTCAGAAAATATCATTGATTTCATCGATCAAAATATCATAACCAGGTTTGGTTTACCTACTGCTTTGATGTTTGATAATGCATCTTATTTTTCTGGAACTACTATGATATATTTTGCAATTAAAAGAGGTTTCAAATTAAAATATTCTACAAATTATTACCCACAAGGAAATGGTTTAGCAGAATCAACAAACCAAAATTTGATTAGAATAATCAAAAGAACTGTTGATCAGAATCAAAGAAATTGGCATAAGTCATTAATTTTCGCTCTTTGAGTAGATCGAATAACTCAAAAAGCTTCTATTGGTACTTCACCATTTAATCTTGTATATGGAAAAGAAGCTATTCTTCCCACCAATGTAGCTATTCCATCTCTTTCCTTAGTACAATTTATTGATGAAATTCCTACTTCTTCTTTACAATTCAGACAAGCTCAAATTCTTAAGTTAGAAGAAGAAAGAGAAAAATCCAAACAAACTCATATTCATCATCAACAAATAATAAAAGCCTCATTTAATTCAACTTTTGTCATTCCAAAACAATTTCAAATTGGTGATTTGGTATTGAAATGGGACAAAGCGCATGAGGAAAAAGGTAAACACACGAAGTTTCAAAAACTTTGACTAGGTCCATTTCAAATAATTGAAGAAATAGGCCCATCAATATTTCTATTACAAGATTTATCAGGAAAAAAGGATTCTTTGCGTGTTAATGGGTAGATTTTAAAAAAATATTTCTCATAGGAGGTAACCCCTTCTATCTTTGTATATTAGAGTCTTTTGTTTTTCTTGTAAAAATAAAAAGTTGCTTAGTACCGATATTTGGCCTTTCAAAACAAATCTCAGATGACTTTCTTTTGATTTCTTCTTTTCACTTATAAAAAATGAAAATGTTAAGGAAGGAAAATCGAAAGATTTAGAGAAACGGATTGATTTTATCTTTCTGAAAAAATGAAATTTCAATAAAACAATTATTCTTTGATGAACTCTCATTTTTATATAGCATGAATATTCTTTTTTATCAGTCAAGAAAAGAAACTTTAAAATAGTAAAAAAAAACTTTTTTACAAAAAAACAATCTAAAACTCGACATTATCATCCAAAATCTTAAAAAGAGCTACGATGCATCCCATTCGGAAAATCTTATAAATTTTCAAAAGGAATTCAAAGGAAAATAAAGAGATATGATTAGAAGAAAAACTTAAAAGATAATAAGTCTCATCACGAGCTTGTTTACCATGTTCATAAAGAAATAGTTAAACTGACATTACTAATATTGTCCACCAAAAAAGTGTAATGACTTGAGATTATATAAAAAAACAAGGGGTCTCATTAAGAGCCAACTTGATCAGTTTAATTACTATTTGTGAATGGCATTGTCATTATTTGGTTACCAAGCCAAGACAATGGATTTTAAGTAAAAAAAAATATATAAAAGAAAGTTCTCAGAAATTAGAATTTACTTATGAAAATTATGAGAAGTATTGGATGGGAGAATGGATCATAGCTGGGTAAAAAGTAACCCTGCCAAAAGCTTAAAATTTCCTATTGGAACAGAGGCTCTATCTGTGATAAAAGAGTAAATTTATATAAAGTTGATCTGTAAAGGTTATTTAATTTATCCTTTTAAACTGAGTAAGGACTGATATAGATTTTCATACTTATATCTTTAAAGAGGAATTATTCTAAATAGTGAATAAAAGAAATTTTCATTATTTAGCAAAGATATTATTTATTTGAAATTTCATTCCTTTAACTATTTTATTTTCAAAAAGGTTTAGAAATTTCAAAAAAAATTATCAGAGACATCTGGTTCACCCAAGTGAATCGCCAACTGTTGTGCTATACAACAACCCCCCATTTATTTCATAAATATGGACCCTTTAAAATAAATAGGAAATTATTTTTATAATTTCCTAAAATAAAAAACTTAGGAAATACATTTTATGTTTTTGCCTTAAAGAACATCGCATATTACATATTTTATTTCAAAAAGGAACCATAAAATGTAAAATATGCGAATTGCGAAATGCGCTAAAAGCCTCTCCGAAGATATAATTTAAAAACCTTGTAAAAAACCTCAATCATCGTCATATTTGTTTTCTTTTTGCATCGCACTTTACTTAATCAATAAAGCTTTAAGAGGAAAATTATATAAGTTGTGATACCCATGGACCCGACAAGCAAATAAACCAAGAAATATAAATTCTTTCAGCTATTGCGGTCACTTCAAGTTTTTCGCAATTCGTATTGTGCGTAACTTATAATATACACTCAAAACGTTATCCCATAAAAGTTGTGATCTGCGATTTGCGCAGATCGCATTTCGCAGCCTTTAAGGGTCAAGTATCACGAAATATTATAAGGAATGATTGCAATTTGCGTATTAAATGAATTCAGCGTGTGAAACAGCTTGTGTCATATCAAATGGAATTTAAGATCTTAACGGCTTTAAAACGATTGATAGATCTTACGTGTGAAGCCATGTGAAATATTAAATTAGAAATTATGAAAGATGATTGATAGATTGGTATCTTCTCGCGTGTGTTTGAAGTAAATGATTGATTTACTCTTGTGATACTCCTTATTTGTAAAATTCACTTTGCTTTCAGGAAACCAATTAACAGGTTAAAGAAGATCAAAATGAGCAAAAGGGGCAAAGAAATTTCTCAAGCGTTGTCCAGAGAAGACACAGATATGTCTCCATTATTTTCAGATACCATCTACAACAAAGACTGTGGCAGTTTGACGTGGGAGGCAATGTATAAAATCTTCGAAGATGAAGGACCAAGGGTGATAAACAAAGTTTCTGCAACAAACACTACTTATACCTCTGATGCAACCGTTTTTGACGTTGCATGCTCATACATTCGCAGGATAGCTGCGAGACCAAAGATTCTCCCTTATACAAACATGGTTAAGTGGGCAATTGACCACTTAAACATTGAAGATAGAATGTTCAAGAATTCGAGAGGAGAAACTATAGGTTCTTTCAAAGCAGAGGATTTAGCATCATCGTATCATCTACCAACCCTGCAACAGAAATACGAAAATAAATATGTGCATAATTTCAAAGGAAAACATCCATATCTTATCAAAGTCATCCATGAATGGAAGGACAATGAGGGGAAATTGAAGCATGATAAGTTCGGTACATACCCAATTTCACAAATTCCTAATCCTTATTTTTATGTCGCTGGTATTTTATGTAGAATATTTTCCAAGCCTGATAGCACTAGATTCTCAAGAGATTAGATTCCCCTAATTGACGCAATCGTCAATTCATCTATCTTAAATTGGGTAGACATTTTATCCAATTACCTAGTCAAGCATATAATTGAATATAGGAGTAAAAGAAGTGTTTCATTTAAAGAAATACCTACTTTTTATATGTCTGCCTATGTCATGGATTCTCTCTATTTTACTTCTAATTTTCCTACCATGGGTTGGAAATGGACTACCATGGACCCTACCCTGATTCACATCTACCATAAAGAACTCTGGGATTCAAAGTTCCACTTACACTTCTATAAAATATGTTATGGAGTCATATTGCCCATACATCAAATGATTTTCAACAAAAGAGCTCCTAGGGTTTCTGAAGAAGCCAATGTAGATATTCTTCCAGTATCTAGATGGTTTGTTGGAGAAAAGTTTACATATATTAGAGTATTTGGGAGTTATGCTTCTCCCCATGTTTTACCTTACTATGTTCCCGATAAATTACTTGCAAAAGAAATAGCCTATTAGCTTGTCAATGGTGTCACGAAGTAGCTGAAGGATGGTAAAAAGGCTATTTGGCCTAATTTCCCTCTACAGTGCGGCACCTTTGCTCTGGCTAATATCGGCCATACTTACAAAGAGGTTCCCAAGATTCAATTATTGAAATTGGCATTTATGCCAGGAAGATTATATGATCCCAATGATGTGATTAAAAATTACATCACAGAGCTTAAAATGAAGCCTTTTGTAAAGGAAGAAGATGGATTTGATGACGTCTTCCAGGGCATGGAAAATTTCTATGATATTACCAAGTATGTTTCTAGTCAACTAAGTCAAGAGGATGTTGAAGCTTTTCAAGAATACAGGAACAAGAGACTAGAAAGCGTTCCTTTGAATTTGTTAACTATTGAAGATGAAAAACATACTCCAAGTGTTAGTCTGGATGATGAAATGAAAGATATATCTGAAAATGAATTAGGTCAATCGCAGTAGTAGTCTGATAACTCGGATCAATCTGAAAAAGAATCCGAATCTAAGAAAGAAAACTCAGAAAAGAAAATTGACCAAGTTATTCAAGAGATAGAAATGTTGGAGAAAACAAGAAATAATGGGATAGAATCAAATTCGGAAATAGTTCAACACAGTCATAGCATGCTAGATCAGTCCAAGTCATCACAAGAAAAAGATCTTATTAATTAATGGGAAGAATTTTCCAAAGCAATAAAAACTCCCAAAGAAAATCCCAATACTGAAAAAGAAACAAGTTTCCAAACACCATAACCCTCATAGAAAATAGTTGAGACTGTCAATCCGCTACAAAGAGTTCCAACAATGCATGAAAAATAAATCATACCGGCCTACCCTACAGATTAGATAGTTTTACAGATTGAAGATATTCCTTCATTAGATATTTTCTATAGTCCCAGTTACAAGGCTCTAGTTAAAATAAATAAAAGAAGAAGGATTGATGAAACAAATCCAAACCAATGGATGAATCAGTTTATGTACTATGGAATGATTCCTCAGATGATCCCACTGAACATCTAACCAAATTATCACAATATGAAGGGGCATATGCTACCGCTACTATTGATAAATCTACTGAGGTTAGAGTATTGTTGAAACAAAAGGAAGCTAGAGTACAAGAATTAGAACAGCTGTTGAATGAAGAGAAAGCCAAGTCTATTGAGAAAATCAAAATAAGCACAGCCCAATTTCATGAAGATATTGAAAGCCTCAAATTGAAGTATCAAACAGAGCCTAATGAAAAGCAAGCACATCTAGAAATAGAAATGGCTAAGTTACAGAGTCAACCACAATTAGAAAAAATCATCAAAGAAGCACTTGATGTAAACACCATGCTAAAGAAAGAACAAGAAGTGTTTTGTCAACAATATTCCATGATTGATTCTTATTGTGATTCCATTAAAATAATGATTCAGCAAATAGCAATTCAAAAAATGGCAAGTTTCAGATACAGGAAAGCAAGCTAATCTACCACAAATAGATAAGCTTCACAAAGAACTGTTATTCGCAAAATGGGGAGCACAAATTAATCAAGCAGAGAAAGTAGTGACTAAGAAGTCCAAGAAATGAAATGAGATTGTTTAGTCTATATGTGAGAAATTGTTTAAGACAGAACTTCTTGAGGAAAACACGCCTGATGTGTTTTCAAAAACAAGTGAAGTAGAAATAAAGTGGAGACAGAGAGCAGATACAAAAGAGGAAATGATGAAAAAAGTTAATAAGTTTGATCAGGAAAATTACTGGAATTTTCTGATCAAACCTTACCATCAACATCAAACTCTTCAGTCTCTTACAGATTTAGCAAAAATATCTCAGTCAGTAATCTCAAATTCTATTTTCAAGGGACAGATTCGATCACGGATATTACAGCCAACTCAGCTCAAAGCAATGTTAGATATTTTCCAACTTCCTGATCACATTCAGAAAGAAGGGCAGGATTCACAAAATCATGATTGTTAGTTTATTTCCCTAGATTGTTGTTTAAGTTAAGCTTTTAGAGGAAGGTTGTTTGAAACCTCCTCTATATTTTTGTAATAATTTAATTTTAGTTTATAGTTATTTTAGTATTTAAACCCTTCTCATGCATTTAGCGAAAGGTCCAGAAATTTGTCGAAAACATTTGCAAAGAATGCACTATTGTAAGTTTGTGAGTGCTTTGATGAATTAATGGAACATATTCTAGTATCTTTTAGCAATTAAAGCTGTTTAGCTGATGTTGCACTATTGTACTCTTTAAATCGCTTGAAAGTGGGAAGGAACAGATTCATTGTTGTCAATTTACAGAGTAGAACTTCATACATATGGTACTTCTATTCACTTGTATTAAGTCTTATCTCTTAAATTGATAGTTATCTTTTTATTGCATTATATATTTGAAAAGTTATCATATATAAATATTACATGCACTTTTGTTCTAATATTTAGCCATGGTTTCTTATTGAATATGTAATCACATTGGAAAATGCGATATGTTTTACACAATTCTTCTATGCAAACAATTTTGTTGGAAGAATCATTTTACATAATTTTCATCTCTTTCGATTGTTAAATGATCTATATTACTAATAATTGAAGGATATCATTTTAGATCGCACAAAGGAATAACACCCCGGGTATATATTAGATTAATTACTTAGATAGATTCATATAGATTAAAATCATTATCCATTTGCATGTCATATTCACAAACACCCTCATAAAACATCCTTATTAGGAAACTGGTCCCATTATCCCCAGTCGGAGCCACTATACCAAACGGAAAAGGAGCTGCTTTAAGGTCCGAACCGGGTGGTTTTCCCCCATGTTTTGGCTACAAAATTCTGAGGCCTCAACAGAATTGTATAATGAAGCTTCTAGGAATGAAATAAAATTGTGTGGAGAAAGAAAGGAATAAATCGTGAGAAGTACAACCATTATAAGAGGCAGTCAAACATCCAAGGAATCCAAGAAGACTTGACTAGGAAATCTCCTAGGAAGAAATGAAGACTCTGATGGAAGTATGGAAAATATGGAGACCCTTGAAAATACATATATTTAGAAGATGTGTCAAATCTGTATGAAGGATGTTGATACCTACAAGAAGATATCTTGGTGAAATATCATCACTAAGGTAATTTTTTATTTAGATTTTCTTATTTATAATTTAATAATATTTGGATGAGCTTATGCAAAGCTGCCAAAGGGAATTATATTTCTTCCACAAGTTGATAACCATATGGAAGAATAGAAGATCCTTGGAATAAATATGGTTCAAAAGAAAGCAGCATGACATGAAGCTAGACCAGGTGAGAAGACTAATGGATCAATTTCTGATAGAATACATGACTTGTGGATGAAAGTGATGGATGATTTATTCCCTATGAAATGATCCCAAAGATGAATACTCCTCAGCAAAGAAGAAATTCATGACATCGAAGAAAGGATTTCTTCATGAGAAGCTGGGTGTTTTCATCATTTCTGTTGCAGGTCCCTCATTAAGAGGGAGCCTGGTAATAAGTTTCTTGCTTGGAAGAAACTTGGTAATTCCTAAGCCGAGAGGTAGCTTAGGTACATTCCTCTGTGGAATATGTACTCCCTATTTGAGAGGGAGAGATAGACACACCATTCTGGTCTTCACCTGGGAAGACATAATGGAGGATTGGGTAATGATATGGAATACGGTATTCTTGAGTATGTATCAGGGAATCCAAGATAAAATTAGTCATGTAAGGACCGATATTATTTAAGGATTGGGAATACAAGATAAGAATAGTCATGGACATACCTTGAGTGAACTCGAGTGGGGTAAGATCTAAGAGAGGCAATGATGAAGGTGTTTATTCATCATTGGTATTTCCAGCATTGGAGCTCAAATATCTCGTGTAGAGATGGAGTTGTTAGTCAAGGCCTTGCACTATGACAATGCTGGTTGATATGATGCTATACAAATTGGATTACCAATCTTATTCTTCTTATGAGATTCTTTAGATTGAGAGTGACCATGTACCATTATGAATACCTCCCTAGTTAAGAGGGAGTGTTTAAAAGTGTAACTAGGTTTGATCTTCATAATGACTTGTAATTATGAATTTATGTAATGAACAGAAAACGATAATAAAATGTATTTTGTATTACTTGCCTCATGGGTTTCATGAGAAAGGAGTTTTTATTATAGGTCAAAGACTTCTTCTTGATGTCTTCAGGAGTTTGTCATCTTGTCATAAATATAATTTAGAGTCATGTATATGAAGTTATGTTACACTTGTAAAATCCAAATTATTGATGTAAAGTGTATGCTCCAAGACCTTGTCACGGTGCTCCAAAGCAGTCAGCTCAAGTATGTTGTATATACTCCTTGAAGAAGTCAGCTTATCCTCCTAGATCATGTCGGCCTAGAGGCAGAGAGAAAGTCACTATATAAGAGGGATTGTGGCCTCATTGTAGCAACAATATTTTGGTCATATATTTGACAAGTCTGAAACATAAGTGTGAGGACAAGTCTATAATAAAAGTGCGAAGGCAGTAACTTTAATTGGAGCGAAGTAGGAGGCAGCTCAACGAAGGAATAAGGATCTTGATACATCTTTGTTTTGGGTCAATACTCCTCTCGCATATCTCAGAAAAGGGCCGAGTATTTCTTCAGTGTCAAGAAAGGCACCTAGAGTGCATCTACAATTCGGTCTTGAGATAAAAGGATTCATATATATATATATATCGGTCTTGGGTCAGCAAATCTCAGAAAGTAACCCAAAGGTGACTATTGTAAGAAGGAAGAGTACTACAACATGAACAAAGGTTCAATCTTGGAATTTAGAGATATCTAAAGGGTGTTGGAATTAGGTCAAGAAGGAGACTCTAGAAGTCCAAGGATAATATTGGAGAAAGAGAAGAAAAGAAGGACTATGTTTAGCGTTAGTAACCTAGTTTTCCTAGTACTAGTGTAGAGTAGTGTAAAAAAGAGGGATCATCTAGAGAAGCCAAGAAGAGTAGTGGAAAAGGTCTTGGGATTATACTGGTGTCAAGGGTTTGTGCCATGTTCTTAGTACTCATCAATTGATGATCTATAAGAAGAATTATTATCAGGTTTTCCTATCAAGGGGGAGAGGTTTTGGCCCTGGCTTGAAAGCCTAAATATTTGTGTATCTTGTGCATTTGATAATTGACTTGATGAAGAACGTAATAATCGAACGAATATAATATCTAAGTGAAAGAAGCATAACGAAATCACAAGTAATTACCATGAAAGAGAATTTTTAATAAAAGTCCTAATTTCTCAACATAGGAGGGTAGAGAGAGAGAGAGAGAGAGAGAGACGATGATGGGGGGATATATAGAGGGAGGTGGAAGAGAAAAGGAGAGAGAGGAAGGAAGAGAGAGAGGAATTGAGAGAGAGGGAGAGAGAGAAGGAGGGAAGAAGAAAGACATAGAGAGAGAAAGGTGGAGAGAGAGGACAGCGGGAGGGAAGAGAGTGAGAAGGAGGGAGAGAAGGGGAAGATAGAGATATGGAGAAGAAGAGGGAGGGAGAGAGAGAGATATAGTTATGGGTATAAAATGTGTCTGTTTAGGGGGTGAGATAGGGAGATAAAGAAGGAGATAAAAAGGGAGATATAGATATAGATGGAAGGGGGAGGGAACAAAAAATATAGAGACATATAGAGGGATGGATGGAGGGAGAGATAGATAGATTTGGAGAGGGAGAGAGATTTTGTTTGGGGGGTGAGGTAGACATAAAAAATAGGAGATATAGAGGGCGATATCGATATATATGGCAAGGGAAGAGAGAGAGAGAGAGAGAGAGAGAGGGGGGGGGGTAGAGAAGGAGATATGAAGGGAGATCGACACAGAGATGGAGGAGGGAGATAGAGGGAAGAAGAAAGATACACATAAAGACAAATACAAATGTTTTTTAGTATTATATAATATTTAACATTATAGTTGTTGATTTCTAATCCTATTTGATTGGTTGCAGTGGATGCATTGATTTTAGCGTAAATGTTTATTTCTAATCTTATTTGATTTTTTGCGCTAAATGCATTGATTTCAATGTAGATGATGATTTTTTATTTGATATAACTAGATGTATGATGTACATTAATTTCAAAGTAATTATATTAAGAGTGTGCATTTATTTTAGTGTAAGCACAAAAATTGTATTGACAAAATGCAATGATTTTTGTGTTACAGTAACTAAACCATAAATAAAATATTTGAATTTTCATCTTAAATATGTTGGAATCATAGTTGTCACTACACCAAAACCTGCAAGTGTTAGTAAACACACGCATCTCCAGAGTTAGCAGATCCACGAGAGGAAGTTAAGGACATGTCCTGAAACCCATGGGAGTGCTGGTTTATCCAATGTTCAACAAGCTCCCCCCAGCAAAATTCGTGTATGATTCGAACTCGGGACCTTTGGCTTTGATACCAATTTTTGGAATCACGATTATCATTACACCAAAACCCACAGGTGTTAGTAAACAAGCACGTCGCTAGAGTTAACAGATCCATGAAAGGCAGTTAAGCACATGTCGTGAAATGCACAGGAGTG
Source organism: Pinus albicaulis (assembly GCA_034641835.2). Classification (NCBI taxonomy): domain Eukaryota; kingdom Viridiplantae; phylum Streptophyta; class Pinopsida; order Pinales; family Pinaceae; genus Pinus; species Pinus albicaulis. Next base: position 95,706,202 of record CM076569.1, on the reverse strand, counting down.
CTAGTTTATCAAATTTCCAACAATTGTTGGAAACTAGATCACTACTGAGAGGGGGGGTGAATCAGTAATGAAGACACTTATAAAATTTTCTCCAATTTATTAATCGTTTAAACCATGCATAAAATGAAACACAAAAGAAGAGAACAGAGCATTAAATATAAACATGAAACATGAAAGCGTTCAACACAAAGGACACAAATATTTCTGGTGGAAAACCCTCTCAAGGGAAAAAACCATCTGTTGTTGTTGCACTGCTCAAATATTCATTATGCTAGGTAAAATATTTACATAGAGCTACAACTAGCTACTATCAAAAAGAGAACTCTTTCTCATGCAGATCTATAAACTACCATCTGATGGAAGCCACCATGACCAACGATCCTCGCGTGGTTACTCTTGAACTATTAATCGACTCTACAGACTCCTATGTGTTGGAAGCCTCCACAACCAATGATCCTCACCCAGTTTCTTCTGAACTATCCAACTACCATTGGATTGAGAAAACTTCTCACTTATATTGAATTCATCAGGGGTCCTCCAACTCAACTCCTCTTCTCATTTCATAGATTTTAAGACTGTAATCGATAACTACTCAACATGAGCACCACAACAACATATCTTCAAGGAACACAATAAAAAACCAATCCACTCCACAAACTACAACACATCATACTTAAAAAAAACCATACTTTATGAGTTAAAAATTCAATAACTAATAAAATTTGGAGTTGTCTTTAATGCGACTTTTTGGAGTTTCCAGTGGATTTTCTGGTCGAAATCCGATGGAAAAATTTGAGGTGAAATCTTGATTTGTGTTATTTAAACTGGTTTTTTTTACTGCATATATGGATTCAACACCCTGAAAAACCCCTAGGGCACTTCGATTGTGCAGAGTTTACCCATCAAACTTATGATTTCAATGAATTCTTGTCGGATTTTAGACAAAATAGATTGGAAAAATAAATCTAACTTTTCAAAAAGTCACATTAAAGACAACTCGATAAAATTTTAAATTTGAGTCCACAATAATCTAAATGAACGTCTTTCGGATTTATCACATCATTAGGATTTGGTCGACGTTTTGAACCATCTAATGTGGTTCATCCTTAGGACAAGGTGGAGAAGCTAGTTGATCTTAATGAATAAATAGTGTGGATGCATCATTGCCTGGAAATAGCTATTGAGAACTAGTCGTTAAAAAGTAGTTGGAATTAAATTCGTTAAATAGTTATGAGGAAAAATACTAAAAATAATCGTTAAGTCAGACATATAAAATTCAATGATAATTAATTACCATGTTTCTATTTAACCATGTATACACCTTGTCTTAGGTGAAAATCTTAATGAGATGGCTTGGGATATGATAAATCTATTAGAATACTACATATGGAATATTTAGTCTTGGTAGTACTTATATAATTATTATATGTTAATAATAATGTGTGTTTTTATTACACATAATATATGAATAATGTACTTTATATTATCTTTATTTTTATTGTTAGATTGATATATAGTTGTTACATCAATATGCGTGTTTATTTTGGAATGAGTTTTTTAGAAGTTTAATTTAATTATAAAAAATTATTATGTGGATGGTAGGGATTTAACCTCCATGAAATATTCTAGAATATCCATAATAGTATACACAAGTCAAAGGTTGAGTTTTATCTCCAAAATAGTTATGTTCTTTTGCCCCTTTAATCAAATTGATTAACTAGAAAAAATGGCATATGAACAAGTGTCATATAAAGTGAGTTATAGTTTTTTGAGCATGCTGTATTGATAAGCAATGAATTCAAGCCTCAACTATCCATATCTTTAATAATGAGAAATCATAATATATTATATATTAATATATAACATATAATCTTAATATATTAATATATAATCTTATTTTTTCATTATATATTAATTGTTTTATAATTATTAAAAATAATAATTAAAAATAAAGTTAAGATTTAGTTAGTTTTTGTGATTTTTTTTAAACTACTTGAAATATATAATGAAGTATTTTGATGTTTATTATGAATTTATGCTTATAGTCATTTACCAACCATTTACTTTATATGGCTCACTTGAGGCCTCAACACCACCCCTTAATTTTTTGAGAAAAATAAAGAGACCATTTAAATTTTGCCAATATCATTTTTGGATTACTTCAACTTGCTTTATTGTGAGTGATTTTAGCTTTCCTTGATTTTTATTTTTGATTGAGCCATTACCTTTGCCTCCTTGAAAGTTTTCCAATAACATAAATGTTATTTTGTTATGACTCATAGTATTAAAATTATAATTGTGTGAAGTTTTTGGTCGTTTTCATTACATAAATAATTTGATCAATTACCAAAATTTCACTTAGACACATATATATATTATTACTAATAAATTATATTTCACTTGAAAACATGTATATTAATACAAAATAAATTATTATAAAAAATATAAATATTAATAAACATTATTATTATAATTTCACTTAGACACATATATATATTATTACTAATAAATTATATTTCACTTGAAAACATGTATATTAATACAAAATAAATTATTATAAAAAATATAAATATTAATAAACATTATTATTATTATTGATAAATTATAAAACCAAAAAAATGTTATGTGTAAATATATAATGAAATTATATGATATATTATAAAAAATATATTGTAAACACATTATAAACCAAACAGGTATACAATATTATATCATAATATAACTTCCCCCACACACATAATGAATCATGACCGTTATATTTCACATCGAGCTCTATGATATGTGATAATAAAATCTTACTATATAATATATGACGCATATTATATATAAGTATGAAGCTGTATATTTAGTATGGGGAATAGTTTGGACGGTAGCTTTTTTTTGTCGAAATTTGGTAAACTAAAATTCAAAAAATCAATATACGATGCATATTATATATAAGTATGAAGTTGTCTACTTAGCATGTGGAATAGTTTGGACGGTAGTTTTTTTGCCGAAATCTAGTAAATTAAAATTCAAAAAATCAAGTAGTTGCAGTGTTTGGAATCCATTTTTAATAGTGGAAATGGATTCATCGCTATCAAAAACCTTTAGAGCACCCAAAATATTGAAGTTTAACAACTGAAAACAAGATTCTAATAAAATCTTTGGCGGATTTTTTCAAAATGTCTGCCAGATTCTAGGCCATTTTGCTCCTTTTTTAAACTAGGAGTATAAGTATACCCAAACTACCGTGTAAAATCATTACACTGGTAGGGGGCCTACTGCATATAGATTACCATAAATCCATCTAACGGTTCATTCATATCTCTGGAGATTTAACCTTTGTAGGTAAGGGTCCACAATACCATATCAATCCAATATAATGGAGTTGTTTTTAATAAAAAATTTTGAAATTTTTGGTAGATTTTTTATGGTAGTGATTTAGCAAAAAAAATTAATGTGAAATTTTGATTTATGTTATTTAAACTGGTTTTTTTATTATATATATATTTTTTTTCAGAAGAAACAAATGCTGATTATATTATAATATATATCAGTACATTTTCAAATAACATTCTCAGCTGAAGAGAAAAGCGAGAGTTCAGACATATAGCCACAATATGTACTGCTCATTAAATGAAAGTATAAAACACCGGAGAGCAGAAAACTGGCTACCACATTTTGGTTTTTTTATTATATATAAATTCAATCTTCTGAAAAACTTTAAAAACATTTAAATCGTACAAAATTTACTAATTTCAATAAATTCATACCAAATTTTAAAAATAAAAAATAAATCAAATCAAATCGTCACATTCAAAACAATTAAAAAATTTAACTCGTCCCGCTTTGACTAAGTGAGTCCCGCCTTTTCAAATCGCGAAGGAGTTTTATCTTATCACAAAGTTTCTGGGGCGCGGTTCCGGGGGGTCAAAAATTTTCCAACCCAGCACAAGGATTGATCAAACCACGCAAGCACCTGGGTGGGGCCGGATGGTTCATATGAGTTTAATTCAAGTGAGTTTGTTATATGGTTTTTAAACTTTATATTACAATCCATATTGTTTTTAAACTTTATTTTAAGTCAGCGGGTCAAAATTTTATTGCAAAGCCCCTCCACCATGGTTCCTCACATAATACATTAAAACATTTTAAACACACTTCATGTTCAACTCAACCAAAGAATGTAACACTTATATTTTTTAAATTTAACCAATAAACAAAATGTGGCTACCATATGCCAAATTATCCATGAATAGTTACAAAATCTCATTTGCTAGAGGTCATATCTTCAGATTTAGGGCCTGAAATGAGACTTAGGATGGTTCACTGGAAATATAAATTAGAGGAGAACAATCTAAAAATATCTATTTAGCTAAATATAAAAATTAATCACCCAAAATATTCAATTAATTGAGTTTCCTGAGTGAGTCTTTAGAAAAAAATGTTTTGTTGTTGGGATTTCATCTTCAGATTATTTAATACAACAACATGAAACAATTTGGAGTATTTAGATTTATTAATTAATTTAATTGATTTTTTCATAAAATGATTAGTTTCAAATTTTTTTAATTATGGGTTTTACTTGTAATTTTAATATGTTTTTAATCATAATTTTATCAATATTGTGGAGAGCTTCAGAGGGAAATTACATCTTGGAGCTTTATACTTCTGGATTGGAGCCATAAGGTAAAGGAAGGGGAATTTTCAAGCTCTTAATATCAAAAAAATAATTTTTCTTTTAAATGTTTTGAAACAACTTTTTATTTAGTAATTAAATCTAATGATTATAAAAAAGAGGTCTATAAATGTGATAAGGGTTCCAATTTCTGCAAAAGAGAGTCTTTTTCACTAATGTAGGAGACTTTTCTTAGAGGAGATTGGCTACTTGCTAGATATTTAAAGAGATATGTTACAGTTTAAAGAATTTCATGCTATCATAAAATTTCTTTAAATCTCATGTATTCTGAAAGCTCTTAATCAGAGATGAAACTCTTGTACAATATTGTCTACGTTAATGTTCAGTTGATGACCTTATTTCATATTCAATTTTGATTCAATATTTTCTCTAGATAAGTTTTCAATATATGGTTTTGCACTGTTGTTAATTCCATGTGATTGTATACTTATTTAAACTATTGGAAAGTTGCTTTTCTCAATTAAGGCCAAGAAATCATTTATGCCTTGTTAAACAAGTAGGGAAAATTTTATGGGCTAATATTTGTAAGTGGACTAATTTTCCATGTCTTTTTAGAAAAAATGTGAAAATTCCAAGTCCTAGATCTCGAATCCTACTGCAGCAAACTAAATTAGTTCTCCTATTTGTAAATTATATTAACAAGTTATTTTGCAGATTACTTCTGAAAACATTGAAGCAATTACGGAAGCAACCTTCACTTAATTAATTTAGATGTGGAAACAGGAAACTCAGAAAAAGAAATAAAAAACACAAGACACCCATATTTTTGGAAAAATGTCCTCGGAAAAACCCAATGTATGACCGATGCAACAAATTTGAAGGTTTTATTATTAAGAAACAATTATATCTGAATACCTATCGGATTTTCTCACCAGAAAAATTAGTTACAGAGAATATTGACAGAGAAAAATAGTGAGTTTACCTTACTCTACAAATCTTGATTGATCAGGTAGCTGAACTGACAAAACCCCAACACCCTCTGAGTAATAGTTGTGTAGGCCTGCGTGAGGACTACTATGGAATTGTGCCACCTCCTCTGCGTGATGTTTCAACCCTTAGGAAACTCGATCCCAGCCCTTCCGACTCAGAATCTCCATTTCCCAGTTGAAACTCAGACTTCTGCTAAGAAAATGTGTTGCCTCTATGTGTGGCCCTGCATCACCCCTTATGGGTGTCGCGTCACCCTCTCTGGGATCTGCACTGCTTCCTGTTCATCTTTCTCTACCTCTAATTTGATGATCCTTGGCCCTGAAGAAGATCTTCCTGCCAAAATTGTCTTTGTCCCTCAACTGCATTGAAGAATCACTTAGATCGAAGTTTTCCTCTGAAAACTGCTCCATCAGAAAATTTGATCACTAGATCCTCTTGGTGTATTTTACATATGACCCTCAAGCCTTCCTTTATAGTCTTCTTGTTGAGACTTCAATGGCCGAGATTAGATCTCTAATCAACGAATAAGATTACATTTAGACTTGATCTGCTTTTTCTAGAAGTTTCACCCAGAGTTTAAATTAATATCCATTAATTATTTTAATTTCCTAAGTTAGACTTAGGGTCCTCATTAAAAATAATTAATTTATCAAATAAAACTGTTTCTGGGTGGAGTTTCCTAAAACAATTTTTGGGTTATCTGTAATGCATGTACTAAGCCTCTCCACAAAGTTTGAGACTTAGAGCACATCCGATGCTACCCAAAATCAACACTCCCTCTTAGCAAGGAATGTGCTTTAACAAATATGCCATGCTACACACTGCTTTGACTTTGAAGCATCTCCCTCTACACTACTGATGTCTGACATATTGTCCGCCAACAACTGCACTGATGCTGACTCTGCCACGATCAACACTGCAAATCCAACTCAAATGTTGCATTTGCTTCTAGGACTGCCACTGCTAACTCTGCACTGCAACTTAGCTGCTAAGAGAAGCAACTAAAAAACATCCAAAATTCTAAATAAGTGTTCAAGATGCATATCGATGCTAAAACATTGACTGCTGCTATTCCCAAGTTGTCCCTCTCAAGCACTGTGATGCTGCTCCTCTGCATTGCGTCTCTTTGTGCTACTGCAACTCTGCTCTGCATTGCTCAGATTTAGCTATGCTAACCACTGCATCTGTCATTTATGTGCTCCTCTACACCATCAAAAAACTACTCCATCCTACTATTGTTGATCTTGGGCACCCATAGCAAGGCCATGATCCAAGAGATGGACTCCTCAAGAATCCTTCCCAACCAAAGTTCTTGCGAACTTACAGCTCACTGTCACCCCATATCCCTCCTAGAGACGCGTGACCACTCATGGCGTACCCATCCTCATTGATCTTCACGGTTGCAGCCTTCAGATTGTGCTTCTTGTCCTTGTTCTTTTTATTCAAAGGACACTGGGTAGTTTAGTGACCAAGTTCACCACACCTTAAGCACTTAATCTTCGAGATGTCTTTCTTACGTCTTCACTGCTCCTGCTATCCTTTGGATGAAAGGGCTACATTTTCCTCCTCCTCCTTCAACTTTGACCCGCTACCACTTTTTCCATCAAGTTTACACTTTACAAAGTCCCTCCTTAGCTCTTCTTGCTGAAGAGTAGCCCGCATCTCTTCCCAGCCTGGAAAGGTTCTCTACCTAGGATACTTTGGATGAACACCTACCAATCTTCAGTGACTGCTTTAAGAGTTAGTCTCACCATTGTTGTAGGAGAAGGGGTAGACCCCACAACTTCCAATTGATCATTTATCTCTTGAAGTCTAGTGAGGAACAAAATAATTCTCTCCCCTCTCTACATCTATTCCATCCTTAGTTGCTGCTCTAAGTAGATCTTCCGATGCTTGGAAGATACTTCATAAAAAATTGTCAAGTCTTCCCACGTTTGCCTATCAGTGTCCTTGATGGCTATATGGGACACGATGTGATCTTTGACTCCATCAAGGAGCAGCTTTTGGCCTTTCCCATGCCGGATGTGTACTTCTTCAACATATTTGGATCTACAGGGACAACTACCATACTCATCACAAAGAGCTTGATATTGTATTCATCTAGAAGGCATTGAATCTGCTCCTTCCATATTACATAGTTGGAGGCTCCCTCCAACCGGTACTGAATCTCTAAGCCCATGAGCTGCCATGGCCATCAAGAATGTCAAATATGTTCCTCTTCTTCCCTTGCAACATTGGACATAATTACGCACTCCTAGTTGGAGCTTGTAGATCTACCACCAGGATTTTCTGCTTAGATCTCAGAAAATAGATTTCCCTGGCTAGGGACTCCCCAAGGAAGAAAATTCCCTCACTGTGTTGATTCTTCCTTTTCTGACGAATTTTCGCCCGTCAAACAAATCTTCCTGCAAAAACTGAATCCCACCAGATCTGTACTGAGGCTCTGCATTTCTCCCTTTGAGTCGAAAAAATCCCTATATGGAAGTCTTTCCTCTCTATCGACTCACTTAGAGAGAGACTTTCCTGGAAATTTCAGCCCTTCTCGCCTGTACTGCGCAATCCCTCTAGGGATTCGAATTTCTTCTTTCTACATCTCTTCAACCTTTTTCTAGACGTTGGATATGTTCTTCCCGTTTCAAAATCAACGCTTTGATACCATGTGAAAATTCCAAGTCCTAGATATGGAGTCCTACAACAAAAAATTGAATTATTTCTCCTACTTGTTAATTACATTAACAATTTATTTTGCAGATTACTTATGAAAACATTGAAGAAATTAATGAAGAAGCCTTCACTTAATTAATTTAGACATGGAAATATGAAACTAAGAAAAATAAATAACACACACAGGACGTCGTTATTTTTGGACAAACGTCCCCGGAAAAACCTAATGTGGGAAAACTGGTGCAACAGATTTGAGGGTTTTATTATTAAGCAGTAGATTTGAGGGTTTTATTATCAAGAAACAGGTATATCAGAATAAACAAGGCCAATTTATTTTAAGTGTTCATTATTATATCAATTGGAAAGAGTAAATATAATTTGTTCATCTTTTTATATGTGCAAAACATATAAAAACTATGTAATATCCCCAACGATTGACCTGGTTTGACTAAACAATAATAAAATAATAAATAGATAAATAAATAAGCAGCATTGGCCCATGCTTTTTGTTTTTGGCCACATGGAGCTTTATACTTCTGGATTGGAGCCATAAGGTAAAGGAAGCGGAATTTTCAAGCTCTTAATATCAAAAAAATAATTTTTCTTTTAAATGTTTTGAAACAACTTTTTATTTAGTAATTAAATCTAATGATTATAAAAAAGAGGTCTATAAATGTGATAAGGGTTCCAATTTCTGCAAAAGAGAGTCTTTTTCACTAATGTAGGAGACTTTTCTTAGAGGAGATTGGCTACTTGCTAGATATTTAAAGAGATATGTTACAGTTTAAAGAATTTCATGCTATCATAAAATTTCTTTAAATCTCATGTATTCTGAAAGCTCTTAATCAGAGATGAAACTCTTGTACAATATTGTCTACGTTAATGTTCAGTTGATGACCTTATTTTATATTCAATTTTGATTCAATATTTTCTCTAGATAAGTTTTCAATATATGGTTTTGCACTGTTGTTAATTCCATGTGATTGTATACTTATTTAAACTATTGGAAAGTTGCTTTTCTCAATTAAGGCCAAGAAATCATTTATGCCTTGTTAAACAAGTAGGGAAAATTTTATGGGCTAATATTTGTAAGTGGAATAATTTTCCATGTCTTTTTAGAAAAAATCTGAAAATTCCAAGTCCTAGATCTCGAATCCTACTGCAGCAAACTAAATTAGTTCTCCTATTTGTAAATTATATTAACAAGTTATTTTGCAGATTACTTCTGAAAACATTGAAGCAATTACTGAAGCAACCTTCACTTAATTAATTTAGATGTGGAAACAGGAAACTCAGAAAAAGAAATAAAAAACACAAGACACCCATATTTTTGGAAAAATGTCCTCGGAAAAACCCAATGTAGGACCGATGCAACAAATTTGAAGGTTTTATTATTAAGAAAAAATTATATCTGAATACCTATCAGATTTTCTCACCAGACAAATTAGTTACAGAGAATATTGACAGAGAAAAATAGTGAGTTTACCTTACTCTACAAATCTCGATTGATCAGGTAGTTGAACTGACAAAACCCCAACACCCTCTGAGCAATAGTTGCGTAGGCCTGCGTGAGGACTACTATGGAATTGCGCCACCTCCTCTGCGTGATGTTTCAACCCTTAGGAAACTCGATCATAGCCCTTCCGACTCAGAATCTCCATTTCCCAGTTGAAACTCGGACTTCTGCTAAGAAAATGTATTGCCTCTGTGTGTGGCCCTGCGTCACCCCTTATGGGTGTCGCGTCACCCTCTCTGGGATCTGCACTGCTTCCTGTTCATCTTTCTCTACCTCTAATTTGATGATCCTTGGCCCTGAAGAAGATCCTCCTGCCAAAATTGTCTTTGTCCCTCAACTGCATTGAAGAATCACTTAGATCGAAGTTTTCCTCTAAAAACTGCTCCATTAGAAAATTCGATCACTAGATCCTCTTGGTGTATTTTACATATGACCCTCAAGCCTTCCTTTATAGTCTTCTTGTTGAGACTTCAATGGCCGAGATTAGATCTCTAATCAAAAAATAAGATTACATTTAGACTTGATCTGCTTTTTCTAGAAGTTTCACCCAAAGTTTAAATTAATATCCATTAATTATTTTAATTTCCTAAGTTAGACTTAGGGTCCTCATTAAAAATAATTAATTTATCAAATAAAACTGTTTCTGGGTGGAGTTTCCTAAAACAATTTTTGGGTTATCTGTAATGCATGTACTAAGCCTCTCCACAAAGTTTGAGACTTAGAGCACATCCGATGCTACCCAAAATCAACACTCCCTCTTAGCGAGGAATGTGCTCTAACAAATATGCTATCCTACACACTGCTTTGACTTTGAAGCATCTCCCTCTGCACTACTGATGTCTAACATATTTTCCGCCAACAACTGCACTGATGCTGACTCTGCCACGATCAACACTACAAATCCCACTCAAATGTTGCATTTGCTTCTAGGACTGTCGCTGCTAACTCTACACTGCAACTTAGCTGCTAAGAGAAGCAACTAAAAAACATCCAAAATTATAAATAAGTGTTCAAGATGCATATCGATGCTAAAACATTGACTGCTGCTATTCCCAAGTTGTCCCTCTCAAGCACTGCGATGCTGCTCCTCTGCATTGCGTCTCTTTGTGTTGTTGCAACTCTGCTCTGCATTGCTCAGATGTATCTATGCTAACCACTGCATCTGTCATTTCTGCGCTCCTCTACACCATCAAAAAACTACTCCATCCTACTATTGTTGATCTTGGGCACCCATAGCAAGGCCATGATCCAAGAGATGGACTCCTCAAGGATCCTTCCCAACCAAATTTCTTGCGAACTTACAGCTCACTGTCACCCCATATCCCTCATGGAGATGCGTGACCACTCATGGCGTACCCATCCTCATTGATCTTCGCGGTTGCAGCCTTCAGATTGTGCTTCTTGTCCTTGTTCTTTTTATTCAAAGGACACTGGGTAGTTTAGTGACCAAGTTCACCACACCTTAAGCACTTAATCTTCGAGATGTCTTTCTTACGTCTTCACTGCTCCTGCTACCCTTTGGATGAAAGGGCTACATTTTCCTCCTCCTCCTTCAACTTTGACCCGCTACCACTTTTTCCATCAAGTTTACACTTTACAAAGTCTCTCCTTAGCTCTTCTTGCTGAAGAGTAGCCCGCATCTCTTCCCAGCCTGGAAAGGTTCTCTACCTAGGATACTTTGGATGAACACCTACCAATCTTCAGTGATTGCTTTAAGAGTTAGTCTCACCATTGCTGTAGGAGAAGGGGTAGACCCCACAACTTCCAATTGATCATTTATCTCTTGAAGTCTAGTGAGGAAAAAAATAATTCTCTCCCCTCTCTACATCTATTCCATCCTTAGTTTCTGCTCTAAGTAGATCTTCCGATGCTCAAAAGATACTTCATAAAACATTGTCAAGTCTTCCCACGTTTTCCTATCAGTGTCCTTGATGGCTATATGGGACACGATGTGATCTTTGACTCCATCAAGGAGCAGCTTTTGGCCTTTCCCATGCCGGATGTGTACTTCTTCAACATATTTGGATCTACAGGGACAACTACCATACTCATCATAAAGAGCTTGATATTGTATTCATCTAGAAGGCATTGAATCTGCTCCTTCCATATTACATAGTTGGAGGCTCCCTCCAACCGGTACTGAATCTCTAAGCCCATGAGCTGCCATGGCCATCAAGAATGTCAAATCTGCTCCTCTTCTTCCCTTGCAACATTGGACATAATTACGCACTCCTAGTTGGAGCTTGTAGATCTACCACCAGGATTTGTTGCTCAGATCTCAGAAAATATATTTCCCTGGCTAGGGACTCCCCAAGGAAGAAAATTCCCTCACTATGTTGATTCTTCCTTTTCTGACGAATTTTCGCCCATCAAACAAATCTTCCTGCAAAAACTGAATCCCACCAGATCTGCACTGAGGCTCTACATTTCTCCCTTTGACTCCGAAAAATCTCGATCTGGAAGTCTTTCCTCTCTATCGACTCACTTAGAGAGAGACTTTCCTGGAAATTTCAGCCCTTCTCGCCTGTACTGTGCAATCCCTCTAGGGATTCGAATTGCTTCTTTCTACATCTCTTCAGCCTTTGTCTAGACGTTGGATATGTTCTTCCCATTTCAAAATCAACGCTTTGATACCATGTGAAAATTCCAAGTCCTAGATATGGAGTCCTACAACAAAAAATTGAATTATTTTTCCTACTTGTTAATTACATTAATAATTTATTTTGCAGATTACTTATGAAAACATTGAAGCAATTAATGAAGAATCCTTCACTTAATTAGTTTAGACATGGAAATGTGAAACTAAGAAAAATAAATAACACACACAGGACGTCGTTATTTTTGGACAAACGTCCCCGGAAAAACCTAATGTGGGAAAACTGGTGCAACAGATTTGAGGGTTTTATTATTAAGCAGCAGATTTGAGGGTTTTATTATCAAGAAACAGGTATATCTGAATAAACAAGACCAATTTATTTTAAGTGTTAATTATTATATCAATTGGAAAGAGTAAATATAATTTGTTCATCTTTTTATATGTGCAAAACATATAAAAACTATGTAATATCCCCAACGATTGACCTGGTTTGACTAAACAATAATAAAATAATAAATAGATAAATAAATAAGCGGCATTGGCCCATGGTTTTTGTTTTTGGCCACATGTAATCACTCACAGTTTCTACCAAGCATCTAGCTATAAAAGGAAGAGGAGGATCAAGAGCTAAGCATGGAATTTGATCTTTCTTCATCGATATTTAGAGATCTCAGGCGAGTTTTCAAGTTGTGAGGGTTTTCAGGTGAGACCCTTAGCCTCTCTTCGGTGGGACTTGATATCACCCTAGTGGGAAAACCCAACTTTGGTCTCCGATCACCCTAGCTGGACCAGTTTTATTTAATTTCTTTCAAAAATGGTGTGAGCATATTTTATCTATTATATCGAGGATATGGGTCTGAGATTCTATTTGCAGGTTTCTGTATAATCTGTTGGAGCGCTTCTACAGAAAGAGCAGACCCTGCTAGACTACCAGTCAAGGTGCTAATGGCGGTCTCATCCATGCAACATTATTCTGCCTCGCGAAGGTAGACCACCAGTTAGTGAACCAACAATTCCCTCTCTTGTACAATGTTCTCATATCAACACTATAATATCCCCCGAGGGCCGCATATCGCATCAATCATTTATGTCATTGAATGTAGAGAAAAGTCAAACCCCCTTGACACTGCCAATTGCAGCGAGTCGCTCTATGCGTGAGCCAAAGTGTGGGTTCATCGTGCAGAAGGGCACACTAGGGAGCAGGGTTAAGTGTGTAAAAGAGTGCACCAGGGAGCAAGATGATATTTGGCACGAAGCAGAGTTGAGCAATTTGGATGAACGCATTCCCTACATGAGAAGGGAGCCCCAATTATTTGCTATCCACACAATCTCCCCTGTTGCGACCACTGGAGTGTAGAGAGAATTCGATTAACAACCCAACAAGACCGTGGAGGATGCCAAGGCATCTGAGTGGCAGTGGGACGCACGAGAGAGGAGCTTGATGATATGCCTGTAGTTTTGGTGCATCACTGGATGGAAATCACACTTTGTAATACCTCCCTCCCCTCTTCGCGCGATTTCAGCATCCAAACACAAATAGAGGAACAATGTCGCTGCAAAACTGCATCAACAATGAGCCAGGGTCATAAAAAGATGTATGTGGTATAACTGACCCAACCTCGTCGACAATCAACTGCTTGTAATCTATGGACCAGTTGCATTAATAAAATGATATTTAGTGAAATTCTTGTGGGGATTTCCTATTTAAACATGATGATTGACATGTGATTGGAATAATTTGTTGTATTAAGCTTATTACAGTTCCATTATTTTATTATTATTACAACAATATAATTTTATCTCTCTTAAAGATTATTACAGTGGTATTAGAGTCACATTCTTGGCAAACTATGGGATGTGAAGCCAAGAAGGAGATGCATGACTAAATCAGATCCAGAGTACATTCCAAAAGAGAGGAGATACTGAAAGACAGAGAGGACTCTAGACTTGAAAATATCCTTGATAGGATCACTTCAACCCAAGAAGAAATCATGTAGCTTCTCACCAAAATCTCCCATACTCAGTCTGGAAATTCTGACCATCAGAGCAATACCAGAGACATTGGTTCACATTTTAGTAGGGGTTCCCATTGCCCGCACATTTATGGTAGCAAACCAACTATTCCAACATTCTTAGATGAATCCTTCTGGGAGCAGGAATCTCTCTCACCCATAGAAAAAACAGTGACAACTTAGATGAGGGAATACCAAAAATTACCTCCAAATGTAAGAGAGACCTTGACCATAAATGATTATTATTTTCTAAGGAGAAAACAACAGAAAAATGTAGCACATCAAATGATGGAACAAACACATAAATCTACCTTGAAGGAGACATAACCAATGGATACATGGATAATAAGAAAGGAAAATAATTGCAAAAATGAAGCCCAAGACCCAGGATCAGAGGATAATAATAATAAAGATGTGGAAAAAGGATCGAATCAAACAAAAGGAACCACCGGTGTGGTTGGAAGTGAAGTCCAAGATCAAAGTATCAAAAGCAAAATTGAAGTAGTGACATATAGGATGGACAAGAACAGAAATGGCCTTGCATTTTCAACAACAAAAAAATCACTGCCTATGGATGACTTTAGTCACAAGTCTTCTACTCAATTAGTTAACAACATAAAGGCAAATGTTGATATAAGAAAATATAAGACAAATGCGAATGTTGATCTGGAAAGCATAAGAATTTTGTCTATCATATATTATTAGGAACATAAAGATTATTGCATCTTAACTTGAGCTCACAATATGATAGACCAAAGGTACGTGACGAGGTAGCTCGATGCATATTTTTGCAATTTCTTGTGTTAAAAGTCCCAACACCCTTTGATCGTGGAAAATATCCTAGCCCCAATTGTTTTTATGACCAAGGAATAGAGGTGAATACTAGACAAGATAATTTACCTCCTTTTCCCAAGTTAAAAACTATGCCAATTATTAAGCAAGAATTGCACTGATCAGTAAATAAAGTTTTTATACTTTTTGAGGGACCTGTAGCAGCAACATCATTTGGACAGGTGTATTTGTGCTTGGCTAGCCTATTCATGGAAGCAGGGGATTTCCAAAAAACCCTGGTTTATTATAGAGGGGCGATAAAGTTGAAGCCTAATTTTTTAGATGCTCAATTGAGCCAAGGAAATCTATTAAATGCCTTAAGAAAGTTTCAAGATACAATTTTGCGCTACCAACAAGCGATCCAATGGAATCTTGACTATGTGATTGCCTTTTGGTATTTGTCGACATTTTTCATAAATAGGATATGGAATTAACAGACTACAGACAAACTATCATCCTAAACTCTGCTTTTTGGAAGGCATACAATAACCTGGGAAATGCACTGAAAAATGTTGCGAAAGTGGTCAAAGAAATTTCTTGTTACCAAATTTGCCTTCAACTTTAGGAAAATCATCCTCAGGACCTTAAAATTTTTGGGGGTATGGAATGGAATATGGTAAATATGGGTGTTGCTCCTTTTTGTGTGATCCAACTGATGTATAATGTGGGGGATGTCAAAGGTTCTCAAACAATTTCCTTAAATTTTCCAAATTATGAGAAAATAGTAAACGAGATGGGAACTACCATGGTCATGCTCAAAAACGCTGCAGAGGCTAAATTAAGGTCTATTGCAGGTACAATAATTTTTTAGCAACAAAATAAATATTTGTATTTTGAATCCATGTTCCAAACATATGGTTTTCCATGAACATTGTCATGGGATTAAGATTTCCAATAGCAAGAAAACACTTGAGAATAGAAAAAAAGGAGAACTTCTTATAGCTCTGGATGAAGATGAACTGAATGATTTGTCAAGCTTCATGGTGAAAAATCAATATGAATGAAAATACGATGTAGAAATCCTACATATGTACACTGCAGAACCAGATTATATTAACACAACATTGGTAATTGTCTTCCATAATTTTATAAGGGGGGGTTATAGTGACATTATTGTCTTCTTAATGAGGCAAGAGATAATTGGGAGACTCCTTCAAAAGCTTGCTACGCATTTTTTTGAGAATATACCAAAATGATTTACTGCTGTCAGAGCAGAAAATTGTCCAAGGATAAATGGAGGTCCTTCCAAGGTGATGGTTGAACTCATTTCCAACATCCATGCTGTGTTTATAGATATTAATCCAAGGAAACATATGATGATCATTTCCCATCCAAAGTTAATAATCGTGTAAAAAGAATCTCCATAGATAAAGCTAGACTCTGCAAATTGAAATTCTGAAGCAATCTCACAGTTGGTAGGTTGTTTCGATGAACTAGCCAATGAAAATGAACCAAATATAAGGCCGACTGGGACATTTGATAATGAAGATCCTAAGACAACTAATCATTATGTAAAAATTCTACCACCCCTGGTGGATGTGAATTGTCTTCCATAGACAGTCAGTTGGCATGGTCATATTTCTAGTATTAGAATGAGGTGGCCAATAATGGAAGAAGAGCTAATGAAGAAATGGAAAATTGTTTTCATTGATGTCATGTACAAAGCGGGTGGTAAGGCAACAGAGGATGATATGTGAGAGGTTAACTAGGGTGGATTGGTTACACTCCATTTCCAAGAGGATGAACATCAAAGACACGTGATCAACGCCAGGGTGATGTATGTGCTTGATTGTAGTTGTGCATCCAAAGAAGAGACAACGGGAAGAGGACATGGAAGTCCATTGATCAATTTCTTACTTAACCTTGGATTAAATGAGCATACATACTTTGTTTGGAAACCCTATTCATTTGCTTAGGGAAAACCACTTGAAAGACAATGGACATAGCCTTTCCCCATGGTAACTGAAAGTGGACAATGGATACCACCACTTTTACCCATCAGACAAGCATGAGAATGCTATAAAAGGAGAAAATTTTTAGTACAACTTAGGCTGCTGGAAGGAGTGGATGGGTTGATTTAGAGCACTCCTCAATTTACAAAAAAAAATGGTGTATTTTGAAGACACATTGCAAGCCTTAACCTTGGAAAGGAATCCGATAAAAGAAGCTATAAATTTTTCCTTGGATAACACTGATGCAACAGGGTTTGATGAGACTTGCGCATTATTGTGGGATATAGATACTTCTGCAAAGGTGGGGAAATTTCCATATTCAAATATTTCTAGTGAATCTTATCCAAACAAAAAAGCGAACATTGTCTTAATGGATTTTGTAAGCGTCGTGTTGTGGATAATTGGAATAAATCTAATATTAGGAATGGAAAGGATTCGAGAGTCTATAGATACCAAGAAAGGCCATGAGGGAATTCTACTGCAGGTTAAATATGTTCACGTTCTTCACCCTGGAATAAGACCAAGTTCAACTTTAGATCATACTATGTATGAAGGTGTTACATTTGAAGATATTATTTTGTGTTTGAAAGAAGCAAGCGAAGACCAGTGGGAAAAAATTGAGCGTGTAGTCGATAATGGTGTTAGGATTAGCTTTCGATATGCACACAGATGGACCTACTTTCATTGGACTGCAGATCCTTAGGGAGATTCTACTATTCAAAGGGAATTTTGTGGTAATCGTGACCAAGAGTTAGCTAAAACAACAACTTCAATGGGAAGAGGAGATTCATCAACACAAGACATTTTTTATCCTGGCATAGTTATGAAAACTTTGTATCATGTGCCTCAAGAGTTTTTTATACTCATCTAGGACCTAAGAATACAGTTGGATTTCTTGGGACAAGCAACCATAGGTGGGGAGAACTGTAATATCCCCAATGATTGACTTGGTTTGACTAAATAATAATAAAATAATAAATAGATAAATAGATAAATAGATAAATAAATAATTGGAATTAGCCCATGGTTTTTGTTTTTGGACACAAGTAATCGCCCACGCTTTCTACCGAGAAACCAACTGATCTGAATGTGATCAAAATTATGTACTGAGGTAGAATTGATTAATTGACATTAGTGAATTGATTGTTAACTGAACTTCTTAATGTGGAAGTTTGAAGGAAATCTAAAGCACTAATGACTTAAACCAGAAGCATATTAAACATGAAATTATAGCAGAGAATAGAGAAAAGAGACAAAAAACGTTGATTACGGAGTTTGTCCCTCGTGGACTACGTCTCCGGGTCCGCTTTCAGGTTGGGCGTCCACTTTAATATGATTGATATGAGGAATTATTTAGACAGAAAATACTCTAGAGTGAATGTGCTCGCAGGCACCTTTGGTCAATGACAACAGAAAACTCTCTCTCTCCTAGCTTTCCAACGCCTATCTCTGCGCTCAGTTTCGCCTCTAGATGACCAAGAAACACTGCAAACAAAACTCCCTCTCTCACTCCAATTCTGAATAAAAAATCACTCATGTATGTCATGGAGGAAAATGTCTTGGTTTATATAAGCATGGTATCGAACTCCTTGATGCCAAAATAGGCAGGTGGTTGAGTAAATAAAGTGGGCTGAGGTCTCGATCTTGTGATGTGGTGACACCTAGTGTGTTAGGGATAAGGTGGATAACATTACACCTTGGCGCAATTAAATACAAACCCAAAATAGGACCTTAAGATAAAATTTATCCCTGGCGGTCAGCTAAACGGCATGGAGGACGAGCTGTGGGCATGTGAACAAGTGATTAATCCGGCAGTTGCAGTTAGGTTTGACGGTTGCAGTTAGCAGCGGCGGTTCCGACGATATCCAGTCATTTCTAACCCCGACGTGCTGTAGTCATCTCCTTTCTGTTCACATGTGCTATGACACGATTCCGAAATGGTTAAAGGCTCGCGGTTAAGACTGTGTATTGTATTTCAATTGTTTTTTCATATGGTTTTTAGCATATGTGTTAGTGTTAGGTCTTTAGGTTTTAGACCTTAGGTCTATAAAATGTTGTAGGTATTAGCCTTTAGGACTTAGGCTTAGAGCTAGGTTTGTCATTACAATGTTTTTCACCATAGCTTGAGATGCTTAGTCTTAGGGCTAGTATTTACATTTTGTAAGGAATTTCACCATAGGATTGGCCTTAAGTTCTTAGAACTAGGACCATTACACATCATGAACCATTATACATCAATACACCAAATTTGAACCAATTTAACCATGACAACACACTGAACCATGACGAAATAAACTCTCATCTGGAATCACTGGAGGACCTGGCGATCTAAAGACTGAACCAGACATCGGAAAAACTGGAGATAACTGGACCTCTCTGCCGAACTGCGTTGAAAAAATATCCTCCTGGATCAATACTCTCTGTTATAGGTCAATTTGGGCACCATTCCCAATGACCTGGTTAACTGGGCATCATATCTAGGACCGATGATCAAGGGTCTATCATTCCCTATCATTTCAGTTTCTATATGCCCTAAGACAAGAAACAAGATAAATCAAGCAAGACTTTCATCAAGCAAAGGTTTCCATGGTTTGAAGCTTATTGTATAGCATATGAGAGCTCACCAACGCAGGCTCTAAGGGCCCTAAGTGCGTTACATATGCAGGTAGCCCCATGCAAGGCTGCTGTGCAAAGCACTTCCCGACATTCACAGGTGCGTTGGTCACATTGGGAGTGAAATTATCACTGTTCCTAAATCTCCACTTGGCCAGTGCCTTCTAGAAGAGTTCACATGTCTCAAGCATCGGATCCAAGTGTCCATTTGACATCTACAAGACTGGAAACATGTCTTTCCTATTTATGGAAAGTTATTGATTTCAAAACAACCTACACTTCATCTATAAATTGAGCACATATCTAAGTGCTTGAGGAGGAAGAATTTGAGTAGAGAAATGCTCGAGAATTTTCAATTGAGAGCTTGATTTGTGAAGCTACTGTTGGAGAGATTTATACTGTGATGAGGCTTGGGAACTTTGCTAGAAGGTCACTTCAAATCAGTCATTAGGTTGTAACCTCTCCTTCTACCATCAATAAAGAGTATTGCTTATTTTTCCCTATATGCATCTGTATTGACTTTGATTTTCCATATTGCAAGATCTTGGTTGATGTATATGGTTTATGCTTTACTGATTTAGCTAACTAGCTTTAATAGATATCTATATTATTGCATCTTCTGTTGTTTCAATGTTATTTCTTTCAGGAAGCATTCAGCTCACAAACCACTTGAATTTGAAGCTATAGTGGAAGCGACAGAAGGAGTCATTTGGAAGCGACTAAACAAGTAAGCCTCCAATCCTCTCTGTATCTGTTCTGAGTTAGGAGAAATAGTTGTATAGTCTTTCACCTGTTGTTCTAGACTAGCACCTGTCTAGGGAAGCGTAGTTTATTCGTAGATTACAATTCTAGCCCAACAAATTGGCGACTCCGCTGGGGATAATTTCTCTTAGTTCTAGGTGTTTTAGCCTCTGATTTCCTTTGTTTATCCACCCAGTAGCTGTTTCACATAAAGATTTAAAAAATTTAGAACTTTATTTGAAAAGACAATGAGTTAAAAAGTAACATTTTTCTTTGTTTACTGTGCCCAACGCACCCTTAGATTGGACACAGTGCTTTGCAGAGCATTGTCTCCCTTCCTAGCCTGCGTTGCAGAGCACTGTCTCCCCTTGGAGACTGCGTTGACTCCTGAAAGTGACCAAATTCCCTTGAATTTGACTTTGCAACTTGCTTCAGTTTTGTTTGCTGCTGTATTCTGAAAAGTTTGATGCTCAATTGACCAGTGACTCTATATACTTCTTCGCCTTTGACTGAAAATTTGTTCAACGTTGTTTTAAAAATGTTTTTCTTTATTATTGACAAGTTGATTTCAAAGTAATTTTTATGGTCGCATTAAGAATCATTTGCTTTCGAAATAGGAAATTGTCATAAAATCTTCATTTCCTTGATAGGAGAAATTGTTTTTGAAATCCTCATTTTTCCTTCAAAAGAGAAATTGTTGTTTGTATTCTTCATTTCTCGACAGTAAAAAGCATTTGAATTATTGATCTAGTGCACCTAGTTTCTTTTCTGCATTCATAACATTAGGGAAACTGAAAAGAAAAACTTGCATTTGCATGTAGGATTGTGTGTTTTTTGCAAAAGGAACATTAGGAAATCTGCATTTAGTTTGAGATTCATTGATTTATTTTGTTCATTGATTTGTTTTCTCTCAAATTATTTGCTCTCTTCCCTTAGTAGCTAGGTTCTTCATTGAAAAAGCTGAAAGTGAAAGTTTGTTTATCATTCTTAGTTGCATTTTAGGAATTTCAAACACATCATCGTGGTGAACCTTTGAAAGGAAAATTTTTAAGCAAGATCAACATAAATAAATCTCAATATACCTAACATTGCTTTGGAACCATAACGACAACATTTAGAAGGTCTAGGCTAGAGATGTGTTCCAGCGTCGTAAAACATAGCAGTTGTCATTAACTTTTCTGCAATACATTCCGAGTGTGATTCCTCACTCCATGTATGTAAGTATATCGTAGCTCGTCCACATACTTTCAGGTATATCGGGCAGTGTTACAGTACGATAAGTATAAAGGGGTGCTCTCACTGTGCGGTTTCGCATCAGACAACGTTAATATGGACTTGGGCCTCCATGTACCTTCGAGTATATTTGGGAGGAAAAATTTTAGGTGCTATCCATCCATAGTGAATCGAGTTAGCCGCCTTGAAATTGTGATACACCGAACACAGCATTCGGGGAGATTCCCTGTTCGTACTTCTTGGTTTGCCAGGAGGTATTCTGTAGTTCACAGTTTCTTGGTAAACCCTTTTTCCTAGCATTACCCTCTTTTTGTTTATTTTTTTTTGGATAAAATAAATCAGTAATCGTGGAAGAACACAATCCTATCCCCCTTCGTTCGTGTAGATTAGCTTTAAAACCACCTTTACCACTGGAAGTTACTTCTGGTAAGCGAAGGCGATCACGATCTGCCGAATCAAGTACGATTCATACCTCTAGTGAAACATCATCTCTTAACCCAGAGTTAGCTCAAATTGTTTCCACACATCCCAATTTGTTTACTGTTGTCGAAACAGAGTCTTCACAGCTACCCGTGGTCACGATCCATTCAATCGCTGAGACCATACCTCCTGGACCCGACGTTGTTCAATCACATATTGATCCAGATCTTGTCTCTTCTTTGCCAGAACATCTGAATCCTAAAGTCAAACAACCGGAAGTTTTTCCTACCTTGGTCACTCCACAAATTTCTGTAGCCATTGAAACTCCTATATCACACAGTCAACTGTCTGAAATATATTTTGGGCCTGATGGTGAAGTTCTTCCTCCTGGTTTAATTGCAATTGAAGAAATGCCACAAGATGATGCACCTTTAAGTCCAACCCATTTTGGGGGAGACCTTTACCTGTACCAGTCTTTTCCTCAATCGTTTCCATATGCTTTTGTTGATCCTATTTCCATTCAATCTCCCGTTGATTTTCGAGGGTATACATTTGGTAACAAAACCATGTCTAAACGAACATATTCGGTTGGGTCTGCTGTTCCAATTACGTTAGCTCCTACCCTCGCTACTCCGTTGATGTTCACAACCTCACCAAAGTCATATTTTCACGATGGCCCTTCAGTCCCAACAGGTTACAAATCATTATCTGGCACTTTCTCTAGTGCATCTTCACGTTCATGGTCTTTTCCAATGTCATCATCTGGTGTTTTAACTGGTATTCCTATAGTTAGTACTGAACGACTTGATTCATTACATCCATCATCAGGGAAATATCAAGTCAGTCCTTATGGGTCAATTCCTTTAAGTACCATATCAACTGGACTCCCAGCATTCGGGGAACAATATTTTCCATCTTATTATCCTCCTTATGCTGGGGGACAACCTTTGGTCACCCAATATGATAGTACTCAGTCAATTTTTGGTCAAACTAATTTCGACATGAATGTTTGTCAGTGGCAGCCCACTCTACCTATCCAACCACAAACGGTTGTACAATCGTATCAACCTGTTACACCCACTTCATTACCACTTGTTAATACATCTATACCCCTGTTACAGAATCAAAATATTGTACATCAACCTTATCAAGCGAGTTCTTCAACTCAATATCATCAAATGTTGGGTCCACAGACTCAAAATCCTTTGGTTAATTTACAACAACTTGTATCAGTAATTATTTAATCACAAGCTGGTGTACCATTTTATGGGGTGTCACAAATGCACCTTGGTTATACATATCAACCGAATCCAACTTACACTAATTTGGGTTATAATATTGGTGGACATATCCCTTGGCAGCCCCAAGCGCAAATTCCTCAAACTTCATTTCAACAAGTATCATATCCAGGTTTTGGTCAACAGAAGTATCAAGTGTTTGCTATGAAAAACAACCCCTATCTAGGTTACCAACAACAGATTCTGTATGCTGGTGCTCAAAGACCTGTTGCCCAAGCAATTCCACCTTATCCTGGCTATGCTCAACCTGAACTTAATAGACAATTTCCTTTTGTTGCAACCTTGGAATTACCAGATTCAAACCAGTTACCCAATGATCCTATAAATTATGCTCCTTGGTGGACGGTGATACCTCATAAATTACCCTCCGATATTCCTAAATTCAATGGAAACCCTGGAGAATATTCGTCGTCTCATGTCATGACTTATCATTTATCGTGTTAATCAAATTCCCTGAATGATGATTCTGTTTGACTACGTCTTTTCCAATGTATGATTATAGGTCCGGCTGCTAAATGGTACATTGAGTTACCTAGAGCTTCTTTTGACAATTTCACTGCCTTAGCTACTTTATTTTTGACCCATTTCCAGTTATTGATTAGATACGAAACTGGAATAGAACTCTTGACCAAATTCAAACAGACTAATGCTACTCACGTTTCCGATCATATTCATGAGTGGCGTTGCCGTCGACGAATGGTTAAGACATTTGTTCTCGATCAGCTCCTTGCTGAATGGTTCATTAAGTCCCTGTTACCATCTATAACTGAGGATGTGGCTAAAGGTGGCGTCGTCACAGAAGATAAATTTATCGCTTGTGCCCAATATTTAGACTTGATTTACACTCAGTCTTGCACACTCTATGAAAAAATTCCTAATGTGCTGCGATCTAATTTCAAAGTTCCTCCTCAAATAAAGGACTCTCATGCCGGAGACGGCATGATAGGCACTGCAAACATACACCACGCTACTGCATGTAATCCTGCTCTTACTTCCAAAATTAATGTTGTGTCATTTCACAAAGGCAAAAGTGACAAGCAACCAGGAAGTCAGAAAAAGGAAAAATAAAAGAAAAAGCAAACTTCTATCCGGCAGGAAAGATCATCTGATCAACTGTCTGGACCATGAAAACCTCATTATCCATGCATAATATATAACGAGGAATACTTTTTAAGGGATTATCCTCACCGTGCTAAAGTCTCAAAAATCATCAAGACTTCTCATGCATCAGCTGTGTTGACAGACCCATTTCCAAATCCAGACACAAATTTGGTTGCTACGGATCCAGCTCCTAGTTCCCAAGTATTAATGTTATCCACCAAAAAACCTTCACAAGATATTTTGGTGTCGACGCGGAATAAAGACTTTGGTAGTCCGGCCACTCATCAACCTACTACCTCGACAACGAATCCATCTAATGAATCAATACCACCTACTGTTATTCCTGAATTGACAATTAAGCCACCAAAGGGAGTAATTCATAAATCGACATATAATCCTCGAGCAAGAGCTGCACAAAATTATAATACAATTGAAGATTTGGCTCAATCCCCTTCAACTATGTCTGCTCTTGAGGTATTACAAAATTTTCCCTTCCAGAAGCAGGCTTTATTGTCGGCCATTGGTGGAATTGATATGACTGATTCTAATCTTGTCATCTTTAATCATACGGGCTATGTACTGCAACTACCAGAAGAATTGTCATTCTCCATACAAGTAAATGTTCTCAATCACCTTGTTCATCGCACCATTATTGATGAGGGAGCATCTACGTGCATTATGTCTCTAAACTGTTGGAAGTCACTTGGCTCACCTCGATTATCACAATCATCAACGACGTTGAAGGCTTTTGATGGAAGAACATATAAACCTTGTGGTATTATCAATTACCTGCAAGTTGAATTAGGGGGAAAAACAATAAGTATTAATGTCTAGGTTGTTGACGGACCCCTTGAAAATAATATTTTACTCAGAATACCATGGGTATATGCAATGACTGCTATTGTTTCTACATAGTTTAGAATGATTGCCTTTCCACATAAAGGTACAATCACAATCATTAATCAATTATCCTTCTTTGCCTCTGCCTCGCAAGTAACTGGAAGCATTCCATTTGTTCACTTACCCCAACTATAAATTCAGAACATTGGTGTAGGACTCTTAAAGGATTCCATTCTTATGGGAACCTTTGTATTACCTCTGCCTGCAACGTCGGAAGAAATTGCAAATATAGAGACCTGCTACATGATCTCTTCCACTCTATCTAGCTTAAGGGAGAGTACGGGTGATTCTAAATTTTCTACGTTGGATGATGTTTTACCACCCAACCCTATTGAGCTGGCATAGAAATCAATCTATTTGGCTTGGGCGGCAAATCCGAAATCAGCGTCGCCGAGTGTTTGGGTTGATCGTTCATTAGATTTTGGTACTCCATCTGATCCATTTTCCTCAAAATTTTTGACAGATAAAAATATTTTGGAAGCTATGATGTCAGAAGGAGAACCGTGGGAAGATTATCATCATCGTTCCCATCTTCCAAATTATGAAGAAAATAATCTCAGTGAACTATATCACCCATCCATCAAAAATTTCTTTTCGAATTCTTTTCCAATTAATGCAATCGATTTTGAGCGAAACTTATCAAATATTGAAGAAACTATTTCTATCAATATTTCGACCAAACCTGGTGTTGTAGAAAATATTCATGTCGGTGTATCTTGTTCTCCATCAGAACTTGATTCATATCGCTCTCTTTTTTGTGAATTTTGTGACGTATTTGCTTGGTCTTACGAGGAAATGCCAGGCATAGATACTAGTATAGTTGAACACACTATTAATATGTATCCTGATGTAAAACCGGTGCGTCAACGGCTTCGTCCTGTTCATCTGAAGAAAGCCGCTGCCATCAAAGCTGAAGTTGAAAACTTTTTCGTGCTGGTTTCATTTACCCTATTCCTCTTACTGAGTGGGTTTCCAATATCGTTCCTGTTATGAAAAAATAAGGAACCATTAGAGTGTGCATCGATTATCGAGATGTTAATCATGCTTGTCCAAAAGACAACTATCCTACTCCCTTTATCGACCAGATTATTGATGATTGTGCTGGATGCGAAATATTTTTCGTTCAAGGATGGATTTTCCGGCTACAATCAAATCAATATCCGCCCAGATGACCAACATAAGACATCATTCATTTGTCCATGGGGCACATTCACATATAGGAAACTTCCGTTTGGTTTAAAGAACGTTGGGGAAACTTTTCAGAGAGCAATGGATTATGCTTTCAACAACATCAAGCACATTGTTCAACCATATCTAGATGATTTACCAGTGCATTCACGAAATCAGACTGATCACCTGATTCATTTGAGAGCCATTTTCTTACGCTGTCGACACTACAAGATGCGCCTCAATCCACACAAATGTGTGTTTTGTGTTGGTTCTGGTCGATTGCTGGGATTCGTAGTCTCAAAAGAAGGAATTCGGATAAACCCACTGAAGGTACATGCCATTCTTGATTTTCCTGCACCATCAAACTTACTTCAAGTACATAAACTTCAAGGAAAGGCTAACTTCCTGAGAAGGTTCATTCCAAACTACTCCCAAATGGCTAAAGGATTTACTCGATTATTGAAAAAGGTGGTTCCCTTCCATTGGGACCAAGTTGCACAAGCTTCTTTTGATGCTGTCAAGGACACTCTTGTTCGAGCGTCATTAATGTGTCCTCAAAATTATCAAAATTATTATTTCCTATATATCGCCGCGGCTGAAACGACCATCGTAATGGTTTTGGTCCAAGTAGAGGATGGAATTGAACATCTGATCTATTATTTGAGTCGTAATTTCAATGATATGGAAGTTAAGTACTCGTACGTGGAAAATATTGCCTTGGCGCCTGTTCAAGTTGTCTAAAGATTTCGACATTATATCCTGCTCCGAAAAACAACAATATTTTCAGATTGCAACCCCATGACTTACATATTATCACGTCAATTGCTGGGGGGAAAATATTCAAAATGGATTGTCATTTTGCAGGAATTTTATTTGGAATTCATCAAATCCAAGTCAAAAAAGTCTTTAGTTTTGGCTGAGCTTCTCTGTGACCTTCCCTCTAATAGTACTGCTACTACGTTGGAACCATCTATTCCAGACGAGTCCCTATTTCTGATCAGATCATCTGATCCCTGGTATGTAGATTCATCATTTATCTCCAAACCCAAACTTTTCAACCTAATACCTCTCAGTCTGATCAGTGACGTATTCGATACCAAGCCAAATATTATCTAGTCATTGGCGATACACTTCAACGTCGTGGTGTCAATACCATTTTAATGAGGTGCCTCAAACATGAGGAGGCCGAAAAAGTGTTAAATGATTGTCATGCTGGGGCTTGTGGTGGACACTTATCTGGATATGCTACTGTGCAAAAGATACTCTGCGCCGGTTACTTTTGGCCTACTATTTTTCGAGATTGCATCCTCGCAGTCAGAAGTTGTCATGCATGCTAGTTTTTTTATCGTAAAATATGCAAACCGCCAGCGCCAATGCATCCTATTGTCTCTACTAGACCATTTACGAAATGGGGTATTGATTTCATGACCTGTAACCCTCCTTCGTCCAGGGGGCATGGTTATATTATTATCGCAGTCGACTATTTTACCAAATGGGCCGAAGCGATGCCTACATTTAATAAAACAGGACAAACAGCTGCATTGTTTTTCTTCAATCATGTTATTGCACGGTTTGGGGTCCCAAAGGCTATAGTTACGGATCATGGGAAGCATTTTTGCAACCATATGATGTCTGAATTGACAACCAAGTTAGGATTGTCGCATGATAATTCTACTCCTTATTATCCACAATCAAATGGACAAGTTGAGGCTATTAACAAAATTCTTAAACGAATGCTTCAACGAATGATAGGAGTCTGTCAAAGGAATTGGAACTTGATCCTGTACTCGCCTTGTGGGAATTTCTAACCTTGGTGAGAAACACAACTGAATTTACTCCTTTTCAGTTGGTGTATGGTCTGGAAGCTATCTTACCAATTCAATGCGAAATATCACCGTTAAAACTCGCGATAGACTTGTTACCTAACACCTCAGAAGAAGAAGCACGTCTCCTTAACCTCATCCATCTTGATGAAATGCGTTGTGAAGCCCAATTGGCCAACGAAGTGCATAAGAGATGTATAAAGGCTCAATACGACAAAAATGTCCAGCCTCGCATCTACTCAGAGGGCGACTTGGTCCTTCTTTATGACCAAGAAGCTGATGTAATAGGTATAGGTAAATTCGAGCCATTATGGCATGGCCCCTATATTGTCAAAAGAGTTCTTGCTAAGGGTGCCTACGATTCAGTTGATTATGATGGGATTCCATTGGCACGGCCTAGAAATGGGTTGTATTTGAAACGTTACTATGCTTAATCATGAGCATAGTAATTTTTTGTATTATATTGTTTATATGTTGTTGATTTGCATTCACTATCTTAATTTGTTTTTTAGATTTTTCTTGACGTTAGTAATCCACTTTACATTTTATGGCAAATTTTTGAATATTTGAAACCATTTGTTGGATATGCTGATGGTGCTAGTCGTAGTACACAGAATCTATCCTCTGCAGCGTGGGCCATTTTCGCTCCGAACGACGAGTTAGTGAGTTTTCAAGGGATTTGTATTGGTAGGTCGACGAACAATATCGCTGAGTATAGCGTGTTGATTTAACTTCTCTCTGATTCAATTTCATTTGGTATTAACTGCATAATTATAAGGTTAGACTCACAACTTGTGGTACTACAACTTACTAGTGTTTATACTATTAGAAATCCAACACTTCTTAGATTGTTCCTAAGAGTTCGACTTTTGGAGAGACATTTTGATTTCATTCAATATCAACACATTTCCAGAAATATGAACACTTTAACTGATTCATTAACTAATCAAGTTTTAGACAGAAATTTGTGACATAGGTAAAGAAAACATTCACATCATTGAATAGGATTGCGCATCAAACATAGGAAAAACTTTAAAAACATATAGATAGATAGTTATAAGATTTTTACAAAAAAATTTCCCAAGACACATTGGTCATCTGACCTCAAAATGTATGCAAAATTTCACAAGTAAACTAGTGGTGCTCATGGTAACATGCTATAGATCTAGAAATCCTACGGAGCAACCGCATTCAACAGTTAGGAACACCAATTTTGTGTCGCTGCAGTCGAATGGGAAGCTCTTCGATCTGGAAATCCAGAATCTCGAAGGTCAACCCCTCTATGTGATGCTGGAGCTCAACTAGAGTCTTAGCCATATCAAGGTCTTGAAGGACTGCTCTCCCGACAGCCCTCTCTGCTGGCGCATCCGCTTCACGCTCTGGTTCCTCTACTGGTTGAACACGACCAATATATGCATTACATTAAACATTTAGTTTAGTCTTGAAAAGAAATCAAAACACAAAAAAATTATATAAACCTTATAAAAATAAAAAAACATTGTCAAATCATTCTTACCTATTGCACCCCACTGAGCACCTTCTAGTAATGCTAGATCTGGATCTCCTCATAAGTCGATGCCTGCGTATGCATACTCATCGATGGCGACAATCTGTCGTCGGAACCAGGCAAATAATGCAGTAGAGAACACAAGAGTCGATTTGCCTGCATGCCGACCCATGAGTTATACCCATCTCTGCATTCGAGGATCTCTAGGACTAGATATATCCAACGTTACATGTTGTGGTTGCATCAGTGGAATCCGTTCCAAAGCGAAGGAGATAAGGATTGAACCATAGCTGAAATTTTTCTTCCTTCCTCCCTTTGCTTTATTCAGTTGTTCCTTTATCTGAGATACAACAACTTCAGACCAGTTGAATACTATTGGCTCTAAGCACTCTAATGCATGTTGCATATACGATCGGTTCGCCACATGTATTGTAATGGTGCCAACAAGTTTATTGATCGTGAAAAGGATGGTTCTTAAAGCCAAATCCCTAACATCCTGGATGTTTATTTTTCCATCTTTGCTAGGTTCTGCCCCTGGATAGAAATACTGCATAACATAATCCCTCACTGTCTCTCCTCCAATGGTAGACCCTGTGAGAGAAATGGGCAAACCTCTCCTTGACAAACCTGTGAGAAAATACACATCCTCAAATGTTATGGACAACACTTGATTTTTTATGTGAAATGCCTCTATCACCGAATCCCATGCTTGAACTAAGAACTCTAAGAGTTCTATTTGTTGCCTCATTCCCGACAATTTGAAGTACTTAAGTAGCCCGCAATCTCTTAAGGCTCTTACAGTACCCGGATCATTCAAGGCAATCATATCTTATTCTTCATGTTATCTTTCTCTCCATGTAATCGTCATTATTATCCAATGGAAACCTGAAAATCAACCATAAGACCCATTAGATACCATTCATTGCAAAAAACTAGGCAAATTTTGAGCACATCATGAAAATCAAAAACTTGAACTGCGCCCCACGCACTCCCTGGGTTGAGACAGTGCATTGCATATGCAGGTACCCTTCACTGTACCTACTATGCAACACAGGTTTCGATATTCAAGGGTGCGTTTCCCTCAATTTGGGCAGAATTTACCCTAGGGGCCTTAAAACCCTAAAAATTTGCAAGGAATGGGAATGAAATGAATACTGAAATGAAGAGGAGGTTCATGCTACTAACCTGGATCAAATGGAAACGAAATCCGTCCACAGAAACGACCGCAATCAACGACTGAAGTTCGGGGGCAAAATAAGGTTCAGAGCTCCAAAATGGAAATGGTAACTATGGAATGGTAAAAATGAATAGTGAAACTACTTTATATAGTCATTTAATTGTTTGCAAATTAATTTTATTGCTATGACTATAGTTTTATTATGTTTTTATCATCAAATAGGTATTTTTAATCCATTTGATGTTGTTTTGAACAGGAAATACAAATGATGAACATATTAGTCATGCAGATTTATTTCAAAGAAAGACTTGACCACCAAGCATACTTTTTCTCCTTATTTTTTGAGCTTTGTTAAAAATGAAAAAGGATTTGAAGCGCGCTTTTATCTCTTTTTCGAGATTTGATAACAGCGAAAAAGGAACCCCTGGAGTCTTCTTTCAGCTCTTTTCAGACTCCAATAATGTGAAAAGATTTCCGAGCACTTGTCTTTTTAAAGCTCGTTAAAGTAAATGAATCGATATATGCTCAGTATAAGTTTAACCCTTTTCCGGACCGAGATAGATTATTTACGACAAAGGAATACCTTGGTTAAACATGAGCAAAGAGGTTCTCTCAGATATTATTTTACACTTTTTTCGGATTTGAGTGACAAATTTACGAAAAAGTACTTTTGGAGTTCTCTTTCATCCTCTTTTTCAGACTCTCTAAATATGAAAAAGGACCAAGCTATCACTGTCGTTAAGCTCGTTAAAACATAAAATAGCGACGGGCTTGTCGACCATGGCAAGAATCGAGTTTCATTCATCGCTAGACTCGTTAAATTATTAAATAGCGATACTTTATTCGCCCGAAGGGTTGAATTATAGATCAAGCAAATTTTATCCTCCTCAAGTTTGTTAAAAAATAAAGAGGTACTGGTTGACAAATGACCAGGGAAAATTTGCGAAAAGTAAGAAAAATTTATTTTTGGTAGCAAGTCGCTCTTGAACATGACACTTCTTTCACTCCATGTCCGTGACTGTTTGGGGTGGGTAATCATCTTAACGGTTCATTCACACCTATGGTTCATCATACCTTCACTTCGATTTTGGGTCAATGCTGCCAACTCATCACAGTGTCGCCGGTATGTTCAAGAGAGGTCATCCAGTGATTAAAAACTCATCCATCTGCAATACTCGTAAACCTTCATTTTCATGACCGTCATCCCTGAAAAATTGCTATATCAATTCATACCCTTGTCTCCGAAATCAATAACTCCAGTTTTGCAATAAGGTGACTTCCTGTCGATGACAAATAAATATCTAGGAAGTTCACTTAGAAACATCAGATTCCAGTACCATGAGGATTGTTATAGCATCGACAAGATCCTCGCTTCCGGACCTTTGACCGAAATTTT
Organism: Pinus albicaulis; assembly: GCA_034641835.2. Classification (NCBI taxonomy): domain Eukaryota; kingdom Viridiplantae; phylum Streptophyta; class Pinopsida; order Pinales; family Pinaceae; genus Pinus; species Pinus albicaulis. Next base: position 95,673,641 of record CM076569.1, on the reverse strand, counting down.
TTGTTTGGCGTTCGACATCAAATCATCTGTTCACGCCTTACGAAATGTACTATAGTACCTTGAGGGCCATTGACATTAATGGTGGTTCTATCGCGTTTGTTAACAACTCACATTATGTAGAAATTTGAATAATTTTCTGATTTATTCACCGAGATCCCCGTTTTCTAGGGCGATGAGTTCGTTGTTAAATACATGTCTCTTTATTATTAATTACTACAGTTGAAGGTGCCGTCATATTATTTGAAAATATTCGTGTGTATATAAAACTCACGATTTATAAATTATGCTATAGAAAGGTCCTGTATGTTTACAACTCCAAATCTCCTCACTCCACCTTAAGAGCTGTACCAGTTAAGAATCTGTAACAACAGCAGGCCTCATGGTGACGGCAGATTGTTTTCATTAAAAGAGACATAAACCTTGTCTCTGCCTAACAAGCCACGTGGTCAAATATCAAACTCATCTGTTTTTCCTGCCTTCATTTTTCAGGGTCCCAAGAGCTGACAAGAGAATTTAGATGTTGAATGAATTGACCCCTATTTTTCAATCATGTCCCAGCTGAATTCTGATTGTGTAAATTCATGCTTACGATAGTCATAACCCCGATAGTATGACTCCACCTTTCTCCTACCTCTTCCACTGGTCTTCACTAAACTGTACATGCACTGAGTTAACTGATGTGTTCTTTAGTTGATTTATGAGTTAATAATTAGTGAATTAATTAATAATTAATTCACACCACTCATCTCTAGTGTATTAGCCAGTTAAACTAAATACAACTAGTTCAACTAAGTTAAACCGAACACAACTCCATCAACTCCTCAATCAACTCCACCAACCTCAATCACTTGAGCTCTAACTGAAGTCCATCATGCAATAGCTCAACTAACCCATAGGAAATTCGAATTTCCTTCTGCCAGCTGCATGTGCCACATCTGTAGCTCGAACTGAAGTGCTCCAAGAGGAAAAGATAATGTTTATAGTCTAAATATTATTAAGGGTTAATAATATTTGACTGTTCTATTTTTAGACAGGTAGTCTAAAAATAGACTTCGACCTGTATGTCTAAAAATAGATGTCCATATATTTTTACCAACTTGACCAATCATCCAAGAATAGCATCCCGCAACTCCTAGACCATGATCCATATGTCTAAAAATAGACATAGTCTAAAAATATACTTTTCGACAAAAACCACATGTGTGGTCCCCACCTAGTTTAGGTGATCACTCTCCAACTAGGATCAGGAAAGATGTTTCAGGAGGCCTCCTTCACTGTTTCTTGTTGCCATTTTCAACACTCCCTCTCAACAAGAAAGGAATGTCTTTGCATGCGACATGCAACTCCATGCATTCACCCTACAACCTTCACAAGCACCATGCAACTCCATGCGTGCGACATGCAACTCCATGCATTCACCATGCACCCTTTGCATGCGCCATGCAAACTCATGCATGCACCATGCAACTCCATGCATGCGCCATGCACCCTTTGCATGCAACATCTCCGAAACTGAATAGGCTCCAAACAACTCAATCAGTCTGATGCATCTATCATCAAAGTCTTCGACCTCTGCTTAGCTACTGCACATGTCATCAGGAACCACTGCGTTGTTGAACTCTTGCACCCATGCACTCTTGCACTTGCTGTCAACTCTGATTCACGCTCTAGTATCCGACACTGTCACTTTGATCTTCCTGCATCAATCCAACTGATCTGCTACTGCTGCGCTATGGGCACCTCGTAGGCAGGTTCCATTCATGAGATCCACACCATCTCCATGAATCCTGCCCTGAAATTTCCACTTGGGATTACTCATGCATGTCGCCCCACCTCTCACCTGGTGGTATAGCTGCATGCACTCCCTCTGCCCATCTGGCACGAATTTTCTCTGCATGAGTGGTCTCTCCCACTCCATGATCCTCTTGTGGCTGCTCCACACCCCGAGGTTCACTTTCACCTGCATGCAAAACTTGCTCCCTCTCAAGCATCAGTTGCATGTATTTCTCCCGCTTCCCAACAGTAGGAAGCTCCATAGACATCCCATCTACTTCAAGTCTGTAGAGATTCTTTTCCCAAATCCCAACCTTCTTGACTTGTCCCGTTGCCTTGTGCCGAAGGAAAACTTTTCCTTCTCTAAAGACAACTTCATACCCTTTATCCTCTAACATTGCGACTGAGATCAAATTCTTTGTTAAACCTGGTACATGCAATACATCTTGTAAAAGAATGAGTTTACCTGATTCCCTCTGAAAGGTTATGGTACCAATTCCGGTCGCATTGTATCATCCATTGTCACCCAACTCAACATGCATCTGGAGATTTTTCTCCACCAAGTCACTGAAAATATTCACATCTCCCGTCATGTGAAAGGAAGCGCCACTATCAAAATACCACCCCGATCCCAATGCACTAGACACCATGCATGCGATCAATGAGAAGTCCAGCTCAAATTGCGAGGCAAGAGCCTCACGAGTTGCAGCTCCAACAGCCTGCTTGTTCTTCTTATTTTGTGGACAATTCGTGGCGTAATGTCCATGATCGTGACAGTGAAAACACTTCACTTTGGACATGTCACGCTTTTTACCATCCGCACCGGATTGAGAATCCTTCTCCTTGCCCTTCCCCTTCCTTGCTTTGGCAGCCAAAGCGCAATATTCTTCATCAGATACCTTTGATGAAGATCCATCCCTGGTATTCCGCCTTATCTCCTCTTGCACAAGATCCGACCAAAGTCGCTCCCATCCTGGCAATTTCTCCCGACCATTGACAGAATCCTCATAGGAATGCCAACTCTTCGGAAGACCAAGGAGAGCCAAGCTCACAAAGTCCTCATCATCCACACTAACTCCTACACTCCCAAGCTCATCCCTGCAGTGGAAAATTTTTCAAGTATACCGGAATAGTGTCATTCTTCTCCATCTTTATTTTCCTGAGTTTATCCTTGAGCGCCAACTTCCTCTGGTCGCTTCAATACAAAAACTCAACCGCTTCTTGATCTAAAACCCGTGAGAAAAAATTATTTCTAGCACAGAGATCGACTGTAGGGGCGTTTACTGGATATATCACCTTTCAAAGGAAAGGATGGATCCAGAGGCTACCTGGCCCGATTACAGACTCTGTCTACGGAAATAAATTGCAATCACTGTAATAGATCCGATGATCAATTCTTCGCTCCGATACCATGTAGAAATTTGAATAATTTGCTGAATTATTCACCGAGATTATCCTGGTCACATACTATTTGAGCTTCATACATAACACATAATCTCTTCTACGCATTAATCATCACATGCGGAAATAAAACAACAAGCGGTATTGAAAACATTCACATGCGCACATAGAAATTCAACACATATAACATAGTATGTATACCGGGGAAAGCTTACAGCTGAAAACCCCCTACTGTCTGTAAATTATAATGAAGAATAATCATGTAACAATCTCAGTACAATACTCCTCACAAGTACTCAGTACTGTCTCCAAAAGTTACACACAAACTAGCTCAGTTTTGAACAAGTCACGGGTTCAAAACTCCTCCACTGTTTGCCTGCCTCTACTACACAATCCAAGATGAGAGAATGGATGGAATGAATTCGAATTCCCTTGGCTTTAACTGCGCAATCCTCATTGGCAATCTCCTCCAATTATTGTGCAAATCTCATGCACACTATAGTCACAACTGATAGTAGACTCCACCCTTTCTCCTACCTCTTCCACTGGTCTTCACTGAACTGTACATGCACTGAGTTAAATGATGTGTTCTTTAGTTGATTTATGAGTTAATAATTAGTGAATTAAATAATATTTAATTCACACCACTCATCTCTAGTGTATTAGTCAGTTTAACTAAATACAACTAGTTCAACTAAGTTAAACCGAACACAACTCCATCAACTCCTCAATCAACTCCACCAAACTCAATCACTTGAGTTCTAACTGAAGTCCATCATGCAATAGCTCAAATAACCCATAGGAAATTCGAATTTCCTTCTGCCAGCTGCATGTGCCACATCTGTAGCTCGAACTGAAGTGCTCCAAGAGGATAGGATAATGTTTATAGTCCAAATATTATTAAGGGTTAATAATATTTGACTGTTCTATTTTTAGACAGGCAGTCTAAAAATAGACTTCGACCTGTATGTCTAAAAATAGATGTCCATCTATTTTTACCAACTTGACCAATCATCCAAGAATAGCATCCCGCAACTCCTAGACCATGATCCATATGTCTAAAAATAGACATAGTCTAAAAATAGACTTTTCGACAAAAATCACATGTGTGGTCCCCACCTAGTTTAGGTGATCACTCTCCAACTAGGATCAGGAAAGATGTTTCAAGAGGCCTCCTTCACTGTTTATTGTTGCCATTTTCAACACATTATTGGCTGGTAATCAAGCGATGTCTTTCCATGTTCGACTATAAATCATATATTCGCATGGCTAGACTTGTACTCGAATGATCGAGTGAATGAGATAAGAAGACCCCAGATCTAGTTTCAACCATCCGGGCTTCGATTTCAGGATTGTTGTACACATCATCTATACGGTGACCTTACATACAGATTGTCATCCAAACATGGGCCTAAATGTGTAGGCATGTCTGCATCTGGGTAACATTCCAATTTAGACGACTTTCTAAATTATGTACATGTTATTAGATTGTTTATGTTCTGACTATGGGAATGCCTACACTCAGCAATTATGATCAAAAGAGGATATATCATGATGTAATATATTGTAATATTGATGCAGGTGATCACTCCGCTTCATTTCCAGGCTCATCACAGTGTAAAGCATCTCAATCAAATGTTCTTATTATTTGGATCTCATGCTTTTGTGGGAAATTGTTATAGGTCAATTTGGGCGCCATTCCCAATGACTTGGTTAACTGCGAATCATCTCCAGGACCGATGATTAAGGGTCCATCATTCCCTATCATTTCATTTGCTACATGCCCTAAGACAAGAAACAAGACAAATCAAGCAAGACTTTCATCAAGCAAAGGTTTCCATGGTTTTAAGCTTATTGTATAACATATGAGAGCTCACCAATGCAGGGTGTAAGGGGCCTAAGTGTGTTACATATGCAGGTAGCTCCATGTAAGGCTACTCTACAAAGCACTTCCTGACATTCACAGGTGCGTTGGTCACATTGGGAACGAAATTATCATTGTTATGAAATCTCCACTTGGTTAGTGCCTTCTAGAAGAGTTCACATGTGTCAAGCTTTGGATCCAAGTGTCCATTTGACATCTACATGAATGGAAACATGTCTTGCCTATTTTTGGAAAGTTATTTATTTCAAAACAACCTACAGTTCATCTATAAATTTAGCACAGATCTAAGTGCTTGAAGAGGAAGAATTTGAGTAGAGAAATGCTCGAGAATTTTCAATTGAGAGCTTGATTTGTGAAGCTACTGCTGGAGAGATTTATACTGTGATGAGGCTTGGGAACTTTCCTGGAAGGTCACTTCAAATCATTCATTAGGTTTTAACCTCTCATTCTACCATCAATAAAGAGTACTGCTTATTTTTCCCTATATGCATCTGTATTGACTTTGATTTTCCATATTGCAAGATCTTGGTTGATGTATATGGTTTATGCTTTACTGATTCAGCTAACTAGCTTGAATAGATATCTATATTATTACATCTTTTTTTGTTTCAGTGTTATTTCTTGCAGGAAGCATTCATCTCACAAACAACTTGAATTTGAAGCTGTAGTGGAAGTGACAGAAGGAGTCATTTGGAAGAGATTGAACAAGTAAGCCTCCAATCCTCTCTGTGTATTTGTTCTGAGTTAGGAGAAATAGTCGTATAGTCTTTCACTTGTTGTTATAGACTAGCATCTATCTAGGGAAGCATATTTTATCTGTAGATTACAATTATGGCCCAACACTACCCACTTGAAATCTTTTGGACCACAAAAGTTTGATTTAAGCAAACATCAGGTGAGGGTAAAAATCCCTCGCTTTTTTGATCTCTATCCACCTCTCGTTTCTCAGATTCATGCCCTTGATTCCCACTCAAATATATTCAACATCTCCTTGCCTTGAAGTGCGAAATATCCTATCCAAGACAATATCTTCCTGCAAATCATTCATATACTTATGTGCCAAATCATCAATAGTAGGAATCTTTGTATCTTCCTCAGGATCAATGATCATCGGAGGTTCATATTAATTCAAATTTTCTAAATTTACAACTAAATAAATACGCATGTAAGGTGGTAAATCTAATCGGAATGCATTATTTCCAACCTTTTCAAAAATATTGAAAGGACCATACCTGATGGATTTTATTTTCTTACCTTCTCCTTCCAACCTGTCTTTATAGATATACAACCATACATGATTGCTAACCTGAAAATGATGATCGACTCGATGCTTGTCATGGCGCAATTTGTACTTAGCCTGACTCTTCTCTAACTGATCCTGCACTTCTTCATGTATTTATTGTATCCGTTGAATGAACTTAAATACTTTGTTTGAATCGTCGTATCCATCCACTTTATCTTCTTCACCGAACATGAAGTCCATCAGTGACTTTGGTAGATACCCCAAACATGTTTCAAATGGTGATCGATTAGTCGAATAATGCAAGGCTCGATTGTAAGCATGCTGCACATAAGGTAAAGATTCATCCCACAATTCATAATGTTTATTGTAATAACCTCGAATAATATGTATCATTGTCATGTTCACCACTTATGTTTGTCCTTTAGTCTGTGGATGAAAAATTGTGCTCTTATTCAGCTTTATGTCCATGAGTCCTCACAAAGTGGACCAAAATTCTCCTACAAAGTGAGTATCTCGGTCAGAAATAATAGAAGTAGGTAACCCAAAATGAACCCATACCTGTTGAAAGAACATTTGTGCCTATGTTCTGCAGTTACTTGCTTTTTGCACATAACAAGAATGCATATCTTGCTGAATCGATCAACTATGACATACATCTAATCTCGCCCTCTCCTGGACATAGGCATTCCTTCAACAAAATCCATGGAAATTTTGTCCCATGGTCGCAAAGGAATTGGAAGTGGCATATACAAACAAATGTTTCGATTGCTTGGCTTGTTGGTCGAACAAATCACACATCCTTTAATATAATTCACAATTGTTTTATACATGCGAGGCCAGTAATAATACCTTTGAATTTGCGCCATAGTATTGCTTACACCAAAATGTTGTGCAATCTGAGAAGAATGAGCTTCCCGAATAACATGCGCCCTTTCTGTCTGTGGTATGCACAACTTACCCAGATGATATAAAATCCTGTCATGAATATGAAAATTGATTTCTTCCATCTAATTACCATGAGTTAGTGATTCATAAATATCTTTAAAATCAGCATCAGTACTATATTTTTCTACATAACTTTCATGTTTCAATGAACTATTCTGCAGTACTACTGAAGCATTCAAAGACGGTGTAGACATCATATTAGCTACTTTTTTTGTTACACATTTCTTGTACTTAATTACTAAGTGAAATTTATGAAGAAATACCATCCATCTATAGTGGCGAGATTGTTGCAACTTAGTCTGTGACTGAAGGTATTCAAGCGACTGATGATCTGTGTGAATCACTATTTCCTTACCCATTATGTAGTGTTTCCATTTCTTTACACTTTCAACCAAATCAAATACTTCTTTATCATATGTCGGATACTTGATTACTGCCTTAGAAAAATTTTTAGAATGAAAACAAATTGGTTTCCCATTTTGAAGTAAGATTGCACCCATTTCATAACCACTTGCATCTGTTTCAATTTCGAATGGTTGTTGAAGATCAGGTAAATCTAAGATTGGTGTTGTGACAAATTATTGCTTAAGTGAATCAAAATCTTTTTATTGTTTCCCTCCCCACTAAAAGGAAACTTTAGATCCTGTTAAATCATGTAACGGTGATGTAATCAAAGAAAACTGAGCAATAAATCTTCTCCAATACTGAACTACCCCTAGAAAACTTCTAACTTCAGTTAAATTTTGTGGTCTTGGCCACTTAAAATTCACATCAGTCTTAGTTGGCTCTATCTTTAAATGACCACCTTCAACTATGTAACCAAGATAAACCAATGAAGTTTTCCCAAATTCACATTTTGACAGCTTAATGTATAGTTTTTCCCTGTGCAACACTTCGAAAACCTATTTAACATGCCTAACATGATCTTCCATACTGGAACTGAATATCAGGATATCATCTAAATAGATTATGACAAAATTATCAATGTATGGACGTAAGACATCATTCATAACACACATGAAATTTACTGGTGCATTACACAAACCAAAAGGAATTACTAACCACTCAAATAGTCCTTGCCTAGTTTTGAATGCAGTTTTCCAGATGTCATTTTCTGTTATCTGAATTTGATGATACCCACTACGTAAATCCAACTTAGTGAAATAGACAACATTTTTCAACTAGTAAATTAAATCATCAATCCTAGAAAGAGGATACATGTTCGTGATTGTGATTTTATTTAAGGCCCTAAAGTCGACACACATTCTCCATGTCCCATCTTTCTTAGGAACTAAAATTATGGGTGAACCACATGGAGATGAAATGGGTCGTATTAAACCTTTTTCAACTAACTCTTGGATTTTTTTCTTTATTTCTTCATTCTCTATTACTGACATGTGATACATTCCAACATGAGGAAGAGGGGCATCAGACATCAACTGTATCTCATGTTGTATTTCTCATTTAGGAGGCAGATGTTTTGGCTCTTTAAATAGACTTTGAAATGAATCTACCACTTTAACCAAACTATCATTAAACTGAGATTCACAACCTGAAAAAGAATAATGAATATCCCTATGTTGTTCTTTTACAACCATGGATATATATATTTTACTTGAACTTGTTGGATTGTCGCATTAGCCTTCTTTTCACCTTTCTTCTTCTCGAACTTCTTCGATCTGAGTTCTGGGTGAAGTTTCCAACATCTAGCTTCATCATGTCCGATCCTCTGGTAGTGAGTGCAGGTAGGTATTTCACCTTCCTTTTGAGCTGTATCTATCTTCTTTCCCTTCGAACTGCTCTTACAATTATTTTCTTTGGAATCCAACTGTTTGGATGTCTTCGGTGAAAACTTGAATGGTCTACCACCTGATTCGATATGTATGGTTTGAACACATACTTCATCAAATTCATTAGGATTAAACATCAATAACGTATGCTGCAAATATTAATGTAAAATTCCAATGTACTTTAAAAAAGTTTCATGTGTATCCAAAGTGATGCAGGAGCATCAAGCACCTAGCTAGCAATGTGACATCTTGGTCACATGTTGTGGCTAATTAGAAATAAAATAGACTTAGAAATAGTTTAAATAATATATTTATTAAATTTGTTATTTATTTTTAGAGAATTGTTAGTTTGTTTTATATTTAATTAGATTTGGCATAATAATAGAAATTGGTTTCTTTCCCTGCATGGAATAGAGCCAAGATAGGGAAAAATGCTAAATAATAGGGAGGCATTGGTTTGTTGAGGAATTCTAGAAGAATACTATTTAGAGAAGAATAGTTTCTCATATTTTGTATAAATTAGAGAAGTTGGATATGAATAGGGCGTGAGTGTGTGTGAGAGAAAGAACAGAGAATGTGAATTAGAGATTGAATTTGCAGAGGGGTAGCTAATGCTTATTAGCTCGTGCAATAGTCTGTTGATTGGAATTTTAAATTATCCACTTATTTTCTGAATGAAATTATATTTGTTGTGTGTATTATGTATATGTATGACATGATGCAGGTATAAAATCTCAAGTTCAAAATATAGTGAGCATTATTGACTAACGCAGAGGCTCATGCAAACAATTCAACCCATGTCAAACAAAAGGGAGCAAAGCAAGTTCTTGTTTGGACTATCCGTCATCGGTACCGCTGTGGATTCATGGGTGCAAGTCCATGGCCATGCTATCACTGTAAATGAATGCCGCAAGGTCAGTACAAAGAGTGAACTTATACCAAGTCATCGCCATTCATGAAGAGCTGGGTTTGCGTTTGGAAGAGTGGGCTAAATGGTCGATGTGAACACACTGTAGCTTGGAGAATGAGAGGAAGTAGTGACAACATACGATAAGGATGAGCTGCAGCAAAGTACGAATGGCCATGAGGTAGAGGAATAGCGCAGGTTTGATCTGCATTCAACAAAGTAATCAACGATATTTCCATCAGTCAATACAATTTCGTTTATTTTTGAGTTGGGTTTGCAAGAAATGATTTTTAAGCTCATTTTTATGAAATTATAATTGTAGAAATCTATTTTCAACAATAGATTGCAGCTTCCAATAAAGTATGAATTTCAATTTCATTGTTATATGTATAAGAATACCCATGTTGGCAAAAGGTTTCTAACAGATGTGGAAAGAAATTATATAGTGAAGTAAATAAGGCTCACTATTATGGGTAATAAATTGATATGAAATTGAACTTGTAAATTAAGAGGCAGGACAAATATATTCCAATCAATTGGATAAGTGATTTTGGGATTTTTTTTATAAAGTATAAAGACAATTTTGCTGTAATTGGTTGTTTCTACATCATTTTTGGTATCAGAGCTTGTTAAGCTATTTTGGAGTATCGAGAGAATGCCGCCCATAAGAGGAGCTGGGATAGGTCAAGGGAGACCTATAGAAAACACAGTTTTGCTAGATGAGATCTGACATTTGCGCACGAGACTGGCTACAGTAGAAACCAATCAAAGGAGAGCAGCAGATGGTGGAATTTCCAGTGCCGATGAAGAAGAGACCATTGATGAAGAAGCAGAGGAGGAACGCAAAGAAGCCAAAGTTGTGAAAATGCTCGCAAAAGTCAGCAGCCAACCAAAGGTAGAGTTTCCTTTATATGATGGAAGTCTTAGTGTGGAGGTGCTAATGGACTGGATTAGTTCATTAGATAAATACTTCGACTATGAATAAGTCGATGACAAGAAGAAAGTGAAGTTTGCAGCCACGAGATTGAAAGGCCATGCAACCTTATGGTGGGACGAATTGCAACTATCTAGGGAGCGAAAAGGGAAGCCCAAAATTAAGCAATGGGACAAGATGGTAAGTAAGCTGAAAGGTAAGTTTTTGCCGAAGGATTACCAATTAAATTTCTTTAGACAATTGCGGAACTTAAAACAAAAAGGGATGACAATCAAGGAATATACTGAAGAATTTTATAAGCAGAGTATTAGATCTGGCCATGTTGAAGATGATCTAGAAAAGGTAGCTAGATATATAAATGGTTTGAGATATGAAATACAGGATGAGATTAGCTTATTAAATTGGAAGTCGATTGAAGATGCCTATCAATCAGCCTTGAGGGCAGAGGAAAAATTGTTGCGCAAACAAAACCAGAGAAATAAAGGCAAGAGTCCGGAAAAAGAAGGGGGAACATTTGAATCCAGATTTCAACACTCTCAGAATGAGGTAGGGAGTAATAGATCACCAAAAAGAGGATATTCTGGCCGTGGAAGGTTCATTCCCAGAGGCCGAGGAAGAGATGTTTGGTGCTTTGCATGTGGTGAATGGGGACATGTGCAATGGGATTGTCCTCACAATAGATCAGCAACTTAGCGCATTGTGAATGTTGTTGAAGCCAAGGAGGAGATTCCTAAACCTGAAGCCAAAGAGGAACCACCTGAAGCCGGAGAATCCCTATTACTAAAGAGAGTATTGCTTAAAGAAGCTAAAGAAACCAAAGAACCTGCTCAAAGAAGGAATCTGTTCAGAATTGTATGTCAGTCAAAGGGTAAGTGTTGTAAATTGGTAATTGATAGCGGTAGTACTGACAACCTTGTTTCTACAGATATGGTGGATAAGTTGAAATTGGAGAGAACAGTACACCCCAGTCCTTATAAAGTATCGTGGCTTCAGAAAGGCCATCGAATTATTGTAACTGAACAATGTAAAGTTGAATTCCATATTGGTACTTATAAGGATGTTATTTTATGTGATATAATGCCGATGGATGTATGTCACATATTACTAGGGAGACCATGGCAGTTTGACCGAAATGCCATACATGATGGCAGAAGAAACACTTATACTTTTGAGAAAGATGGGAATAAGCATACACTGTTGCCATTGAAAGCTGAAGCTGATGAGGAGACATCTAGAAACAACATTATGTTGATGAGTGGGAAGACTCTGTTGCAGGAAGATGAGAAGGGCGAGGAAATGCATTTTGCTATTGTTGGGAGACTCAAGGTAATTTTAACTTCTACAAATTTAGAATATTTACCTGAAGAAATTCAGAATTTTTTGAATGATGTTGCTGACATTGTTGTGGATGAGTTGCCGAATGAGTTACCGCCCATCAGGGGTATTAGTCACCACATTGACTTAATACCTGGAGCTAGTTTTCCGAATAAAGCAGCCTACAGGTTAACACCGCATGAAAATGCCGAAGCTAGAAGACAAGTACAAGAACTGATGGATAAAGGGTTAGTAAGAGCAAGCCTTAATCCATGTGTAGTACCAACAGTACTCAGTCCAAAGGAAGAAGATGAATGGCGCATGAGCACAGATTCTCGAGCCATAAATAAAATCACCATCAGGTTGATGAATGAATTTTTGGAGGAATATGCAGTCTCTAAAGAAGAGTGGAAAGTGGATTCGAAGAAAATCCAAGTTGTCGTGAATTGGCTAACTCATAGAAGCATATTTGAGGGAGATGTCAAAAGAAGATGGCAGGAACGCAGTGGTATAGACAAGCAACGAGCAGATATGAAGAGGCGGAAAAATAAATTCAAAGTAGGTGACGTAATAATGTATTGCAGATTTGTACCTATACAAAAACCCAGAAGAAGAACCACAAGGAGACGCTATAACAGAAGAAAGCCCAAAGCAGGAAAAAGGGAAAAGAGAGAGTCAACGAAAATGAGGAGCCAAACTTATTTAGTCAAGTGGAAAGGACAGCAAATGGAAGACGCCAGTTGGATGATTGCAGCAGAACTACAGAGATTAGGGATAGACTCCAAAGTACTACAAGATCAGTTTTTCTTCCCCGGGAGTCTGATGCAGGAGCATCAAGCACCTAGCCAACAATGTGACATCTTGGTCACATGTTGTGGCTAATTAGAAATAAAATAGACTTAGAAATAGTTTAAATAATATATTTATTAAATTTGTTATTTATTTTTAGAGAATTTTTAGTTTGTTTTATATTTAATTAGATTTGGAATAATAATAGAAATTGGTTTCTTTCCCTCCGTGGAATAGAGCCAAGATAGGGACAAATGCTAAATAATAGGGAGACATTGGTTTGTTGAGGAATTCTAGAAGAATACTATTCCGAGAAGAATAGTTTCTCATATTTTGTATAAATTAGAGAAGCTGGAGATGAATAGGGCGTGAGTATGTGTGAGAGAAATAACAGAGAATCTGAATTAGAGATTGAATTTGCAGAGGGGAAACTAATGCTTATTAGCCCGTGCAATAGTCTGTTGATTGGAATTTTAAATTATCCACTTATTTTCTGAATGAAATTATATTTGTTGTGTGTATTATGTATATGTATGATGTGATGCAGGTATAAAAGCTCAAGTTCAGAATATAGTGAGCATTATTGACTAACGCAGAGGCTCATGCAAACAATTCAACCCATGTCAAAAAAAAGGGAGCAGAGCAAGTTCTTGTTTGGACTATCCGTCACCGGTACCGTTGTGGATTCATGGGTGCAAGTCCATGGCCATGCTATCACTGTAAATGAATGCCGCAAGGTCAGTACAAAGAGTGAACTTATACCAAGTCATCGCCATTCGTGAAGAGCTGGGTTTGCATTTGGAAGAGTGGGCTAAATGGTCGATGTGAACACATCGTTGCTTGGAGAACGAGAGGCAGTAGTGATAGCATACGATAAGGATGAGCTACAGCACAGTACGAATGGCCACGAGGTAGAGGAATAGCGCAGGTTTGATCTGCGTTCAACAAAGTAATCAACGATATTTCCATCAGTCAATACAATTTCGTTTATTGTTGAGTTGGGTTTGCAAGAAACTAATTTTAAGCTCATTTTTATGAAATTATAATTGCAGAAATCTATTTTCAACAATAGATTGCAGCTTCCAATAAAGTATGAATTTCAATTTCATTGTTATATGGATAAGAATACCCATGTTGGCAAAAAGGTTCTAACAACTGTGGAAAGAAATTATATAGTGAAGTAAATAAGGCTCACTATTATGGGTAATAAATTGATATGAAATTGAAGTTGTAAATTAAGAGGCAGGACAAATATATTCTAATCAATTGGATAAGTGATTTTGGGATTTTTTTTATAAATTATAAAGATAATTTTGCTATAATTGGTTGTTTCTACATCATTTTTGGTATCAGAGCTTGTTAAGCTATTTTGGAGTATCGAGAGAATGCCGCCTAGAAGAGGAGCTGGGATAGGTCGAGGGATACCTATAGCAAATGCAGTTTTGCTAGATGAGATACGGCATTTGCGCATGAGACTGGCTACAGTAGAAACTAATCAGAGGAGAGCAGTAGATGGTGGAATTTCCAGTGTCGATGAAGAAAAGTCCATTGACGAAGAAGCATAGGAGGAAATCGAAGCAGCCAAAGTTATGAAAATGCTTGCAAAAGTTAGCAGCCAACAAAAGGTAGAGGTTCCTTTATATGATGGAATTCTTAGTGTGGAGGTGCTAATGGACTGGATCAGTTCATTAGATAAATACTTCGACTATGAATAAGTCGATGACAAGAAGAAAGTGAAGTTTGCAGCCACGAGATTGAAAAGCCATGCAGCCTTATGGTGGGACGAATTGCAACTATCTAGGGAGCGAAAAGGGAAGCCAAAAATTAAGCGATGGGACAAGATGGTAAGTAAGATGAAAGGTAAGTTTTTACCGAAGGATTACCTATTAAATTTCTTTAGACACTTGCAGAACTTAAAACAAAAAGGGATGACAATCAAGGAATATACTGAAGAATTTTATAAGCTGAGTATTAGATCTGGCCATGTTGAAGATGATCTAGAAAAGGTAGCTAGATATATAAATGGTTTGAGATATGAAATACAAGATGAGATCAACTTATTGAATTTGAAGTCGATTGAAGATTCCTATCAAGCAGCCTTGAGGGCAGAGGAAAAACTGTTACGCAAACAAAACCAGAGAAATAAAGGCAAGAGTCCGGCAAAAGAAGGGGGAACATTTGAATCCAGATTTCAACACTCTCAGAATGAGGTAGGGAGTAATAGATCACCACAAAGAGGAGATTCTGGCCGCGGAAGGTTCGTGCCCAGAGGCAGAGGTCGAGGAAGAGATGTTTGGTGCTTTGCATGTGGTGAATGGGGACATGTGTAATGGGATTGTCCTCACAATAGATCAGAAACTTAGCGCATTGTGAATGTTGTTGAAGCCAAGGAGGAGATTCCTCAACCTGAAGCCAAAGAGGAACCACCTGAAGCCGGAGAATCCCTGTTACTAAAGAGAGTATTGCTTAAAGAAGCTAAAGAAACCAAAGAACCTGCTCAAAGAAGGAATCTGTTCAGAACTGTATGTAAGTCAAAGGGTAAGTGTTGAAAATTGGTAATTGACAGCGGCAGTACTCACAACCTTGTTTCTACAGAAATGGTGGAAAAGTTGAAGTTGGAGAGAACAGTACACCCCACTCCTTATAAAGTATCGTGGCTTCAGAAAGGCCATCGAATTATTGTAACTAAACAATGTAAAGTTGACTTCCAGATTGGTACTTATAAGGATGTTATTTTATGTGATATAATGCCAATGGATGTATGTCACATATTACTAGGGAGACCGTGGTAGTTTGACCGAAATGCCATACATGATGGCAGAAGAATCACTTATAATTTTTGGAAAGATGGGAATAAGCATACATTGTTGCCATTGAAAGCTGAAGCTGATGAGGAGACATCTGGAAACAACATTATGTTGATGAGTGGGAAGACTCTGTTGCAGGAAGATGAGAAGGGCGAGGAAATGAATTTTGCTATTGTTGGGAGACTCAAGGTAATTTTAACTTCTACAAATTTAGAAGATTTACCTGAAGAAATTCACAATTTGTTGAATGATGTTGTTGACATTGTTGTGGATGGGTTGCCGAATGAGTTACTGCCCATCAGGAGTATTAGTCACCACATTGACTTAATACCTGGAGCCAGTTTTCCGAATAAAGCAGCCTATAGGTTAACACCGCAGGAAAATGCCGAAGCTGGAAGACAAGTACAAGAACTGATGGATAAAGGGTTAGTAAGAGCAAGCCTTAATCCATGTGTAGTACCAAAAGTACTCAGTCCAAAGGAAGAAGATGAATGGCGCATGAGCACAGATTCTCGAGCCATAAATAAAATCACCATCAGGTTGATGAATGAATTTTTGGAGGAATATGCAGTCTCTAAAGAAGAGTGGAAAGTGGATTCAAAGAAAATCCAAGCTGTCGTGAATTTGCTAACTCATAGAAGCATATTTGAGGGAGATGTCAAAAGAAGATGGCAGGAACGCATTGGTACAGACAAGCAACGAGCAGATATGAAGAGGCAGAAAAATAAATTCAAAGTAGGTGACTTAATCATGTATTGCAGATTTGTACCTATACCAAAACCTAGAAGAAGAACCACAAGGAGACGCATAACAGAAGAAAGCCCAAAGCAGGAAAAAGGGAAAAGAGAGAGTCAACGAAAATGAGGAGCCAAACTTATTTAGTCAAGTGCAAAGGACAACAAATGGAAGACACCAGTTGGATGATTGCAGCAGAACTACAGAGATTGGGGATCGACTCCAAAGTACTAAAAGTACTACAAGATCATTTTTTCTTCCCCGGGAGTCTGATGCAGGAGCATCAAGCACCTAGCCAGCAATGTGACATCTTGGTCACATGTTATGGCTAATTAGAAATAAAATAGAATTAGAATAAGTTTAAATAATATATTTATTAAATTTGTTATTTATTTTTAGACAATTGTTAGTTTGTTTTATATTTAATTAGATTTGGCATAATAATAGAAATTGGTTTCTTTCCCTCCGTGGAATAGAGCCAAGATAGGGACAAATGCTAAATAATAGGGAGGCATTGGTTTGTTGAGGAATTCTAGAAGAATACTATTCCGAGAAGAATAATTTCTCATATTTTGTATAAATTAGAGAAGTTGGAGATGAATAGGGCGTGAGTGTGTGTGAGAGAAAGAACAGAGAATCTAAATTAGAGATTGAATTTGTAGAGGGGCAGCTAATGCTTATTAGCCCGTGCAATAGTCTGTTGATTGGAATTTTAAATTATCCACTTATTTTCTGAATGCAATTATATTTGCTGTGTGTATTATGTATATGTATGACGTGATGCAGGTATAAAAGCTCAAGTTCAAAATATAGTGAGCGTTATTGACTAATGCAGAGGCTCATGCAAAAAATTCAACCCATGTCAAACAAAAGGGAGCAGAGCAAGTTCTTGTTTGGACTATCCGTCACCGGTACCGTTGTGGATTCATGGGTGCAAGTCCATGGCCATGCTATCACTATAAATGAATGCTGCAAGGTCAGTACAAAGAGTGAACTTATACCAAGTCATCGCCATTCGTGAAGAGCTGGGTTTGCGTTTGGAAGAGTGGGCTAAATGGTCGATGTGAACACATCGTTGCTTGGAGAACGAGAGGCAGTAGTGACAACATACGATAAGGATGAGCTGCAGCACAGTACGAACGACCATGAGGTAGAGGAATAACGCAGGTTTGATCTGCATTCAACAAAGTAATCAACGAGATTTCCATCAGTCAATACAATTTCGTTTATTGTTGAGTTGGGTTTGCAAGCAACGATTTTTAAGCTCATTTTTATGAAATTGTAATTGCAGAAATCTATTCTCAACAATAGATTGCAGCTTCCAATAAAGTATGAATTTCAATTTCATTATTATATGTATAAGAATACCCATGTTGGCATAAAGGTTCTAACAGCTGTGGAAAGAAATTATATAGTGAAGTAAATAAGGCTCACTATTATGGGTAACAAATTGATATGAAATTGAAGTTGTAAATTACGAGGTAGGACAAATATATTCCAATCAATTGGATAAGTGATTCTGGGATTTTTTTTATAAAGTATAAAGACAATTTTTCTATAATTGGTTGTTTCTACATCACAAAGGAATACCAAGTGCGAATGCTTTCTTCTTGAACTCTAGAGTAAACTCCTAAAATTTTTGTCCCTTACCTTGTCACAAACACTGCCAATCAATAACAGCTTGCTCCGAGTATCTCAACGGACATAATTGTTTCTGTAGAGCTTTTAAAAACTTAGACCATGAGGAGATTAATTTAATTTTATGCTTTAAATCTGTATATGTTTTACTTTCCCACCAGATTAAAGAAATTCCCCCCATCCTAAGAGTAGCTTACTGGATTTTTGTCTTTTCATCAGAAATGTTATGAATCCTACAATACACTTCTAACTGCTTAATCCATTTATCTAATTTTTCTGGGTTCATTTTGCCATCATAAAAAGGTAGTTAAAATTTTTCAAAAAGTTTCAAAAGAAATTTCGAGGTTTCTTTTCTGTTTGAGAATATGAACTAGAAGAAGAAGAAGAAGAAAATGATGATGATGGAGATGATGGAGGAGAAGGAGGTTTATCAGATTTTCCTTTCTCCTTGTCCTTCTTTGATGCCTTTGAAGAAGAAGTTGCATCTCTTGCCTTCTTATCTTCGTAGATTTCTCCCAGCATCTGCTGCATATTCAAAAACATTTTCTGAACTTATTTATCATCCATGGGCTTCACTTTAGGAGTTTCACCTGTTTCATTTACTGTCATCATCGATTGATGAGAAAATTTTCGATTTCCAATTTTTGGATCGAACTCCTCAATCGTTCCTTCTCCACGTTGAAATCCTAACCTGGTTAACATCCACTGGAAAAAATACTGCAAAGCACAACCCGCTCTGACACCAAAATATATGATATGAATGTGATCGAAATTATGTGCTGAGATAGAATTGATTAATTTCCATTAGTGAATTGATTATTAACTGAACTGCTTAATGTGGAAGACTGAACGAAATCTAAAGCCTCAATGACTTAAACCGACAACATATTAAACATAAAAATACAGTAGATAACATAGAAAAGAGTCAACAAACATTGATTACAAAGTTCATCCTTGATGGACTACGTCTCTGTGTCGGCTTTCAAGTTGGGCATCCGCTTTATTAGGATTGATCCGAGGAAGTATTTACACAGAAAATACACCAGACTTAATGTGCTCGCAGGCACCTCTGGTCACTGACATCATAAATCTCTCTCTCCTATATTTCCAATGCATATCACTGCGCTCAATTCCGCCTCCAGACGACCAAGAAACACTGAAAAAAACACTGCCTCTCTCGCTCCAATTCTGAATACAAAATCACTCATGTCTGTCATGGAGGAAAATTTATTGGTTTATATAATCCTGGTCTCGAACTCCTTGATGCAAAAATAGGCAGGTGGTTGATTAAATAAAGTGGGTTGAGGTCTCGATCTTGTGATATGGTGACACCTAGTGTGTTAGGGATAAGGTGGATAACATTACACCGGCACAATTAAATAAAAACCCAAAATAGGACCTTAGGATAAAACTTATCCCTGACGATCAACTAAATTGCGCGGAGGATGAGTTGTCGTCATGTGAACAGGTGGTCAATTCGGTGATTGCGGTCAGCAGCGACGGTTCCGATGATATCCATTCACATGTTATGGATCCGACACGGTCAGTTCTAACCCCGCTGTGCTGCAATCATCTCCTGTCTGTTCACATGTGCTATGACGCAGTTTCGACATGGTTAAAGGCTGGAGGTTAGGACTGTGTATTGTATTTCAATTTTTTTATCATATGGGTTTTAACATATGTGTTAGCACTAGGTCCTTATGTTTTGGACCTTAGGTCTATAACATGTTGTAAGTATTAGCCCTTAGGACATATGCTTAGAGCTAGGCTTTTCATTACAATGTTTTTCACCATAGCTTTATATGCTTAGTCTTAGGGCTAGTATTTACATTTTGTAAGAAATTTCACCATAGGATTATCCTTAGGTTCTTAGAACTAGGACCATTACATCACCATGAACCCTTATACATAAAGACACCAAATTTGAACCACTTTAACCATGAAAACACACTGAACCATGACGAAATAAAATATCATTTGGAATCACTGAAGGACCTGACGATCTGAAGACTGAACCGGACATCAGACAAACTAGAGCTGACTAGACCTCTTGGCCAATTTTCATTGAAACAAGATCCTCCTGGATCAATCCTCTCCACTTGACAGCTTTTGGACCACAAAAGTTTGATTTAAGTAGTCATCAGGTGAGGGTACAAATCCCTCACTTTTCCGATATCTATCCACCTTGTCTTGATCAGATTCATTCCCTTGAGTCCCACTCGAAGATATTAAACATCTCCTTGCCTTGAAGTGTGAACTCTCCTGTCCAAGATGGTATCTTCCTACAACTCATTCATATACTCAGGTGACAAATCATTAATAGTAGGAATCTGTGTATCTTCCTCGGGATCAATGATCATCGGAGGTTCATACAACTTTAGATTTTCTACATTTACAACTGAATAAATACACATGTAAGGGGATAAATCTAATCGAATGCATTATTTCCAACCTTTTCAACAATACTGAAAGGACCATACCTGATGGATTTCAGTTTCTTACCTTCTCCTTTCAACCCGTCTTTACTAATATACAACCATACTTGATCGCTGACCTGATGTAATATTCTCAAATGGGAAAAGCAGGAATATAGTGCAAAATGTTGGAATAACAGTGTTAAACATCATATAAAATCAAGAGGCCAATATGATGACCTTTCATTCATTATAACAACAACAAAATATGCATAAGAAATGGGCCATAAGATGTACAATAAGATATAACATGCCTCCAATGGACAAAACCCTCAAAAGAGGTGCTGCTACTATATATCAAAGAGATGGAAGGCTGCTACAATGCTGTTTAAAAGGCACCACTACAGAAAATGAATATACAAAATAATATGGGCTGATATATGCCACAAAATATATATCTAATACATATCTAGGCATTATACAACCTCCAATGAAGAACCCCTCAAGGGTTTTCAGAAATACATCATGTATAAGATGGGAATCTAAGCCCTAGGGCTGAAGATCCACTACAACATATAGATCTGGAAAGTGCGGCTGATCTGATATAAGAAATAATGCAGCCTCCTCAAATAGATCTCCTAGATGAAAGGTTGATCCCTTCTCTAGCAAACCTCCTCTCCAAATGGTGTACTGAAACCACCCACCAACTCCTCCCTCAAAATAACATAGATTTGGAAATAAAATGCGTTGGAGGGGAAAATAAATATATGGCCTGCTGCCAAGATCTGAAAATATGCTCAAGGGCCTTCTTTACTATCCTCCCAATGGAAAGGAACCCTTATCCATTGAAAATAGGCACTGAAGTGACCCAAAGATGGCCTCCACTGCTGCAACCTGCAAAAAAACTCAACCCTCAACAGGATCTGCAATGTAGATGTAAGATGAAGCTTTGGCCAAATTCCTGATAGTGGAAGTGAAGTACAAGAATCTTCCAAGAGCTACTCAATGAAAGAGGTGGGATTCCCGATCTAGAACACCCAGTGCTAAACAACACTTGCAATATTAGCTAAACAACCAAAGAAAGCTATATGTCTAAACAGATCATATATTAGTAAATATGAAATACATCAACATATCTCAACATGGCTACCATCCTATTCCTTTTATAAGATGTGAGATTCCAAACCCTAAGGCCCATTCATTTATGACCCTACTTCCATGCAAGGTGTCTCCATCTAAAACTGTGTTGTCCCTCATTGATTTCCAATCCTCCATGACAATGTTGTTGATTTGGTCAAAGTTGACCCAGTCAAGATGTTCTAGCCCCTTTTCACACCTAAGGGTGCTTAATTAAGCTGCCAAGATGTTTCCCTTTTACATTGGAATTGATTTATTCATGATTAAGGAGAACTCCATTTTCCTCTTATTCATAAAACAAGACAGCAAAACAAAAATTAATATTCCAACTAGCTCATGGCTAATTGGGAATATTACACCTGAAAATGATGATCGAATCGATGCTTGTTGTGGTGCAATTTTTACTTGGCCTGACTCTTCTCTAACTGATCTTGCATTTCTTCATGTATTTGTTGTATCTGTTGAATGAACTTAACTGCTTTGTTTGAATAGTCATGTCCATCTACTTTATCTTCCTCACCGAACATGAATTCCATCGGTGGCTTTGGTAGATACCCCAAACATGTTTCAAATGGTGATCGATTAGTCTAAGAATGTAAGGCTCCATTGTAAGCATGTTGCACATAAGGTAAATATTCATCCCACAATTTAGGATGTTTACTACAATAACCTCGAAGAATATGTATCACTGTCCTATTCACCACTTTTGTTTGTATGTCAGTTTGTGGATGAAAATTTGTGCTCTTATTTAGCTTTATGTCCATGAGTCCCCACAAAGTGGACCAAAATTCTCATACAAAGCTAGTATCTTGGTCAGAAATAATAGAAGTAGGTAACCCAAAATGAACCCATACTGGTTGAAAGAACATCTGTGCTGTATGTTCTGTAGTTACTTGCATTTTGCAAGGAACAAGAATGCACATATTGTTGAATCAATCAACCATGACATACATGTAATCATGCCCTCTCCTGGACATAGGCATTCCTCCAACAAAATCCATGGAAATAATGTCCCACGTTTGCAAAGAAACTCGAAGTGGCATGTACAAACCAATATTTCGATTTCTTGGCTTGTTGGTCGAACACATCAACCACACTGGCTGGTTCTAAATGTGTCAACAATGTTCCATTGCATGTGATTACTACCGAAATAATTCTATGCTTGGCTTGTTGGTCGAACACATCACACATCCTTTAATATACTTCACAATTGTTTCATACATGCAAGGCTAGTAACAATACCTTTGAATTTGCGCCATAGTCTTGCTTACGCCAAAATGTCCTGCAATCCGAGAAGAATGAGCTTCCCGAATAACATGCACCCTTTCTTTCTGTGGTATGCAAAACTTACCCAGATGATATAACAACCTATCATGAATATGAAAATTGACTTCTTCCATCTGAGTACCATGAGTTAGTGATTCATAAATATCTTTAAAATCAACATCAATACTATATTGTTCTACGTAACTTTCATGTTTCAATGAACTATTATGCAGTACTACTGAAGTATTCAAATATGGTGTAGACATCATATTAGCTACTTCGTTTGTTACACATTTAGTGTACTTAACTACTAAGTGAAATTGCTGAAGAAATCCCATCCATCTGTAGTGGCGATATTGTTTCAACTTAGTCTGTGACTGAAGGTATTGAAGCGACTGATGATCTGTGTGAATCACTGTTTCCTTACCCATTATGTAGTGTTTCCATTTCTTTACACTTTCAACCAAAGAAAACAATTCTTTATCATATGTCAGATAATTGATTACTGCCTTAGAAAAAATTTCAGAATGAAAACAAATTGGTTTCCCATTTTGAAGTAAGACTGCACCCATTACATAACCACTTGCATTTGTTTCAATTTCGAATGGCTGTTGAAGATTGGGTAAAGCTAAGGTTGGTGTTGTGACAAGTTTTTTATTAAGTGAATCAAAAAAAATTTGTTGTTTCCATCCCCACTGAAAGGAAACTTTAGATCCTGTTAAATCATGTAACGATGATGCAATCAAAGAAAACTGAGAAATAAATTTTCTCCAATACTGAATTGCCCCCAGAAAAATTCTAACTTCAGTTACATTCTGTGGTATTGGCCACTTAAAATTCACATCTATATTAGTTGGGTCTATCTTTAAATGACCACCTACAACTATGAAACAAGATAAACCAATGAAGTTTTCCTAAATTCACATGTTGACAACTTAATGTATAGTTTTTCCCTGTGCAACACTTCGAAAACCTGTTTAACATGCATAACATGTTCTTCCATACTGGAACTAAATATCAGGATATCATCTAAATAGATTATGACAAACTTATCAATGTATGGACGGAAGACATCATTCATAACACACATGAAAGTTACTAGTGCATTACACAAACCAAAATTCATTACTAACCACTCAAATAGTCCTTGCCTAGTTTTGAATTTAGTTTTCCAGATGTCATTTTATGTTATCTGTATTTGATGATACCCACTATGTAAATCCAACTTAGTGAAATAGACAAAATTTTTCGGTAGGTAAATTAAATCATCAATCCTGGGAAGAGGATACCTGTTCTTGATTGTGATTTTATTTAAGGCCCTAAAGTCGACAGACATTCTCCATGTCCTGCCTTTCTTAGGAACTAAAATTATGGGTGAACCACATGTAGATGAACTGGGTCGTATTAAAACTTTTTCAACCAACACTTGGATTTTTTTCTTTATTTCGTAATTCTCTATTACTGACATGCGATACATTACGACATTAGGAAGAGGGGCATCAGACATCAACTGTATCTCATGTTGTATTTATCGTTTAGGAGGCAGATGTTTTGGTTCTTTAAATAAACTTTGAAATGAATCTATCACTTTAACCAAACTATATTTAAATTGAGTTTCACAACTAGAAAAAACATCATGAAGATCCTTATGTTGTTATTTTACAACCATGAGTATAGATATTTACTTGAAATTATTAGTTGCTTCATCTGATTAGCATTAACTAAATCCAAGTGGGTTTTGATTTTATGTGCCCGAACAATGTATTCAATCCCATCTTTCTTAAGATGATACTTATGCTCTTTCCTATGAAATAATGCATCACGCTCATTGAGATAAGGACTCCCTAGCACTATTCCACATATGTCTAATGGTATCACATCTGAATCCACTTCATCAATGTAATTATTTGTGATGGAAAATTTTAAACAACACTACTTTGTGACATTAATCTGCGTCTTTTCATTTAGCCAACCTAATGGGTATGGTCTTGGATGATTTTGTGTCTCCAAACCCAATTTCTTAACTAATGATTCAGATATTAAATTTTCCTGTGACCCACTGTCAAACAATGTATCTATTTTCGTGTGCTTAGAACTTACCCTTATGTGAAATAACTCAACTCTTTTATCTTCATCCAGATGATTAATGTTTGAAGAAGAAGAAAAAGTACTTGAACTTGAACTAGTGTCATAATTTTTACCTGTCGTAACCATTGCGGTTATTTTCCCTTCATCACCTGAATCAAAGCCCAAGTCTTGTTGGATTTTTGCATTAGCCTTCTTTTCACCTTTCTTCTTCTGGAACTTCTTCGGTCTGAGTTCCGGGTGAAGTTTCCAACATCTATCTTCATCATGTCTGATCCTATGGCAGTGAGTGCACGTAGGTATTTCACCTTCCTTCTGAGCTGTAGATGTATTCTTTCCCTTCGAACTGCTCTTCCTCTTGTTGTATTTGGAATCCAAATATTTAGATGTCTTCGCTGAAAACTTGAATGGTCTGCCACTTGATTCGATATGTATGGCTTGAACATATACTTCATCAAAGTAATTAGGATTACAAATTAATAACGTATGCTGCAAATATGAATGTAAACTGCCAATGGCCATATAAGGGGAGCCAACATTTCCAAAAGAAATAAAATGACCAGTATTCCCACTAGATGGGGATCCTTGACTGGTAAACCTAGGAAACATTTCCATTGAACTCACCCTAAGAATCACTAAGGAATATAACTTTAACTAGGAATATTTCGTGGGCAGTTAATTTTAAGACACTGAAACAAAACTTTGCCTTTTCATGTTTTAAGAGTCGAGAAAAGGGAAAAAGGTGACTCTAGTCACTTTCGGTTTGAACGAGTTCGAAAGGACAAGGGCTCGATGATCTTTTAAATTTTAGGGAGTCACAGAATGATCCAAGTGACTCCTTAGGAAATCTAAGAAAGAGGGTGTACCAAGCTTCCGTGAACTGCAATATACACCTTGGTGATCAAATGAAAGAGAAATGACCAAGGACTTAACGTACGTGCAGGAAGTCTCCCTGAATGTTGTGTTCGGTGTATCACAGTTACAGGGCGGCAGACTTAGCTTCCTATGGATATAAGATTGCAACTTATGAGGGTCTCCCTTTATATACTCTACAGTACAGGGAACACAATTCCATGCTAGCACTGTATAATGCTAGATGGAGAACGACATCTACTAGGATTAAAGATGCCGGAACACGTCACTAGCCTAGACCTCTAAATATGAGCATTAAGTTTCATTGCTCCCTTAGGTTGTTCGAATTCATTGTAAAGTTGATCTTGAATTAATGTTGCAGTTTCAAGGCCTTACCGAATGTAATCTCGAACCTCTAATGCACAACTACATGCGAAATAACATCATTCCAATTCGATGAATAGCTAACTAAGAGAAGGATAGTAGTTCACAACGAAGCGGGAATCAATCGAATGCAAGAATAACTTTTATTAACGCATCTAACACAACCAAAGAAGAAGATGAAAAGATCATTTCTTGTTCAATAAAGGCTACTAATGAAAAAGAAAACTTTTCATTTTCAAAGCAAGAGAAAGAATGATTTTTTTTTTCTTTTAGATGAATGAGAAGAAAAATGCACTTTTACACTAAAAGACCAAATGAGAACTAGTTTTTATTCATTCGAACGAAATGATCAAAAACAAAGAGACCAATCCAAAGCGAATGTAAAACACACTCAAAACAGACATGCACTTCTTCATGCGAAAAGAGGATTTTTAAATCGATTCAGTGAGCAACGTAATCTATGCTCAGGGTGATAGATGGAGAGTTAAACGAACACCAAGATTATAAATCAAAGACCCAATGACACATAGAATCGAAAGAAAAGATCAAACAATCAGTCAACAATATGAAAAGGTAAAATACTAGATTGACTCAAACTCAACTCAGATGGCTCAGTGAGGAGGTGGCCGAACAAGCGACAAAAGACACCTAGAAACCCTAGGATACTCAACAAGTGGGCATCTTAACAAAAATATACTCAACCAAAACATAATTCTCAAGTTAATCAGAGTAAAGGAAAAGAACCCACAGCTGCAAATTAGAACAAAGATAATCAGCCATTTACAAGCTCATCGGGTAAAGAAAAGGACAGCGAAAGGAAAGAAGCTACATCAAAATATCATGCTGACAAAAGAGACATCATTAAAGAGGTAGACAAATCCACTCCTTTTAGCTTAGAAACTGAAATTTCCAGATTGAAAGTGTCAATACCTTTAACTAAACTTGTTAAGAATAATCAATATAAGTCTCATGTAGCCAAAATGTTAAAATTAGATCCTTCATATGATATACTTAATGTCGAAGATGACCAACCTGAGCTTATCTTTGGTCCAGAAATAGACAGTGAGTTAGAGGATAGTGAAGTTCCACCATTATATTTGAGTCTGAGAATCCACCAAAATATCCTTCACAATGCTATGCTCGACTCTGGAGCTTCCCAAAATTTGATGCTGAAAGTCATTATGGAGAAATTGGGCCTAGATATCACTCATCCTTACCATGACTTGTATTCCTTTGATTCGAGAATAGTCTGTTGTTTGGGTCTTATTAAGGATTTAGTAGTTTCCCTTGAGAAAATTCCAGCAAAAAATGTCTTGATGGATGTGGTGGTGGCTGATATACCACACGATTTGGTATGTTGTTGTCTAGATCTTGGGGAGCGAAGTTGAGAGGCACTTTGAAACTAGACTTGTCTTATGTCACCATCCCAGTTTTCGGACAATTGAGAAAGTTGTATCGGGAAACAAAGATGAATTACATGATAGCTAAAAAAGAGAGGCCTAATAATCATCCAATAAATATTGTACATACAGATTTAGAATCTTTTATTTTGTTCAATTATAGATGCTTGAATGATGTAGATAGTCAGCTTGTAGAAGTAGAAGATGTTCCAGAGATTTCTAATTGCATCATAATAGTTTTAGAGAAGGGAAAAGAGAATCTTCCAAGTGCTTCAGAGCAGCCATATGATAAGGCAGAGGAAAATTCAAATCAAAATCAAGAAGTAGACCGGAAAGTTGAGACAAAACAATAATCAGAATTCCAACACTTGGATGATGAAAATGGTCTATGGACCATGGATTTTTATGGTGCCTTGCGGAAATATGGGGCAAGCATTGGAATTTGGATCCGCAACCCTATTCATCAATTTGGTAAGGTTCCTAAGAATGTTAGATTATGTTCATACAAATTGGCTTTTGATTTTTCTAACAATGAGGCGGAATATGAAGCATTGATCACCGGTCTCAAGATCTTGAAAAAGCTGGTGTTGGATAGGAAAATCCCCTTTGCGGACATAGGCGATCCCTCTAGCCCTGGGGTGGGTCTAGCAACAAGGGAACATGCTGGACTTTTGGACTCCTAGCTTATAAATGAAAAATGAGTTGGGATAGATGACCTACCTTGGTCCAACACTCTTTTCGTAGCTTCCAGCAGCGATCTTCTGATCTTTGTCTTCACACGTCGCGATCCTTCACTGATAATTTCTGTGTACCTACACAAGGATCAAGTGAACAATGAAAACATTCAAGAACATACTTTCATTTACACCTATTCGATTGGTCAAGGAGAATCAAACATTTTGCATATGATTAAACACAAAATTGGAACCAAAAATCAGTCATGTATTAATGATAGAGAAAAGAAGTTTACAACCTTGATGCCTTGACATTGCAGCCTCCTTCGACGGGTTCAGTCAGGTGCGTCTCAAGCATTCGTTCGAGAATCGGACTTGATGAGGCAATG
Organism: Pinus albicaulis; assembly: GCA_034641835.2. NCBI lineage: Eukaryota > Viridiplantae > Streptophyta > Pinopsida > Pinales > Pinaceae > Pinus > Pinus albicaulis. The sequence goes on along the minus strand of CM076569.1, from coordinate 95,644,879 downwards.
GGCCTAAAATCACTCTTGACAATGGATTCCTCTCTGCCTTATTCTACACACCAGCTATAGTAACGACTTTTAATCGAGCTGCAACAATATCAGAAGGAAGTATTTATAGGAGAGGAGAGGGTAGTTTGGGATCCCTCATAAGGTGGAAGAGAGGTCTTATCCCTTTGGGGAGTTTCACAATTGTAGGAAACAAGAAGCCAAAGGGAGGACTTCGACGTTATTCAGTCGAACAAACCATGATGACTCCGCTCACGAAGTTGTTAGGCATGGAAACTTCGTTTATATTTTTAAAAAAATTCCAAAAACAACTCAGCGTGAGTGCCCCACTGAGACAGAGTGCCAATGGGCATGGGGCCCAACGTTAATTTCTCTATGGGCGTGAGGCCATAACTGCCTAACAGCGCCGACCCAAAATTACATGTTTTTGAGTGTCTGCTTGAGGAATGATCAACAGAGGAAATGCCCTTGACATGCCAAGGGATGTAATGATACTTATAGAAAGGTATGAAAATACACAGAAGTCACTAAAATGGTCCTCCAATGTTTGGGATGGGGATTGCAGGGACGATGACAAAATACTGCGTAACAACTGGGCACAAGAAGAATTTCAGTATATGGTGACTCAAAACTTGTGATAAAACAAGTGAAAGGGGAATACCAGGCCAAGCATCCACGAATGAGAGCATACATGAACGTTGTACTGTATATCCTAAAGATGTTTCCCGAATACAATTTGTTAGTAGTGCCAAGAAGTTAGAATATCATGGTAGATTTGCTTACTACAACAATAAGCAATTTCAAAATCCCAATATTTTCTAACAAGAAATTTGAAATTCATGTAAAACATCGGCCTACACTTCCTAATAACTTGCGATATTGGCAAGTATTTTGGGATGATCAGCAAGTTAATAATTTTCTGCAAAATGAAGGTGAATTCGAGAATTCTACAATTGACAAAGTTTATGACAAGGATGATCAAGTCATCGAAGCAACTCAGGTTGATATACTAGAGCTGAAGGATAAAAATATTCCAAAAGGTCTCATACCTTTTGAAGAATTGTTTGATTGGGATGATGTAGCGAGGAAGACAACATTGGTTCCTACAGAAAAAGGTGTGGAGGACGTAAACATTGGGACAACAGACAAACCTAATATGGTCAAACTTTCCAAGTCTTTTTCTCCTGAGGTAAAGGACAAGTACATTGATTTACTTTCTAAATTTTTTGATGTTTTCATGTGGGATTATGCAGACTTGAAGGTCTATAATAAAGATATCGTATAACACACCATTCCAATTAAGCTTGATCAAAAGCCCTTTCGGAAACAATTGAGAAGGATCAACCCAAGGTTGCTACCATTCATAGAAAAAGAAGTGAACAGGCTCTACATGTCAGGTATCATTGTTCCTATAAGGTTTTCTGATTGGATATCTAATCTAGTCCATGTAAGAAAGAAGATTGGTGAAATAAGGATTTGCATAGATTTCAGAAATTTAAACAAGGTGTCACTAAAGGATAATTATCCCCTTCCCAAAATGGATCACATCATAGAGATAGTGGTTGGGGCTTCCCGAATGTCTTTGCTTGATGTATATTCGGGATACAATCAGATTTTAGTAGATGAGAAAGATCAGGACAAAACTGCCTTCACTACACCTTGGGGTATGTTCAAATATGCAAAGATTCAATTTGGACTAAAGAATGCAGGGGCTACCTTTCAACGTGCAATGGATATAGAATTTTCAGATGAGAAATATGTTTTTCCAGTGGTATATTTAGATGATTTGAGAGTTTTATCCCATTCTGATGATGAACATTTGTATCACATAAGAATTGTTTTTCAGAAATGCGGGAAATTGATCCTTTTTTCCATGGAGGGAAAACTTCTTGGTCACATCATCTCTAAGGATGGAATCTGGATTGACCCTTCTCGGGTTGAAGAAATTCAACAAATTGAATTTCCACGGAACAAGAAAGAAATTCAGGTTTTCAATGGTAAGATGAATTTCTTACACAGATTTATTCCAAATTTGGCTGAGAAACTTCAGGAAATGACCAACATGTTGAAAAAGGACAATGAGGTAAAGTGGTCTGAGGATGCCAATAAGTATTTTAACACAATGACATTTTCTTTGACTACTACTCCCGTTTTAATAAGCCCAGATTACATTATTGATTTTATTATATTCTCATTCGCCTCTGAGCACACCATAGTTGCAGTCTTAATGAAAAAGAAGGACAAGGGTAAGCAGCCTATTGCATTTTTTAATCGAACCATCAAGGACACAGCTCTTCAGTACAATATCATAGATAAATAGGCTTTGGTTTTGATAAAAGTGTTGAAGTATTTATGTGTCTATATTTTACATTCGCATACTTTGGCTTATGTCCCTAATGCAACAGTAAAGGATGTTCTTATGCAGACATATCCAGAAGGTAGAAGAGGGAAATGGATAGCAACAATGTTGGAATATGACCTCGAGATCAAGACCACAAAGCTGATCAAAGGTCAAGATTTAACAAAGCTTATGGCTGAGTCAAATTTGCATGTTTTGGATATCAATCTTATTAGAGCATTGTCCGATGAAGAAGAGGATGTCACTTTGATACAGGTATCTGATATGTTTCTTTCGTCTCCTTGGTATTCTGATATAATATATGTTCTTTAGCATTTGAACGCTCCTCCAGACATGACTAAGAGTGAGGGTAGGTCTTTAAAGTTGAAAGCTTCCAAATACTGCATTTTGGACAATACCCTTTATTGGAAAGATCCACGAGGTATTTTGCTGAATTTTTTAGTTGAGAGTGAAGCCCAATAAGTTATGAATGATTTTCATAAAGGAGACTGTGGGGGCCACCTTTTCTAGAATACCATGACTAATAAAGTGTTGAGAGAGGGATACTACTGGCCAAATCTCTTTGCAGATTTGTACAAAACAATGATGATTTAACATGAGTGTCAAGTGTTTTAACGTAAAATAAAACTTTTTCCATTACCTTTGCAACCTATTTCAATACATGCACCATTTCAACAGTGGGGACTTGAATTCATTGGAGAGATTCACCGTACATCATCTGCACAGAACAAGTGGATATTAACAACCACCGACTACTTCACCAAATGGATCGAAGTGATCCCAACAAGGCAAGCAACAAACCTAGTAATTATTCAGTTTTTGGAGACTGACATATTGTCTCATTTTGGTTGTCCTCATAATATTATTACCAAAAATGCGGCAAAATTCAAATCAAAGAGGATGGTTGATTTTTGTGACAAATATAACATCAAGTTGGGGCACTCAACCGCCTACTGTCTGCAGAGTCCTCTAATAAATCCCTGATTAATATCATAAAGAAGATGCTGGAGGCCAACAAGAAGAACTGGCACAAAAATCTTGTGAATGCCTTGTGGCTAGACAGGGTGAGTAGTAAAAAATCTATAGCAATGTCCCATTTTCAGTTAATTTATGGTGTCGACACTGTTTTTCCTACATCACTTGCAGTCCTGGTCATGAAATTGTTGCAAGAAGCAGGAAGTGAGGAGAATGATGTACATTGACGGATCAATCAGATGATCCATCTTCAGCAGACGAGAGATGAGGTATTTCAGAACACCTCAAAGCTTCATGAGAAGATAAAGAAGGTGTATGACCATAAGAATAAGGCAGATGATTTTAAGCTTGAAGATGTAGTCCTCCGATGGGATGCAAGGAATGAGGAAAAAGGGAAGCACTGAAAGTTTGAAAACCTATGGAAAGGACCCTACAAGATCTCAGCTATTCGAGGAAACAATGCTTTTCCATTACAAGAGATGAATGGAGAAGAATGTTTAGGAGGACCAGTCAATGGTAGGCTCCTTAAGCATTATCATTATTGATGCAATTTTCAGATTTCCTACTATCATTGTAAATATCAGTTTAACTTTCCTGCAAATTGTGAAGCGGAGAATCACCGTAGCTTGGGGCCCGAGGTGAAGGCTATAAAGTTTCATTGGTTTTCTGTTGTTTTCAAAATTAAGTAAGTCAAAGTCAAATCAGTTTTGAGTCAATTTTAAAGTAAGTTTTCAATCATTTTGATTTTGTTACAAATCAGTTTAAGTTTTCAGTTTTCAGTTAGTCTTTAGCTTTTGACTCAATGCCCAATGGATAGGCACTTGGTCTACAGTGTTCTTGGCACCTCCAAGGAGCTACCATCCCCAGCTGGAGCCAATGTTAGTGCCAGTATTTGCATCCTTCCACCAATGATAAAATTAACACTTTCATGTCATGTTAGGGGCCCCATTCTGAAATTTTTGTCATTCCACTTGGTCATGCAAAAATTTGGTCACTTGGTGTGGATTTAAATCAAGTTTCACTCTTTTCAAAAAAAAAAATCATCACTTGTTGGCTCATTTCATCACTATGCTGAGTGTCCATCATTCATGAGTTTTTATCACCTTTTCAGTCATTTCACCATGAAGTTCATTTGGTTAGGGTTTCCATTAGGTCTTAGGGTTTTCAAGGTCCATCAAACTACCATCTGCATGCATAGCAGACCAGTAAGTAAGAGGGTGACAAATAAACTCCCTTTACTATGTAAATTCGACATGTAATTTAATTTTATTCCATTGTGTAACTTTATGTTTCTTCAAATATGTAAAAATTTCATGGTTCCAAATAGTTTCCAACTCAGAAGTTCCATATGCCAAGAAGATCAAAGTTTCCAAAATCCTAGTGTTCTCAAATCCATCAAATGATCAAATTCAAAAAATCAAAGTCCAAGTGAAAGGTAAAGGTTCAAATGCTTAAAGTGAACGTGAGAAGGAAAATTGGGTCCCAAGAGCTAATTCATACAATCCATCAAGTATAAATCCCATCAAAAGATCAAAGAGGCACTCATTTTCTCTCTAAGCCATCGAGCTCTCACTCCCTCAACTCGAAAATTGATTTGTAAGTAGAAAAACAAAGTTTTTGGGTGGTGCTATGCTCCTAGAGGCAAGGCGCTATGCTCTTGGAGGAAATTTGATGCGCTCCTGGAGGCAAGGTGTTTTTCTCCTGGTACACTAGTGTTGTGGTCATGGGACACTTTCATTGCCAATGATGTCTCCACCACTCCACAAGCTCAACATGCTGAAACTATGCCTCCTCCACCTCTGCCCACTGCACCTATTCCTCCATCAGCTCAACCTACTGGACCCATCTCCTCACCCTCATTAGTATTTCAAAGCCAAATTGGGTCATCCAACAGAGTTGTGGTCAACAAGCCTAAAAAGACTAAAGAGGCTGAAAAAGACACATTGGGCAAAACTTATCAGAGAGGGCCTAGGCAGGCGTTTGATCCACAGATTGTGGAAGGTACCTTTCCTTCTTCATCAACAAAGAAGGTACAAAAGGGAAAGCAAAAGAAAAAATGGGCAGTTGTTCATAAGGAAGTCATGCAAGAGGATGAAGACCCTCATATGGAGGAAACAGAGTTTGATCTAGTCGACTTGGATCACCAAGATGATCATGAGGCCTCAAGTTTGATCATAAAAGAGAAAGAGGCCCAAAACAGAGAGTTGCAAACTAACTTGGATAGATATAAGTTTGTCATTTCATTTCTTGAGAAGGAAAACCAACAACTCAAGACCATACAGCTCATCATGGAGGTAGAACTTCTCAAGGCCAAAAGAGAAGAGATAAAGGCTAAGACCTTACTTGAGGAAGCATATGAGAAATATGGTGATCCATATGAACAAGAAGAACAAGTGTCAAGGAAGAGGCCAAGAAGCAAAGGCCTGAAGAAATCATTAGAGCTAGAGAGACAGAAAGAAGTTGAACTAGCAGAGGAGCTCACCCTTAATGAGCAGTTTGCCATATTATTCAATGAGAACAGGGAAAATTGGCTTGAAAGAGTCAACAATAATCTTGAGAAGCTCCTGGGGAAATTAGAGAAAGACAATGATATCTAGAGACACGTGGCTAAGAATTATTTCCAAAGGAATCAAATAACAAGGTCAAAAATCCAAAAGGTGAAGGTAAAGCTAAAAACCCTAATCACCCAAGAGGAGAAGAGGAAACTTTACATCCTTGCTGAGGCCTCTCTAATTGATTATCATACTTCATCAACATTCCACATACCAATTTTGAAGAGTTTTTGAGCAATTTTTTTCAAATTTTGGTTTTTGTGCAAACTTCCGACAGTCTTCAACACATTATGTATGTCAGGAGCGTTGTGCTTCTTCTAAGGGCCTAAAAATGTAAAAATAAGACACCATTGGATTCATAAGGAAACAAACATACAATTTTGACACTTTTCACACCCAATTTGGACAACATGGCAAGGAGAAATGGCCATAAACACCTCAAAAATGACTTTCCTGCCCTCATTTTCAGGCAAGCACTGCGCTTTTGACTAATCTTGGGAGATTCAACGTTTGGAGGGTTAAAACTAATCATACATTTTTGTAAGCTAGACAGGATCCAATTTCCAAAGATCTATCCTAAGCTCAAATTTGACATCGGAAACCCCCTTAAAAGTTGGGTTGAATTTGGAACTGTGCTCGTGACACTGGTGCTGAGCTCCTGACAATTGTCTCATTTTTTTTATTTTTTCCTAGTTTTTAGAGTTTGAGCATGGAAAATGTGAATTTTACTGATTTAAATGATGTATGTAAATTTAATTAAGATATTTTTGAGTTACCAAAGGGTAATTACATTAGGTAAACATGTTTTCATGGATGAATGAATCAGCTTCACCAAAACTAGGGGAGACTTTGTTTGACCTCCCTTCTCTTTGGGTTTTCCATTCAACATTTTGTGGACTAGCTCCTCAACTCAGGGATTCGACCCTTGAGGTTGGGAGAAGTTGTTTCTTGCCTATATATTTCACCTCTTGACTCATTTTAGAGGTTGGATATTGTTGTATTGATCAGAGAACACTATTGTATTAGAATTTTGGCAAGAATTTATTGACAAATTTGCAGCTATTTTGGTGGGATTCTTGTGGTACTGTATTTTGACATAATTTCTCTTTTTTTTTCATATGTATGAATGTTTTGTACTTTCCATGATCATGTCATTTCTATAATGTATTGATTCTTAAGTGAGATAAGCATAATTCATGTTTAATGCTCTATTTTGGGAGAATAATCATACTTTTCTTAATTTATTTAGTTTAAAAAGAATTCATGTATGTCATGCTCTTTTTAGCACATCACAAGTCTATTCATTCCATCAAAACCTCCTTAAAAGTGTTAAAGTACCTACCTACCTTGGCTTGTCAGATGTCTGCAATTGCTGGTCCTTTTACCCTGACCTAATTTCCTCTTTGACCTCATTTTCTCTTCCAGCACCCAAATCAACCAATGAATCCCCTGTTCTACTATACCTAGCCTAAAACCTAATTAATCTGGCCCTCTTGGCTGTGATCCCTTGGAGAGAGCCCTCTCCTGCCTAGTAGGGATAGCTACTTGGTGAGATTTTGGTCTGTGGTTACCTTTGCTAGTCTCTTCTCAGCCTCAGAGATCCGGTGGAGTGTTAACGCAATGAATCCTACTGGATTCTAGACAAACTAGATAGGAAAATAAACCAGAAATTTAATCAAAGGGATTAAATTTTTGAGGTGCAATCATTTCCTTGAGTTTTACATTCTAAAAATGATTATCGCTTTAATAAATTTGATCCCTTTCATTAAATTTCTGATTTATTGATACATAGAAATTTAATACAGAAGTTTAATAGACATATACACTAAGTTGAGATGGATATATGTCAATCTATCAATAAAAACTAAGTGATCTCAAAGGATTCCATGCTTGAGTTACAGGGATTTGGGAATGAATATTCTTTTAGAAGTATGATTTTTTTGCTAATTTAAACTTTACTTAATTTTTATAAATATTAAGGGAATGCATAATTTAAGGAAGGGATTGCATTTTAGGGGATTTGATGGCTCTTATGTATGATTGGTTGATAATCTATTAGAAGTAGTACTCATTATACACTTAACATATGACATATATAAATTGAACCAAAGCTAAACTCAATTGACATTTCAAAATCAACTCTCTATAAATCAATTTAAAATAATAATAATAATGGTTTTTATTGAGAAAATCTAATGCAACCAATCATTTTTCTTCTCCAAAGTTCATGAAAACGAATATAATTTTGAAACAAAAAAGAAAAAATTGCAATCCTTAAAACAAAATGCATTATGAATATAATTTTGAAACAAAAACAAAAATTTGCAATCCTTAAAACAAACTGCATTATTTTCAAGAATATGACGATAAACTTAAGTAATTGAGATTAATTAGAAATATCTACTCAAAATTTAACTTGATCAAAGTGAATCACAAGAACATAAAGCTATGAACTAGCTTCTCATGATATGGCCATAGTAAAATGAGAAAAATGAGACTATCTCATGAAAGGGTCTGAGTTATAAAAAGTAAGTTAAAGATTTATTTTAGGTTTTACTAAATTAATTTTTTCCAAAATTATTAAATTTTAAAATAATATGAAAAAGAGTTTAATTAGAGTTATAAAAGCTAAGTTAAAGATTTATTTTAATTCTTACTAGTGTTTTTCAAAATTATTAAAATTTTAAAATAATATGAAAAAAAAATTAACTATACAAAATAATATGTATAAGTAAGTTTTGTTATTTAAATGTAATGGGTATGAATTTTTGGGTTTAGAATCTCAAATTAAACTTTTTGATATAAATTTTAAATTAATTTTTATTATTATATATAAACCTTAAATTAAATCTAATTTAAATAGATTATTAAAAAAACATATCATATGCAAATATTTGATGTAATCTTCATTTATAAATATGTGAAAATAACATAGTTATTTTATTTAAAAAATATAAATTGTATAATAAATATTTATATCTAGTTTTAGAATAGATTTTTTTTCATGATTGCCTAAATAAGTTTTGATGACTTTAATTTAAATAAAAAACATAGTTTTTTAGAAATACATTTTTGGAAGCTTTTAAATAAAAAATGTGAATTATAAATACAAGATTAAGAGGTTACTTTCCAGGCTAAATGCTTCCTAAGTTATCCATGTGATAAGTCCTAAATATCAATTTAGGATATGACACCTTATGTTTTGTAAAAATTACTGACTAGAAATGAGATACCATATTCATTGAATTTTTCTATTCCAGAGAAATGCTTCTACAAAATCCATTGAATTTTTTGACCGCTGATAAAATAGATAGTGCAAAATATAATGATTGGATAATAAGACTGCTTAGCTCTTGAATAATACAAATAAATTAAATTAAAAGTACTTCTACAATATCCATTGAATTTTTTGACCGCTGATACAATAGATACTGCAAAATATAATGATAGGATAATAAGACTGCATAGCTCTTGAATAATACAAATAAAATAAAATTAATTAATTAAATTAAAAAAAAAATCAAATACTATAATTTAACTACGTGACATTTCGTTTAATTTGTGTTCGGCGATTGAAGTATAATTGAAATTCAACGCAAAATCGAATGCGAGACTACTGCAAGCGGCAGGGTAATAACAATACCAAAAATTATTCCCAACACAATAAAAAAAAAACTACGAAATAAAATAACAACTCCAAAATAAAAATAGTTTATTTAATCCAATTAAAAATTTATTTTCAAAAACATTTAACACTTGGTATATGTATTTCGTGTACCATCGTATGAATGCCTGCGAGAAGAGAACCATTAAAAGCTGTGTCAACCTATCTCATGGGTGCCCATAGTAAATCACAATGAAAACCTTTAGCACTTACATGTCATCCTAGAGGTGGAATGAAAGAGTTACGCATGCTCGGTGGATCTTGACAAATCCTTAGGTCCTCTTCGCTTAAGATGGCCGCTTAAACGATTTAAGGAGCATTAAAGTTTAGTATCCTTCAAGGGTAATAAATAAAAATGTTGTGTATATTGACAAATCCTTAGTTCATCTTTGATTAAGATGGCTTTAACGATTTAAAGAGCATTAAAGTTTAAGATCCGGGTAATAAATAAAAGCATCACAGCAATAAACAGAGTCAAATCGAAATTCTGAAGTCCTTGTCTATTAATTTTTTTCTAAATGTTTGGCTATCATGTGGACAATACAAGTGGTGGATGGCATTGAAATCAAGATCAATGTGACAGTGACTGCTAACTGAGTAAAATCAAAGCTATGATCCAACAATCTATTCAAGCAAGCAACCTCATCAACTGATATTCATGTTTCTGCAAATAAAGTGAACCCGGTGAAGTTAATAATTGTTTTAATTTCTGATGCACGTGTAACTTACCTAATCTCTCCATGACGGGATGTTTACCAAGTATGTTTACGAACGAAATTGGTGGAGTGAATCATTTAATTAAAAGTTGAACTCTTATGGATACTGCAACGTGATTAGGGTTCGAACTCATCATTTAATTAAAAGTTGAGATCTTATGGATACGTCATTAGGGTTCGAACTCATCATTTAATTAAAAGTTGAGATCTTATGGATACTTCAACGTCATTAGGGTTTGAATCTTTGGCGATGATTTCGTAACAAAGCCTATTTCATTGATTTGCTCAATTAGCTGCTCGAGAGGCAACGCTTAACGCTATTTAAGCGGCTGGAGCTACCAAAACTTAAGGGTGGTTGAATCGGGTGTGCGCGTCGTGACCTAGGTATTTGTATGAACTGACATCATAATTTCTCTTTGTGTTACATCGGTTTAAGGCTTGGTATGTTTAAATATCTAAAGGTTTGTGCTGCGCAGGTCTACAAGAAGCTGCAAAGAGTAGAACGTCGAAGTTGGTTATAATTTGTTACGATGAATGAACGTCCAAAAGTTAGTTCATCTCAGTTGTGGTCTGCTGCTCCAAGTAAGTCTTTCTGTGGCTTTCGTGTGTGAATTATGACACTGACATTGCAATTGGCATTTTAGATCTCTGACTTCGTTGTTGTGGTTTTTCAGATTTAGGTGGTTACGATCCAGTTCGATTTTCCAGCATGACGGACCTCAGATTTTACAGTTTTGCAAGAAGCTGGACAACTGCAAAGTCGTGGAATGTTGCTTACGACGGGATCACTTTTGATGGTATATGCGGTACACGTAGCTGCAGTGGATATGACAAGACTGTTAGTTGCAAGCTGGCTAAAGGAGGTTATGTAAAATTTGAACTAGCCAAGGATAGTTGTGATTTTGTGTGCCTCTGTTGTGAAAAGCCTCTGAAAATCTTGAAGACGTGTAGCTTTCATAAGTGTAAATGGGAGTACACGGGTGTTGTGCAGGATCCAAATGCAAGCGAATCTGAACCTACGAAAAAATATATTAAGAGAAACGGCAGAGGCGTGGCCAACGCAAAAAATGGGTTTTTTCAATATACTGGAGGTTCCTGGAATTCACTGTGGAGAAAATTCCGGAGAGCGAGCTTTTTTATCTCTAAAATGATGTGATTTCTTGCAACAACTGAAAGCAAGTTTTGATTATCCTTATTTTGGCATCTGGCGGTGATGTATATGAAAACAACTCTACCTGATTATGTGAGATGTGTGTGAATTTTGAAGGGATGTTAAATATCCTGTTGGTGTTTAGATGCCCTGTTTCTGGATGATGACCGCATCTAAGACGTAATTTCCAGTCGGAGATCTAAACAAATCTGGGAGTTTTGATGGCCTGTGTCGTCTTAAGATAAACGAAAGTCTACTGTAGCGCGCCCCTTTTTCTTCCGCGGATAGTTCTAAAATGGCCTTTGCTGTCTTAACATCAACGAAAGTCTACTGGAATGTCCTCCTGTTTCCTCGGCAGATAGTACTTATCATAGATTTTGTAGTTTAATAACTTCTTTGGGACATGGTTTTATAAATATGATTATCTTTATATTTTACAATGATTTTCACGTCGAGTTTGCGAATGGTTTCATAAATATGATATCATTATATTCTACAATGTTTTTCACGTCGAGGTTGCGAATGGTTTCAGAAATATAATATCTTTATATTCTACAATGTTTTTCACGTCGAGTTTGTGAATTTGCGAATGGTTTATAAATATGATATTTTTATATTCTACAATGTTCTTCACGTCGAGTTTGCGAAATTTTTTTCCTGTACACATCCTTCAAATCATCTCTCTTTATATTGCACAAGCGTAATACGCGTATTAATGCTTTATACTTCAACTATTTTTTCTGATAGATTTAATTGCAAATGTGTACATTTAAATTTGACGTTAATATCTGTGTCTAAGGATTGAATTCCTACTCATTTCTCTGAATGATTGAAAGCGGTTTTGTACATTTAAAACAAATTTAATATCTGTGACCAAAGATTTTGATTTTGATCTAATGTTCTTTTTAATGAACATTTACATATTTTTCTCTGATGAGAGTTTCGTATCTTTAAATTTGAGTTTAATGTATATACCACAAGATTTTGGTTAATATTTGTGTCATATCATGAAGGTTTATGGCAGTTTATAAATAGTAGTCTGAAGAGGGGAATCGGGAATGCAGTAGGCACTGATTTGAAAATATAAAATAATTTAAAATATGAAAGGAGTATTATATATTTATAAATGGTGTTGTATATAAAATTTGTTTAGAGAAATACTTTATATAAATACAAATACATATTTATATCATACCCACTGAAGCATAATGATGGTATTTGTACCAGTATGTTTTTAGTTTATGGTTCAATTTGTTCTTATTTTTTTTAATATTAGTGATTTAAATATGTTTTTTTGAAGTTATATAAATTTGTTAGTGTTTATATTATATATATATATATATATATATATATATAGAGAGGGAGATAAAAGTTAAAGATATGGTTTAAATTGGAAATAGGTTTTACAAATTTATATTTCCAATAAAATGAATGGTTGTACCAGTGTTTTTAGTTTATGGTTTAATTTCTTAATTTTTATTAATATTAGTGTGATTTAAATATATTTTTAAAAATTATATAAATTTGTTTAAGTGTTTATATCATATATGACTATTTATAAATATATAAGATAAAGATATGAGTTAAATTAGAATTAGATTTTACAAATTTATATTTCAAATAGAGTGAATGATTGAGACTACAAACCAAACCAATATTCTTAATTTCATACAAATTTTTAATATACAATGCAATGAACAATATACCAAAAGAATTTCTTATCTGTTTCACTTTTAATTTATTAAAAGTATTTGTGAAACCTGACCGTCCTTTCGATTTATTAAAAAATTATTTGTGGAACTACGGCATTGGCACTCAATGTCCTCCATTTTATTAACCTGTCCATCAGTTTCACCATATCATTGTGGTTTGCCTCCTCGTGCGGCCTCTATTCTCCCTTTTAAGCATTAGTCCCAAAACGATTCGAAGGGCCTCGCAGGGCTGTAGCAGATGCATAATGCATGTACAGAACCGAGGAAATTCCAGGAGAAAGATATGGCTGGGCCTATTGGAAATTTGAATCTTTGATGTACAAAGAGGATTGTTGTGTGTTACATGTTTATCAATAAATAGTAAATTCAGGTTATTAATGGTTCAAATGGCAATAAGATATATAATAAATATGCAAATTGCGATCCAAGCGAAAGGAGCTTGATATTTTTTTTTTTCAGAAGGAAAAAAAAGCTGTATATATTAAAAGAAATATATGACAGTACATGATCATCGATACAATCTCAAGAAGAAGCAATCCTTGAAATGTTTAAATTGGGTGCCCGGTAGTACTCCAGAAGAATTGGAAGGCCTGTCAAAAGATGGGAGTAAAAAAAACTCAAGAATCTAAATGACTGTATTAGGGTTCACAGTTAGCTAATTGGTATATATTAGGTTCTTCATCTCTCATTTTTAAAATAAGTAGTATTTAAATTTATTATATATAAATTGTTTTTAAAAATGTATATTAATTTAAAATATTTATTGTGAAGTTCACATAAAATATACTTACAACAACAATAACACAAAATCTACCTCTGGTGCTTTACAGCAGTTAAGATATACAATTTTGAAAAGCTATTTCACCATTACACCTTTTAAAATTAAAATTAATATTTATATAAAAACATCTAAAATCATTTTAAAACATAAAAAAGAAAGCTGGTGGGTCGAGCAATGAATAGGACAGATAAAAGTGGGTTCACCATTTTATAAAGACATGATGAGATGTTTCCGAGACAATAGAGTAAGACCTTATTGTTGGGCGAGACTCTCTTTTGTTTTTTAAATGGATTGATAACCCGTGTGATCGGGAAAATGGTATAACTCCATCAAAAACTCAGACCTTATGATTTCAACCATGGACTTCATTGGTGAACAATAATTTCAAATGTCACGATCAGATGAACAATATGAAAAAGTATGGCAATAGTTCTTTTTTCTTGACTTTATTACTCTTTTTAATTTATTAAAAAATTATTTGTGAAAAGTGGCTATCTTCGCAATTTATTAAGAAATTATTTATGAAAGATGGCATTGGCATTTGGGTGTGGCTATTGAAACATGCATTGGATTAGTGCTTTCATAATAATAATAGTAGTAATTTTCTAGATATATAACAATATTATTATTATTAATTAATAATAAACATTAATTTTAATATTAATATTATTAAATATGAATTTTAGTATATATATAAATAAAATTTTATTAAAAAAATATTTGATACAATATGGAATTACAGTCAAGAGAGGCTGAATAGCTGGGAAGCCAGAAATGATAAACTATCAACCTGGGTCTCATTAAGTAACTAATAGAGAGACAAAGAGAGCCAAAAAGATAAACATGGGAGCCCTAAGAGACAGACAAAGGAATTTACCCAGAATGGGTTGAATCTTCAATATGACATTTCTTTCCTTTTTTTTTGAAGCTTTAACCCATCTATCATGGGGTGGATGGGCTAAAACCACTTGATTGTTGTTGACTAAAGGAGTAGTCTCCTTATACGAATTTGAGGAGGAGGACTCATGAGATCGTTTCTGGGCACTTGCAGAAACATTGGGTGCTCAAGGGTCTGCCTAGAGCATGCCTTTTTTTCTGCTTGGAAACTTCCTCATGTGCTTCGATCTCCTCCTCATCCGAGTTGAAGGAGTCAATGTCATCCATGGGAGGTGGTTCACATGGTTTTCAGGTTTTAGAATTTTTTTTGCGATTGCTTTTCTTCTTTTGGGCGAGGAACATAGTATAGGAGTTGTGAAGATTCCTTGTTTGATGGGAGTGACGGCACCGAAAACAGTATTCTCATAGTCCAAGGTTTGTGTCCAGTGGAAGTCATCAACTTTGAGATTGATTTGATCAGGGATGCCTTTAATTATGTCTATTTCAACACATATTCCATAGTAGGTGTATATGCTTGTTTTCCCGTTAGATGGATCCGTTCCCAGAAAGCGTCCCAAGGTGTTTCCAATACCATTAAAGATAGAGAAATGCCATAGAGGAGCAGGTAAATTTGGAAGCCTGGCCCAAATAGGAAGCTTGGAAATTACTGTCGTAGAAGGGCCTAAATCCAGGAACCAGGGTGTGAGGAATATCCTTGCTTTTCCACAAACCAAGGGCTACCTGTTAAGGTTTTTTTATAATCTTCATTGAATGCAAACAAAACTATAAAGAAACCCTTTGAGAAGAAAATGACCTAGTTGTTATTTGTCCAAGTGTAGTGAATCCATTGGTAGAGATTTTTTGAGCGAGACCATAATCCATTAAATCGGAAAATGATGGCAGATTCTATATATTTTTGAAACTGATTTTCAAGTGCCGGATGAGAAATTTCTATAGACGGAACGTCCTCCATTTTGTCAACCAAAAATGGCTTGGTAACCTCAGAGGGTTAAGCAGCTTTCTTGGGAGGCTGTACATGGACATCATCCCTTGTAAGAGAAATATTGAGTTGAAGAGGGTTGACCCACTGCCCCTCCTCGTAATCGAAAGGTTAAAACCATAGAAGCATCTTTTTCAATATTATAAAATGAGAGCATAAGAGTGTCCTTTAGTTGTTTACTTCCATAGAGTAATCACTGAAGGCAGAAGGAATACCTAGCCTATGTTCAAGGGCATGCGTAAGGCTCTTTACCATATCCGTGTAGCGAGCTCAAAAAATCACGGTTTTTCCAGTGAGAAGTGAGATCTGAAATAGAAAGGATGGGAATAAGAAATCTCGGGATCCCTGGCAGCCAATGCTCATCTGAGAGGCCAGATTGACAAGGCTAGATGGCTCACTGCTACCAAAGACTACCTTTTCATATTTATCGTTTTCCTTTGTGAGAGTAAATCCATAGTGCATAGATCCTAGGGTTGCGCTCTTGAGAGAGGAAGCAATGACGAGTGGGGTTGAGCCATAACGTTAAGCGTATTTCTCACTGGTGTACCTCACGCAAGAGATCGCATCGTTCTTTAGCTTCATAACGGGATGGAGATCCATTCCAATCCGGACGGCCGGGAGGTCGCTGGTCTTCTCTGCCTTCTTTCCATCCCAACTGCTCTCACAGGGTTGGGCCTTTGACAAGACAATGACTCGCGTGGTTGTAGAGTGCCCATATCTTCCTGGCTGCGTTGCTACATGGCAACGATGGGGTCGCTGCGTAGATGCAGACCCCTTCATTCTTATGGTCGCCTTTCTTGCAAGTGATAGGTGTTACAGAACAGGGCATTGGAGGGAATATTTTCCCATCTGGTAAATTGCTGCGGATCAGGGTCTGTCCATCGAATCCGCAATCGAGAGGAGCAACATCAGCTTTGATCCCTGTTGTGGCGATCACAATGCCTGCAAAGAACAATGAAACCCTTTCGCTCTCCATCGCTCTCGAGATTTTCAAATATTACAACGCATAGCCATAAACCCATATAAATTTTAATATGAATATGAATATGAATATGAATATTAATATGAATATTAATATTAATATTAGTATTAGTATTAGTGTTAATATCATATTATTAATGAAATTAATGTTTTTAATATATTAAATTATGAGAATGGGTCTCATTTATAAAAACTTATTAGCATATAAATGATGAAAAATGATGTTTTTAGCGTATATCAATTACATTTACTAATTTGATTATGTTAATAATACATTAAATTAGATCTAATATTCCATTGGAAAATGGAAATTATATTATTTAATAAATAATATTATAACATCAATTAAAATTGTAATATAATTATTTTGAATCTTAATGTTTGAGGAAAAAAATTGTTTTCTGGTTTTCTAATTTATTGATAATAATAGTAAGGATACATGAAATTTTTTAATCATAATTATTAAAAAATAATAAATACACGTATAATAAATCAATTTAAAAGGTCTCCAATGAAGATTTTATAAATGAAGGTTTGCTTATAAATACAATTTGCAGCTCGTTTATGCATTTGCAGTAGTCTCATCTGTAAAAATTGTCTAGGGCTCGTTTATGCACCAACGGTGGGTCTCTACCTATTAATACACATATTTGTGATGGGTTTCTCCGGTGATCTCTGTGGCGAACCCTAATCTCGCAACATATACACATATATGCGACGAGATGATATACTTATGATGAATGTGGCTTCGATCTCGCAGCATATACACATCTCTGTGATGCGGTGATATAATTATGAGTACGCTCGTGCAACACATTTTCCAACTTCTGGATTCATAGTTCTATGGTGAAACATACTAATAAATATTTGAATGTAGCTTTGATCTCTCTTGGGTCCGAAATTTCTGTCTTTCGCAATGAAGATTTTATAAATGAAGGTATGCCTATAAATACAATTTGCTGCGTGTTTATACATCTGCAGTAATCTCATCTATAAACATTGTATAGGGCTCATTTATGCATCTGCAGTGGGTCTCTCCGGAGTCTCCGAAGATTTGAAGTCTCGCATTGGTTTTGCAACACTCAAAACAACAATGCCAAATTTTGGCTAACATCAAGGTCTTCTGAACTTCAATTTTGGGACAACATGAGCACGATTTATATCTACCAACGACTCAACATCCAAGGTGCAGTGACAACCTGACATTGGTTTTGCTTTACATGTGCACAAGTTCTCACTTACCCTCCTCCTGTTAAGTTTTGTTTTATTACACTATGAATACTTCCCCTCATATTTCTAAGCCCCAATCTAACAAAGGGAGACCAAGTAAAATTAAATTAGATAGTCTCTATGAGTACATCGAGTCTTTAGAAAGACGAAGAGAAGAAAGAGAAAATCATTGTAAACTAGAACTAACGGCAATGCTTGATAACAATCACAAATCATTATAAAAAAAAAATAACCACACTCGAAATTGAACTCCAAGCAATGAAAGGTAAAATTCAAGAAATAGAACATATTAAAAAACAATGGTGGAAGAAAATGACACCTTGAAAAGCGAGATTAAAAATGTAAAAGAACAACTACATAATAACTCAACGCTAAATAACACAGAAAATAACTTAGATATTAAACCCATCAAAGAGGAAATTAATAAATTAATTGTTCTCAACCATGAGCGCCACAAACGAGCCTTAAATCTTATAGTTGCAGGTATAGGATAAAAAAACAATGAAATAACATTAGAAATAGTTAAAGAACATTAAAAGCAAAATCTCAAATTGAAACAACCTATCTCGCGGAAGAAATAAGGGTTGGGAAGATACTTCAGCATAAACACAGACTTATCCATGTCAAGGTTAGTATTAATGAACATAAAATGGATATACTTAAGAAATCCCCAAGCCTAAAAGAAACAGGAATCTTCATAAATGAAGATCTCATTCCATAAGACCAAGCTAAACTTAGGAAAGAAGTCCAAAAGGTCAAGGATGCAAGAAAGGCCTGGAAATGGTCAACCATTAGGAATAGGAAAGTTATTATTAGAGATAGAGTCTCAAGCACAAGTGATAAATAGGGATTTGCATCACTCTAGATCCTCTTTTGGAACTATCTTGGCTTTCTATGGTGTAAAGGTCCCATGTAAAGTTGGATCTCGAGTGATATTGACCTTATTCTCTTAGTTGAAACATGGAAGCATGGTGAATATAGGGTCTCTCACCTCGAAGGTTTCACTCTTTGGTCTGGTTGGAATAAGAAATCCTCTCGGAGGGGTTTTGGTGGTATTAAATGCTATATAAGGAACACTTTTTCCTCTCACATCCGACTTCATAAAATCGACCCCTTCAATCAATACATTTGGATCGAAATCTCTGATTCTACCACCAATAGGATCTTTCTTGCAATCTACTATTTCGCTCCCATTAACTCTACATCTTATAAGAAGAACAACCTAGATAAGAATTGTCCTTACAATTCTTTAGAAAAAGACATCTTCAACCTCATAAATGATGGTAATATCCTTTTACTGAGATACTTAAATGCTAGAATTTCTACTAACCAAGCCATTACATTAAGCAAGAACTCTAACCCCGACCCCTTGTGGCTTGATAAAGATAGTAACTTAGCTAATAAATTCAAGAGAAAATCTAAAGACATTATCAATAACTTATTCAGCATCGAGCTCCTCAAAAATTGCAGTTCCCAGGACCTAATTATTTGTAAAGGTATTAACAAGTGGCCCCTCTCCAGTCAGATGACATGTTTCCATGCGTTGGGTAGCAGTGTCATGGATTATGCAATTTCTGGCATCCTTGTCCTCAACAATATTACAAACTTTGAGCTTCTTAATGGATTCGAGCCTGACTCTGACCACAAACCTTTGTCTCTATCCTTCAATCTTTCTATGCATGCCACCCACATGCAGGAGACCAATGAAAGAAAAAGACACATTCACTTCGATAGAAGTAAAACCGACCTCTTCTTAAGGGATTTAGGCCCCATGAATTATAATAATATTTGTCAAATTTATTACCATTTCACTATTATCCTTTCCAACACCATCATAAAGTTTTCTAATGAGATTTCGTTTAGGAAGTCTAATAGAACTTCCAATCCATGGTATGACAAAGATTGAAAAATGGCCATGAATGTTCTTGTTCGCAAAACCAAATATAATCATTCTATCACCTTATAAAACTGGGACAACTACCTTAAGAAGTTGTGTGACTCTCCGAATTCTATGGGAACCACCTTAATCACTCAAATTAAGGAGGATGTCTTCTCTCTTGATGACATTGAGTCTGGTATTAATAAGCTCGTTAATGGGAAAGCTAAATATATTGAAGGATACCAAACCGGGATCCTTAAAATGGGAAGATCTATCCTCATTCCTTATCTCCACAAGCTTCTCAATTTCGCTGTAACACATGGCTTCCCTCGACTTTGGACACAAAGCCTTATTGTACCTAAATTTAAAAATGGGGACAAGAGTGTTCCATCCAACTACAGGACCATTATGGTTAGCCATATCATGGCCAAGCTTTATGGGCTCATTTTGGAGAAGAAGCTTAGCCTTTGGCTTGAATCCAGGGAAAAGAGATAAAGGGCAAGTTGTTTTTAGGAGATATCACTGGACTATTGACGATCTAGTCACTCTTAGAATCATTGCGAAGGAATGTCGCAATAATAAAAATGAGCTCTTCTATTGCTTTGTGGATTTTAGAAAAGCTTTCGACATTGTCCCTCAAGATAAGCTTTGTGAGAGACTTAAAGAGATCACGGTCTCTCTAGAGCTGAGGATTGTTGTGATCCGTCTCTACGAGACCGTCACTGCCAAGCTTAATACCAATGAGGGGTGGTCTAAAGACATTTAAATTCAATATTGGAGTTAATCAAGGGTTTCCCCTATCCCCTACCCTTTTTGGCATATACATAAATAAGCTAGAGGAGTGTTTGGAATTTGTGGGGTGCAAGGGCACTGAGCTTGCTGATGTTCTCATTACTCTTCTCCGCTATGCCGATGATATTGTTCTTCTTGTAAAAATCCATGATGACCTTGACAAGCAGCTCTAGATTCTTCATGGCTATTGCTCGAAGATGGGTATGACAGTTAATACCGACAAGACTAAAGTCGTGATCATTAAATCCAAGAAGATCACCTATGTTATTTTCATGTATGATAACCTGTTGGCTCGAGAGGTCCTAACCCAGATTCGGAGGTTAAGGTTTGCCAATAAATCCCTATACTACTGGCCCTTTTGGCAGTGACTTACTTGTGCAGGCCAGAGTCTCATCTGAAGTAGTATGGGAGGGTGCTGGAACCAGGTTTCTGCACCCTAAGAGAGAGTAGGTAAGTCAAGCAGGTCTATGCTCCAAGTCTATCGAGTTCGCACTAATCAGATATATTCATAGGTTTATTGACAATATAATACACAGTATAATAGAGTTATTATCATGCACAGATCTAGTCAATACCTTCACATCCACGTGCGTAATACCAACTATCAGCTCAGAACACTATAATTGCAGCGATTAACTGATCACAAATACATATACTAGAAACATTGATACTTTCACAGTTCGCAACAATTAAACAGACACTTTCACAACTTAATCATATAGCCCAAGTTCGCATCAATCATAACAAAATAGATCCATATAGCATCAGATGTCCAACAGTACTTCGCATATATATTAATATCAAAATCCACTTACAATCCCAAAATACCGCCTACGCACATAGCCAGCAGGGTCGGCACATAACAGGACTGAGGATCTTCGCGCACACAGCCAGCAGGAGTCCTTACCCAAACAACCCGACAATAGATCTAACAATTCGTCCTTAGCATCAATCTTAATTCTTCTCTACCTTAAGACTCAAAACGTTCAACTATTTATATCGATTTATCCTACACATTCAATGGTCCACCGCAAACCGTGGTTTGTGGACTCTTGGTCTACCCTTGACCCATTACAATGCATTTGGGGCTTTAACACACCCCAAAACCCCTGCGCTAGACTAAATAATACCAACACTATACAAAATTCGCAGCTTTTAGGGGACCTTGTTCCAGCAGTCCCCCAACACAATCTTGTGACTCATCTTGAGTCACTGTGATGGTGGGGTCTCCACCTGCGCTTGCAGTAGTCTGATCGCTTCATCCATTGGGGGTAGCACACCTTCACTATGAGCAGCAACATTTTGCGCAATATCTACCAACTTCTGTGAAGTTGGGGTTTCTGTTGCAGTGGTGACACTCTCCAGAGTCTGGTTTAGGTGTTTGACAGTGACGTCGATATCCTGGGAGAGCTTAAGGGCTTCATCAGCCCATGGCTTAAGACAGTCACTAAGAGTCTTATTCTTTTGGCAGAGGTTGTCGATATCATCTCGAAGGGCATGGATAATTCACAGTCGTGCCAAGCATTGCGTAGGAATCAGAGTGGGCATCGTGACTTCTAGATGCTCGAACGCTTCTTCCTTCTGTCACACGTCCTGGTTGATTTCATGCAGGACCGAGTCACGCTGTACCTTAGTCCATCTCTGCATGGTTGTATCCAGCGATTGGGCGCCCTTAGCAATCTGTCCTGTAATCAAATTTGTAGCTGCGGTAACCAGCGAAGCTCGCTGGGCCCGTACCTCCGACAGTGTCTCTAGCTGCAACTTAGCCTGCAAAACTGCGATAAGTTATTGTGGAATAACCATCTAAAAGTTCAAGAATTCATATGGAAGAGGGATACTCTTTTTGTATCTAAAACAATCTGAAATGTCAACACTCAAAACTACTGAAGTAGAATTATACTTTTAATCATGGGTTTGAACATCGCGATTAAATCACGATTTTTTGAAAAAATCGCGTTTTTTTCGACAAAACGATTAAATCGGCGATGTTTTGCACGAATTTTTGAAAAAATCGCTAATTGGGAAAAAATAGCGATTGTTTTGGTAAAATCGTGGGCCCATCAAACAACAACCCTATAAGTTCAAAAATTGATTTCTTTTTTTTTGTCATTTTTGCTGACACACCCTGTTGGCAGTTAATGGTAATGTTAAATTCTTAAAGTAAAAGGATGAACTTTTACTTAAATTTTTAACATTACCATGAATGACTCAGGTTGTTTAAGAGTGGTTTCGACCTCATTGGATTTCATATGGAGAAACTACTATTTTAGATTTCACTCAAAATTTAGCAGACTTAATGGTTTTCAGGGTTTCATGGTTTGGGGATTTGCATTGTTTCCATTTGATTCTATTATGTGTAAGGGTATGAGATTGGCATTTGATCAAGAGTATGAAGTCATTTAAGAACCTTGATGTTGGTGGCATTGATTGTTGAACTTTGTTGATGTTGGTGGTATTGATTGCTGAACTCCCCTACCGTTGCCTTAACAAGAATGTACCCTTCACTCAAAGGAAAACAACTGGTTAGGCATGTTAATATTTTTCTACCGCATTTGAAGGTTGAGGAGATGAACCCTTCACAAAAAAAAATCATTGGTTAGGCATGTTAAACTTTTTCAATTTCTATCATGTTATAAGGTTGAGCAATCCAAGTCTGAAGACTTTGAGCTAGATGATGTTTATGTATCTCTTGTTGATGATCTCATTTCTAGTAGCGATGAATCAATGATGAGTTTCATGAGGAGGAGGAGGAGGAGAAATATCAGGAGGAGGATGATGCAAAGAGCATCTGACCGGCCAAAGAATGAAACGTCCCTTTTTCATATTTATGTGTCGATGCTTTTATTTTATGTTGTGGGTGCTTTAGATATTAAAAAAATTGAAAAAAAATGAATATTTTTGTATGTGCCGATTTTTACGATTTTTTCCGATTTTTTCCCCTCGCCGATTTAATCTTGATCACGATTTTCAAAACATTGCTTTTAATACTATTATTTTGTGTGGTATTTGTAAGGTTAGCAACAGGTCCAAGGTGTTAATGGAATACTAAAATTCAATATTTGGGCCAAATGGATCTGTGTGCATAATTGATTTAACATTGTTATATTTCCACCATGCAAAGTGCTTGTAATTGAGTAACTTCAATGTGTTTCTGATCTGGTATAGACATAGACCAGATCTGGGATATAAGGAAAATTCAAAAATATGGAAGATAACACTAAAATTAAGAACAAATGGATCATTGAACCCATTAATTTGACCTTGGGACTAATGTAGTTGGTGACATTTCCATATATGCAGAAGAAAAACACTCTTATTATATGCTTGAAGATCAAAAAATAAGTGCACAACAATAATTGAGTGCTGAAGATGTGTTGAATGAAAATAAAATGTTCGGGATGGGCACAGTTTCCATTATCAAAAAACAAGAAGAAATACTTTGCTGAGATTGTCTAGAAAGCATGTGTAGCAGGATATTTGAAAGGAATTGTCACAGATTTGGAGCACATGATTTTTCTCTCATCAGTAGAAGTTTATTATTTTGTGTGGTCTTTGTAAGGTTAGCAACAGGTTCAAGGAAAACATTCTATAAAAATCTATAATAAGCCTAATAATGAATCATTCTTTCGCTTAGCCCTGCTATGGCTTTATGAACCTTTTGCCTATACTTGTTATAACCAAATCAATGTTCCCCTGACCCTGGAATATTTGGGATTGCTTTAGCTTGAGAATTTGCATATCTCCTTAGTATTCTTTCCTCTCAGATTAACTACCACTTAATACCATTTCTGACCCTTCTCTGTAACGTCCTGTACAATCCCATCAATGGCCTTTTGATGGATCTCATTTATCATATAAAATAGGTTCTTCAAGTTTGGTAACTTAGTGACAGGTTTCTTTGGAGTCACTCCTCTCATTTAGCATATCAAACAGGTTCTTTGAGTCTGCTAACTCTTAATAACATGTTTTTTCTGAGTTGCTTAAATTTTTCTCTCTACTCAGTTTTGATCCACAATTGTGGTGATGATATGTCCAAGATCTGCACTAGATCATCGAACAGTTACTGTTCCAAACTACTTTAGGGGGGCAATCAGAGAATGGGGATATTATGGCTGCCCTGTTTTTTGTAGGGAATGTTACAGGGACAGTTCCTAGGCAATAAATGGATGACCAGGGATGCTTTCTAGGTGTCTTCTTATCTCCAAAAAAAGGAAGGGTATGTGTTCCCTTTCATACAGGGGATGTGTTCCTTTTCATACTGGTGAATATGGATCCTTCTTAATTCACTAACAATAAGTGTTTTAATGGCTTCAGTTAATTACTATAGGTGTGCCGATTTTCAGCTTTCACATTGGGACTAATTCTGACCTGAATAATGTCATGAACATAATGATTGTAGTATATCCAGAAAGAAATAATTTCTTCAAAATTGACGATATATTTTTCTTCAATCATGCTTAGAAGGTTTCTATAATCATAATTTGTCATTTTATGTATATTTTTCCTTTTATTGGATCTACTAATGAATCATAATGATAGGGACAAATGACCTTTTTGTCTTTAGACTCTGTTTTTTCTGCTATAAGGCTGTATCTAGTCTTTGAAAGTTTGATTGAGATATTATATGTTAACTGTTTAAAAGCATAGAATGTCCAGTAGAATTTTTTCGTTAAATTATTTAATTAAGAACTGGTAAATACTCAGCCTTCTATGGTTAAAGCAAAGCATGAAATATGACAAGGTTTTATTATATGTTAATTCATTTAAACTTTAAAGTTTATGTGAACGGTTCTATGCACATTTTAAGTGAGATGCAGAAAATATTGCCTGGACAAAAGTTGCTTATATATTGCCGATAATATCATTATGTAACTTGTGAT
This sequence comes from Pinus albicaulis, assembly GCA_034641835.2. Classification (NCBI taxonomy): domain Eukaryota; kingdom Viridiplantae; phylum Streptophyta; class Pinopsida; order Pinales; family Pinaceae; genus Pinus; species Pinus albicaulis. The sequence goes on along the minus strand of CM076569.1, from coordinate 95,619,335 downwards.
TGCCCAATGGCACGTTATCTAAACACAGACTCTAAATTAAGACTTTGTAAACCTTGTTTTATAATCGATTGGTATAAGTGATTGAAGATTTTGTTGTTTGAGCTATTGATGGTCATAATTTTTGTTTAATTATTTTCTGATCATAAATTTGCTGTATTTTGACTCTCCTCTTTCCTTTGTATGTCCTTTTTATCTTCAAGAAAAGAGATTTTCAGTGTTGCATTTGATAGTCTCCTTTCTTTAAGAGAAGGAAAAAGAGATTAACTTGGACTATTATACTGTAAAGTATTTTAGACCTCTTGTATTTAAGAAATAAATAGTATTATTCTTTTGTCTGTTGTTTTACAGATTCCATGTTTCCAAAGGAGCTGGGCATTTCTAAATTTATGTAATATGCAGGGTGTGAATTTGGAGCAATAGCACACCATGAGATGTTAACTTCTTTCTATGGCACCTCTGTGTTGAGAAATTCCTGTCAGGTGCCAGATAATCACCTTTGCATGAACTTACGCCTTGCAAATGGCCAAGATATCTGAAAGATAACCATTTTCGTTTACAATCTTTTGATAAAATCAGGCAGCAATTTTTGTAAATCCACGTTATAGCTATCAAACTTCAAGAATTTGGGTGTCCCAGAGGTTTCTGATCCTGCTGAATCCATTTCCATCATTAAAAACTCCATTCAAACATTCCTACTGCTACATTTAACTCCGGTAGGAATTTTTGAAAATCCACTTTATAGCTGTCAAACTTCAAGATTTTGGATGCCCCAAAAGTTTTTAATGGTGCTGAATCTATTTCCACCATTAAATACTGGATTCAAACATTTCCTACTGCTTTTTTTTTTTTTTTTTGTTAGATTCAAGCCATTTTTTTCAGTCAAGTCAAATTTGAAGACTAAATAAACTACCAAAAAACAGTTTTCATTTTTTATTAATTTATTCTCACCTGGTTCCAACAACTGTGGTGTCAAGATGAGTTTGATCTTCAACAAAGTATCTAATTAATCCAAAATCTGCAATTTTGGGTTTGAAATGTTGGTCCAATAAAATATTGCTAACTTTTATGTCTCTATAGATAATGCGAATATATGATTCTTGATGAAGATAAGCTAGCCCAGTAGCAACTCCTAATATAATTTCAAACCTCAACTGCCACTCCAGAAATCTGCCCAGCTTTTCTTCTATTGCAAAATTACAATTCGGTCTCAAATAACTATATTAACTAACTAAACAATAGTGTTTGAAATGTCACATTGACTGGAGCTAAAATCAAGTTTTAGGGTGAAGAAAGATCACCAAATATGAATAGATCAAGACTCTTGTTGGGAAGGTATTCATAAACCAAGAGTCTATCTGTGGTATCCACACAACATCCAAGCATTTTGATGAGATTTCTATGTTGAACATTGCTTATCAGAGTCACTTCGTTGAAGAAGTCGTTCACACTATGTTCTTTCTCTGTAAATAGTTTCTTCACCGCAACTTCGTTGCCATTTGGTAAAATTCCCTGTCAACATGTCCTCTATATTACTCAATTTACTCTTCATATTTCATAACTCTTTGTAGGATAAAAGGAATTCGGATATCACCTTATAAACCGAATCAAAGCCTCCTTCGCCAATCTTGTTTACTGGGTTAAAATTTTTGGTGGCAGCTCGTAGAGTACTGTATTTGTAATTTAATTTTGATTTGGATATAGATGTTGACTGTTCAATTGATAGTTTGGAATGCCCTACAAAATAACCATCACGTTGTTGATTCAGGAAATCATGTATAGCAATTGTAGCATTCTACTTCCAGGTTAATGCAACAATTAAATAATATATTGAAAATTCTATTTTAAGTTGTTATTTATGATTTATTTAAATTTTTTATTTTTAGTTTTTTTTTAAATTTAAATATAAGAGGTTTTTTTAGTGCATTATATTAGATATTATTTTTGGAATTGTACTGAGTTGAGTAAGTTATTTATCTATGACCATTTCCATGAGAGGAATTCATCAGTAGAAGTTTATTATTTTTTGTGGTCTTTGTAAGGTTAGCAACATTTCCAAGGAAAAAATTCTAGAAAAATCTATAATAAGCGTAATAATGAAAAAAAGTTGGAGGTGGCAGTTAATCTAGATACAACTAAAAACAACAATTCTGTGGGACCTCATAGTTGGTGGGTGGGATGTTTCCTATTGGTCAGAGTTTGTGATGAGTGCACAGGGAAGCTATTCAACTCTAATTGACAAGAATAGAAATTTGCCTTCATCTGATGAGTCAATTTGCAATTCCTTCAAGGCATCAGAGGCAGGGAAGGTAGTTTTGATAATATACAACTCCTCTTCAAACATGAAGAAGGCTGCAAGCTATAGATACATGGTAAAAAAGAACATAGTCTAGGAGTTCGAGCCTCGCAATAGACTAGATGTACTTAGAAAGCTTTCTTACATTTAGCAATCATAAATGTTAGTAGTTAAGAATGTGCCATCATGTTGGAGAAGCAAGTTTGTCTCTTTGGAAGCTGGAAATTTTATCTACATATGTGCTACTATATAAAAGTTAATATTGGTAATAATAAAGGTTGGTTGTGTTTCCAGAGCAGATCATCACTGTGAATTCCATAGCTTTTCATGTTTGTGATTGATAGGTATATGATATACATGGTAAAGAAAGTATAAATAAAATTTATAAATATTTACCACCCCAAGGCTAGTTAAATTTTTTATTTATTGTTTACCCCATACACAAATCTATATAAATAATATTTTTAGTTCGAAAAATGAATATTGTATTAAATTCCTCATCAATAAAAATGTTCTTCAAGGAATGGTATACATTCAGAGGGTTACCTATATCTAAATGAAACCAGTCTGTTGCCTTTGGCTACATCTTTTCTAAAAGCTCAAACTTATCTTAAAATAGAACCGATTTTTTTCTTTGTCTTTTTGGTTACTATATAGTAAGTATATCATGAATTCAAGACCAATGCAACCCAGAGAACCCAAATCAAGGGGGAGAAAAACTATATTTGAGGGTGAAGAACTTTGTATTATACATATGAACATATTCTAATTTAAGATAATGCAACCAAGTGTATTTAAATGAATGGGATACGAAAGGTGACGGGTTTGGATAATAGATAGCAATTTGGTCAATTATGTTTTGATGTATATATTTGTTTAATTAAATTTTTTATTTTATTATATTAAAGAGCTGTGACCAATTTTATTTCATGGAAATGATAATATTTAGATAAATATAAATTTTTTAAGATTAGGGAGGAGTTGAAGTTGTTCACTATCTTATACTTTCACTTTATTATATTTTAAACAAAGATTAATGCTCCTCTCACGAACTAGGTACATATTCCATAGAGGTCGTTGAATATGCATTTTGTGGATAGTTTTTTTGAAGGTTTCAGAGGTAGGCATGAAGAGAACAAAACAATTTTCAAGATAAATCACAAAAGTTGATAAACAAACCACCCATTCTTCCAAAACATTTTGTATTTCCTCCAACTTTATCACCTACATCACCTTTATCTCGCATGAAATATGTATCCCCACTCGTCGACATTACTATGCACCTCTCGGTGCAAATGCTAGTATTACTTGATTTTCCATGCTTATGTGGAACATGGTCAAGAGAAGGAAATATAACAACAATGGATTTGCATGAAAGCTTTATAATATTTTCAAACATGAAAGTTGTGATGCGTTACTAAGTTTCTTCATTATTTTATAGATCAATACACGTTAAACTGACTTTACTCCTTGACTGGCATTGCATTCAACATTGTGCACAAGTATGTTTTAAATGTATCAATCAAAAGTATGATTTTATCTATATTTGATAATGCAAGTTGAAAACATCATACAATACATAGGAGCGCTATGGCTATGAAGTTCAATATGAAATAATCTATTGATTTCTACTATTAATATTATATAAGGGGTGCTCTTCCAATGGCCATTTATTAGCTATGTTAAGAAGGCTTTGTGGAATTTTTATTTACTATAAGATTATGTATAGTTGAGTTGCGGAAAACTAAGTAGAATTTGGTAGGAAGTTTGGAGTATGTGTAATTCATAATGATCTTGTCTTCTCTTCATTGATGACTTTTCAATGTGTGATTTTTGACCTAAGCCATTGCATTATCAATGTGTCAAGGCTCACAACTCGACCTATATGCCAACTACTTCTTATGATCGTTCCTAGGAACATGAATCCTAATTTTTGTAGGTTTAAAATTATAACAAGTTTTCTCTATTGTGGTCGAATTTGTGGTGGTTATCTCAAAATTTATTTAAGGTACCATGGATCTAAATTTATTATGAAATTTCAACACTATAACAAACTTTGGTGCAAATTGTTGATCAATTCTCACTTGGTTAGGGTTATAGATGTTAATGAAAATTTTGTGTGCGTGCATGAGAGTTGGGTGCAAATGCACAATGTTGTGTAGCATTAGTGTGATAAATATGGGATAGTGAAAAGCATAGTTTTTAAGATTAGTCTAAGTTGACTCGTACCTAATAAACTTAGTCGAGTTGATTGTTGGTTGAACGGTTAATTGTTGGTTCAATGGACATAAGATCTTGTAGGCACAAATACCAAAGGGAAAAATGGATCCCATCATGGGGTACTCTTTGTAATTCTCCACCACTACTACCTTCCATGCTTCCTCAAACTCCTCTCCAACCTCAATATCAGTGCTAGTAGTAGCATGAGCAACAAAACTACGCTTAGCAGAACTAGAAGAACGTGTTTTCCAAATTGCACGAGAAATACTTCCCTCACGAGTCACCATGTGCCATGCTTGGTCTTGGTGGTTCTCTTCCTTCAACTCCTAGTTCAACTACCTATCTTCATTGGAACCAACACCCCGAACTCCACTAGACAACGATTCACCATTTTGTAGTAGTGATTCGCCATTTGTACTATTGATTCGCCATGTTTTTACAAGATAATATAATCTCGTGAGAGATTCGCCAAAAAATTATATATACATATTATATTATTAATAAAATCGCCTTCCATTTTTCCTATGTATCATGGGGATTCGCCCATTTATTATATATATAAATTTAGGGGGGTTCTTAAATTTTCCCTGGACGAGGAAGTTGTTGATTCTTCCATTTCCTTTCATAGTCCCGTGGAAGATTAGTTTTCACACTCTCATTTAGGGTTTCAATCAAGATCTCAATCAGAAACACAATTTTTACAATCTCTTAAAGATTTGCAGAACTACTCTTCGCAAGTAAGTACTTGGCTGACTAGCAGACCTCAGATCTCACCTTATTCTTCCATCACTTCATCTACTGTTACTCAAAATATCCCTCTTCCACCTCCTTCTTCCTCATCCACTGTTCACACTACTCTGGCATAGATAAGTCTTCCTTTGATCACATCAGGCATCCAAATTCCTGTGATTAATCCTGTTATTAATCCTCCACCTCCACCTCCAGTCATGGCTGAAATATATGCCCCCCTTTTTCTCCCTCAGTACCCGGGTCATATGCTCGTAGATTATCAAACTAAAATCCCTTTGTTTGATGATGCTCAGCCTATAACAACTCAAAAACATGCAGATAAGATGAATGAATTATTTAACCTTCATGAAGTTGATATAGAGGATGGGAAGATGAGGTTGTTTGCACAAAGCCTGGGAGGAGAATTAAGAAAATTGTTCAGAGCTCTACCCCCAACCACTATTGACACCCTAGTAGTTTTGCATAATAATTTTGTATAAAGATGGGAAAAAATGAAGAATCCTCTTCAAATCCTGTCTGAATATGAGAACATAAAAAGAAATGTTGGTGAGTCTGTTCAAGTTTATTGCGTGAGATTTAATGCAGTGTACAATGCCCTTCTAGCACATATGAAACCACCAGAGGGTATGGTTTTTTTCAAATTACCGGATGGATTTGATGCTGATATGGCATATCAGTTGCGTGAACATAATCCTACAACTTTAGCAGACATGCAGAAGAATGTTGTAAGTGTGGAATCAAATTTGCTGGCCAAGAGAGCAAGGATGAGATCAGAAAATAGAGTGACTATCAAAGAGGAGACATCTACTTCGAATGCAAAAATGGATTCATTACTCTGGACTATGGAGAAGATGGTTGACCGATTGAATATTTCAGAGAAACCTGAACCACAGATATGGAATCAAAATTTCAGAGGACAACAACAGTAGTTGAGAATCAAACAAAGAGAGAAGAAAGCACCTGACCAAAAAACACAACAACAATAGTAGATAAGGGCTCCATTGTAGTAGAATTATGTCCAAGAAGAGGAGGAAGAAGATGAATATTTGGTGATTGAAACAAATCATTTTTTTACACCAGATGGGTTACCCATGTTCTTGATTGAAGATGAGGAGTATACTAAAAATCTGGATTCTCCAATAGATGAAGACTATATCTTGTCAAATGATGATGATTTGGAGAGTAAATTAGATGATTACTAGCGTGGATATATGAATGCTTTGAGTGCACAACAGAAACAATATTCTTTGAGGAGCATAAATGTACTTATCAATCCTATTCAGAAAAGGAAAGAAGTCCAATAAAAGAATGATCTTCAGAAGAAGGGTAAAGAACCTGCAGATCAGAATCATAGCAACATCAATCAAGCATCAACAAGCTCAGTTACTAAAGAGAAAGATACTTAATAGAAGGAAATTTTGACAAGGGATCTAAATATTCAAAGAGATATTTCTATCAAAGAGGTAGATAAAGTCACAACCTTTAATTTAGAAAATGAAATAGCTAAATTGAAAGTTTCCATTCCTTTGATAGAGTTAGTAAAGAATAGTCATTACAGAGATCAGGTGTCTAAAATGTTGTTGGTTGATCCTTTGTTCGATATGGTAAATGTTAAATATGACCATCCTGAGCTCATTTTTGGTAAAGCCATAGATGGTAAATTAGGAGAGAGTGAAGTTCCTCCTTTTTATTTGGGCCTTAGACTACATGAGTACATACTTAATAACACTATGCTTGATTTCGGTGCCTCTCACAATTTGATGCCTAAGGATATTATGGAAAATTTAGGCATGGATATCACCCGACCTTATCATGATTTGTACTCATTTGATTTTGGTATATTTCGTTGCATTTGTCTCATTAAAGATTTAGTGGTCTCCTTAGATCAAATTCCAGCTAAATGTTTTTTGATGGATGTGTTGGTGATTGATATATCACCTCGGTTCAGATGCTACTGTCTAGATCATGGGGAGCCAAACTTAAAGGTACTTTACAACTTGAATTTTCCTATGCTACTATTCTTGTTTTCAGGAAATTGAGGAAATTATACCGGGAAAAGAAAATGAAGTATATGATTACTAGTAAGGAAAATCCTATCAATCATCTGATACAGACTGTACATATAGATTTGGAATCTTTTACTTTTTATAATGATGTTGATTTGAATGATGTAAATAATCAGTTAGTAATATCAAAAGATATTCCAGAAGTTTCAGAAAATTTTAGAGCAGTTTTGGATAAAGAAAAAGAAGCGGTGACTTCAGAAGTGATGACCTCTAAAGTGGTGATTTCTTCCGAGCAGCCTCTTGAAGAGCAGAAAATCAATATAGAACAACAAAATGAGTTCATTATCCCAAGAAAAATAGAACCAAAAGTTGAGTTTCAACATCTAGAAGATGAAGAGGGCTTATGGAACATGGATTTCAACGATGCTTTGGGTAAGGAAGGTGCAGGTATTGGTATTTGGATTCGAATTCCAGTTGGTAAGTCAGGTGGAATTATAGCTAGTGTTATAGAATGCTCTTATAAATTTTCTTTTGACTGTTCTAATAATGAAGCAGAGTATGAAGCCTTGATTACAGGTCTTAAAATTTTGAAGAAACTTGGTGCGAAAAGAATTTCTATTTATGGTGATTCTGAGCTTGTCATAAAGCAGGTGAAAGGAAAGCATCAAGCAAAGCATCTGCAGATGAGAGGTTATAGAAATGCAGTTTTGGATGTCCTAAATTTTTTTCCTGAGTATACATTAATAGCAGTACTAAGAGCTCGGAACATTATTGCAGATTCTCTTGCTACAAGAGCAAGTAATCTTAAAATCCCGATGAACTCCAGTAATAAATTTGAAATTCATGTCAAACATAGACCTACTGTTCCAGATAATTTAAGGTACTGGAAATTTTTTTGGGATGACAAATAGACAAATAGACTTTTGCAGAATGAAGGAAAATTCAAAGATGCTTATATTGATGATGTTTGTGATGTTGATGATCAAGAGATAGAAGCTCGTTAGATGAATGTTTTGCAATTGAAAGATAATGTTATTCCTAGAGGTTTGATACCTTTAGAAGATGTGTTCGATTAGGATGATGTGGCCAGGAAACCAAGATTGACTCCTATGGAAAAGGGAGTGGAAGATGTGAACATTGGAACAACAGACAAGCCTAAGCTGGTTAAGTTGTCTAAGACATTATCTCCCGTGGCGAAAGATAAGTACATTAAATTTTTGTCTAAATTTTTTGATATTTTTGCATGGGATTATGCAGATTTGAAGGATTATGATGAGAATATTATTCAGCATACTATTCCCATCAAGATGGATCAGAAACCCTTCAGGCAGAAATTGAGAAGGATAAACCCAAGATTTTTTCCATCCATTGAAAAAGAGGTAAACCGACTGTACAAATCAGGTCATTGTGCCAATTAGGTTTTCTGATTGGATTTCAAATTTGGTGCCAATAAGGAAAATGACCGGAGAGATAAGGTTATTCATAGATTTCCAAAATTTGAACAAAGTGTCTTTAAAGGATAATTACCCCCTTCCAAAAATGGATCATGTTCTGTAGAAGGTAGTTGGAGCATCACATATGTCACTACTTGATAGTTATTCAGGTTATAATCAGATTTTGGTACATGAAGAAGACCAAGGTAAGACTGCTTTCACAACACCTTGGGGAACTTTTCAGTATGCTAAAATGCCATCCGGACTCAAGAATGTAGGGGATACTTTTTAGCGGGCGATGGATATAGCCTTTTCTAATGAGCATGATGTTTTCTTAGTAGTGTATCTTGATGATTTGATAGTTTTTTCTGGTTCTGATGATCAACATTTGTATCATTTGAGAATTATTTTTCAGAAATACAGAGATTTCAGGATTTCTTTAAATCCGAAGAGTCTTTTGGCCTTGGAGGAAAGCAAACTATTTGGTCATATAATTTACAAATATGGGATTCACATTTATCCTTCCAGAGTAGAAGCCATTCAGAAGATTGACTTTCCACAGAACAAAAAAGAGATACAGGCTTTCAATGGTAAGATGAACTTCTTATGCATATTTGTCCCTAATTTAGCTGAACATTTGAGAGAAATGACGAATATGTTGAAGAAGGACAACAGTGTAAAATGGACCACTAATGCTATGAAGTCATTCAACTTGGTAAAGCTTGATTTAAGTACAACCCCTGTTTTGGTGAGTCCAGATTGTACTAGTGATTTCATAATATTTTCATTTGTATCCGAACATACTTTGGCTACAGTTTTGATGCAAAAGAGAGATCAGGTTGAACAACCTATTACTTTCTTTAGTCGAGCCATTTGATATGTTGCTCTTCGTTATAACATTATTGAGAAACAAGCTTTAGCCCTAATCAAAGCTTTGAAAGATTTTTGGATTTATATTCTTCATTCACATACTATTGCCTATGTTCCAAATGCAACAGTAAAACATATTCTCACACAGAATGATCCTGAAGGTCGAAGAGGTAGGTGGATAGCAGCTATGCTAGAGTATGAGTCTTGATATTAGGCCTACCAAAATGATCAAGGGACAAGGGTTAGCCAAGCTGATGGTTTAATCTAACTTGCATGCTTTAGACATAAACCTTATTGCAGCAATGTCATAGGATGATGAAGAAGATGGCGCTTTAATACAGGTATCTGAAATGTTTCTTACTTCACCATGGTATTATGATATAGTATATGTTCTTTAGCACTTAAGTCCTCCTCCTGGAGTGTCAAAAATTTAGGGTAGGTCTTTGAAGTTGAAATCTGCTAAATACTACATTCTAGGAAATGCCTTTTATTGGAAAGATCCAGGAGGTGTTCTTTTGAATTTCCTGGTTGAAGATGAAGCTAAGAAGGTAATGGATGATTTTCATAGGGGAGACTGTGGAGGTCATTTGTTTTGGAAAACAATAGCTAACAAAGTGTTGAGAGCAGGGTATTATTGGCCAACTTTATTTTCTGATTTGTACAAACCAGTCACAAGCTGTCATGAATGTTAGGTTTTTCAGGGAAAAAGGAAACTCCCTCCTCTTCCGCTGAAGCCTATTGTAGTAAATGCTCTTTTTCGATAGTGGGGACTTGATTTTATTGGGTAAATTCATCCCACATCATCTACACAGCACAGATGGATTCTAACAGCCACCGACTGCTTCACCAAGTGGATTGAGGCTATTCCTACAAGGCAAGCTACGGACATGGTAACCATTCAATTTTTAGAATCTAATATTCTGTCTCGTTTTGGTTGTCCTCACAATATTATTATAGATAACGCTACAACATTTAATTCAAAGAAGATGGTTGAGTTTTTTCATAAGTATAATATCATATTGGGTCATTCCACCGCATATTATCCATAGGGCAAAGGATTAGCTGAGTCCTATAATAAATATTTAGTGAATATCATTAAGAAAATGTTGGAGGAGAACAAGAAAAATTGGCACAGGAAACTTACCAATGCTTTGTGGGCAGACCGAGTGAGCACAAACAAATCAATAGATATGTCACCTTTTGAACTGGTTTATGGTATAGATATAGTGTTTCCTACATCACTTGCAGGTCCCATTATGATATTATTACAGGAGGAAAATAGTGAAGAAGATGATATGCAACGTCGAATCAATCAAATGATTCACCTTCAACAAACAAGAGAGGAAGTTTCTTAGACTACTTCTAAGCTTTAGGAGAGAATTAAGAATATTTATGATCGAAAAACCAAAGAAGATAAATTTCAGCTGGAGGATGTAGTGTTGAGATGAGATGCAAGAAATGAAGATAAAGGTAAGCACGAGAAGTTTGAAAATATTTGGAAGGGACCCTATAAGATTTTGGCTTATCGAGGAAAAAATGCCTATTTTTTGCAGGAGATGAATGGAGATGAATTTTCAGGAGGACCAATAAATGGTAGGCTCCTGAAACATTACTATTTCTGATGCAGTTTCTGAAAGAATGTTTCACTTTCATTGTACATACCAATTTATATTTTCTGCAAAGTTTGGGGCAGAAGATCATCTAAGCTTGGGGCCCGAAGTGAAGGCTATAAAGCTTATTGATTTTCTGTTGTTTTCAAAGTTTTAGAGTCAGTTTTGACTTAATGTCAGAGTTAGTCTTGAGTTGGTTTTGATTCAGTTTACTATGTCAAGTTTGGTTTTAGATATTGACTTCATTGCCCAATAAAATAGGCACTTGGTCTACTGTGTTCTTGGCACATCCAAGCAACTACCATCCCCAGTGGAGCCAATGTTAGTGTCAGTCTTTACACACTTCCACCAGGGATCAAAACACATTTGCATGTGCATCTTAGGTGTCTCATACCAAATAAATTTCTTATCATTCTGTTAGGTCATGAAACAAATTTTCCCTGCTGGTGGTTGTCCTAGTTAAATAAATTTTTTCTCCCTTAGAAAATCATATTTCTGACTCATTCCCAGGTCCCTTTGAGCATAAGAAAACCTATGAAAATGCTCTGTTTTACTTGAAAGCCTTTAAATCAAAATTTCATTCAAAATTAGGTCAAAAAAGCAGTTTCATTAGGTCATTAGGGTTTTGAATTTTTCAAGGCCTTTCCTTCATTACGATGAGGTTAGCACACACATATGAGAGGGATTGAAAAAATATGATCATGATGATTTCATTATGTTTTAAGGATTGTATTTTAAGTTTCAGGAATTTTTATCAAAATATCATTTTGATAGAAAAAGTCATTTATGTAATTTATTTTATTTTTTCTAATGTAATTTGATGCTACTATATGTAATATTTTAATCCCAAAGCTATCAAAGTGAACATGTCAAGCCTCAGTGAGAAAAATAAAATCTAGCTCCAGATTGATCCAACCTGCAAATGAAAAAGTGTTAAAGAGTATCAGTGAATAATGAAGAAGACTTCAAAACATAAGAAAGTTGGTTTTTTCAAGTTAAATTAAATCCACATGCCTATAAAAGCCCATCAAACACTTCAAAAGAGTCACTATTTCCTCTCAAAATATCAGAAGCATTCATCAACGAAGAATTTGTGATTTTTTGAGTGAACTTGTGCTAAGTTTCCTTGGTGTTGCGCGTTCAGCACTTGGCGCTATGCGTTTGCACTGACGTTGCGCGACTGGAGATCGGCGCTGCGCCCTTGCCCGAGATTTTCAACGCATTTTTTGAAGGCGCTGTGTGCCTATAGCTTGGCGTTGCGCCCTTGCAGAGGTGCTGCGCACTTACCAGTGGCGCTGCGCGCCTAGCTAGAGAAGGTTCTTGAGTCTTCTAGCTACCTAAATAAGTTTAAAACTTCTCCAAATTTTAACCAAAGTTATCCAATAAGACTTCAAAGCAGTAAGTACTCATTTTAACCTTGCCTTTAAGCTATTTTTCCATTCTTAAATCAATTGAAGTGTAACCTTAAGAAAACCCTAATTACAAGCTTATGATCACTGGTTTTACACTTGTTTCATCCTCCTATAAAGAATATCAGTCAAAAACAGGGTAATTATATTGACTAAGGGTTTTCATTCATCTAGTTTTTCCCTTCACACATTCCTTTTCACTCATTCCCTTCACTCACACTCATTCCCTTCACCTTTCAAAGCTAATCATTTCATCCCCTTCCCTTCATCTCATTTCACTTGCATCCTAAGGTTTCAAAATCAGAATTTGAAGATGTCTGAGGAAGAAGAAAGTGACATGGTTGGTAAGGCACAAATTCCAAGGAGAAATGACCATAAGGGAGGGAAATAAATAGATTTGAACCCATCACCACAAGGGAACTCATGGCCTCTCCTCTCACTGTTTCTTGCTTCAAACATGTAGGCTGCTTTGACTTTTTTTAGAGAGTGCAACAAGTCCAAAATCACCCGGAGTTAACAAGACTATTCATTATCAATCTACATGAAAAGTAGGTTAATCATGTCAGGGTTACTTTTGAAATGTCCACCAATGCCATTGCAGCTGCTACAGGGATACCTAGTGTCGGAGAGAGGTGGTTTAAACAAGAAAATTTGGACATGAGTTATTTTGAACCATACCTCAAACCTAGGTATAAATATCACAACAAGTCCATTTTCCCTTTTTCTCATCTCCTTGATAGGTATGTGCCCATGATGAGGATAACAATGAAATACTTCACTTGTGAGGGAAGGTTTTCCCACCTATACTCATACCATATCTGTCTTCTCATGCATTTTACTAGAGTTAGAATGCTACATTTTCCTTACTATCCTTTCCGCAACATTGACAAGATGGCCTACATTGTGTAAAAGAGGGATTAAAATCAGAAAATGCAGAGCCTATTTCATCATTCACTCATCAAAATGGTGGTCATGCATCAGCATTAGTAGAAAAACATTTCATGGGATACATTCATTGTCAATGAGGTTTTCATTACTCCACCTGGCCATCATGAGCAAGATATTCCTTCATCATATCATCCTCCCGTATCCACTTCTCCATCACATCCTGCTGCTCAGACATCACCACCCACTCACATCCATTCATCTCATGTTGATCCTTCCTCATCACCTTTCTATAACCCTTCACCATCACATCATGATGCCGAAGCATCAAGCAGTGAAAGGGACATTGAGGCAGCTTGCACTAAAATGATTGATATTGAGCCATTTCCTTTGACATATCAAAGAGGCCATAGGCATGTGTTTGCTCCACATGGTGTGAAAGGGGCCATGACTTATTCATCAGCAAAACAAGTAGACAAGGGCAAGGAAAAGGCTAGAGAGCCTATCACTGTTGAGGAGGAGGACAAAAATGAAACTGAGCAGGAGTTTCAGTTGATTGACCTTGATGATGAGGATGAGATTAGAATCACAAATGCATTGATCAGAATCAAGGATGCCAAGATTAGTGAGCTTCAAGCTAATCTTGGTAGAGCAAGGAATGTGATTATTTTCTTGAGCTAGAGAATCAATAGCTAAAGCAAAAATAGACCATCAGTGAGGTTAGGGAAACCAGAGCTCAAAGAGAGGCCGGAAAGGCCAAGGACTTGATGGATGAGACCTTGGGTAGTTTTGATGACAATGATGATGAGGAAGATTAGCTTCCTAAACAGATACCAAGGACCATTGGACTGAAGAGGGCTTTAGCCCAGGAAAGGCAAAAAGAGGCAGAATTGGCAGAGCAGCTTACTCCAAGTGAGATGCTTGCTATAGAGAAGGAAGGAGACAGAGAGTCTTGGATTGAGAGAGCCAATTTACATCTGGAGAGCCTGTTAGAGAAGGCAAATAGAGACACCGATATTTAGAGGAAGATGGTGAAGCATTATGCCATGAGAAACATGATTGCAAGGACCAAGCTCAAACATGCCCATGAAAATATTCGAGCTTTGACCGAGTCAAAGGAGAAATAAAAAATGAATATTCTTGCTGAGGTGTCCCTCCAGGCCTCTAGAACCTGATCAACAAAGCAAATTCCATTTTTGGCACTTTTGTGCAAATTTTGATTTTTGGGACAGTTTAGCATGCTGAAAATGTGCTTAACGCGCAGGGCCAATGGCGCTGCGCTCTTTTTAATGGAAAAAGGTCAACATATTCGTGTTCATAATGAAAAGTACATCAACCTCGAAAAGTTTCAGGATATTTGGAGTAGAAATGGTCCCTCAAAAAGGTAAAAAACTATCAAAATAATCATGTTTCTGCCCTCTTTTTGGCCTTGGCGCTGCACATTTAGTAGTCTTGGGAAAACAGGATTTTGACAAGGTCGATGGACAGAATTTTGGAAAGTAAAAGTATATCTGGAAAGTATAGGACATGATTTCCAATGAGCTATCATGAGCTCAATTGGGACAAGGGGAAGGCCTCCAAAAGTGGTGCACAAAATAGGTCGATTTTTTTGTCTTAGCGCTGCGCATTTACCAAGAAATTCACAGTTTGACTAGTTTCAGTAAATTTTGAAATTTCACCACTGATGTAATTTTCACTTGGGTAAATGAGAATTTTTCCAATGTAAAAACTCATGTTTTACTTTTACCTAAGGTAGATACATTAGGTGAATCATTGGTTTGAGGTCAAATGTATCTGTTCTAAAAGTTAGGAATGAGTCACTCTCCTCATCCTAGTCTTTAGAAGTCAGTTCCGTTTTTGGTGTAACAACTCCATCACCTCATGGATTAGACCCTTGAGGATGAGAGGAAGTGGTTTTGAGTCTATAATTTGTACTTTTTCATTCTTTTTAATGGTTGGCATTAGTTGAAGAGTTTGTATTGATCAAGTAACATTATGGCTTAGACATTAATGGAAATTTACAGCTATTTTATTGGGATCCCTGTGGTACGAGTTTTAAACATTGTTTCTTCTCTGTGATTGATTTTTTAGAATGTATTGTTAATTCATAAGCCATTTTACATCTCTAATATACTTGATTTCAAGTTTGAAAGACAAAATTCATATTTAGTTATGCTCTTTTTTGGGAAATTAAGTATAATGTGTTTAATTTATTCAGTTTAAGGACAATAAATTTGATATGCTTTCCTTAGCTCCTCACCAGTCTTTCCATCTCATTAAATACTCTTTTAATTCTTAAACCTTTTACCTACCTTGCCCCATCAAGAATACTGCAATTTCATCATTTTGGCCCTAATCTATTCCCTTGACCTAATTCTAGTTCAGTGAGCCCAACCCTAAAATAAAAATCAAAACCCCCTTGCTTTCCTTAGCTAGCCTAAAATCCTTTACATCCAACCCTCTTCGTTGTGATTTTATCGAGAGATCACTCTCTGATTTTTTAGGGATAGATAACAAATCCAAATATTGGTTTGAGGTTACCTCATGATTTCCTACTTCAGCCTTAGGATCAATCTGAGCGTTAATAGGTTGATTACTACAATGTGATGTTCCACTGCCTTCTATGCCATCAAACTGGACATTTCTTGGAACGATGCCCACGAAGACTCCAGTCTCTATCAAAGTGCAGGGGTGATCGAAGTTTCAATGATTATTCTAGAAACATTTCGGGTGACCATGACACCTATCATCGGGACTCTGCCTCTGAACCAGGAAACCATGGCCCCGACCCACAAGGCCATTGAATACTTCTGTGCCATTCTCCCCTCCTGGTCCATGTCTGCCTCTGACTTTTATGGGAAATATGGGGGTCTCATTACTTTGTGGGATCCTCATTTTTCTTACTTCAGGGCTTTTGGTTTCTTTGTCGGCATCCTATTATCAGATCACATTCATGGCTCGGATGAACGTGTACACATTTGGAACATATATGCCCCTTATTCGGACCGTCGACGTTTTTGGGATAGGATCCATGAGTCTGGCATCATGAACGTTGGTTCTCTTATGGTTGTTGGGGATTTCGATGCTATATTATTTTCTCATGAACACTGGGGTGTCATATCCCATGGGGACCCCCTATCTCAGTATCTACTATAGTTGTGGAATGATCACCATCTGCTTGATGTCGCGTCATGCCCTTTGGTGCTTACTTGGCGGAATGGTAGAAGCAAATGTGCTTATGTGGGGAAGTGACTTGATAATTTTCTCGTCCATCATGGACTCTTGGAATCTATGGGTAATTGTAGATCTTTTGTTATATAGGAGTATCTCTCTAATCATTTCCCCATCACTTTCTATTGGCGGCGGGAGAAATTTTGGAAGGGTATTCCTTTCAAATTCAACTTTGCTTGGCTAGAGGACCAATCCTTCAATAAATTAGTGACTGATATATGGGGTGATGGTTTGGATGGACATGAGGGGAAGACTATGGGTGCCCTCATTCGGTGGCTTTCTAGCCTCATGTCTGCGTTCCGTGTTTGGGAGAGGAAGAAGAAGGCAACCTTATTACAGGAATTAAGAGATTTTTCCATTGATATTGAGGCTCTCAGTTCTTGTTTTACATCAGATGACCCTGGATCTCTTATTGTATAGTGTATCAAGTTTCTCGAGGCAAGGAAATATCAAATTTTAAGCATACAGAAGAAAAATTGGCATTTAAAAATTTGCGCTACTTGGATCAGTGAGGGTGACAGAAACACCAAGTTTTTTCATAATTTTTCTAATCATAGAAGGCATAAGAATTCCATCTAGAGCATTAAGGGGGAGGATGGATCGTATAAGTTCTCGAATTATGAGATTCATGATGAGGAAAAAAACTATTTTCAGAGACGTTATAAGGAAACACCTGCAGACAATATTTTAGATCAACTCTGGACGATACATGCATATAAAAATATGTTTGATGAGGAGGCAAACAATGTACTATACCGTCCTGTAACTACACAGGAGATTCTACATGTCCTAAAATCATTTCAAAAGGATAAGTGTCTAGGTCCTGATGGATTTATGACCAATTTTTTATGCCATTATTTCCATCTTCTAGGAAATGATTTGTGTTTCGTAGTTGAAGAATCGAGACGAATGGGGGAGATCTCGGGGGCTCTCAAATCTGATTTCATTTCTATTATCCCTAAGATGGAGATTCAAAGTCTTTTAGGGATTTTAGGCCAATTTCTCTGTGCAACACTCTTTATAAGGTGATATCAAAAACCATCGTAGAGAGACTCAAAATTACTCTTTCCGTACACATTACTCCCGATAAATTTGGTTTTATGAAGGGGATATCTATCCATGACGTTGTGTATATTGCTCAAGAATGTATTCACATTTCAGAGACTAAGAAAAGGCTTCCAGCTATCATGAAAATTGAGTTAAAGAAGGCCTATGATTGTGTGGATTGGCGCCTGCTCAGGCTCATTCTTGTTAAGATTGGAATTGATTCCCGCAATATGGAATGGATCATGGCCTGTGTGTCTAACATATGGTATGTTGTTATGGTCAACATACAACTGGCTGAATTATTCCATGGTGAAAGAGGGCTCCATTAGGGATGTGCTTTATCCCCTCTTCTATTTATATTGGTCATGGATGGTATAAGCGGGAAGATCTCCGAGGCACGAGAACTTGATCTATTCCAATGATTTCATGTCTCCTCTTCGATATACATCACTCATCTATTATTTGTGGATGACATCCTCATGTTTGGGGAATGTGATGATGACCAATTGGAGGTTATTCACTATATCTTCACTAGGTATGGGAAGGCATCAGGACTTCTGATAAATTCCCATAAATATTTAGTTTATCATTCAGAGGGGGACCTAGATTTCCTCACACATATTGCTGACACTTTTTAGATAAAACTTAGACTATTAAAGGATGGATTCTCATATCCGGGTTTCAGATTGAATCCCAACTCATATAGGAATGGAGATTGGGATTGGATCATATCTCGCTTGGATCAGAAGCTTAGTTTGTGGATTTACCGGTTCTTATCACTTGTTTATAGAATTACTGTCATCACCTTTGTCTTACAAAAAATGGCCACTTACTGGATGCATTTATTTATTATCCCTTCCCACATTATTTATAATATTCAGACCAAGTTGTCTCGGTTTTATGGGAAGATGGTGCTAAGGGCCATAAATTTCACCTGCTTGCTTGGGATACACTGTCCATGCCAAGAAACACTGGGGGTGGGGTATACTGGATACTTGAGTTTTTGGATTTCTCTCGTCATTAAATCTATTTGGCGTTCTCTTTCACAAGATAGCATATGGAATAAGACTATCTCTTCAAAATATCTTCATGGCCAACATTTAAGATCTCTTGAGTATGTTCTCAGAAAGGGCTCATATATATGTAGGAGTTTTCACAAGGTCTGGAGTATCCTTCTCAGACAAATCAGATGGG
Organism: Pinus albicaulis; assembly: GCA_034641835.2. Taxonomy (NCBI): domain Eukaryota; kingdom Viridiplantae; phylum Streptophyta; class Pinopsida; order Pinales; family Pinaceae; genus Pinus; species Pinus albicaulis. Next base: position 95,600,387 of record CM076569.1, on the reverse strand, counting down.
AATTTGGCAAGGGGAATGGAATTATGATGGTTTTTTATTTAATTTCTAGCACGCTAGCTCCAATACATCCCTTTGAGAACACCGTTTCATCTTTACACAACAAAGGTATCTTCACATTAGCCCATGCCATTGATGGCTGCAATGATAACATGCCGAGGTGGACGAATGTTGTTTCTATTCATCTTACTAGACACACTGCTTCTGAATGGGACCTGTTTACTGCGAATTTAAGAAGGTTGGCATGACGAGTTATGGAAACAAGGGTGAGATCATCTTGGATGGTCCCACCCAAGGTGGGAATCTCATTGTTCAAGGAATATACAAATACTTACGATCTCCTACACCTGATCGAGGCCGGACTTGGTTTATGCATATTTAGGGGATGAATATGCCTTTAAATATTATTTTATTTTCTTGGCTTACATGTGATCAGGAGATCAAGTCTCTTGAAGAAAAATGCTCAAAAATGAAGTTGCTCAAAATGGCTCCAAAATAGATCGACTGGAAAGTGTTCAGCGAAACGATCCCAACGCCGTGAACGGCACTCAAATCCGATGTCGTATGCAGAAGTTATTCAAGTTTAAAGATCCCTCAATTTCAATTAAAAATGCCAAATTTGACTTCATGAAAATTTTTATTAAAAAAAGAATATTCCACAAAATATTCTGGGGAATATTCTGGTGGCATCCAATCATCGGGCGCCACGTGGCCAACCCGGAGGCCGCCACGTGGCCCCAAGTGGAATGGCATATGGCAATTTAAAAATTTGTTTCGAGTCGGCCGGAATCGAATGTGGGTCGGGCGGTTAACATTACAATGGACTGACCGTTAGGCCAGAAAGGCGGTTCTTGTATTGCATTGGCACCAGTATGTTGATAACGCTTGAAGTTCCTTTGCGCGGGCCCGAAAGGGGGCCAGCCCCCTCTGCATAAAACCAGGCCCGAGAACCCAGGGCTACAAGCATCGACGCGCAAGGGATAAGGTGTGGGTCACACGGGCCGACAGAGGGTGCGGAGTGCACGTTTAAATGTTGTTCAAACTTTATTATATGCCCGCCACGACTTTAAGTCGTTCAACCAACTCCCGCTCGGTGCGGTCACGAGGGGCTTATCCCCTTAGCCCTTCAGTTTTGGCGGAAAATTCGGCGGAACCCTCAAAAATAGCGCCAAGCACTAATTTGTCGGACCTATCTGGCGGTGTCTCCAGTTTTAGCTGGAGTTTGTTTAGTGTAACTGGCAGTTGGAGTAAATGTGGCATATCTTTGGCTAGGAGAGGTCTTTGGAGACGAATTTTTTTTTGATTTTGGGTGTAGAGATCATTCTGGAACTGTTGGAAGTGTCTACAAAGCCACCAGGGCATTCTATCTGTGAATTTTACAGCGCTTTTGATCGTGGAGCCATCAGGGCCTAAGGGAAAGAGAGCTGCATTGGACTACCTTCATCCAATGGAGGTGAATTTGTAGTCATTTTAGACTGATTTGGATCTTCTGAATCTGTTTTAGCAGTATATTTTTCCATTAGAGGCTTTTATACAGATATAATCTCATTTTAAGCATTTAATCAAAGGAGGACTGAGCCTAATTAGAGGCTTTTGGACCAGCGGAGGTAGCCCAAGAGAGGGGTGAACCGCTTAAACAAATATCTGCTGTCACTCTGTATATTTTGGCTGTTTATTTCCAGATTCTGATAGTTTAAACAGTAAATTTTCATAAGCATGATTTTCTCAATTAAGTTTATACAGTAAACAAAACTTGTTATTTTATCATCAAACCTCTACACTTCAATTGCAGAACATATATTCTTGCTTATTCACACATAAAAACATATCAATGAATACTTTGAACTTAAAAATAAAATACTTTCATTGATCTAGATATTGGTGATTACATATTATTTCTTTAGGCAGAGTCTGTAGAGGGCCAGGTAGCCTTCGGATTCATCCTTTCCTAGAAAGGTTAAACATCCGGTGAATGCCCCTACAGTCCATCTCTGTATAAGAAATAGTTTGTTCTCATAATTTCAGATCAGGTTGGTATCGGAGCTCAAGGTTTTTCTTAAGAGATTGTGAAATTTGTGCAAGTAAATTGTATTATTCTACAAAATTTGATGCTTACTAGGCTGAAACTGCAAAGAGGGGAAGGTCAACTGGTTAGAGAACAAGTTAATCCTCAACCAAGGAGGGCTAGAGTGCCATTACATCCACCTTCCATTTCATCCTCAGTAGCCTTTGAATCAGCCACAAACATGTCATCTAGAGAAGGAGAAGTACATGAGGAAATGGATCCCAAGGAAGAAGAAAGAGTCTTTAGAAAAGCTTTCTTGGATTTGACTGAGATGGTTAGAATCCTATACCAGGAGAGAAATGATAGGATTGTTGGAGAAGGGTCTAGGAACCAAAGAGAAGAAGGAGATTCTTCAAGAGGAAAGAAAGACAAAGATGAGTCTAAGAAAGGGAATGGAGGAAGTGGTGATCGACCATCTCCATCATCATCCTCATCCTCCACATCATCCTCTTCAACTTCTGAAAATCAGTCACATCAAACAAAAACCTCTTTTAAAAATCCTTTGTTGAAGCTTGATGTGAAGTTTGAGTTGCCAATGTTTAATGGTGATGTTAATGCGGAGAAATTGGATAATTGGATAATACAGCTGGAAGTCTATCTAAGAATCCAGAATTTGCATGATGATGACACTAAAATTCAATTAGCCTCTTTGAGAATGGATGGAGCAGCTTTGGTTTGGTGGGAAGCCAAGACTAGAGAGGAGATTAAAAAGTATGGTAAGATAACTCTAACATGGAATGAGTTTATTACAGCCATTAAGAAACAATTTTATCCTCTTTCTCATATTCAGAAAGCCATCATGAATTGGCAGCATTTTAGGCAACTCAAGGGTCAAAATGTGCAAGATTATACTCAAGAATTTAGAAGGAGAGCACTTCTACTTGGGGTAGACTTACAAAGTCAAGACACCTTATTGAAATACATAGGTGGTTTGCATAGTTACCTTAAACATACTATCCTAATGTTCAATCCTACCAGCTTAGATGAAGTCTGTGTGCAGGCTACACATTTAGAAGCTAGAGGAAAGAATACTCTTGATGAGGGTAGAAACAAGTCTTTCAAAGGAAAGAACAAAGAGAAAAACAAAGGAAAAGGCAAGAAAAATGCATCTATCAAACAAGAGGGTGAAAAGGTAATTTGTAAACATTGTTCAAAGAGTGGCCATGAAGAGAAAAACTGTTGGAAACTTCATCCTGAAAAAAGAAACCAGTTTAACAAAAACAAGGGAAAGAAGAAACATGCAACTACTACAACTACACCACAAGATTTAGGTGATGATTCAGGTGACGAAACAAAAATTGCAGCCATGGGTTTGAAAAGTTTGAAAGGGAAGGAAATTGAAACTCAAGCAAGTGCTAGTTCTTCAAACTTTCATACACAAGCTCCTAATGAGGAAGAAAGAATTGAATTGTTCCATGTGAGGGTAGTTGCAAAACATACCAAAATTGACACATTATTTGATAGTGGGTCACAAGCTAACCTCATATCTGAATATTTGGTCAAGCAACTTAAACTTGAGACCATTCCACATCCGAAGCCTTATCCACTTGGATGGATATGCAAGGATGCTAACTTGCAAGTCTCAAGGAAGTGCATATTGCGTTTTTCAATAACTGCACACTATATTGACACAGTTGAACTTGATGTGGTTCCACTTGATATATCTGGTATTGTTTTGGGAAGTCCTTACTTGTTTGACAGGAAAGCGATTTTCTATCGCCATGAAAACAAATATCATCTTTTCAAAGATGGTAAGGAGTTTATTGTCAGAGCTCATCGCAAGAAGACAAATGTTGCAATGGCAAATGCAGGACAGGTAAAAAGGCTAGTCAATTCAAGCAAGAGTTTTTTACTTCTTATGGTCAAGCCAAAGGTTGATGTGAATCATGAGTCATTTGAAAATTGTGATGCAAAGCTTAAATCTGATTTATATGATGTAGTTGATGCACATCATGAGATGTTTCAGGAGCCAACAGGTTTGCCTCCTAAAAGGGAGATTCAACATGAAATCCATTTACATCCAGATTGTCCTCTTCCTAACATTGGCATGTATCGCATGTCTGTTATGGAGAATGCTGAAATAAAGAAGCAGATTAAAGAGTTGTTGGACAAGGGTTTCATAAGGCCAAGCACTTCGCCATGTGGGTCACCTATAGTGTTGATTCCGAAGAAAGATGGAACTTGGCGTATGTGTGTTGACTTCAGAGCTTTGAACAAAATAACGGTAAAGAATCGTTACCCACTTCCAAGAATAGATGATTTGTTAGATCAGCTGAAAGATGCAAGATATTTCACTAAGTTAGACTTAAGAAGTGGTTATCATCAAGTAAGAATTGAAGAAAGTGACATTTGGAAGACAGCTTTTAAAACCAAACAAGGACTCTTTGAGTGGCTTGTGATGGCGTTTGCTTTATGCAATGCACCTGCAACTTTCATGCGGGTAATGGATGATGTCTTACGTCCTTTTCTTGATGATTTTGTTATTGTCTACTTAGATGACATCTTGATTTTTAGCAAGACAAGAGAAGATCATTTCATGCATGTCAGTAAAGTACTTGATGTTTTGAAGAAAAATCAGTTATTTCTTAAGATGTCAAAGTGTGAATTTGGAAAGACTTCTTTGGTTTATTTGGGACACATAGTAGGTGGAGGCGCTTTGAGAATTGATCCTTCCAAAGTAGAAGCTATTGTGAATTGGCCTACTCCCAAGTCCATTACAGAGGTAAGAAGTTTTTTGGGTGCAGCTCAGTATTGGAGAAAGTTTATTGCTAACTTTTCTGCCATAGTAGCTCCTATGCATGTAGTGACAAGTGTGAAGCGTGCTTTCCAATGGGGAAGTAAGCAACAAAAAGCTTTCGAATCTTTGAAAGAAAAGATCAGTTCAGCTCCGGTTCTTGCATTACCAGATTTGAGACAGCCATTCGAGATTCAGACAGATGCTAGTGATTATGCCATGGGTGCAGTTCTCTTACAGCATGGTAAGCCTATCGCTTTTCATTATGAGACATTTAATGGTGCTGTTGTGAATTATCCTACATATGATAAGGAGTTGTATGCGTTGGTACAAAGTGTCAAAAAGTGGAAGCACTATTTGATGGGCAAAGAAACAGTTGTGCATACCGACCATCAGCCTTTACAGTATTTGCAGTCGCAAAGTAAATTGCTGCAGTCACGACATTTCAGATGGATGGGTTTCCTACAACAATTCCACTTGGTAATAAGGTACAAGAAAGGTATTAACAATAAAGTTTCTGATATGCTTTCAAGGCCTATTATTAGTGCTAGTATTTTGCTTAAGAATGATTCTATTGTGCATGAAAGCTACATAGAATAGTATGCATCAGATGAAGATTTTAAAGAGGTGTATGCTAACTTGAGTAAAGGGAATCATGTTGAGGAGAATGATTATCATTTGCATAACAATTTGCTGTTTCATTCGGGAAAGTTATGTATACCACAGGGAGAGAGATTAAGCATGATGAGAGAAGCTCATTCTTCTCTTATTGCTGGTCATTTCGGTGTAAGCAAAACGGTGGCACATCTGCAGAGGTATTGTTATTGGCCTCGCATGGTAGATAGTGTTACACGTTTCATTAGAGGTTGTTCCTTATGTGCTACAAGCAAGCCTAGCAATAGGAAGCTTGGATTGTATACGCCATTGCCGGTACCTTCTAGACCATGGGAAAGTGTTTCTATGGATTTTGTTGGGGGATTACCATTATCTAGAAAGCAGCATGATTATCTTTATGTAGTAGTTGATCGTTTCAACAAGATGTGTATTCTTATGCCATGTAAGAAAACTATAACTGCTGAACAAACTTCTGAATTATATTTTCAACATGTATGGGTTCATTATGGCTTGCCTACTTCTATTGTTAGTGACAGGGATTCCAGATTTGTTGGGAATTTTTGGTCCAATCTATGGAAGATGATGGACACCAAGTTGAAGAAGAGTACTGCTTTCCATCCGCAAACATATGGCCAAACAGAGGTAGTGAACAGAACCATTGTGCATCTTTTGAGAGGGTATTGCAGCAAGCATCCCAAGATTTGGGATGAGCATTTTCATTACATTCAGCATGCTTACAACCGGGCCAAACACTCTTCTACAAATACTTCGCCATTTGAAGCTTGTTTTGGATATTTGCCTAAGTCACCATTGGACTTCATTCTTGAGAAGGATATTGCCATGGATGGGCATAGTGATGTTGACAAAGCTCGCATGTTCATTGAAAGAATTCAGCTCATTCATCAGCAAGTTCAAGAACAGCTTGAAAAGAGTCAAGGCAAGTACGAAGAAAGACATGACAAACATAGAATTGATCACAAGTTTCAGGAAGGAGATGAGGTATGGTTGCATATAAGTAAGGATAGAATGCAAGGAGAAGGTAAAAAGCTGAAGCCTATTCGTTATGGTCCATTCAAAATCCTTAAACAAGTTGGAAATAATGCCTTTCAACTAGATTTGCCTTCATACATGCAAATGTATTCCGTTGTTAATGTGGAAAATTTACGTTTGTATGAACCTCCTCTTATTTATGATTCTGAAAATCATGTTCAGCTACCATCCATAGAAGATTTCTCGCCAGAATTTTTGGATGAGTTGAAAGAAGATGCAATCCTTGACAGAAGGACACACACTTCAAGGAGGGGAGATGTTGAGTATCTAAGAGTTGGTTTAAAAGGCAGTAAACCAAGCAAAGCAAAGTGGATGGAGTTGGAACAGGTGAGGAGGCTGTATCCTCACCTTCTTAACAGGTAATTGAAAGCTTTTGAGGGTCCAAAAGCTTCCCATTTGGGAGGTGTGATCAGGAGATCAAGTCTGTGGAAGAAAAAATGCTCAAAAATGAAGTTGCTCAGAATGGCTCCAAAATAGATCGACTGGAAATTTTTCAGTGAAACGATCCCAACGCCGCGAACGGCACTCAAATCCGATGTCGTATGCAGAAGTTATTCAAGTTTAAAGATATCTCAATTTCAATTAAAAATGCCAAATTTGACTTCATGAAAAATTTTATTAAAAAAAGAATATTCCACAAAATATTCTGGGAATATTCTGTGGAATATTCTGCAGAATATTCTAGGGAATATTCCGATGGCATCCAATCATCGGGCGCCACGTGGCCAACCCGGAGGCCGCCACGTGGCCCCAAGTGGAATGGCATATGGCAATGTAAAAATGTGTTTCGGGTCGGCCGGAATCGAACGTGGGTCGGGCGGTTAATATTACAATGGACTGACCATTAGGCCAAAGTTATTTCTTTTTTACATTGGTGGCAAAGTGTTTTAAAAACCTTGCGGATTGTTTGGGCGGGCCCGAAAGGGGGCCAGCCCCCGTTGCATATAACCGGCGGTAATAACCAAGGGCTTCATTCATTGGCGCGCAGCAGATAAGGGTGCGGTCATGCGGGCCGGCGGAGGGTGCGGAAGCACATTTAAATATTTGTTTAAACTTTAATACATATCCGCCCACGACTTTAAGTCGTTCAACCAACCTCCGAGCGGAAAGGACATGGGGGGCTTATCCAATAGCCCCCACAGTTGGCGGTAATTACGGCGGTCACTCCAAATTCGGCGCCGACTCCAAGTTTGTCGGGTTATCTGGCGGTATCTCCAGTTTTAGCTGGAGTTTGTTTAGTGTAATTGGCAGTTGGAGTAAATGTGGCATAACTTTTGCTAGGAGAGGTCTTTGGAGACGAATTTTTTTTTGATTTTGGGTGTAGAGATCATTCTGGAGCTGTTGGAAGTGTCTGCAGAGCCATTAGGGCATTCTATCTGCGAATTTTACAGCGCTTTTGATCGTGGAGCCATCAGGGCCAAAAGGAAAGAGAGCTGCATTGGACTACATTCATCCCATGGAGGTGAATTTGTAGTCATTTTAGATTGATTTGGATCTTCTGAGTCTGTTTTAGCAGTCTATTTTTCCTTTAGAGGCTTTTATACATATGTAATTTCATTTTCAGCATTTAATCAAAAGAGGACTGAGCCTAATTAGAGGCTTTTGGACCAGCGGAGGTAGCCCAAGAGAGGGGTGAACCGCTTAAACAAATATCTGCTGTCACTCTGTATATTTTGGCTGTTTATTTCCAGATTCTGATAGTTTAAACAGTAAATTTTCATAAGCATGCTTTTCCCAAACAAGTTTATACAGTAAACAAAACTTGTTATTTTATCATCAAACCTCTACACTTCAATTGCAGAACATATATTCTTGCTTATTCGCACATAAAAAACAGATCAATGAATACTTTGAACTTAAAAACAAAATACTTTCATTGATCTAGATATTGGTGATTACATATTATTTCTTTAGGCAGAGTCTGTAGAGGGACTTAAAAAAAAAACTTTCATTGATCAAGATCTTTAGTGATTACATATTATTTCTTTAGGCAGAGTCTGTAGAGGGCCAGGTAGCCTCCGGATTCATCCTTTCCTAGAAAGGTGAAACATCCGGTGAATGCCCCTACAGTCCATCTCTGTATAAGAAATAGTTTGTTCTCATAATTTCAGATCAACATGGTAGAAAAAATTACTTACATGGGACAACTTATGTCATAGAGGCTATCTGGGACTTAGTTTATGCTCACTCTATAGATCTGATGGGGAGTTTGTGGAACATTTTTTTCTCAGCTTCCATTTTGCCACTCAGGTATGAAACCTCATATTTTCACATCTACACTACCCTATCACTCGTTTTCACTCCATCTTCCAATACTTCCAATCGGCCATAAAATGTCGAACTTATGATTCTCGTATTCCATTTTTTACTCTTTGGGAATTATGGAAGACTAGGAATAGTGTCATTTTTGATGGGTCTCCTTCTCATCCTTATTGTAGTCTGTCTAAGATTCTATCATGGGTTGATTCGATGATCCCTCGAAAGTTCCACAATCAGGATATGACTATGCATTTGCAACACAAAATTATCTCAATGTTGGCTGGAATTTTTGGTGGTGCAGATAAATATGGTATTTGAGGTTTTGGTGTTGTTTTATATAGGGATGCGGATAATAAATTCATTTTATCTTGGGGTGGTGGGGAGGGGACTGATACACGGGTGGAGCTGCTAGCTCTATGGGGCACTCTATGGTTTTCCAGGAGTATGGATATTGATCCCATACACATATATGGTGATTCTCATATCATCATTCAAGCTTTCAATGGATGCAATTCCTTTGACCCTCCACAACTCAGATATTGGCGCAGAAGGACGGAGGACCTTCTCAGGAATTTCCGGCTAGCTTCTATTGACCATATCTACCAGGAATAGAATTTAGAGGTTTATCTTATGTCTAAACGGGGATTGCAAATGGATGAGGGTATCCTACTCTATGTTCACACCATTTCTGGTCGAGAGTTGGCTCGAGGCCACATTCATATTCTATGACCACCATTTCTCTTCCTTTTTGTTCTTATCATTTTCTATTTTGTTTTGTGCAATATTTTGGACAACGAATATTTTATTATATGTAAGGCCCATGATTTATTTTCCTTTATGTTTTCGTCACACTGTCTCATGAGAAATTTATGCACTATATGATGTTTTTGGTGCTATAATGTTTGTTATCTGACTGCTTAATTTTGTTTATCTCTCTCCACTGTTAGAGGGCATGTCAGTGATTTTCACCTCTTTGAGTACATGTGTATGGCACAAAATATGCATAATATGATGAAATATGCATAACTCATATAAAATGTTTGTTACACCTTAATGAAACAATTTTTTTTTTCTTTTGAAAAAACACACTAAAACAATTTTCATTCAATCCAAAAAAAAATGCCTTCACTCACTTTGTTATTTTGAAGAGAGAAAAAATAGAAGCGTTCAATATGATATTATTAGTTCCGCAAGAAAACACCAAATATGGAAATTTCCATTGTTTAATTTTTTCCACTCAAATCTCCTAAGTGGATTTTGAAGATCTAATTTTTATTTGACCAAAAGATGAAGGGTTTTCAAAAAAAAATAAGGGGTTTTCAAAATTGATATATATTTTTTTATTATTAGTGAAATAAATATGATTACATAACTAATGTGATTAAGATTTAATCTATACTACAAGCCATAAAATAACCAACAAATTTATTTGTAAGATGTATGGAATAAATTGATCAAATTAAAATAAGAAAGGACACTATTATAAATCTAAAAAGTAAAATGTGATATGTTTTCTCATAGAAAAACATAAGTTTTTTATTTGCATCACTTCTGTCTCCTTTCTCAAGGAACACAAAATTTCAAAATACAGATCACAAGGAGATTAAACCACACAAAGACACAATTGTAACACCCAAGGTTTTAGCCATAAAAAAAAATTAACTTTTAACTTGTACTATTAAACAATAAAATGTTTACACATGATTTATTAACATTACTGTCCATAAATATTCAGCTTTAAGCATACTATATACGTTATTAACATAACATTTTGCAAAGAATAACCAAACTCCAGTCATACAATTATATCAACCGATTCCTTCACATCAAGTTTATAATTATTACTAAACCTACACAATCAGACTTCACCGCTTATGATGCATTGAATTACGGTTGTCATTTAAGTCTTGATAGTACTTCATTTAATTCCTTCCACTTTCCCGGCATTACAATTCGAGCTGTTGGCTCGGTGTCATTGTTTTTGTTACGACATATGTCATAATTTAATGAAATATCAATTCTCTGATTGATTCTCATTAAGAATCCGCAACTGGAAAATCTACCACCGTAGATCCATCTAGACCTTGATCTGACGACATTGGTGGTTTAGGGTTTTTGGTGCTAATGACCTTGCCCATAACTGTTTTTCTCTTTGCCTTTTTGGAATTTCTCCAAGACTTCTCGCCACAGGCGTCTCCGATCTCTGTTTCCAGTTCTCTGCAAGAGGGGTAGTATTATGCTTCTACCAAGCTCCTCCATTACTGGCGTTGATGGCTGAAACATTTTAACCCCTGCGAAGTTCTTAATCTACTCAAGGTGTTTCCTGCCACTTCCATGAGGTATGTGGTTAGCTGGAACCATTTTTTTTTGTTTTCTTTTCCAATGGTAATTTTTCTCTGATTTTTATGAGCGAGCCTAAGTTTTTCCTTAGCCTCCCTTAACAGTGCTTATACTTTGCTTTTCTCGTCCTTTTGTTTTAGTTTATTTTTATTTTTAAATCTCTAAATCTCATAAAATTATATGGTAGAGCTCTCCGGATGGCGTTCAGAGCTTCCTATGGAAATAAGCTCGGAGAACCCATTCTGCCTTCATCCACCGTTCCAGAAAGGAAGAAGGTATCTTCTCATTTAATACATATATATATGGTTCGTAGGGTTTAAGTTTGTTTTTATGTAATAACATCCGTTAACATAGATTTGATAAGCTAATGGTGATGTTTCCTTTACATATTTTTACGCTCTCACTCATACTTGGCAGGAGTTATATAGGTAACTAAAAATTGTTTTTATTTTATTTTTCATTCAAGAACCTACAGCTTCTTTTCCATAATTTCTTAGCTATGTTATTACTGATTATTCACTCATATTTTCTATTCGTTTCCATAGGTAAAAGGGTTTTTAAATATGGTAGAAAGAAATGGATACTTGCTCCTTCAGATTCCTCCTAAGTTACATTCCCTCCTCACACTTGCTACAAGTACCCTTCCTGCATTTTCGGAGTCGGATGCCAAACTTGTTTCGGGACCTATTTCTGGTGTTAATTTCCGGAGCACTATTTTTTTCTTTTCTTTTCGAACTGGGATTGTAATCAAATACTCTTGCATCAATATGCAAGTTTTGTTATATATATATATATATATATATATATATATATATATATATATATATATATATATATACATATATTTGTGTGTGTGTGTGTGTGTGTGTGTATTTCAACAATATTGAATGGACAATTATTAATATTTTGCTCCATTGAAACCTTCATGATATGTCACTTGTAGAGTCTTGAGGTTCCTCTATTTTCCTATATTTAAACTCGGTTTACTGAGTTGAGTAAATTATGTAATTTTTTCGGTTAATATAAATTATATATTTATCATCCAGTGAATGCATTTTTCTGAATTACTTTCTATAGTTTATAGATCTGTAGATATGCATCTTTTATTCCAGAAATTTAGATTTTGACAATATTAAACTTTTCATTCTACTGGAAGTGATTTTTCTCATTATTCCTCTATTTATACTTTACATATTTTTGTTCCCAGTATGTCATATATAATCTACGACGCTTAAGTAGCTAAAAATATTTCTTTTCGTTTTTACTACTATACTTATACGCCTAGAGTCGACCGGACCGACCAAGTGAGTCCGTGTATAGCTTATTGGTTTTGCAATCAAGCATACCGAAATTTCTCTAGAATACTACAATTTTTGGAAATCGGTAAAGTTTCTTATAACTTTCTGTGTTTTCCATTTTTTATCAAATTTAATTACTTGTGTTGAACCTAGTTACTCAGAAATTTACATAATGTTTAAATGAGTCCTCACTTGGAATTTTTGGAGGATAATCTTCACTCGAGATGGAATAGTGGAGTTGTTTTCACCAAACTATTTCATTAAGAAGGTTGTCAGGGTAACTGGTTCCATCCACTAGTTTTTCACATTGATTTCTGCGAAGTTGGATTTAATCACCGACTGGTGATTTTGCTGTGAAAACAACTATTTGTGTGTGGTTTGTAGTTTTGATAATGCATGTTCTTTTGTTTGGTTTTACTTTTTAGAGACCTTAGGTGTGGATTGTGAATTTTGATAGTTAATTTTTTTAAATTGTTAATAAAATTCACTGAATTTGAAACAAACGGCAATAGTTCCAGAATTCACCAACCAAGGAACCCCTCTTAATGATTATATGACTAGAAATGTTTGTCCTCCTTATATGGCTACATTGTCATTACCTGGATTTACCATAGGCTTATCGGTATGGTTGTTTTCAACTTTGTTGCTGTCGAATACTCAAATTTATCCACCTCAACTGGATACTTCACCTGAACAAATTTCACCATCTCAACATCACCAACATTATGTTGACCATTTACCTTGAATTATTCACCTTTCATCCCTTTCTTCTTCTTCACGTGATAAAATCCTTGATGCTAATAAAAAATTGGGTAAGAAGAAGAAGAATAAGAAGCAATATAAGTAAGAAGTCAACTAACCAACCACGGTTGTAAGTATTGGTAATGTTGAGGAAACCTCGACCAACATGCATTGCAAGCCCAAATACCCTTGCAAGCGTTGTAAGAGTGACCACTTACTTATCAATTGTCCTATTATTCCTAAGGTCTTGGAAGTATGGTCTGAAAATTACTATCAACTTAATATTGATCCATCAACTAGTGATTTTCAGGTTTATGGGAAAAAGGGTAAAGTTAGGTTTCCTTGTAGGTTATGAAAAGGGAGTCATTATAGTCATCTTTTCCCTCACATGGATGAAACCTCAAAAATTTTGGAAAACCTTTTTGTTCCACAGCAACAACTTCCAACTCGTTATCGTAAAATTTCTCCCAACCTACTGTCAGTTGATGAAGTGATTGATCCAATTCCAAGTATAGTCAATGTCTCTCTTCTATTGGAGAGTGAAACTCATATCAATCAGGTTGATGAACCATTGGTTGATCAAGTGTTCGAATAGATTTCACATTCGGACAATCCCACTCCCCCTGTAGAGAGTGAAATTCATACCGCTCAGGTTATTCTTGTTACTTCATATTCTTCTACACAAGGGCGCATTTCACATGTTTCTATATAACCCCCTCTAAGCACTGAGGTCTTTTCCTTTCATTGGAGTAGACTGACAGAACCTCGTCTTCCTTCTTCCATCCCTTTCCAAATCATTGTGAAAGCTTTTGGTAAGAATGTGCGTCGCAAAAATGTAGATGAGGGTGCTTCTGTTAGTATTTTATCCTCAACTGCTTGGACAACTTTAGGTTCCCGTCAACTTGTGTTTGTTACACATAATTTGTCATATTTTAACAGAACCATTAGTGAACCTTTAGGAATCCTTCCTAAGTTACCCATTACATTGGAAGATAAATTTTTTTGTGTTGATCTTATGGTAGTCCAAGGGCCCTTGGATTTCAATTTACTCCTTGGGTGAGACTATGTCTATGCCATGAATGTTGTCATATTGGCTCTCTTTCGCGTGATGCATTTCCTTCACAATGGAAACATTGTGACTGTTGACAAACTTTAGTTCGTTAGTCTTGATTCGACTACCAACCATATGACATCCATGAATGTTCCTTATCTGGAAGTGGTATCCACCCTTCTACAAGTTAATTATGTTGGAACCAGTCCCATGTTTTTAGTTACCGATGTAAGCGAGCCTCTCATTGTTTGCTCGACTTTTTTTTACTTAGATCCGGTAATTGACATGGTGAAACCTATGGGGGTATTTGAACGCAATTTTCTTATCACTATTGATTCCATTGACATGTGTTCCTTCCAAAGAACTAGTTTCCATCTGATGAAGACCTCTTGGAAGCCATGATCAAGATATGTTCCTTGACATGTGTTTCTTCCAGTTGGAATTCATAATAGGGATCCCATGAGGATAGTTATTTTATTGTGTCAACCTCATTAACAAATGAAACATGTTTTAATGAGGATACTTCTTTTACTATCAATCTTGTTAAAAAATGAAACAGGTTCCGATGAGGATTGTTCTTTGACTGTGTCAACCTCGTTAAAAATGAAATAGGTCACTATGAGCATAGTTATTTTCCTGTGTTAAACTCATTAAAAATTTAAACAAATCCTCTCCTAATTGAGTTGAGTCTTTGACTAGATCTCGTAAATGTTAAGTCGAGTCTTTCATCTGATCTCGTAAATGAACCTTCATTCCATCCAGCTATGAGTAACCAGTAGTCTACTTAGGTGAATGAAATGAAGCTTTGGGGGCATGTTCTCTTACAAGCTACGCTTGGTAGGCATTGAAACTTATCTCAAGAACAATTTTCTCTGTTTCAAGATTGTGTAAAAATGAAACCACTCTCAAGCACAATTTTCCTATGTTTCAAGCTTGTGTAAAAATGAAACCACTCTTAAGCATAATTTTCCTATGTTTCAAGCTTTTATAAAAATGAAACCTATCTCGAGTCCATTTCGGTTATTATTTTCAAGAGTCATTAAAATCATGAAAATACTGAGATTCTTCTGCTATCTTTTATGCTCGTAAAACACATGAAAATGCAGATTTCTTTCTGTCTTGTCCTGCTCATTAATAAATTGAAATTTAGTGATATGAGTACATTTTTATCACTTTTACAGACTCATTAAAACTTAGGAAAAAGCGAAACCTTGGATTTCTCTTTTAAGACTTTTTCAAACTCTATAAACAATAAAATATTGTTGAGCACTTGACTCTTCAAACTCATTAAAATAAATGAACAACCGTCTATTCAGTATAAGTTTACCCATTTTCCAGACCAAACTAGATTAATTACGAAAAAGGTATACATTGACTAAACATGGTCAATAGAGTTCTCTCCTACATCATTTTATCCTTTTTCGGGTTCGAGAGACTAAATTTACAAAAAAGAAAATTGTGGAGTTTACTTATTTTTTTCTCCTAAGTCCCTAAAACTGAAAAACACCAAGTTTTACTTTCTCTGGGCTCGTTAAATTTTTACATTGAAAGAAAAATATGAGTTTTCTTTTTGTGTCTTTTCAAACACTTTAAACATGAAAATGACATCAAGTTAATCCTATGTTGGAATTGTTAAAATTGAATAGTGCAGGACATGTCTATCACAATGGAATCGAACCACTCCTTCCTAGGGTTCGTTAAAAATACTTCATAGGACTCAACCAAAGGATGAGCTTATATGAAAAGCATAAGCTATCCTCCTAAAGCTTTTGTAAAAATAAAGAAGTACTTGTCAGTAATTGTCAAGGAAAATTGGGAAAGAACATTCATTTTCGTATTATTAAAGACAATATGTCACTCTTGAACATGACACTACGTCACATTTGTGTCCAGGTTTGGAAATCCATTGATTTCACAGTTAATAAAACCTCATTGAAAGTATCCAACTGGTTTTGGGTATTATCGTTGAGTCAAATGCTGTCAAGTCATGTGTCGTGTTGCCACTATGTTCAAGAGAAGTCCAACATCACTAAAAATTACCTTGCAAATCATAACCCTCAATCGCGTCGGTCATCCCTAAGTCAGTCCTGAATTACTTCAAATATTTTTTCTTAAAAATTTGACATGAGTTTCATGTTGTAGGCCCTTTTATGACAGATCACTTCATATCAACTTCAGCTCACTATCTAGGAAGTTAATCAGAAACATTTTCAGCACCTTGAGTCCTACATGCCTTAATGACAATTTTATCGCCTTTGACGATAGGTTCTCATCACTGGCCTTCGATCAAATGATTATATGAATGTTCGACTTCAAAACATTTAATCACACTTCATAGATTGTACTGGGAGTACCTTGATATCCATTGTCATTATTGGTTGTTTCTCTCACATTTGTTAACAGTTCACATCATTGACTGGTAATCAAGTGGTTTCTGTTGGAATATAATATATTCGTTAGAAGTTAATAATGTATTTGTATTATGTCGGAAGTTGAATGCAATCCTATGTAAAAGAGTAACACATTATATCCCATATTCATTATGGCATAGTATACTCTTGTACCCATTTATTATATAAAGAGGTGTTATTTTGGAGAATTATATTATCCCACATTCAATATGTGAGAATAGTTCCTCCACATCTCTGGGTATATAATAGGGTCAAGGGAGAATTTTTTATTACAATCACATCTCATCTTGTGCTCATACTATTATTTGTATCGGTTATTTGTAGTTTCTCTCTTTGTAAGATTGCAGGAGATTTCTGGAGATAATAGAAGTCAACCTTCCTGTGGACGTAGCCCAATTGGGTGAACCACGTATATCTGCTGTATTATTTTTCCTTGTTCTCTTTCTGTTCTTGTTTATTTTTTGATATGTTGTTGGTTTCTTAGATAGATAGCTAGTTTAGTAGATCTGGGCACTCCTTTTTTTGTAGATTTTCTTTCTATCTAGTAGCCATTAGGCTTCTCTTCATATTTGGGCATGATTCTACATATTTGAGATTTTTTTTCTCATAACCCTAACTTTGTTGTGTAGTTTTTTTTGGAGATATTTTTTCAAGGGGCTCTTGATTTTTTTTCTATAAGATCTATATGTTTTTTGGATTAAGGGGTTCTTGATTGTTTCTCTGTAATATCTATATGTTTTTTGAATCCTCCTCAAGGAGATCTATCTTCTGGTTGTAATATTCACTTACAACAGTTACGACAATTTTTTTTTACAGGGCATAATATTGGCAGACTGAGGGTTCAGATCATATTTTCGGTTGCATAGATGCAGAGTGGCTGCGCCATTTCTGAAAACTAGTTATAATAAGCATTTTGAGAATTATTGAGTGTTTTTTGTCGTATCTATTACATTTTATGAATAATTTCCCAGAAAAGAGTAGATATTTGGGTTCTTCTCACTGAGCTACCCAATTTCAAAAAAACAATTAGCTCAAACGGAGTCCTACAAGCAAAGTTATTGCTGATTTAATATTGATAGTTTTTTCAGGTTTTTTGGTGACGACAAACGAACTGCAAAAATTTACAGTTTTCTATCCACTTTTTTTGTTGTCATTTCTTTCATTTTGGTTTATATTTATTGTCAAAATTTCTATCATTATGACTTCAAAAGTAGCTTCTATTCCTAAACTTATCGGCTTTAACTATCTTGCATGGAAAAGGAAAATGATTGATGTTCTTAAGAGTAAGAATCTATGGAGGTTGGTTAATGATGAACACAAGAAACCTACAGATGTTCAAGCCTTGATTAAATGGGAAGAAAAAGTTTTATCAAGTAAGAGGGCTCATTGGTCAAACGGTTTTAGATAGTCTTCAAGTGAGTATTGAGACAAAAGACAGCCTGGTTGAGGTATGGGAAATTCTTGCTTCTTTATTTGATAAATCTGATGATGTTTATGCTTATTAACTTGAAAATAAGATTCATGAGATAGATCCTACTAATTTTGATAGAGTAGAATTATATCTTGCTGAATTGAAAACCTTAAATGAAAACTTAAATAATTGTGGTAAATATTACAAGAAGACAGACACTACTCTTATCATTCTTGTAGAACAAAAATACCGATCTTGTTTTGACATGTCCATCCAAACTAGGAATAGGGCTCTTGAATTGTCTCAAAGTACCACGAAACCTACTTTTGATGATTTCTGTGAAGGGTTGATAAATTATCAAGAAAGGTTGATTGCTTCAAGACAAATCTCACCTAATAAAGCTCTTATGGCACATAACAAAAATCCTAAGAAAAGTTTTAATAATGCCAAAGGTTCTTGTTCACACACTTCTAATCATACTAATAATAATGGTCATGCTTCTCATGCACATCAGGAAACTAGTAAGAAGAAAAAAATGTATGATCCTTGTAAGCATTGTGATAAAACTAACCATCTTGTAAATAATTTCTTTAAAGTGAAATGTTTAATGACTAAAGAAAACAAGAAAAAATCTTATGAATCTCTAGTAGCTTTATGTGCATCTATTGTTTCATCTAATCATTTTTCTTCTAATGTGGAATGGATAATGGATTATGGTTCTTCTAAACATATGACTGGTAATGCTTCTTTATTTACATCTTATAACACTAATAAGCACTCATCTTAGAAAGTTTCTATTGGTGATGGTAAAAAGCTTTCTGTAATTGGTTCTGGTAATATTAATGTTGCTAATGGTCAATTGGAAGATGTTTTTCATGTTCAAAACATGACCATCAACTTACTTTCTATTTATCGTGCATGTTAGAAATGTTTCAAATTTGAAGCTTGGCCCGATAAATATGTTCTTAAAGATATCAACCAAAATTACAAAGTAGTTTCTTCTGGCCCTGTTGATCATACAACTAGCCTATATAAATTTGCAGGGTTTAATTCAACTAAGAGACAACACTTTTATTCCTATGTTGCTCATGCTGAAGAACTAAGAAAATTATGGCATGAAATATTGGGTCACTTGAATTATGGTAAAATGAAAATACTAACTAAAATGGTACATGGTTTGCCTACTATTTCTTCTACTACTTGTGTTTGTGAAGGATGTGTTATTGGTAAACATCATAGAGAAATGTTTGACAAAGGTAAATCCTGGTGTGCTAAAGAACCTTTGCAATTAATTCATAGTGATACCTGTGGTCCTCTTGAATTTCCTGCAATATCCCATGTAGTTTATTTTCTTACCTTTATTGATGACTTTTGTAGAAAATCTTGGGTTTATTTTTTGAAAAATAAAAGTGAAACATTTGTAAAATTTCAAGAATTTAAATCCATGGTTGAAAATGCATTTGATAAGAGTATTAAAACTTTGCGATATGATGTTCCTTACACACCTCAAAAAAATTGTATTGTTGAAAGAAAAAATATAACTTTAGTTGAAATGGCTAGATGTATGCTTTATTCTAAAGAATTTCATAAGAAATTTTGGGTTGAAGCAATATGTTGTGCTAATTTTATTTTAAATAGAGTTCCTACTAAAGTTGTTAAGCATGTTACCCCTGAGGAAAAATGGAATGGATGTAAACTAGCTATTAGTAATTTTAAGGTTTTTGGTTGTGAATGTTGGTGATCTGAAAATTGGTGGATAACTTGTTTTTCTTTTCAATCACCTCCCACTCAATTAAAAAAATTAATATCTAGCTTATTCTTGATTGTGCGAAATTTAATTCTTGAAACATGTGTATGTTTTTTTAAACTGTTTTAATGCTTTAAGTGTGAGAAATTACACATTTTTTTGCTGATATTAAGCATGTACAACAACCATAAAGTGCAGAAAATAAGAATAAACACATAACAAAAAATTTAATAAATGAGTTCACTCGAATATCGTGGGCTACGTCTCCTTGAGCCACTGTAAACTGACTTGGCTCTTAGGGATTATGATGGAAAATTTATTTTACAAGTAAATGCTCAACTCAAATGGTTATTTGGATTGTACCATTGGGTTTAGAAAACCATCATATCCCTGGAATGGCTTCTATCTACCTGAAAATAGAACTAGGCCTCCTTTAACTTGACCTCTTCTGTCGGTGCCGTTAAGCTTCCCCGGGCTTCTCTTTGGCACAAAATCCATAGAATTCATTTTATAACCTTGAAAAATCACCTACTATCTCAATCATATATCACACATCCAAAATAGGTTGTTGATTCACTGAAAATGAGCTCTGGCTCCCTAATCTAGGCCTCCATCCACTGTTGGCCCTACGCTGCCCAAAACTTCCCTGTGGCTTCTCGACCTTAAAAAATATCCAAATGGCTCTAAAAATCCCTTCAATGGATTAATAATGTCCAAAATAGTCAAAATAGACTATTCACTTATTGAAATTGGCCTCTGGATGCTCCGGTTATGCCTCCAACACCTGGTGGCAACCCCTGGCCCTCGGTTCATTGAAAACTTCCCTAAAGCATATGGACCTTCAAAAGTCTTCAAAAGATTTTGAAAATCATTCCATTGGATTTATAAGGCTCAAAATAGTTAGAATAGACTACTGGCTTGCTGAGAATGGATACTGGTTGCTCTGGATAGGCCCCATTCTCCTACTGGCCCCTCTTGGCCCTTTGAACTTCTCTGAAGCATCTCCGACTTCAGAAGTCCTCTACTGGATCTGAATACCTCACCATTAGATCCATAATGTATGAAACATCCAAAATTTACTATTTCATTCCTGAGTAAGGCCTCTATTTTCCTTGGCTAGGTCTCATACTGCTGCTGGCTCCTAGTGGCCCTAGTGGCCCCTAGAACTTCTCTGAAGCAAAATCATGCTCATAAGTTATATTATAGCTATGTAACCCTCACCAATGAGTCTGGAATGTCCAATAAAGTCTAAATTTATTATTCACACTCCCATAATGGTCGAATAATGCTCAAGATAGAGCCTAATCAATTTTTGTCCAGTTTCACCTAAAACAACTCCACTAATTGTGAAGCAACTGCACTTAACTATAGTCAAAATAGAAATATCTGCACAAAAGTTGGTGCTGGTCAAATATCCCGCAAAAACTAACCAAAACATTAAATACTTGGGTAGGTTGGGCACATACCCCAAACCCCATGGTCTTCTAACCGCAACTGTCGGCGGGAACTGCGCATAACTGTGGGTTGAACTGGAGTTAAAAGCGTTAACCAAACTGTCGGAGAAACCGCCACCATAAACAACGCCATGTGACTAAACTTTAACGTTGGCAGTAATGTTTGCACACCGGTGGTTAGGGGCTTAAGCCTTGGCCCCTCCAACCCCCAAATGCGGATTCAATAAACGTTAAATTAAACCTGTTGGCATATAATGTTAAGACTTCCATGCGGCCCAGGCACTAAGGCATGGGCATGCTAGCTAGGAGGTTGTGCGGTCAACTCTAGGGACCCAAACCAAAATTTTAAACGGTGGTTCAAGGGCCATGTGGTGGCCTCAGGGCTAGCCACGTGGCGCCTTTTCATTGGCCCACAAAACCCTGCACAACAAATAACCATTCAACACTTGTCACATTGAGACTGGCCTGGAAGGAATATTCTAGGGAATATTTCAAGGAATATTCCAAGAATATTCACTAGAATATTTTTTTCTTTTTTTACTTTTCAAAACTGAGTCAACCCTGGTCAAATGTCAAAAATTGCAGTTCACTGGACTTTTCAAAACGCGATAATTTCTTCATACGGTGTCGGATTTTCAAACTGTTTGCGGCGCAGGAATCAAGAAGACGAGATCTATTTGACCGCTCAAGTTTGCCACTCTTTCAAACACTTTGAAATTTGAGCTATCACATAGGTCCTGGATCTAAATCTGATTGCTCCTCCCCATTAGGAATCTTTTGGACCCCAAAATACTGATATACATGTTCAGTAGATGAGATTACAACACCCTCACATCCAACCTCCATACACTTTTCCTTGCTTGGCTTAGTGCCTTTGAGCCCCAACGCGAAGGTAGTCAACACTTTCCCTTCTTGGATGCTCTTGTCCTCCTGTCAAGAATTGTCTTCCTTGAACTCACCCAGAAAGTTTTTGGTGAGAATGCTTTAGAAGAAGGTAGTTGAACATCATGAACTTGATCATCAATCCAAGGTGGCACAAACAAACATAAGTTTTCAATATAAATTCAACATAACTGAAATTTTCATATGTACAAATGAATGTATTTTTTACTGAGTTAAGAAGTCAAACTACTTCTTACCAAGCCACTTCCATGGCAATTTTTGCCGCTGAAAATCTTCTTCATGTGAAACATATGTTCTCACATCAATGATGGAATCTTTGGTTCCAATTTCTCCAGTCTATTTATCCTCTTGCTTAAAATTCTTGGGATGCTTAGTTGGATGCAATGTCCAACATTAGGCAATGGCATGCCCCTTCTTCTGGCAATGTGTGCAAGTCTTTTGCACCTTCTTTTCAAGTGACCTTCACTTTGACTTTTTCCTGTATGCCTTCATCCTCTTCCAGCATTTTGAAACTTCATGGTTACATAGACCACAATAGAAACAACAACTCTTTCTTCCATTCATGCATGCAGATTTTCCATGCTTCATAAAAACATAATCAACTTGAGTATGGGAAGAATTATACCTCAAATGTTGCTTTGCATGTCCATATTTTTTACATTCTTGAGGAGATGAACTTGTAGAGGTTCCAACTTTATTTTGAATACCAACATCAGTGTTCATGTCTTGATAGCTGGCAAAACTCTCTTGCTCGCCATTAGCTCCATGTCTACAAACATTTTGCTGCAACATAGGCGTCAAACAATGGCTATCAACTTGAAAAAAAACTTGACATGTTTGTGGTTTAGAACTTGCAACAAAATTTCTTTTTGGAGTTGTCTCAAATGCCTTCATGGCCGTAGAGTTTTCACCATAAGATTTAACATAGCCTAGACCAAACTTCTTAGGCCTTTCCTTAAACATAATAGGATCAATCATGATTTGTGCATGTTTTCTTAGACCCTTGCCTTCATAGCCCATTTTTAACATCAACTTGGACCCTATACCTCTAGTGTGCTTTTCAAAAGAACCTACACATATATCTGAAGAGGAATTTGAAGACACATTTGAGTGATTTACCTTTGCTTCACGCATGTGTTTGGTTAAGGCCTCTTGGGCATGATGGAGCTGCATATCCATCTCATGCATTCTTTGAAGAAGTCCTTATTTATCTTGCTTCATAGCAACCAATTGCTCATGAAGTCTAGTGCTTTATCTTCCATCTTCATACAGAATTTGCACCATATCCTTTAGGATGTAGAAGTCTCTCTTAATCTCTTCATTGAAGAGTCTTGTAAAGGAGGATTTAGAAACCTCACTTGAAGAAGTTTTCATCATTATGTAAATAAATTAAAGAACTTCAACAATAATTCACAAAGCTTCAAAAAAAATCAATAAAGCTTCTAAACAATATGGCTGTACATTCCAGCTCTTTTCTGCAGCTTGTATCTCTTCTTGAAGCAGCCTTTTGCAAACAATCTTCAAGAGGGATTGTGCTTCAAGGGTTGCCTTGAGGTCCTTTGGGTAAGGAGAATGCCTTCAACCTTCTTCCTTCTTGTCCTCTTCTGGACTTAGCTATCAGTAGCTCCATTCACCTCTAGAAAACTCAAACTTGTAAGTATCAATCAATTTGCAAGCAATTAAATTCTTTTCTTTGTTAAACACCTTTCATGTGAAACAAGAAAACTAGTGCTTTGTCAAGCAAGCAACCTAGTGCTTTGTCAATCAAGCAACCTAGTGCTCTGTCAATCAATCAACCTAGTGCTTTTTCAATCAAGAAACCTCGTGCTATGTATATCAAGCAACCTGGTGCTCTAATACCACCTGATCTAAAAATGTGTTGATAACTTGTTAAGCTTTTCAAGCACCTCCCACTCAGTTAAAAAAATTAAGATCTAGCTTATTCTTGACTATGCAGAATTGAATTCTTGAAACAGGTGTATGTGTTTTTAAGCTATTTTAAAGCTTTAAGTGTGGTGAGTTACACATTTTTTTTGCTGATATTAATCATGTACAACAACATAAATTGCAGAAAATAAGCATCAACACATAATAACAATTTAATAAATGAGTTCACCCGAATATTGTGGGCTACGTCTCCTTCAGCCATTGTCCACTGACTTGGCTCTTTGGGATTATGATGGAGAATTTATTTTACAAGTAACTACTCAGCTCCAATGGCTATTTGGACTATACCATTGGGTTTAGAATACCATCATACCCCTGGAATGGCTGCTATCTCCGTGAAAATAGAACTAGGCCTCCTTTGACTTGACCTCTTATGTCGGTGCCCTTAAGCTTCCCTAAGCTTATCTTTGGAAAATAATCCCTAGAAGTCCTTTTTTTGTCCTTGAAAACTCACCTAATATCTCCAACATATATCATACATCCAAAATAGGTTGTTCATTCGCTGAAAATGAGTTCTGGCTACCCAATCTAGGCCTCCATCCACTGTTTTCCCTGGGCTGCCCTGAACTTCCCTTTGGCTTCTTGACCTTTAGAAGTATCCAAATGGCTCTTAAAATCCCTTCAATGGATTCATAATGTCAAAAATAGTCAAAATATACTCTTCATTTACTGAAATTGGCTTATGGCTGCTCCGGTTACGCCTCCAACACCTGGTGGCATCCCTTGGCTCTCGGTTCACTGAAAAATTTCCTGAAGCATATCGACCATAAAAATTGTTCAAAAGATTTTTAAAATCCTTCCATTGGATTTAGAAGGCTCAAAAGAGTCAGAATAGACTACTAGTTTGTTGAGAATGGATACTGGCTGCTCTAGATAGGCCTCATTCTCCTGCTGGCCCCTGCTGGCCCTTGGAACTTTTCTGAAGCATCTCGGGCTTTAGAAGTCCTCTATTGGCTCTGAAAACCTTAACATTAGATCCAAAATTTTTGAAACATCCAAAATTTAATATTGGATTCCTGAGTAAGGCCTCTAGCTGCCTTGGCTAGGCCTCATACTGCTGCTGGCTCCTGGTGGCCCAAGTGGCCCCTAGAATTTCTATGAAGAAAAATTATGCTCATAAGTTCTTTGATGGCTCTAAAACCCTCACCAATGAGTCTGGAATGTCCAACAAAGTCGAAATTTACTATTCACACTCCTAAAATGGTCGAATAATGCTCAAGATAGAGCCTAATCAATCTTGTCCAGTTTCACCTAAAACAACTCCACTAATTGTGGAGAAACTACACTTAACTCCAATAAAAATAGCAATCTCCACACAAACATTGGCGCTGGAAAATTATCCTGCCAATACTAACGGAAAAATTGAATTCTAGGGGTAGGTTGGGCATGTTAGTGTCAGCCTTTGCATCTTTCCTTCAGTGATCAAACATGCTCTTACAAAGTGATTTTAAGGTGTCAAGGTCAAATTTTGTCATTTCAATGAGTCTTTAAGCAAAATTTGGTCACTAGGCATTAGGGCTAGGGTTTGTTTTCACTCTTTTCAAAGTTGTCCAAATTTCGGTCCATGTCACCATTCAGCTGAGTGTACCATCATTCAGAGGGTTTTCATCATCATGTCAAGTTCCATTGGGTCATTTTACAGCTTGTTCATGCTTCAGTTGTGCCTAGGTAAGGTCCATTTCCCTCTCCTAGGGTTTTGGAGGTAATTTCTCTTGGATGGTCAAATCATTAGAAAAACTTATATCTTGATGTTCATACACCTTCCCCTATCATTAATGTACCTTATTAAACACTTCCCATCACTGAGATCCCCAAAATTCCTCATTTTTGCACAAACCCTAGTTTCTTGCCACAACTTGGCAATTTTCTAGGCTAGGCCTGTGTTTTTCCCTTTTGGACCCCTTCCCCTCACTCAATCTCTGAGATTCCACTTTAACCTACTTCCTAATATCCCTCCCTACTTCCCAAAATTTCCCCAAGAATTTAGAAGCCCCTTATCCCCTTCATTTCGCTTCATTTCGACAAATCCCTTGTTTCACACATTGGGATAGGTTTCACTCAAATGATTTTTTAGAGCAATAAAAGATGAATTTTGGAAAACTGAGAGATGGTTTTGTACACAACATGCCAAGGAATAAAAACCTCCTTCACTTTTTACACAGGTATAATGGTTTTGTAGAAATGTTAAGAATACCGTTGCCTCAGGAGAATTCATGCACCTGCAGGAAGTAGTGTTGGGAGATTTGATTTTTTACAGGGTAAATGAACTCCACATTGCACAATTTCACTTGGGTTGGAAATTAGACTCCCAGATCTTTCCAACAAGCTATCACACGCACAATTTTGACATAGGGAAGGCCTCCAAACGCCTCCTGCAAAATGTGCTATTTATGGCGCGACGCATTGAGCTAAAACACAAAAAAATTGCCATTTCTCTCCAACATCAAATTTGCTTGGTTTTTCCATGTTTGAA
This sequence comes from Pinus albicaulis, assembly GCA_034641835.2. Lineage (NCBI taxonomy): Eukaryota > Viridiplantae > Streptophyta > Pinopsida > Pinales > Pinaceae > Pinus > Pinus albicaulis. Next base: position 95,573,891 of record CM076569.1, on the reverse strand, counting down.
CATCAGAAAAAGCCAAGACACATCAAGGAAGTGAAAAAAATGAATTTTGAAGCCAAATTGTGTGTTGGATCAGCACGCGGCGCGTTGGGCTGGCGCGCGGCGCGTTGGGTGACGCGCAGCGCGTAGAGCGAATTTTTTTAGTGTAAAATTACACTGGCGCGATGCGTTGGGTGACACGCGGCGCGTTGGGTTGGCGCGCAGCGCGTAGAGCTGACAGCCAAAATTTTTTCCACTTTTCTTCAAAATTTCAAAATCAAACAAATTTTCTTGCTCCAAGTAAGTGAAAACCCTTTGCTTATTGATTTGAAAACATGCTTGGTGGGTTTGAAGACCAAAGATCAAAAGTTTAAGTGGTGAAAAGAAAACTCTACGTTTATACCGAATTCTGCTCCTAGAGTTTATGTGTGAAGCTTGAAAGTTGAGTTTTGGTGCAAAGTTCTTGTCGTTTGCCACCCTTTTTCATTCCCATTACACTGTTATCACTATTTTTCCTTTTAATTCTCTTTTGTCCCATATCCCTCATACCATTTTGAGCCCATATTTTAAACTCCCAAAACCTATTACTCACTTTTCCAATTCTCCATTGAAAAAGCCTAACTATCATTGCAAGGGTTGTTTCTTTGTTCTACATCACCTTATACTCCTTCCTATTCTCTTGTCAAACCCCATGTAGTCAAGCAGTGACTGTTGTCCATTCAAACTCATTTGACAGAACCCTTATCATTGTGGCTTTCCTATAGCACCTTGATACACATGTGACACATTTTGGATTGGAGCATACACCAAAATCTTGTTTTCATCATAACCATATCAGCATAATTTTCATACACATTTTGACACCATGACAGAGACCGACACATCACAACAGAGACAGTGTTTTCACTACTGAAACTGCATGCACCAGGAGGATACTGAAACGAGGTGAAACACATGATCCACTCCGGATTTTGGCCGAGGCTTCGTTGGCTGGGCATGATACATGATGGAGGGTCTTCGCTCCGAATTTGAGCAAATTCGGAGAAGTTTTTGTCATTTTGAAATATTTTGGTCTCAAAACAGATTTTTCAGCCATACGAGTAGCGCGTCGACGCGCTCGCTTATGATTGGGACACTTGCTGGAGGAAAAATTTATATTTTTGGGTTTGTCATGGTAAGTTATGCATGCTCCAGTATGGCCAAAGCATTTCACCAAGTTCTGGATGATCAAAAGGGCCAAAAACACCATGAAAATCACCTTTCTGCCACCTTTTGCACCAGCAGGAAGTACTTGTGGGAGAATGAAGTTTTGGAGGGGAAAATGAGCTCCAAATTGGGAAATTCCACTTGGGTTGGATAGAAGACATCCAGGGATTTCCAAAAAGATATCATGAGCTTTATTTTGATGCCATGAAGTGCCCCAAAAACAGGCTAAAAGGCGCGCAACGCATAGAGCTCAAGCACGTGGCGCATAGAGATTTTTGGCTAATTTTTCATCTTCCAGCTCAGAATTTCGGCCAGTTGGACCAGTTTTGATTGTGGATGTAATTTTTGAGTTGTCTTGATGTAATTTTATGATTGTAATGTAACTTTGACTCACTTTTACCTATTCTATAAGATTCACTCACAAAAAAGTGAAAATCAAGTAAATGAATCAGTTTCCTTCCTTTTAGAGGCAAGTTGTTTGGCTGCCTAGATTTTAGCTCCTTGTTTAGAATTGGTTGAAAATGCTCCTAGAAGGAGGAATTCGACCCCTAGAGGCATGGGAAGGGGTTAGGATGGTATATATGATGTAATTTCTGAGACACTATCAGGGTTGGACTCTTGGGAAAAGTTTGGCACACTATTGTACATATTTTCTGCATTTTGGCTAAGGAAAGATCAGAGGTTTTGCAGCACCTGTTGGGATTCTTGTGGCTTTCAGTTTTGATGGTGTTTTCTCTCAGTTATTTGTAAGTTATTTAATGTTTTAATGTATGCCATTCCCTTATTTTGCTTCTGAAACTAAATAAATGAGTAAATGAGGTAGAATTCATTGATTCCAGTGCTCTGCCTTTAAATTTGTTTAGTTTTATATATTTTCTCCAGTTTGGAGAGGATCCTTGTTCTCCCTTGCCCTCTTCAGCTCCTTTTCATTCTGATCCATCCATTCACATAATCAAAAGCATCAAGACTACTGCCTACCTTTCCCCAATTCGAATTCTGCGAAGATCTGGCCTCATCCCTGAGCCCAAAATTCTTTTTCCCATTTTTCCAACAAAAACCCAAAAAATTTAAATCAAACCTTCCTATCTATTTACTAGCCTAAAATCAGTATCCATTATAAGTCATCTCAGCCCCTTTGAAGACCTTTTGCCGAGATAGACCCGGAGAGAGCCCTCTCTTGTCCTCGTAGGGCTAGCTACGAGGCTGAGCGTGGTTTGATGTTGCCTTGAGTTTTACCTTATTTCAGCCTAAGGTAGATTCGAGCGCTAACATAGTGGCGACCATACTGGGGAGAACATGGTTTGCTTGTGGGTGTTATTTGTTCTATAAGCTACAGACGGAGTCTGAAGTCACGCCAGGTAGCCTTCGAACTGCTCTTGCTCTGCGAGTGCATAGTAGATAAACGCTGCTTCAGTCGATCTCCGGTCTAGCTTGTAATCGTAACACTTAACTTATAAATTTCCCCAGTACATGTATCGAGTTCAGATCTGATGGTTGATGGTGGACAGCGATCAGAAATAAGAAGGCTGAAATCTTTCACCTGGTGACTCCAATTCGAAGTAGAGACTCCACTGGAGGATTGACTCTTTCTCTGAGAAAATGGAAGGATTTTCCACAAAGTTCAGGTATCCAAAGTGGAATGGTATTCAGGATCTAGTTTGCTTTCTTGTAAACTATTTCTTTGCTGTCCTTGAAGCTATCCTGAAGGTTTTTCAGAATTTTTCGTATGAGGAAGGTGATCAAAATCTTCACTCGACCCATTCAAAAAGTGTAAATGTTGAGTTTCCCTTTGATCCTGGTCTCCTTACTTTTCCCACATATTATGATGACTCTCTTCAGAGTGATGAGCCTAAAGAAAACAAAACTGATCCCGCAACTCTTGTATATACTCCTGCACCATTTGTAGTCCCAGATCGGTACAAACCTCTTGTTTTACCTTCTGTTCTTCATGCTTTCCCTAAAAATTATGACTTATATCTACCAAGATTTGACGGTGAATGTAACAATGTCAACGCTGAGCAACATGTGCAGAATGTTGAGACTTTTCTAGATATTTTTGAAGTTGATGACGAAGATGTTAGTATTAGGCTTTTTGCTCTTTCTTTGCAAGGCCAAGTGAAGAGTTGGTTCAAAGCCCTGCCTGATGCGAGCATTTCAGATTTCCAAAAGTTTGTTAAAGTTTTCCTTGACAGGTGGATGATTGGACAGAATCCTTTCCTTATTATAGAAGAGTATAACCAGCTGAAAAGACTGCCAGGGGAGACAGTACAACAGTTTTCTGCCAGATTTAACCAAATATATTTTTCGATGCCAGCTGATATAAGACCTTCTCCTAGATCTGCTCTCTTGCACTACCCGGGTGCCTTTGATCCGGAAATGGAGTTTCAGCTGAGAGAAAGGAATGTTGCAACACTTCACAAGATGCAGAATAGTGCAGTGAATGTAGAGGCTCATTTGCTAATCTTGAGGGCAAGGTTGAAGGAAGAAGAGATGAAAAACATGGATCCGGAGAAATCGACATCTTTAGAGGTAAAGCTTGACATGTTGGTAAGTGCAGTAGAAGAGATGATGCAAAAGAACACCACAAGGAATGAGAATAATATTCAAGCCCACGACTTGCTGATTGAAGAAGAACAGGTTGTTGATCCAAAACATTTTGTTTCTTATCACAGTTGTCATAGTGATTGCTTTATAGATCATCTTGAAGAAGAGAGAGCTGTTGATATGACATGTATGCTTGATGATGTGTTGTATACTGATGATTTTCCTCAGTTTGATCAGTATGATGATGATTATGTTCTCCAAACAGAAGCTAATCTTGCAGACAAATCAGTAGCTAGTTTGTGTGAGGAGGAAGTTCACTTTCAGCAGCTCGAGTACAGTGATCAACCGATGCATATCAGCTATGGCAATGATGAGGAAAGTGCAGAAAATTTTGATGTAAGTGAAGGATCTTTTCCTTTTTGTTTTGATTCATTTCAGTTCATCAGAGACAACTACCATGCAATCAGAAATCAAATGTCAACAAGTCTTGATCTGGACCATCTTGAGCGCAATGAAAACCTTGTTCAAGATTTCTCATATTCAGATTTGCAGCCCTCGAAAGCCATTGATTTTCAAGTTGCAGATAAGGACATGGAAGCTGGTACATGTGATCAAATGATACAAGGTGACTCCGTACCATTTTTTTTTTAATCATTTCAGTTTTTGAAGGGTAGATTGCATAGTAAATCTTCAAATGAGCAGCCTATAAGAAATCAGCAATCTCTCAGTGTTAATGTTGAGGATGAGACAGATGACAAAATTCTTGAGCAGCCTGTAGCATCAGATTTGTAGCCACCAAAAGAAATTGAAGGTTAGATTACAGATGAAGGTGTGGAAGATGAAATACATTATTTGATGATGCAGGAAAATTCTATACCCTTTTGTTTCGAAGCATTTCAGTTTATAAGGCAAAATTTTCGTAATATATCTCAAGGAAAAGAGGAACAACCAATAGGATGTCATACAGTTTCAAGGGATACAGTGCAGCAGTCTTCTCAAGTTCTTGATGATCCTATTTCTCGTGTGTTGGATGATGTTTGCTGTAAAAGTTTTCCTTCATTAGCTAACCATGTGCCGGAAAAGAATGTTGATGATGATCTTATTCAAAGGTCGCCTTCATTCTCTTGTTTAACAGATTTTTCATTACAAAGCCCTCATCAAGGTTTGCAGTCATATGAGGAGATTGATGAAGGAGAATTTTGTTCTGTTTGTAATCAGAAATAGTGTTTGGTTATTCACGAAATTCAGGATCCTTTTGGCAGCTTGCTGCAATCACCAAAGAAACACATCACAGATGTAAGGAAAGTCTTGATATCCAGCTATGGAGATTATCTGGATCAGAGCAGTGATGTGTTAATGGAAATTAGTAGCTATGTTTATGAAGATCCTTTCACATTATTCTTGTAGTCATCCAGTCAATTCATGCTTTGCAAGTTTATCAGCAGTCCACTTGGTTCAAAGTTTCCATGGGAGTTGTCTTTCAGTAGTTATTTCTCGTTGTTCATAAGCAAGCACTTGCGGAGAATTAAGATATCAGCCAGCATGCTTACATGGTTGCATTGGCTATTCCATTACACTTGATCAGGTGGTGAAAATAAAAAATTAGAGTAGGTTGATGAATAAGCTCAATCATGAGCATCCTTCTAGTTTGTCAGTTATGTTTTAGTCATGTTATATTATGGTTTTTCAGTCTTAGTCAGAGTCAGTCTACATAATTTCAGTTTTCATGTTTTGATTCCATTGCCCAATGGATGAAGGCGCTGGTCTGCTCTCCCAAAGATCTGTCGTTCTTGGTACCTCCACGGAGCTGGAGCTACCATCCCCATTGGAGCCAATGTTAGTCTCAGCCTTTGCATCTTTCCTTCAGTGATCAAACATGCTCTTACAAAGTGATTTTAAGGTGTCAAGGTCAAATTTTGTCATTTCAATGAGTCTTCAAGCAAAATTTGGTCACTAGGCATTAGGGCTAGGGTTTGTTTTCACTCTTTTCAAAGTTGTCCAAATGTCGGTCCATGTCACCATTCAGCTGAGTGTACCATCATTCAAAGGGTTTTCATCATCATGTCAAGTTCCATTGGGTCATTTTACATCTTGTTCATGCTTCAGTTGTGCCTAGGTAAGGTCCATTTCCCTCTCCTAGGGTTTTGGAGGTAATTTCTCTTGGATGGTCAAATCATTAGAAAAAATTGTATCCTGATGTTCAAACACCTTCCCCTATCCTTAATATACCTTATTAAACACTTCCCATCACTGAGATCCCCCAAATTCCTCATTTTTGCACAAACCCTAGTTTCTTGCCACAACTTGGCAATTTTCTAGGCTAGGCTTGTGTTTTTCCCTTTTGGACCCCTTCCCCTCACTCAATCTCTGAGATTCCACTTTCCCCTACTTCCTAACATCCCTCCCTACTTCCCAAAATTTCCCCAAGAATTTAGAAGCCCCTTATCCCCTTCATTTCGCTTCATTTCGACAAATCCCTTGTTTCACACATTGGGATGGGTTTCACTCAAATGATTTTTCAGAGAAATAAAAGATGAATTTTGGAAACCCGAGAGAGGTTTTTGTACACAACATTCCAAGGAAGAAAAAACTCCTTCACTGTTTACACAGGTATAATTTTTTTGTATAAATGTTAAGAATACCTTTGCCTCAGGAGAATTCATGCACCTACAGGCAGTAGTGTTGGCAGATTTGATTTTTGATAGGGTAAATGAACTCCAAATTGCACAATTTCACTTGGGTTGGAAAGTCGACTCCAAGAGATTTCCAACGAGCTATCACACGCCCAATTTGGACATCGGGAAGGCCTCCAAAAGCCTCCTGCAACATGCGTTATTTATGGCGCGACGCATTGAGCTGAAACACAAAAATTTTTGCCATTTCTCTCCAACATCAAATTTGCTTGGTTTTTCCATGTTTGAACATTAGAAAAAGCCAAGACACATCAAGGAAGTGAAAAAAGAGAGTTTTGAAGCCAAATTGTGTGTTGGATTAGCGCGCGGCGCGTAGAGAGAAATTTTTTAGTGTAAAATTACACTGGCGCGGTGCGTTGGGTGACGCGCGACGCGTTGGGTTGGCGTGCGGCGCGTAGAGCTGACAGCCAAAATTTTTTCCACTTTTCTTCAAAATTTCAAAATCAAACAAATTTTATTGCTCCAAGTAAGTGAAAACCCTTTTCTTATTGATTTGAAAACATGCTTGGTGGGTTTGAAGACCAAAGATCAAAAGTTTAAGTGGTGAAAAGAAAACTCTACGTTTATACCAAAGTCTGCTCCTAGAGTTTATGTGTGAAGCTTGAAAGTTGAGTTTTGGTGCAAATTTATTGTCATTTTCCACCCTTTTTCATTCCCATTACACTGTTATCACTATTTTTCCTTTTAATTCTCCTTTGTCCCATATCCCTCATACCATTTTGAGCCCATATTTTAAACTCCCAAAACCTATTACTCACTTTTCCCATTCTCCATTGACAAAGCCTAACTATCATTGCAAGGGTTGTTTCTTTGTTCTACATCACATTATACTCCTTCCTATTCTCTTGTCAAACCCCATGTAGTCAAGCAGTGACTGTTGTCCATTCAAACTCATTTGACAGAACCCTTATCATTGTGGCTTTCCTATAACACTTTGATACACATGTGACACATTTGGGATTTGGGCATACACTGAAACTCTTGTTTTCATCATAACCATATCAGCATACTTTTCATACACATTGTGACACCATGACAGAGACCGACACATCACAACAAAGACAATGTTTTCACTACTGAAACTGCATGCACCAGGAGGATACTGAAACGTCGTGAAACACATGATCCACTCCGAATCTTGGCGAACGCTTCCTTGGCCCAACATTGCATATGACAGAGGACACTCAGTCCAAATTTCAAGGAATTTGGAGAAGTTTTTTTCATTTTGAAAATTTTGGTCTCAAAACAGGTTTTTCAGCCCAACGCGTAGCGCGTCGACGCGCGCGCTTATGACTGGGACACTTGCTGGAGGAAAACTTTATATTTTTGGATTTTTCATGGTAAGTTATGCATGCTCCAGTATGGCCAAAGAATTTCATCAAGTTCTGGATGATCAAAAGGGTCAAAAACACCATGAAAACCACCTTTCTGCCACCTTTTGCACCAGCAGGAAGTACTTCTGGGAGAATGAAGTTTTGGAGGGGAAAATGAGCTCCAAATTGAGAAATTCCACTTGGGTTGGATAGCAGACATCCAGGGCTTTCCAAAAAGCTATCATGAGCTTGATTTGATGCCGGTAAGTGCCCCAAAAATAGGCTGAAAGGCGCGCGACGCATAGAGCTTAGGCGCGCGACGCATAGAGAAAATTGGCTAATTTTTCATCTTCCAGCTCAGAATTTCGGCCAGTTGGACCAGTTTTGATTGTGGATGTAATTTTTGAGTTATCTTGATGTAATTTTGTGGTTGGCATGTAATTTTGATTCACTTTCACCTATTCTAGATGATTCACTCCCAAAAAAGTAAAAATCAAGTGAAAGAATCAGTTTCCTTCCTTTTAGAGGCAAGTTGTTTGGCTGCCTAGATTCTAGCTCCTTGTTTAGAATTAGTTGAAACTGCTCCTAGAAGCAGGAATTCGACCCCTAGAGGCATGGGAAGGGGTTAGGATGGTCTATATGATGTATTTTCTCAATCATTTTCAAAGGTTGGACAGGTTGGACTCTTAGGAAAAGTTTGGCACACTATTGTACATATTCTTCTGCATTTTGGCTAAGGAAAGATCAGAGGTTTTGCAGCACCTGTTGGGATTCTTGTGGCTTTCAGTTCTTGATGGTGTTTTCTCTCAGTTTTTTGTAAGTTATTTCATGTTTAATGTATTCCATTTCCTTCTTTTGCTTCTGAAACTAAATGAATGAGTAAATGAGGTAGAATCCATTGATTCCAGTGCTCTGCCTTTAAATTTGTTTAGTTTTATATGTTTTCGCCAGTTTGGAGAGGATCCTTGTTCCGCCTTGCCCTCTTCAACTCCTTGTCATTCTTATCCATCCATACACATAATCAAAAGCATCAAGACTACTGCCTACCCTGCCCCAATTCGAACTCTGCGAAGATCTGGCCTCATCCCCCAGCCCAAAATTGTTTTTCCCATTTTTCCAACAAAAACCCAAAAAATTTAAATCAAACCTTCCTATCTCTTTACTAGCCTAAAATCAGTATCTAATATAGGTCATCTCAGCCCCTTTGAAGATCTTTTGCCGAGATAGACCCGGAGAGAGCCCTCTCCTGTCCTCGTAGGGCTAGCTACGAGGCTGAGCTTGGTTTGATGTTGCCTTGAGTTTTACCTTATTTCAGCCTAAGGTAGATTCGAGAACTAACAGGGCACATGCCCCAAACCCCACAGTCTTCTAACCATAACCTCTGGCGGGAACTGCGCATAAACTGTGGGTTTAACTGGAGTTAAAAGCGTTAACCAAACTGTCGGAGAAACCACCTCCGTAAACAACACCATGTGACTACACTTTAACGTTGGGAGTAATTTTTATGCGCTGGTGGTTAGGGACTTAAGCCCTTGGTCTGAGGTCATGGCCATATGGGGAGGGGTTGGCCCCTCCAACCCATAGATGTGGATTCAATAAACATTAAATTAAACCCGTCTGCATATAATGTTAAGATTTACATGTGGCCCAGGTGGTAAGGCATGGGCATGCTAGCTAGGAGGTCGCGCAGTCGACTCCGGGTACCCAAACCAAAATTTTAAACGATGGTTCAAGGGCCACGTGGCAGCCTCAATGCTAGTCACATGGTGCCTTTTCATTGGCGCACAAAACGCTGCAACGAATAATGATTCGACACTTCTCACATTGTGACTGGCCTGGAAGGAATATTCTGGGGAGAATTTTGAGGAATATTCCAGGAATATTCCCTGGAATATTCTCTCTTTTTTTTTTACTTTTCGAAAACGCAGTCAACCCTGGTCAAATGTAAAAAATTGTAGTTTATTGGACTTTTCAAAACACAATAACATCTTCATACGTTGTTGGTTTTTCGAACTGTTTGCGGTGCTAGAATCAGGAAGACGAGATCTATCCGGTCACTCAGGGTTGACACTATTTGGAACACTTTTAAATTTGAGCTACCACTTCCGTCCTTGATCTAAATCTGATCAGCTGGGCTCATATTCCTAATGAAAAACGAAAAAAGTTAGAACCCAAATCTCACAAGTGTGTCTTCATTGGTTATGATGAGAATTACAAGGCTTACAGGTTCTTTGATCCTTCTAATCAAAGTTTCATAGTCAGAAGGGCTGTTCAATTTCATGAAGTCTCTTCCCCACCTGAATCTGTAGAAACTCATGTTATCCTGAATTTACCAATGCCACCTGTTACTCCTATTCCTATTACCCCTTCTTCGATTTTTATGCCTCTTATTGATCTTGATTCTTCCTCTCCCTCAAGTATTCCATATGAAACTCATGAATTTCCTGAAGTGACTCATTTTCCTTCTATTCTTCTTGTTTGGGCTCAGAAAACCCTTGAATCTGCAAGTAGTGAGGTCGGAAATCCTTCTAAAACTTGTCGAACTACATCTAACTTTGCTCTTATGACCAAAGTTTTGGCCATAGATGATCCTTATACTTATGCTCAAGCTAAGGGAAATCCTCATTGGGAACAAGCTATGTCTGCTGAATATGAATCTCTTTTGATAAGCAAGATGTGGTCTCTTGTTCGTCTTCCTTTAGGAAAGAATTTAGTTGGTTTTAAATGGGTTTATAAAACTAAGTTCACTGCAGAAGGAAAGATCGAAAAATATAAAGCTAGATTAGTTGCCAAAGGCTTTAATCAACTTTAAGGTATTGATTATAATGAAACTTTTTCTCTTGTTGCTAAAATGAACACAATAAGAACCATTTTATCACTTGCCACATATTTTAAGTGGGAAATTCATCAAATGGATGTTAAAAGTGCATTTTTAAATGGTGATCTTACTAAATAAATTTATATGCAACAACCTCCTGGTTTTATTTCTGTTGAATCCTCAAGTTTAGTATGAAAATTACACAAATCCTTATATGGTCTCAAACAAGCCTCTAGGGCTTGGTATGATAAAATTGATGCACATTTCTTGAATAATGGTTTTAAGCATTGTATATCTAATCCAAAACTGTATGTAAAGAAATTTGGTGATAATGTCCTCATTGTTGTTTTATATGTGGATGATATAATTATCACTGGAAGCCAACTTGTATTAATTCATGATATGAAAATTTCTCTTTAGAAGTAGTTTGAGATGACAAATCTCGGTACATTGCACTATTTCTTGGGTATTCAAATCTGGAATATGGCTGATGGTATTTTGCTCTCTCAGCCTAAGTATGCGACAAATCGATTGGCTCATTTTCATATGAGTAATTGTAAACCTGCTCCTACACCATTTCAATCCATTGTAAAGTTAACTATTGGGTGTACCACTCCACTAGTTGATGCTACTCTTTATCGTCAGCTCATTGGAATTTTAATAATATTAACTCACAGTAGACCAGATCTCTCTTTTTCCATTAACATGACTTATCGGTTCATGCATCAACCTCATGGAAGTCATTGGTAGGCAGCCAAGATAATTCTGCGATATTTACAAGGGACATTACATTATGGTTTATTTTATTTAAGCGATGCTACAATTTTTCTCTCTGGTTATACAAATTCTGATTCGACAGGTGACAGTTCTGATCGACGATCAACTGTTGGTTACATATTTCAACATGGTTAAGGTCTTATCTCTTGGTCCAACAAGAATTTTAAGACTCTTTATTTATATTCATGTGAAGTAGAGTATAGAGCAGCCAAAAAAGCAGCTAAAGAAATCGTTTTGTTATGGGATGTTCTTACTGAGCTTGGTCTGGTTTGAAATTGTCCACCATGTTGAAATGTGACAATTAGGGTGCAATTCAACTTGCTTACAATCCGGTATATCACTCCAAAATGAAGCATCTCAACCTTGATGCTCATTATATTTGAGGTCTTGTCGCCGATGGTATTATTTCTCTAGAGTAAATTGTCCTACCGAGCAACAGGTAGTCGATATCTTCACCAAATCCTTGACATAAGTGAAGTATGTGTATCTTCGTTCTTTGCTTGGGATGAGGGAAGTTGTCGTCAAGGGGGAGTAGTAATGACTCCTTCCTTCCTTAATATTAGCTAGTGTTAGTATGGGCCCTTCTCCCAGCCATTATTAAGGGGGAGTGTTGGAATATATTATATTCCTTGGAAGGTAATAATGTCTTTGTATTATGTCGGAAGTTGAATGCAATCTTATGTGAACGAGTTACACATTATATCCCATATTCATTATGGCATAGTATAATCTTGTACCATCTATTATATAAAGAGTGTTATTTTGGAGAATTAAATTATCCCACATTCAATATGTGAGAATAATTCCTCCACATATATGGGTATATAATAGGGTCAAGGAAGCCTTTTTTATTACAACCACATCTCATCTTGTGCTCATACTGTTATTTGTATTGGGTTGTTTTTAGTTTCTCTCTTTGTAAGATTGCAAGAGATTTCTAGAGATAATAGAAGACAACATTCTTGTGGACGTAGCCCAATTGGGTCAACCACGTATATTTTTTGTATTCTTTTTCCTTGTCTCTTTCTATTCTTATTTATATGTTGATATGTTGTTGGTTTCTTAGATAGATAGCTAGTTTAGTAGATCTAATATTCTCATAGTTTCTACCATGTTCGACTTCAAGACATTTAATCACATGGTTAGGTTCGTACATCGATAGAGATGGAGATCAAGACCAAGGATCTAGTTTCATCCATCCATGTTGCGTGGAGTTATTAAATTTTCATGATTTTAAACATAGATCCATTGATGGATGCATCCATACTATGTATATTGTTGATATGATATTTGTGTATTTCCCTACTAGTTCATGGAGTTATGTTTACTCTGAGTATAGGAATTCCTACCTCAGTGATGTTTATATGAAAGAATGATATGGTAATCCTTGATTGTTTGTGTCAGGTCTTCAACCAATTGGTCTCTGATCCAAACCTTTGACATGATAAATCTCTTCAGCCATCAAACATTTTTTCTAGCTTTGCACTTTAGGGGGAAATATGTTACACTAAAATTTGTCACCATGGCTATTGATCCAGATATCTTACCATCCAATGGAGTGTCTTAAGTGAATCCCCTATGAAGCTTGAAGTAATATAATACCAGGGACAAAATGAATTTTGGTTTTCACTGATTAAAACCAATTTTTGAGCACCTGTGAAGTTTTCCTAAACAAAACTCACGCATGCGCAATTTCTTCCACTATAAACTGCGCAGATATGTGCACGTTCTTCCACTAAGAACTGCGCAAGTCTGTTCGTGTAGGTAAAAATAAAAAATTGTTAGGTCTCTGTATTACTAGTATAGTCCCTTATTGTTATTAGTGTAATCCCCTTATTATTATTATTGTACCCTTGTAACCCCCATTTTTTTATTATTGCGCCCTTAAATTATTACTGTTAGGTCGGCCAGGATTACATTGTGGCCCACTAGGATTACATTATGGCCACATGGACTCCTATATATAGAAAGGAGGTTTCGTAAATTGTATCATCCAAGATTTGTTCATTTATGTAATGTATTGGAGGTTTCCCCCTCGAAGTGGCTTATTTCTAAGGCATTGATATCTTTTTTCTTCTATTTTTGGAGCTGGTTACACAACATTTGGTATCAGAGCTTTGGATTCTAGGGTTTCGCTGCTCCAAACAGGTCATCATGTAATTTTCGCTATAACGTTTTTTCTATGAAGCCTCAAAAGCTGAAATTGTTAGGGTGCGAATCCGAAATCTTGAGGAACGTTGTCAAAAAATTTCAGAGCTTGGTTCGCAATATTTTGGGATATATGATCTGTGGAAGTCAGGTCTTTTTTCAGGCTCTTAAACAGGTCATCATGGCATTTGCGCTATAACGTTTTTTCTACGAAGTCTCAGAAGCTGAAATTTTTAGGGTGCAAAGACGAAATCCTAAGGAAAATCTTCAAAAAATTTCAGAGCTTGTTTCGCAATATTTTCGGAGATATGATTTGTGGAAGGTAGTGCTTGTTCAGGCTCTTGAATTTCATCTCAAAGAGGTGATCATGGGAAAATCTTCATAACTCTCTCTCTGAGCATCGGATTGGAGTGCCGTAAAAAGTGGTCACAAGTAAAAGGAATTTGGTTTCTTGGCTATCAATTTCAAATCCGAAGGATGAAACGGTGACACGTGGAAAGTCGTACTAGTTCGCTCTACTGAACTAGTCCATAATTAGGTCATTGTGGGAGATTGTACACAAATTTGTGTTGGAGAATCCAAATCAGGTCAGACCTGTGGCATTCAAAAGATATTTCAGAGGGATACATTGATACTAAAATTCAAATATTGAAGTGCTGCAATCACAGAGATAATCCAATTTCAAGATCGAGCTCCTCAAAAGCAAGAAAAAGGTGTGTATTTTTTTCTGAATTGCATAAGTCTGGAATTGATTCTAAGGGCATATTGTAGAATAGATATCAGTATTGGGTTCTAAAAGATGCCCCGTAAAAATAATTCAACACCCATTAAGCCTTCAGAAGGCTCTACTATGACTCATGAAGATGAAGAATTGCAACATGATCTATCAAAATTACAAGAGCAAGTGCACCAAAATTCGCTCTCGCAAAGAGCAACAAAAAATGAAATGGAAGTTTTGAAGAAAGGCGTGGAAGCAAAGATGGATGGTGTGAAGAATAATATGGATGGTTTGAAGAAAGGCGTGGAATCTAAGATAGATGGAATGGAATCTAAGATAGATGGCATGGAGGTTGGCATGGAATCTAAGATGAATGACATGGAAGCTAAGATCGATGAGAAAATGGAAAACATGAAGAATGTTATGGAAGGTTTGAAAAAGTTGATACAAGAAATGTTTCCTAATGGTGAAAAGATAGTAGAAGAACCTCATGATGAGAACAAAATAAATGTTAATCGTGATTTCATAAACTCTAATGTTGGCAGGAAGAAACACCATATTCCAAAAATGGATATGAGGAAGTTTGATGGAAAGGATCCTGTAACATGGATACTACAGATGGAGCAATATTTTGATCTCCATAACGTGCAAAACACACAAAAGGTACGCATTGCAACTTTACATTTAGAACACAATACATTTGTATGGTATCGATGGCTTTGCTCCCGTAAAAAAATTGTCACTTGGTCAATTTTTACGGAAGAAATGATAGCACATTATGAGGATACAAAGAGAAACACCTTCTTTAGCCAATTGATAAATCTCAAACAAAAGGGTTTAGTGGGGCGTCACATTGAGGAATTCCAAAAATTGAATATAAGGGTAACTGATATTCCAGAGGAACACAGGATCGATCTCTTCATAGGCACTTTAAAGGATAATATCCAACATGAAGTTCTCGTTTTGGAACCAGATTCATTGGAGAAGGCATTCAGGTTGGCAAGAAAAGTTGAATGTAAAATAATGGTGACAAGGAAGCCTACCACTCAATTCTATAAAGAAGGAAGTGTTGCTACGTCTAGATTTCCACAACCTACAAGGTTGACACCACAAAAATTGGAAGAAAAAAGAGCAAAGGGGCTTTGCTACAGTTGTGATAGCAAATACACTAAAGGTCATAAGTGTGCTGAGAAGAAATTATTTTACATAGATTGTGAAGAGGAAGAAGAAAATGAACAAGAAGAGGATATACACCAGGAACCAGTCCTAGAAGAGGAAGAAATGAATCCGACTATATCGTGTAATGCACTGGTAGGAATTACCACTCCTCAAACTCTCAAGATAGAAGGACATATCAAGAAGAAAAAGGTAATAGTGTTGATTGATTCAGGTAGCACCCATAATTTTATTCATTGTAAGGTAGCCAAGGAATTGATTTGTTTCCTATACCCAGCACCAGAATGTCAAGTGATGGTTGCAAATGGAGGAACTATAAATTTCTCTGGAAAATGCCATAATATCAAGCTAACCATGGGGAATATGTATTGACTAGTCCAATGCTTTCCATTCCTATGGGAGGTGCTGATGTTGTACTAGGAGTACAATGGTTACAATCTTTGGGGACGGTAGCTTTTAATTTTCAAGAACTTTTCTTGAAATTTTTTTTCAGAAGGAAAGGAAGTCGAATTAAGGGGTATTGCGGGGAAGCCGTGAAAGATAATAAGCTCTAATGTCATGAAAAAGCTTCTAAAGAAAGAAAAACGAGGAGTAATTGCACAATTATGCTCATTAGAAGTTCCAACATCAAAATCATCTATTTCTGCAGATCTCCAACAAGTATTGGACAATCATTCCAAGGTGTTTGAAACTCCCAAAGGACTCCCACCTAGTCGTGATCATGATCATGCTATTCATTTGATTCCAGGAAGTGTTCCTCCAAACATCCGGCCTTATAGATATCCTTACTTCCAAAAGAGCGAAATTGAACGCATGATTGCAGAAATGTTAGAGGCGGGTATAATTCAACCTAGTCAAAGTTCTTTCTCTGCTCCTGTAGTATTGGTACACAAGAAGGATGGATCATGGCGAATGTGTCCGGATTATAGGGAGCTCAATAAGCTCACCATTAAGGATAAATTTCCCATTCCTGTGATTGATGAATTATTGGATGAATTACATGGAGCAATTTATTTTACCAAGTTGGATCTTCGTTCGGGATATCATCAAATTAGAATGAAGACTGAAGATATTCCAAAAACAGCATTTCGAACTCATGAGGGTCATTATGAATTTTTGGTCATGCCTTTTGGCCTTGCCAATGCACCTTCTACATTTCAAGGGTTGATGAATTCCATTTTCAAACCCTTCCTTAGAAAATTTGTGCTAGTATTTTTTGATGATATACTAATCTACAACAGGTCTTGGAAGGATCATGTTGAACATGTTGACAGGGTGCTCAAACTATTGCAAGAGAAACAATTATATGCAAAAACATCCAAATGTTTCTTTGGAGTACAAGAGGTGGAATATCTGGGTCATATTATATCTCACGAGGGTGTTAAAGTAGACCCTAACAAAATTAAAGCCATTAAGGAATGGAAAGTCCCCACAACCATAAAGCAGTTGCGAGGATTTCTTGGGTTAATAGGGTATTATCGCAAGTTTGTTAAGAATTATGGGAGAATAAAAACACCTCTAACAACATTATTGAAGAAAGATGCATTTTCATGGACTCCTGAAGCAACTAAGGCCTTTGAACATCTTAAAGAGGCAATGTGCCTAGCACCGGTCTTAGCTACGCCAGACTTCACAAAAACCTTTTTTGTGGAATGTGATGCCTCAGGAAATGGAATTGGTGCTGTTTTAATGCAGGAAGGAAGACCCATTGATTTTGAAAGTCGTCCAATCAAAGGAAAGTATTTACAGAAACCTATTTATGAGAAGGAAATGTTAGCAATACTGCATGCACTAAAGAAATGGAGAACTTACCTAATGGGAAGACGCTTCAAGGTAAAAACTGATCATGATAGTCTTAAACACTTTTTGGAACAAAGACTATCTTCAGAAGAGTCGCAAAAATGGGTCACAAAGATGTTGGGTTATGACTTTGAAATAATATACAAAAAAGGAAAACTTAATGTTGTTGTAGATGCACTCTCAAGAAAGAATGAAGAGGTGGAAGCATTGATTTGTGTCATTTATATTATCCAACCAGATTGGATAACCGAAGCAAGAGATGAATGGAAGAAGGACAAAGATATATGGACACTCATTCAAAAGTTGCAGCAAGATCCTAGTACATCTGATACATTTAGTTGGAAAAATGATTCCTTATGGTACAAAGATCGCTTATATCTTTGTAAGTATTCCCAACTAAAACAAAAGATTCTTCTGGAATTGCACACTTCTCCTTTAGGAGGACACTCAGGATTTTTAAAAACTTACCACAGGGTGAAAAAAGAATTTTTTTGGGATGGCCTTAAATCTGATATTCAAAAGTTTGTGGCGGAATGTTTGGTTTTCCAGCAAAATAAAGTTGAGACAATTAAGACCCCGGGTCTTCTACAACCTTTATCCATTCCAAGTCAACGTTGGGAAGAGATTTCAATGGATTTTATCACAGGTTTACCTAAGTCCGAAGGAAAGAGTGTCATCATGGTGGTAGTTGATAGACTTACCAAGTATGCACACTTTTGTGCATTATCTCGTCCATTTAAAGAAAGTACAGTTGCTACTACATTTATGGACAGAATTCAAAAGCTACATGGAAGCCCAAGGGTTATTGTGAGCGACAGAGATCCCATTTTTACTGGAAAATTTTGGACGGAGTTATTTTCTTGTTTGGGTACTCAATTAGCTCATAGCTCATCTTATCATCCTCAATCTGATGGTCAAACTGAGATAGTAAATAAATGTTTGGAAGGATATCTTCGTTGTTTTGTATCTGATAAACAAACAAAATGGGTCAAGTGGTTACCTCTCGCTGAATGGTGGCATAACACTTCCTTCCATACTACAGCAAAAATGACCCCATTTATGGCACTTTATGGATATCATCCACCATCCATCACATCATATTTAAGGGAAAATTCGAAGGTTCAAGCAGTGGAAGATCACATTGAGCATCAACAAGAATTTCTCCAACTCTTAAAGGATAACCTGAATTTGGCACAAAATCGAATGAAACAACAAGCAGATCAACATCGCAGTGAGAGAAGTTTTGATGTAGGAGATTTAGTATTTTTACAGCTATAACCAGTTTTCCTTTAGGATTCTAGGGAGATTGCTCTTGTCTGCAAGAGGGATTTATCCGTTTAACAAGATCTCCATTAGAAACACTAATTGGGGTTGAATTAACCAAGAATGAGTAACCCAAGAACTCCTACTTTCCATCCTTCATCATATGTTCATTCATATTTACCCTCACTAAAAGCCCTTTGGAAGATTCATTTCTCTCTCAAAAGAAACAAAAAGTAAATCCTCCAATATTTGAATAATATAACTATTCGGCGTTCCATTCCACATCTTCGAGGGTATGCTAGTTTTATATATATTACAATTATGACACTGCATGGTAATGTGGCTTTATGTTTTAACAATAAAAAAAGTTTTTATAAGAAACAATAGGGCCTCCAAAGTAACAAGTCCCTGCCAATGTATTTGTATGTATTTGTAGTGATATAGTCATGATAGAAAAGCCCACCTGCTCTTGAACTTTGAATATTTTTACCTTTGTAGTGATATATTCATGATAGAAAGGCTGATCATTTGCACTTGCACTTTGAATATATTTTGTTTAAATATATTTGAATGCAAAATTCAGCGTATATGAGGGACTTTGTTGTAATATTGTTTCCAACAACTCCCTTGTGAACAAATATGGATTTTAAACTAGTTTTCTAATTTTGACACAGTTTGACACAAGTCATAAAGAACATTCTGTTAAGAGAAAAGATTTGTTAAGAGCACAAATCTTTAGAAGGATGCATTCTTACATGCCATCTCTATAATGCCTAGTGTCTTTGTTCATATAAAAACATAAACCTTGCTGCAATTGACATTGCTATTTATATTCTTAAAGAACTCCATCTATATCACATAAATAAAAAATTTCTTTATATTTAAGTTGAGTTAACTATGTTTTCTCTTAATATCTGGGTGTTGTACATCATTGCATTCATAAGTTAACTATGTTTTCTCTTAATATCTGGGTGTTGTACATCATTGCATTCATATGAAGCAAATTCACGGTAAAAAATAAATATAAAAATTATTAAAAAAACAAACTCGACACACAAATGAGAAATATATCCATTGGGTTTTTTTTAAGATAGAACAATTTAATATGGTGTTTTCATAGTTATGCTATACATCACTACCCAACGCCACTATTGAGAAAAAAATATAAAAATTAACTGCACTATCATACCACATAAATATATCAATGAGTTCAAAAAAAGATAAAACAATTTAATAAGTAGATTATATAGTTCATTGCTACACATCATTACATTCATATAAAGCAACTTGACTTCGAAGAAAAAAATGTGAAGGGCTTAATAGGGAAAATATAGAAATATCTAATGATTTTCTCTCTCACCCATGCTAAACAACGATTTGTCATAGTGGCACACTATCAACTCACCTAGTTGGAAATATCAAACTGTGCTAATATCACTTCCGATGCATTGAAGATATTATCAATGTTTTCATGTGCTTTCTTGATTCCATTTGTGGGCACCTTCAAGATGAAAATTTGGTAATTGGTGAAATATCAAACTGTGTTAATATCACTTATGTTGCCTTGAAGATATTGTCAATGTTTTCATGTGCTTTCTTGATTCCATGTGTGGGCACCTTCAAGATGAAAAATTGGTAATTGGTGGTCAAATGTAATAGTAAAAAGAATTAACCAAATGATAATTGTGTTTTCTATGCTTGTTTCCATTTCAGAACTATAATTTCATTTTCTATGGTTGTTTCCACTTCAAAATTGTTTTCTATATCATCATGAAACCTCGCTTACTTTTCATACCTAAAAGTTGTTCAGAGAGGATAACGAGGAGATGATAAGTACAAAGAAGTAGTTACTATCCAACTAACGAGCCTTGAGAATAGCCTAGGTAGTTTAAAGTTAGTATAAATCCTTAAAGTATTATATAGTGCATTCTAGTCCTGAGCCCGTCCAGTCATGCAAGGCTTAAAGCCTATTTATAACCATATTTCACTTGGTATGAATATGCGTTAGATTGGTAAAGTGATCAATTAGTTTTTCAATTGGGAAACTATATGTATTATTAAAATAATAAGTTTATTATGTTCCCCTTGGGCGAGATATCAAAATATAAAAGTGTGTGTTAACAACCGTTTTATTGTGCAAAAATGTGAAGGACTCAATAGGGAAAAGATAGAAATATCCAATGAGTTTCCCTCTCACCCATGCTAAACAACAATTTTTAATAGTGGCACACTATCAACTCACTTGGCTGGAAATATCAAACTATGCTAATATCACATCTGATGCCTTTTCATGTGCTCTCTTGATTCCATGTGTGGGCAACTTCAAGACGAAAAATTGGTAATCGGTAAACTGTCAAAGTGTGCTAATATCACTTACGTTGCCTTGAATATCTTGTCAATGTTTTCATGTGCTTTCTTGATTCCATGTGTGGGCACCTTCAAGATGAAAAATTGGTAATTGGTGGTCAAATATAAACAGTAAAAAGAATTAGCTAAATGACAATTGTGTTTTCTATGTTGTTTCCAGTTCAAAATTGTAATTGCATTTTCTATGGTTGTTTCCAGTTCAATTTTTTTTTCTATATTAACATGAAGCCTAGCGTACTTGGAATACATAAAAAAATTTCAGAGAGGATAATGAGGAGAGGTTAAGTACAAATAAGTAGTTAATATCCAACTAATGATCCTTGAGAATAGCCTGGATAAGGTAGTTTCAAGTTAGTAGAAAGCCTTGAAGTATTAGATAGTGCATTCCAGTCCCAACTCGTCTATCCATGAAAGGCCTAAAGCCTGTTTATAACCGTATTTCACTTGGTATGCATATGTGTTATATTGGTAAAGTGATTAGTTAGTTTATCAATTGGGAAACTTTTTGTATTATTAAAATAATAGGTTTATTATGTTCCCCTTGGGCGATATATAAAAATATCAAAGTGTGTGTTAAAAACAATTTTATTGTGTAAAAACCAAGTCACACTATGTTTTGTAAATCTTCTTTTACCACTAGTTAAAAAAACAACCTCCATTTCTTTTTGGGAAAATTTATTTGTTCTTCTAAAATTAAAAATACAAATATATAGTATTTTCTCAAATATAAATTTAGATCATCGCACGTTGTTTAGCTCTATTTTTATCCTATGCTTCTTTCTTGAGGAATGTGTCTCACATTTACCCCTCATAGCAATGGCAAATGATCATTTCATCAACTATTTTTCTTTATAGATGATCTTTCAACAACGATTTTTGATCCGTAGAATTTGGTTGATTTCCAATGTCATGTGTATGATAGAAAGCTCGTTTTATATGCAAATGAATGGGAGGACATTTTGTGAGGAATAGTTGTGATCGACTCTGCTCAAATCTATAATGTTCTGACATCAATGTTCCATATATATACACTGAGTAAAGTGGAATTCAGGTGTACTGACAACCTCTAAAATCAATTAATTAGGGTTTTTCGAGGATAAGTAAGCAATGCGAACGTTATTGTTAAACATAATTATACCTTGGCCATGAAATCAATATAAAAACTAAATTCCACTCAACACACAATTGAGAAATATATCCAATGAGTTTTTTTTCGAAACACAGATGAAAATATATCCAATGATTTTTTTAAGATATAACAGTTTAATCTGGAGTTTATAGAGCTGCTGTTATGCATCACTAAAATAATGTAGAATATAAGTATATCTAATGAGTTCAAAATAAATATATAACTGCACTCGCATACAATTTAATAAATATACTGTTGTGCATCACTAAAATAACTACATTCGCATACAAGATAAATATATCCAATGAGTTCAAAATAAATATATAACTGCACTCACATACAATTTAATAAAGAGATTATATAGTTCAATGCTACATATCATTACATTCATATAAATAAATTCGATTGCCAAGAAAAAAATATGAAAAAAACTCCACTCTATAGGGAAAATACAGAAATATCCAACGAATTTTCCTCTAACCCATGCTTAAAAAAAAAATTTAATAGTGGCACACAATCAACTGACATGGCCAGAAATATCAAATTGTGCTTATATCACTTTTTTTTCCTTGAATATTTTGTCAATTTTTTCATGTGCTTTCCTAATTCAATGTGTATGAACCTAATTAAAAATACAAATATATATATTATGTTTTGAAATATCAATTTGGATCACCACATTACCTTGTTTAACTCGAGATACTATGAATGAAGACTGCTAAAATAAACAGTTTCCACATTAAACCAACAAAAAGATAAATTAGAGAATGCCTTATAATGAATGTAGGAAGGTTCAAATGTGCATAAATAGGTAATTACATAATAGCTAAGCCTAATGGTCCATGTTTCTGTGGTGATGGTACAAAAAAGGTTCCCTTTCCAGCCAATAAAAAGTTACCCTAAAATTTTTGAGTAACATTTGTGGTATATTTTGAGTAACATTCGCGGTATACTTTTTTACAACTGGCACATTCGAATCTCTAGCCACTTCCTCTTGATCTCCCTGCATAAAGTGCACAGTTGAGAAATAAATTAGGGCATGAAAAAACTGAATGAATCTCTAAATAAAGTGTAGATATTATAATGTCCATCAGGGTTGTTCTAAATTTTATCCATGGCTCTTGGAAACAATAAAACAAAACTAAAAAGAAAATGCTTTGTCAAAGAAAAGTAGAAGAATACAAGCATGGGAGACTAGTGAGAAATTATTTTTTATTTATGTTTATGAGCCTAAACAGTTTATAGAAACTGGATGAAATTTGTTTATGAGCGTAAAGAATTTATAGAAACTAGATGAAATGTATAAGGAAACTTCACGACATACATACATCCCATATATCTAGACCGAGAGAAGAGAAAAGATCACTATGCTGACCAACCAAAGATAATGCCTCTAAGAAAATGCTTCTAATGGTTTTTTTTTTTGTTCTCACTCCTTAAGTTTTTGGATTGGGAAGCATTGCATTAACATCATATTCTACATTATTTTATCTTCTTGCGCTGGTGGGTTCTCGTCTTACATTTCACTCAATATATTATAATTATAGCATAACTTGGCACACTAATAACATTGAGATCAAATGGGCATGGGCTCTTATAATGATGTTGTTGTTGTTCTCACTCCTTAGGTTTTGGGATAGGGAAGCCTTACATTAACATCATATTCAACATTATGTTATCTTCTTGGGCTGGTGGGTTCTTGCCTTACAGTTCACTCAATATCTTATAATTATAGCATAAATTGGCACACTAATAACATTGATATGAAATGGGTATGGGCTCTTATACTTGAAAGTGCTTCATATTTTTAAGCTTCCTAATTCCTCCCAACATATTCGATAGATACTCTAGTGGACCGGCCATCCTTCACAAATCTTTGATCTCAAACTAGAAATATATTTATTGTACAATGCAGAAAACTCAGATTTTGTAATTTCCAATTTTTGATCGAACTCTAATAGGTAAGAGAGTTTATGTCTCACCGGAAAACAATAAACATTTTTCGGAAGCAAACAAAGAAGCAATAATGGAATCCAAATTGGAATCAACACTAGAAGCAAAACTGGAAGCAGAACTGGAAGCCAAATCCGAAACCAAACTGAACATATATCCTGGTGCTAAACCTAACACCCAATATGGTGTTAAACCTAGCGCTAGACCTAACATTATTTCCTACTATTGGAAGAAAAAGAAGAAGCAACAATGGAAGATAAATTGGAAGCCACACTAGAAGCAAAAATGGATGTAAAATTGGAAGTCACACTAGAAGAAAAATTGAAAGAAAAATTGGAAGAAAAAAATGGAAGCCACACTCGAAGAAAAATTGGACATAAAATTGGAAGTCGCACTAGAAGAGAACCTAGAAACAAAATTGCAATCCACACTGGATGCAAATTTGGAAGCCATACTAGAAGCAAAAGTGGAAACCACACTAGAAGAAAAATCAGAAGCAAAATTGGAAGCCACACTAGAAGCAAAATGGGAAGAGAAATTGGAAGCCAAACTAGAAGAAAAACAGGAAGAAAAATTGGATGTTAAATTGGAGTCCAAACCGAGAGCAAGTCTTGGCGCTATTTACGGTGCTAAAATTACGTTATTCTAGATGTTATTTACGATGCTATTCCTAGTACTACTAACGACATTATTTCCAATGCCACTTCCGGCGCAACTCTAGGAAAATCGCGTGATGTTATTTCAGGCACTATTAATGGTTTTGTTTTTCCAACGCAATTTTTGGCTCTATTTATGATGTTGTTTCTGGAATAATTTACGACGCAAAATTTGGCTCTAATACAAATATATTTTGTCGCGCCCATTTTTGTGTCGGGAAAGGTGTCTAATTTTTTAACTGATGAACACTAAATTTTGGTGCAATTTTAGGTTATATTTCCATGTTTTGTTGCAGGTTTGTATATATTTGTTGACTATTGTTCATTAAAAAAGTAGTTAATGCATACACTTTATGATTCATGTGTGGTGTACTTAAATGTCCTTATAATAAATACATAACATAATTTGCAAAGTCCATTCAAGTGGTATTTAGGTGTGATACATTGTTAGGGAACAAACTTCCAAGTCACATGAAAATAATTTGTTTTCTCATGCAAAAATGTTTTAAGGATGTCATGTTACATCATGTATAATTTTCCTTCCTTACAATATATCATGCCTATTCAAAAGATCTTATCACTTGAAACAAAGGGAAAACTTTGTTATAAAAAATTTCAATGAACTTGGAAAAAAATTCTTTTCCACAATGTTTTGAACATAAACCAACGTTGAAATGTGAAAAATATAACCCATTATTGCAATGTGTCGAACCAAACATGATGTAAAATATATCGAGCATTACGCCATCCAATGTGATGAACAATGATAGATTAATGTAGTATTTTGATGAACATAATTTGACGCCTTAGGGTGTCAAAAAAAACTATGTCACAAAATCATTAGTACAAGTGGTTGATATACATCGATCAATGTCATTTTCCACCTTTAAAACCATATCAAACTATAGATAACCATAGACAACATGGTCCATGTTGCAATGTGATGAAAAAAAAATAGTTTCTCAATGTGACAAACAAAAATTGATGTTGAAATGTGATTAAAAAATGTTAAACACCATGTTGAAACACACACATGGTGTATGAGAAGAATAAACACACACACAAGAGACTCAACACACAATGAAAGATAAGCGTGAGGCTTTCTTATTTTCCATTATACAAAGATGTACATTTATAGTACAATGGTGTGACTCTTGGTTTCATATTCCAAGGTCACTTGGACTCCATTGTGACTTTTCGCATTCCACACCTACCCATGTAGGATTAGGTGTTCCAACATCCCCCCTTAATCCGAAGGGGTATGTGTGAGTCCAAGAAGAGTTGTAATACAAATCTGCAAAGTATACATGGCAGCACTTGGGCTGAATCAACTCTCTGAAATGTTGGAAAAAGAGGTGGTTTTAGGATGACCACAAACACTGGAACGCAATACTTGTTGCAGTTCCCGGAACTCTTCCAAAACTGGCAAGAAGCTGAAGGCTTCTGCTAGAGGAATTGTTCCTCACAAAAAAAGAAAACCTTCAACCTAAAAGAAGGGAGGTCTACTACCTGTGATGGTTTTAGGATTACCAACAACTCTGGAATGCTTGAAGCATTTCCTGGAACTCAACCAAAGCTGGCAAGAAGTTGAAGGCTTCTACTAGAGGAAGTGTTCCTCATATATGAAAGGGAGACCTTTGACCTAAAAGAAGGGAGGTCTACTACCTGTGATGGTTTTAGGTTATCCACCAACCAAAGATGATGGTTTAAGGTTGTCCACCAACCGAAGGCATGCTCATGGGCATCTGTGTCTCTGGCTACATCTCTGAATCTGGAATGACGAATTGTGGCTCAGGCTCGCTTGAACTGTTGTGTCTCTGGCTACAACTTTGAACATGGAATGAGAGATTGTGGCTTAGGCTCGCTTGATCTGTCATCGAAGCTTGTACATGACCACCATTTCCTCCCCTGTCAGGGACAAGGTGAGATGATGGCGAAAACTCAACTGCAAGTTTGTTCAATATCCGTGAACAAGTTCTAACATGTGTCGTAAACATCTTCTTGGCTGCTAATGCCCATTGCCAAGAAGCGATCCATCCAAGATGAATCTTGGTTCTTGTAGGAGGTTGAACATTTTAGGCTTGTCATGTGAAATATGAGTGTATGCGACCAGGTCTTGCATGGATGAAGATCAAGCAGTGATCTTTCCTTTTGATGACTTCGATCACGGTGTTGGCATTACAAATCATTGTCTGGAAGCGGAGCGAGGATGCAGAGCATTGCGGTGTTGTCATACATGAATCAGCACTCTAATCGATGAGCTTTATGCAATAGTCCGGAATGAAGACACATCGTTTCGATGGGTAGGAACCGGTTAGGTGCTTGAGGATAACAATGTTTAAGTCTGATGATGGGCTTAGGAAGTGCGAGTTGAAGTTTCATCTGTCTTGTCTGCTCTAGTACAAGGAACTGAATGGGAATCAACTGCAACTTTATCTTCTTTCTTCTGATGAGAGTCCTTCACAATCTTCTAAACAGAAACAGGTTCAGAATGGTGACTCTTTTGCTGAAGTTCATCTTGTTGGAGCTGAGATTCCAACTGAAAAAACTCAATCTTCTCTTGTGCATCTTGTAAACAAATCTAAATATTACAAAGAGCATGCTTGCTCATTTTTATCACATCATCAACATTTGAATGAATGAGGTTATTCAACAACTCTAATGCCTCATTGATTTTAGCCATTTTGACAACTTAGGCTCAAAAAATGAAAGGGTGTCGGTTTCAACCGAAAATGCACCCGTTTACAATGTGATTCAATAAGAAAGATAAATGACTGCAAAGAATTTTGAACTATGGAAATCTCAAAGTACAAAAGTTGCTCCTCAAATGATGGAGGGCAATCAACAATCTTTCCAACAACTCAAGTACTGATTGCAACTATGAAGAAGCAATACAATATTTCTGCAAAATATTTTGTAAATGTGCAGCTGAAAACACTTGTGCAAGAGGCCTTTAAGGCAGCTGAAATTTCTTCAAAGAGTTGTTTTCAATGATGGCAAACTTGTCTTCAAATGTCAATTCTTCATAAAATCACCCTCATTTCAATGCCACAAAGCATAAAATGTCAAATCTTCAATTTTCTCTATGTATTTAGTCCATCTACTTCATATGTCAATTCCTTCATTTCTGCTGTTCATTTCTCTCTCCTTCCTCTCTCTCTGCTGTTTTTTTTTTTTTTAAAATTAAAAATTAATTTAAAAAAATAGATTAATGGAAATGATTAAAAATGGAGGGAATTTTAATTAGGGAAGGGGAAATATTAAAATGGGATGGGATAATGGGTGAGTGGGGCTATTAAAAAATTTATTAATGAATTTAAATAAGGGAAGGGAATGGGATTGAATTTTATTATTATTATTTTTTTTTAAAGAAATTAATAAAATATGGGAATTAATTTTAGTGGAAGGGGAGGGAAATTAAATTAAAAGGGATGGGGAGTATTATATGGGAGGAAGATTTTAAAAAATTATAAATTGGGACAGACTTTACGTGGAGGGAGAGGAATTAAACTAGAAATTAATTAATATGGAGATGGATTTTATTAAAAGGAGGGAGGCGGGGGGGGGGGGGGGTGTTATATGGGGAAGGGATGTATATTATATAAATTTAAAAATCTATTTTAAAAAAAGCAAATGGAGAAAGTGGCTTATTAGTTATGGGAGGTGAAGGGTCGAGTGACGCTGTAGAGGTGTAGGGAGGGCGGAGCCGTGGAGTGTTGGGATGATTGCAGAGCGAGCGGGTAGGGGTATAAGGGAGGCGGCCTCGTTGTAGAGAGGGGGAAGCTCGAGCCGTGTTTTGGAAGGGCGTGCACAGAGTTTGTATAAGGGTGGGTGCTGTAGGGTGCAGGGGGACGCAGGTTGCAGGCGTGAGGGGAAAGGGAGAAGGGAAGTGTGTTAAATGCAGAGAGGGGCGTGTAATGTGCATGGAAGAGTGCGCAGAGCGAGGGGCGTTGTGTATAGAGGGTGGTCGACTGTTGAAATGGGCAGAGCAGTCAAAGGGGGCCGCGTAGGTAGGTGAGTTGCAGTCGGGTTAGGAGAGCGTTGAAGGAGCGGAGTGCTGGTGTGTAGGGCCGAATGCAGTTGTGTGGTGAGGGCATATTTCTGTGAGGGATGAGTGTTGTTAGGTGAGAAAGGTAATGGTATAGGTTAAGAAAAGAGAACAGGGAGGCCGTGAGGGCCGAGGGACCAAGTTGCCCAGAAATTTTATTTTTTATTTATTTTTATTTTATTTTTAATTTTAAAAATAGTAGAGAGCAGTGAAATCAACCTTAAAACAACAACAGAATCTTTAGAATTGCAGAGAAAACTCAGAAATTTCTCTAGTAGCCCAGCAGCAGAGAATTGGACTTTAAAGAATGCAGAATTTTTCAAAATATTTCAACAGTAAAACCCAGAAATTTGCAGAGATTTTTCAATGAAAACTCAGAAATTTTCCATAAATCCACTTTGAACAATTTTCCAGCAGCTCTTCAAAATCAGAATTAAAGGCAGACAATGCAGAGAAAAGATCAGAATTTAGAAAACCTTCAGATGCTTTCAAAGCTAATGCCTAAATGTTGCTTCTCTTCAAAACCAATTTCTGAGTGCTGCCATGGATTTTGAATGTTGCTCTTCTCCAAGATAAAATTTCTGAATGTTGCAAAATCACTGCTACAAAAACTTTGAATGCTACAAAAATGCCAAGAATTTTTGCAGATATGCACAGGCCATAAAAAAAAATGGCTCACTCAATTTGGAGCAGGGCCAGCAATCGCCCGCTCTGATACCATGTTAAACACCATGTTGAAACACACACATGGTGTATGAGAAGAATAAACACACACACAATGAAATATAAGCGTGAGGCTTTCTTATTTTCCATTATACAAAGATGTACATTTATAGTACAATGGTGTGACTCTTGGTTTCATATTCCAAGGTCACTTGGACTCCATTGTGACTTTTCGCATTCCACACCTACCCATGTAGGATTAGGTGTTCCAACAAAAAAATTATTATGGAAATGTGATGAAAAAAGTGACATCACAATGGGGTGAGATAAATCAATTCCAAAACGTGATGAAATAAAATCATCATTACAATGTGTTCAATAAAAAATTGATGTCACAGCGTGACAAAACAAAATCATTGACTTAATGTGACAAAAAAGAACATTACAATTTAAGCAATGCATGAAGAAAAAAATGTTGAAATGTGATGAAAAATCCACATTATATTGAGACAAAAAAAAAAAAAACAAATGTAACAAAGTGACAAACATAAAATCGTGATGTTTCATTGTGAGGAACATAGATAAATGTTGCAATGTGACAAAAAAATTAGTGTTGCTACGTGAAGAACAAAAAATTCCTTTGCAATGTGATGAACAAAAGATGGCATCACAATGTGCTGAATTAAAATTGAAGTTGCAATATGGTGAACAAGCTCCATCATGGTACTGCAGTGGACAAAAAATCAACATCACAACGTGACAAACAACAATCCATATAATTTTTTTATGAATAAATAACCAACTTTTGATGTATGAATATATTGAATTAAAATCGTCATCATAATGTCACAAACAAAACTCAGTATGTTAATGCAATAAAAAAAAAATGATGTCACAATGGGATGAACAGAAAGTCACAATGTGTTGAACTAAGCAATGCCATAATGTGAAGAACTGAAATCGTTATTGTAATGTGGTTAACAAAAATTGACATTGTAACGTGATAAACAAAAACTGATAGCATAATGTAACGAACAAATAATGGAATCACAATTTGAGCAACATGGAACGTCGTCATAGTATGTTGAACAAATATAAACATTGCAATGCAACAAAAAAATCCATTGTCAACCATGGTCAACCATAGTTACCTTGGTCAAAAACAATTACCTAGGTTAGCCATGTTCAACCTAGGTTGATTGTGGTTAACTATAGGGAACATGGTTAGACTATGTTTAGCCATGGTCAGCATGGCCTACATAAACCAACCAAGGTCATACATGGTATAACCATAGTATACATGGTCAATCATATTAATTTATTAATAAACATTGATAACCACGGTCAAACATATTCACCATAGTTAACCATGGTCAAACATGGTCAACACGTTCACCCATATGTAACTATGATCAAGGTAGCTCAACCATGGCCACCATGGTTTTCCAAGTTCATCCATGGTCAACATGGTCAACCATAGTCTTTTATGACTAAGATTTGACAACCATGGTAAACCATGTTGACCCATAGTGAACCATATTTTACCATAATCACATTGTTTAAATAAGTTCAGCAATGAGAAAAAAATGGTCATTTATTGTTAACCATTGATCTGGTGATCAAAATTTAGCTCAAAAATGAAATTTATTAGAATCTTCCAAAACTGGCGTCAATTAGTAGTGTTCGTCATTCTGATTCCAACAACACTTGTTTCACCTCAATCTAATGTCTTATGACAAATTTATGATGTTCTGATCGTTTGGCTCAACAACTAAAAAAATTTGTGGGGTTGCTCACTCAGCTACTGACTAGGAATTCGTACCATTGATTTAAACATGTATATCTTGTGTTTATGGACCAATCCTGGTTTACCAAGTGGCATTCTCGTATAGGGAATATTTTCATAGTTTGATTGGCAGATTTTTATGTGGTGGGATAATGAGGGGATGCCACATGGCCCAACCAAAGACCGTCAATTGGCACCTCATGGTTGGTCAAATTTTTGTTAAGGTTCAGACAACCTTGGGTGGATCAAAACCCCGACCTCTCTTTCAACACTCCAGCACCTTTCCGCTGCGCCATTACCATGATTCTTACCCCTATAGGTCATCGACGCTATTTGAAGTTTACGTTGGTGCGTTTTTTGAGGAGGGGCCAGGGGGTTAGCCCCGACCCCCGATCACCTGTTATAGCACACGACCATCGGCGCAAAGCGTAGAAATTATACAATCATATGTATATCAATAGATTCAATCCGATCAAGAAATGTACTAAAGCAAGATACTAAATCCTTATACAAATCAATTACAGAAAATAAACATGATCTCCAATCACAACAAGTAAAGAAAGAAGAAAATAAAACTACAACACATATATTTTCCCGGGGAAAGCTTGCTGCTCAAAACCCCTCTATATTCTATTGCATATTCACCATAGAATCATGAAACAGTTATATTGCACTCTTCTCACAAGAGTTTCCTACACTCTCACAACTGTCTCACACTGACCTAGAAAAAATCGACCAACGCTTAGCCAATTTCCTGCCTCTAATAAGCCTGCCTTGCTTGTGCAATTCATGTGGAATGAAATCCCTATTCTTTAGGAAATTCTACCTTCCAAAACTGCACAATTCTCATGGGAAATCCAATGGATGTCTAGTTGCATGAGGGCAGCCTACTAATGATACAACTGATAGTTAACATCCCTTTAACCTTTGTCTCAATTGGGTCTCCAATGGAACTGACATGCATGTAGCTATTAATAGTAAATCATCAGTTGCATGGCAGATCACTGCATGAGAATTAAATCCGATTTAATTCACTTGATCTCTCACTAGTGCAACAAACAGTTACAACTACTTCAACTAAATTTAACTCAATAAATTGAATTAGCTGATTTATCAAGCATTAAACTAATGCACTAACTGCAACTCGAACTCCATAACTAATAGAATCACCACTAGTAAAAAATGGCTAATTAGTTACTAAAAAAACGACTAAAATTTGCATATAAACGACTATTTTTTGGTCGGTGACCAATAGTGGCTAATTTACAGTATCTTATAATGCAACCAACTTTTAGTCATTTTTAGTTTAGTCATTAATTGGTTGTCTCAATTTTGTTGTCTACTAGCATATTTGGTCATTAATTTAGTCATTGATTTGGTTATTGATTTAATCATTGATTTGGTCATTAATTGTCACAATTAATGACCAAATATACAACAAAATATATTACTAAATGATCACTCGAGAAATCCAATTAATGACCAAAGAAATATGACCAAAATTTTGGTTGTGTTATAAGATACTGTAAATTAGCTACTAATAGTCGTATACATGTAAATTTTAGTTATCGTTTGAAACCAATTAATGACCAAATAAATATGACTAAATTTTAGTCATGTTATAAGATATTGTATATTAGCTACTAATAGTCATATATATGCAAATTTTAGTGATCATTTGAAACCAATTAATGACCAAAGAAATATGACTAAATTTTAGTCATGTTATAATATACGTTACTTTAAATTAGCTACTAATAGTCGTATATATGCAAAATTTCATCGTCATTTGTAATCACAAGTTTATCATTTGATGTAGTCATTTATCTTTTTTTGGTAGTTTCATATTCATTACATAAATGACTACTTTAGTAGTTTATATTCATTTCATTTAATTTCATTAAGAATCATCATAAACAGCTAATTTAGTCGTATATTCATTTTATTTGTGTTCATCATTAACAAACATAAACTACCAATTTAAAATGATTTTATGTATTTATTATTAATCAACATAAATTAATTAGTATGATTTTGTAACTGAATTATATAAAAAAAAAAATCTACAATGTATATGTTCATCTAATATGAAAAATCAAAGTTACATATGTTATTTACAATACTAAGTAATATCAAATGCAACTATAAATAATTCCAACCACATAAATTATATTATATAAAATGTCAAGTATTACAATATGAGTTTCCAACTTAATATTAGTTGGAGTACAATTTACACATGAAATATTGTTTCATCACTTCAAACATTATCATTGTGTTGTCCATACATTGCAGGTAAATTCATCAACTCTGAAGACTTGACCATCAGTCTCTATGTGTGTGTCTTATGTGGGATATTGGCTCTACAAATACCACTAGACGAGTTCTCTTCTCTCTCTCTTTAATTTTCATTTTGTCGTTCTAGTGTTATTGTTATCCTCTTTCATCAATTCCTGCTTCTTACCATCAATACTGAGTTCCTTTTCTGCAAAAAAAAATATACAATGCAGGGTATCAAACATGAAAGTCGATGAACACTGGAATATAAAATAAAGTAGGTTATAAAGGATTTATACGATATATACCTCAACATAAGCAATATTGTTAATGTCAGTTTTCGACATAAAAGTAAGAAACTCGAACAAGTTTTCTTCAATTGGGCAATAGTGGCCACTAACTGGCCTAATGACTTGTATAAACAAAGCAAATAAAACGTCATCATAGAATAAATTTTTTACCTATTGTGTTCTCAGTGTACACCATTTTTTAATGAAATGTTATCTTCAACTAAAGTAATAAATGCAAATAGAAGCACACATTTCTATCCCAATATTTTGAATTCCTATGCTTATGGTACATTGCAATTTTGATTCTATCCAACATAATCAAACACAATAGAGGTAGCAATTTCTACTAAGAATATGTCATGCTCCACTTTTGTAGTTGTATCGTTTCCTTTATTTATATTTAAGAAGCAGTGACACTTCAACAGTAAAACTTGCCAGTAGAAATCTAACAATGGAGAAAAGTATTGTTGACACAAGATTACAACAAGCAACTAAAAAATATTAAGACAAGACTTTGTAAATTGTGATATTAACCGGGAATATAACTTCAATATAACAATATTCAATTGTTAGTGTACTATTCTAGGGGGGGAATGAATCCAATTCCCAGAAGCCAACAAATTATATCCAAAGAAAAACTAAACGTGTTGGCTCCACATTCAAAGGTAAAGCGACTAGGGACTAGCTATATCAGATACTTTTAAGAGTGTATGAGTAGCTACTAACACCATTAACAATATTTGAAAATAGATCTACCATGCATGACCTCAAATGTGACAAATTTTTTTATATATGCACTACCTTTATACATTTCAAAATTCATTGGAATGATATAAGAGTATCAAAAGAAACTGCACATAATTACATATTCACTATCCACTTTTATTCCAAAACTACATTCAAATAACTTTTATAACTTACCCGAAAAATATGCTGAAATTTCCATTCATTGTCATGAATATCCCTAGCTATTAGTTCAGGGGAAGGTAGTTTCTAAGTGAAATCTTGCTCAAAACAAACAAAAATTAATAGGAGACAAGTATGACAAATACCATTACCTTTTGCTCCTTTAAATAATGCAGTTTATTGGTGTCCAAGTGTGAATGAATATTCAAACCCTTTCCCACATTAATTACCAATTCAGGTGCATTTGGTTATTGCAAGGCTAACGCCACAGTATGTGTAGATACAATAGCACAATTCTGATATCAATCGTGGATTTGATAATTAAACAAAGAAAAAATCACTGTAACAACAATAAAAGAATGGTAGTAATAAATTGTAAAGCTTGCAATGCACTCACAGCAATAAATATACCAGCAATAATTACATCTACTGTTACGACCAATACGAAATATGCAAAATGGAAAATAGAATTAGCAATGTATAGAAAGAGTGCAACACCTGTTTAGAAGAGTGAGACCAACTCTTTGATCAGGGCTGCAATGTCCTCACAAACTTACAAGAGTAACACAAAGATAACTTGCATTAACTCAATGAAATGTTCTGTTACAGATCTCCATTCCCTGCATAGCTATGCCTATCTGCGTTATCCCCTATGCGTTCTATTCTGCATTCTCTCCTCCCTTCTCTCTGATTTGTGTCCCTTTAAATATACAAACAACAAAATGAAATATAATGATTACAAAATATCAATAAGAAAGATGAGATATGAAATATCTTTCCATCATGATTCAGTTGACACAAGTCGAATCTAGCAATTACGATTGAGGCAATTTTGGAAAACGACCATAACAGAAAATATATAAATATTTCCTTTGAATAACCCTACGTTTCTTTCAATAAAGACCGAATTTTGGAAAACTGCTCATTGGAAAACTAATTTGGTTTGTTCTGCACAAAACCCATGTTTCGAATTTTCAAGGTTCTTCTCCGTTTTCCTGAAATGTTCAACTCAAAACTATCTCTTGTTATTCCAGTGAATTTCTGAGTTGGAATATATAATTATCAGCTGAAGATCAAATCTACAATCTGGAAGAGATCTTGGAGGCTAAAATAGTGAGTTATGTTATAACGAATTTATTAATAAACCATCACTGGAAAAATCATGCATAATAATCATTAATTTATTAAAATAAAGGAGAATAAGTATTATTTATCCAAAAGAGCATAAATAATTATGAAATGGAATTATATAATAAATTATGATAAATAATGTGATAAAAGAATATTAGAAATGGATGAAATGGATGTTAAGAAGTGATAATAATAATACAAATTAGTGGCCCAACATCTCCTCCAAACTGAACATGTTGCATGCCCCATGCACACCAATGCCTTTGTATTAACCAAGTTGTAATACAATAATCAAAATGCTCAACCCAGCGCATGATATTGATGGAAGAGAAGGCTTCTTCCTCAAATGCTTCCTTAAAATAATTTTCATGTATCCTTTCAACCGTATGTATATGAATTTGCAGCAAATTATGATACAAGTAAATACAAACTTCATTACAAACCAGATTTTGCTGAAATTTTGTAAGCATATTTATACTATATCAATGCTTCTCCAATCCAAAAATCAAATCAATGCAACAAACGGATTCCAATATATCAGCAAAATGGTTTTAGGTAATAATGCATGATTTTTTTGGAATTAACAAATTGGTTTATCAAGAAAATTTATGGGTTTAATGATACATCTTTGTTGTCCAAAAATCAGAAGAATCCAGTTGATAGTTTTAAGGATATACACAAATAAATTTGAGGATCGTATAACTTAAATGAGGAAGAAATGAGAAATCATTCATCATGCATAAAAACCCTTCCCCAAAACTAGAGAATTATCATGCCCTCATGCTACACTAGAAAGCAAATTTTGGTGGTTTCTACAATCATGGCTGAAATATTTGTTTGTTGTATAACAACATGGAATAAGAGAGATTTTGAGAATGAATAATGAGATTGATGGATGATAAATAATATTAATGACATGTTCATGATAATGAAAGTAACATTCCCCCAAACTGAAATATTTTGTCTCTGAAAAATGGGAAGTGGTGAAGAAAAGGAAATAATGGTTGAAAAATATGAGTGAATTATGCTCAATGGTTTTTCATGACATTCTCCTAAACTTTTAATAAATCAAAACCTTATGCTATTTTACCTCAAGTTTTACCTCCACAAAAAAAATGTGGAATGACATGTATGTATTGACGTTTCTTGAAGCTGATGTAGGTTGAGTTGATGTTGAAAGTGATGCGGAAGGTGGAAGCCATGCAAGATGAAAAAAGTAATCAGAAAGTGTAGCAAGGTTTTCTTCCACGAAACTGATTAGTTTCCCTGTCATCTATAAAAAAAATCCTCATGAGTATCCTTAATTAGTAATTCATCACCTCAATAACCTCATTACATATAAAAGTGACATAATCATATTGTGAATGGCATGGGATAGTAATGGATAAGAAGGGAAAATATGCCCTCCCTATACCCGTAAGCTTTGGTTGTTATGAGCACACAAATTATGAGAATTAGTTATCTCAGTTTTTGCTTCTCAAGGTCTGTCCAATTACATGGGATTCAAAATCAGAATCAGACCTCTTAGTGGTGTTGTTAAGATATGAATAAATGGTGACTGATTGGGCAAAGCAACTATCTTTGGTTAAAGATATGATACTTGTAAAATAAAGGAATGATAGATTAGATGATAAAAAGTGTAAAATATCAAATATCCTAAAATTTTCATCCCTGACATGTATAATAAATATTTATAACTCAATAATATGTATAAACCATAACCACCATCATCTAAGAACTCATTAAATATTACCCCATGAACCATGAGCTCTAGATACCTTGTATATGCAACAGTCAGCTTTATCAGAAATTAGATTTGAGAAAACAAGGTAACCAAGTAGATTATAGTATTAAATTAACTTCTATACCATAGGCATAGCCACTGCTTCCAGTAGGTGTCCATAGCCTTGACAGGGATACCTTTTTAACCCATTGAGATGCCAGTGTCCCATCTATTAGAAATAAGTACATAGTTACAAAAGCCTTTCAATTTACTTAGATGTCAACTGAAGATCATTGTTCTGGCGTGGTAACCAGTTAATAACAATGCTATTCACAGGAGCTAACAAAATTGAAAAATTTGGCTCATGATGAGACCTCTTGTCCTTTAGTTTTATGACTGAAGGTCGTTACCATGACTTGGTGACCATCAGTGGTAATGCCACTTTATTAGGACCTATGATCATGGTAGGTCGGCTCGTGATGAGACCTCCTATCCTATAGTTGACTATTTATGTTTAAAATTCAACTATGGTTATTTTTAATCAATAAATATTACTTAATAGATGGGGTGGTAGGTCAACTCCTTAAGAGCTAGGGATGGCGTAAAAAGTTGTGTAGTAACTATTTTCAACTTTGATAGTTTTGATTCTCAAAAACTAATAACCTTAAAATGACTACTGATAAATATATTTTTCATTGTTGAGATTGGGGTTGAGGAACAATTCATGAGATGATGGCGAAAATATTTAAATACGATTATGTGGTCATCATCATAAATTTTACAAGATCAGGGACTTGACTAATTAGGAAAGTTGAAAGTTGGAATGATGAAATAATATTTGCATAATTATTCCTTAAAAATAAGATTATGTTTATAGATAAACAAAGATAAATTGACTACCCAATCATTATGTCAAAGAGGGCCTAGACCATTAAAAGTATTTCCCATTCACCAAAGAGAAAAAAAAATCAAAAATACCTACGTATGTCGAATTCAATGTGAAAATTGGCCAACAACAATAGTTGTGACTGAGATAACAACAACCATGACTTAGGTAATAACAGGGAAAAGGGAAAAAGAACGATGTTAGGAAGGTGACATGAAGGAGGATTAGTCACTTTACAAAATAATGAGGAATTAAGAGTGAATCATTCCTGACAAGACTTACCATTATAATCATCATTTAAATACAAGACCTCCCCCCAAGTAAAGTATGTCTGCCATCAAACATAGTTGATCATGTCATAAGTAAAATACCAAATAAATCCACAGAGTCGGTCGAGGACATACTTCACGACTTACTTTGGTGGAGTAATAACACCAAGTACTTAGAAAAATATCGTCATGGAGTAACATCACCGGAGGAGTAACAACATTAGAGGAGTAATAGCACAGGACACTTGGAAAATTTCCTAGAGTAACAACATCGGAGGAGTAACATCATTGGATACTTAGAAAATTTTTCGGAGTAACAACACTGGAGGAGTAACAGGACCCAAGGAGTAACAACAGTGACAAGTAACAACAATGATGGAGTCACAACAGTGGCAGAGTCACAGCACTGATGGAGTAACAACAGTGACAGAGTCATAGCACCGACGGAGTAACAACATCCAACACTTAGAAAAAAAAATCGGAGTAACAACAGTGATGGATTCACAACACCATCAGAGTAACAACATCCAACACTTAGAATTTTTTTCAGAGTAACAGCAGTGGCAAATTCACAGCACCGACAAAGTAACATCAATGGCGGATTCACAACACTGACGAAGTAACAGCACCCAACACTTAGAAATTTTTTTAGAGTAATAGCAATGGCGGATTCACAGCACCGACGGAGTAACAATAGTGGTGGATTCATAGCACCGACAGAGTAACAACACCCAACACTTAGAAAAATTTTTGGAGTAACAATAGCTGAGGATTCACAGCACCGACGGATTAACAACATCAAGGAGTAGCAGCATCGCGGAGTAAAAGCATCGCGAAGTAGCAGCATTCGAGGAGTAACAACATCATGAGTAGTAGCATCCAGAGTAACAACATCCGAGGAGTAAAAGAAACCAAGGAGTGACAACATTACGGAGTAGCAGCATCCAAGGAGTAACATCATCATGAGTAGCATCATCCAGAGTAATAGCATCTTGGAGTAGCAACATCCGAGGAGTAACAACATCCTAAGTAGCAGCATTCGGAGTAACAACTTCCAGGAGTAACAACAACCAAGGAGTAACAACATGACGGAGTAGCAACATCCAAGGAGTAACAACATCACGAGTAGCAGCATTCAGAGTAACAACATCAGGGAGTAGCAACATCCAAGGAGTAACAACGTCACGAGTAGCAACATCCAAAGAGTAACAACATTAGGGAGTGGCAGCATCCAAGGAGTAACAACATCATGATTAGCAGCATCCGGAGTAACAACATCACGAGTAGTAGCATCCAGAGTAACCATATCACGGAGTAGCATCATCCAAAGAGTAACATCATCATGAGTAGCAGCATCCAAGGAGTAACAACATCGTGAAACTTAAGAACTTGCTCCTTTTATTTTGATAAAAACAAAGAAAATGTGACTTTGAAGTAAACAATACTTGAAGCATAAAAACATAAGATAAATCAGAAAATAAATGACTATTTATTGAAAACCAATAAATAAATAAATAACTTAAGTTACAATGGTTATGATTTTTGTTGCAGCAATGTTGTTTGTGAATGGCAAATGAATGGAAAAATGATATTTCGTAAATGACTTGGATCTTCAAATAGAAATAAATTCCCCATTTCTCATGTTATAAATCCAAAAAATATTCATGTTGTTTTCTCTGTGTGAGGACATGTCTTTGAAATTTTTTATATTTCATTATCATTGCCTTCAAGAATCACTTGTTCATAAATTGACCTCATTTATTCTCGTGGGACCTGCAAAACAATAAGTGTCTACCTGCAATAAAACATAAAATCATGGAAGAAGAGAGGTGATTGAGCTCTCCTAATCCAAAAAATATGCAAAAAAATAAGAAGTAATTACTCTATAAAACAAATCCATGGGAAAACAAATAATAAAGTAAAATTAATTTATTACCAGCGAGAGAGTGGTGGCCAACCATACTAACCAACAATGTTTCAATCCTAACTTATTTGTTTTTCGTCCGATTTGAGTGATTCCAAAGCCAAATGAAAGTGAATTCATAGAGATGTATCCAACAAAAATAGTTTTTTAAAAATTACATGTAATGGTATGTTAAATTTGCTTAGAACAACCTGCATAATAGAGTCATTTTCGATTTTCCAGCTCAGATCGACAGTTGATAATTCAAGCATAATTTTTTCATTTGATGACAGATTGAACCAATTAAAATTGGAGATTAAATTAGAATCATTTATATATCTCCAATAGAAACATGTTTTTAAGGAAAAAATAATTGACGGGTCAAATACGCTAGTGAACAGCCAGGAAAACAAAGTTTCAAGAATGCTAATTTACGATAAGCAATCAGTATTTTGGTCATAACTTCCTCATATGATATAGAAATAAAGTGATTCAAATTTTGTTGTAAAATAGATTCATAGGGGAATATACCATAGAAACAAGTTTCTAAAATCTAGTCTTTTAAGCCTCCAAAAACAAACTATCCCAACTATGTTCCTTAGCTGCCTACTAGACATCCTGTCATTGTTTTGGTCATAACGTTTTCGTTTCAACTCGAAATCAAGTGATTCAAATTGGGTTAGAAATTATACATGAAGGGCTACGTAGGATAGAAACAGGTCTTGAAAATATGCTCATTTGATCCCTCAAAACATGACTGTCCCGACTATTTTTCCATATTTTTCATCAAGCCCGCAAGCCATAAGATATGATAATTAAGGAATTTTTCCAAGAATATGATCAAAATGAATATGAGTGTTTGTAGGAATTTTATTTTCAATATAACGCATCTACATACATAAATAAATTTGAATATTGATCACTGATGTTAATTTTCACAGCGTGTTGCAACAAAAACAACTATATTTACATCTAAAGAAATTTATTTATTTATGTCTTTATATTCATTTTATATTCTACACTACACTACTCTACTTTGAAAAATAAAATATACTTACATATAAGATTACTTCCAGTGAAGCCATTTTCGAAATAATGCCTGAAGTATGCACATACCCATATTTGAAAAATGTATGTTAATAAATACACGGGTATGAGAGACCAGCTTCCCTGGTAAGGAAGATGCCAAGAGTTATTGAAGTATAGAGTGATGTTGCGAGAAAAAAACAGAGTGAAACTAGTCTTCAATATAGTCTTGATTTCCCATATTTGTCGCATCCTAAAGTTCCATGACTGAGTTCCAAATTCTGTTGATGCTTTTTTCCTTGACCTCATCCTCTGCCTTTTTGTTTAGATCTCTGTTCATAGAACCAGAGGAAGGAAAAAAAAAAAATTCAAACAATTCTTAAAGCTCAGGACCTAGAGCAGGGTGAAACTTCCCTCCCCAAGATGAGAGATTAGGTGTTTAAATAGAAATAAATAACACAAGAAATAAAATCAAGAAATCTTAAGCTTGGGACCTAGAGCAAGGTAGCATTTCCCTCCCCAGGACTAGAGATTAGGCCCTAAGAAATTAGTAGAAATAAAAGCAAAGAAAAGCGACTAACCCTCAGGACATAGATTAGGGTAGCATTTCCCTCCCTAGGACAAGAGATTGGTTCCTAATAAATCAATCAAAAAGAAAAATAGAACAACTACGCTTAGGACCTAGACCAGGGTAGCATTTCCCTCCCTAGGACAAGAGATTGATCCTTAGATAAACATGAATCGTGTTCTTGCACCTTTTTTATCCTCCTCGGCAATGACACCAAAATGTTGGTGTCCAAGTGTGAATGAATATTCAAACCCTTTCCCACATTAATTATCAATCTAGGTCTGTTTGGTTATTGCAATGCTAACGCGCACAGTATGTGCAGATACAATAGCACAATTCTGATATCAATCGTGGATTTGATAATAAAAAAAGCAAAAATCACTATAAGAGCAATAAAATAATGGCAATAATAAATTGTAAAGCTTGCAATGCACTCACAGCAATAAAGATACCAGAAATTACATCTATTGTTACGGAAATTACGAAATATGAAAAACAGAAAATAGAATTAACAATGTACAGAAAGAATGCAACACCTAATCAGGAGAGTGGGCCCAACTCTCTGATAAGGGCTACGATGTACTCACAAAATTACAATACTAACACGAAGATAATGTGCATTAACTTAATTAAATGTTCTGTTATAGTTCTCCATTCCCTACATAGCTAACCCTATCTGTGTTATCCCCTATGCGTTCTATTCTACGTTCTTTCCTCCCTTCTCTCTGATTTGTGTCCCTTTAAATATACAAACAACAAAGGGCAATATAATGATTAAAAAATATCAATAAGAAAAATGAGATCTAAAATATCTTTCCATCATGATTTAGTTGGCACAAGTTGAATCTGGGAATTACAATTGGGGCAATTTCGAAAAATGGCCACAACAGAAAATCTACAAATCTATCCTTCAAAGAACCTTGCGTTTCTCTCTATCAAGGCTGAATTTTGGAAAATTTCTTGTTGAAAAACTAATTTGGTCTATTCTGCACAAAACCCATGTTTTGGATTTTCAGGATTCTTCTTTTTTTTCCCGAAACGTTCAATGCAAAATTGTCTCTTGTTATTCCAGTGAATTTCTGAGTTGGAATATATAATTATCATCTGAAGATGAAATCTTCCATTTGGAAGAGATCTTGGAGGCTAAAATAGTGAGTTATGTTATAACGAATTCATTAATAAACCATCATTGGAAAAATCATGCACAATAATCATTAATTTATTAAAATAAAGGAGAATAAGTATTATTTATCCAAAAGAGCATAAATTATTATGAAATGGAATTATATAATAAATTATGATAAATAATGTGATAAAAGAACATTATAAATGGATGAAATGGATGTTAAGAAGTGATAATAATAATACAAATTAGTGGCCCAACATAGTCTTCTCTTAAAAAAGGTATAAAAGTCTAAGCATTTATCTATTAAATCACGAATAGAACAACAACTATGGGAAAATAAGAACCGCACAAGTGGAGGATAAAAATTTTCCACAACGCGATGTGGCACATAAAACTTGTCATTGGTGCTAGTGTTACTTACATGCAACGTTTCACAAAAGTAATTATTCAGTTGCTTGCTTGGTGTGCCGAGGTCAGAACGAAGATAACAAATGTTTTTCTCTTGTTGCACAATATTATCAATTTTTAGTTCCTTACACAAATGGAACTAGTACTAAATCATTTCTCACCAAAATTGACAATTACGACAAAGAACATATAATGAAACTGAAAATATCTTACAACATTAAGAGGTTGCAATGTCATTTGACCATATACTTCCTCTGTTTCCACATATGACTGGCATTCAATAAGTTGTTTATTAAATTTTAAATCTTGTATATATAATGATATGAATAAAAGTTTTCACAACCAAAGTAAGGATGAAATGCAGA
Source organism: Pinus albicaulis (assembly GCA_034641835.2). NCBI lineage: Eukaryota > Viridiplantae > Streptophyta > Pinopsida > Pinales > Pinaceae > Pinus > Pinus albicaulis. The sequence goes on along the minus strand of CM076569.1, from coordinate 95,529,979 downwards.
AAACCCACATATATTGTAACATTGTGAAGTTGGAAGATTCGGATAATTGGATATATGAGAATCAACCTCCTTGTTTGTTGGAGCAGCTACCTGAAATCACATTGATTATGATTAGTTTCTTTACGTAACATTAAAATTTCAAAATATTGGGGTCACATTTTATGATGAAAAGAAGATAAGCATTCATTATTTTCAGTCATTTGTATCCAAAAGAAGATTGCAAATTAAAAAATTAGTGAGAAACCACCTCACCTTCTCACTATGACTCTGTGGAAAATAAACAACCTTGCTCCCAACAACAGTTAAGGACACAAGCGAACTAGCACATGCATGCCACAACTCTGAATTAAGGCATCCCCTTTCCCCTACTTGAGGTGACATGAACAAACAAATTATCAATTCGATGTTCCTTTATAAACCTCTCTACATTCCAATAGTAACTCTGTAAAGTAATATGATATTATGAATGTAAACTTTGCAGTATAAAGCACATTAACTTGACAAATATTCCAAATGACGATATTTTCCATGGACATTTTTACATTAATTATTTTTCAAAGGTGTCACAGTTTGATATGATGAGTTAATTTAACATTCTTCGCTATCTCAATTGCATCTCAATATGCAATTATAGAATCGAAAAAAATTTCACTGAAAAGAAAAACCATTCTAACTAGAGTAATGGACGCATTAAAAAGGTAAGAAGCACCATTTTATCGTTTAAGATCTTAGAAGAAATTAAGCAACAAGTCATTATATAGATATATTTTATTTAAAATTCCATGAGACTTCGTGGCCATACGGGAAAAATAAAATTTTACATCATGTGTGACATTTTAAAAGAAATTAATGTAAAAAATGGCAACCAACAAAGATAGAGGTGAAAATATGGTAACCAAATCTTGGTCCCGACCTACTCATCTAATTATCAAACTGTTAACCAATTCATAATTCTCTTAAAGTTATTCAAGAAATAGCAAGAAAGCTAATATATGAAGGAAAGTAAAACTAATTATGAAATAAAAGTTGTTTCCCTGAAACCAGTGTACTCTTATAACTGGTTACACCCTAGTAAATTTTGATAAAACCACATATGATAACATATCCGGGTCATTTTTTAAACAAAATAAGATGTGAAAATACATTATACCTAGGAAGTATAGAAGAACGCTTCTCTGTGCATATACCATTCAATGTTTTTCACTCCCCCTGCTAGTATGTTATGGTTCAGTCTATCAATAATTGCCCCTAATTGATACAAAATCCATAGATATGAAAAAGAGAGAACTGTATTGGTAGACATGAAAACAAATAATGTCCAGAGCTCTCTAGGACAGTTTACGGATGAGTGGCCGAATATTGGGTTTTCCATTGTCTCTGACGGCTCAACAAATGCTAAAAATCAGCATTTGATCAATGTTCTTGGTGTGTTGGCTAGTGATGCAATCTTCCTTACAGAATCCTCATCAATTGTACCATCTTCTGGGAGCATTGCATACCTCTTAACGAAAAGTAATAATGATATAGGTCCATCCAATATGACACAAGTCATTAAATATAATGTAGCTAATTGTAAAGTATCAAGAAAACCATTGAGCATGTACATCCTCACATTTCCACTCCGATTGTTTGTTGCACATGTTGAATCTTTTAATACATAATATTTTTAAGCACAGAGAGCATGACCGAATGTATTCCTTGTAGAAGGAATGGAAGTCCATCATCAAATTCATCACAAGGAATATTGTTGTCCACTACATTTACTAGATTCACTCTAAGTTACAATTACTTAAGCTCACAAGGACTAGATTTGGTAGCCATTAGCTCACCATTAAGTGCATGTTGAAGATAAGATGAGCATTGCCTAATATTTATGTGAGTGATTTATGGGAGAACTTGAGTATAAAATACAACAAATAGAGATAATGCTTCTTTAGTGTAAGATATCATTTTTTATCCTAGTTTTTGGTCACAGATTAATATGTTTTTCAATTCATCAAATCTAACATGACTCGATTTGTAGATTGAGATGAATCAGTGATTGGGGAATTGCATGAGCAAGAGGATACGGTACTAGGAAAAATTAAGGACATTGTTGAGCTTATAGATGTGAACCTCTACGACTATATTTGAGTAGAAGTCAAAAAACAATCAACAAAGAGAAATACTCGAGTCCATGCTTTAACATACATTGTTACACCAAAAACTATTCTACATCATGGTTGAAAGCACCAGTTCCTATTTGTAGGATGAAGATAAAACTACAAATGGATCCATAGGTTCAGAGTGGTCAAATGCAAGCATTAAACAAGCTTGTCACTAATGAGTGTGATATCATACAACAAAAATTGAGTACCTACATCAACGCCCAAGGATTATTTGTTTATGCCTATCCATTTATAAATAATGGAAGATGATGAATTCACTTTGGTGGTCAAACATGTGTGATGTTTCTACTCCAAAGATGTAGCATTTGGAAAAATGGGGTGCTTCCACGGGTTGTGAACACTTTTTCCATAAATAAGTGTTGTACCACCTACATTTTCATACAATGTCAACAAAAAACACACTGAATCTATACCAAGCAGAGAGCTTGGTCTATGTGCATTACAGCTTGTAGTTTTCCCACTATAAGAGGAAAATATTGATAAAAACATATATCACAATTGGGATAGTTATCCAGGGGACAATTTGGAATCTGGAGAATTGGAGTTGGAGAACTTGGATATTTCACCTTTTTATGATCATCATTGTGTTGAAATGCCACCCTTGCCTACTACCATGTTCAGCCCCACCGGGACTACAACATAATGAGCTTCATGTAAAACTTCATCATTTCAATTACCTCCACATCTGCATGTGTATGCTCATGGTAGTGCTAATAGGAAGGAAAAGTAGATGCTAGATTGATAATTTGGTGGACATGAATAAAAGTATCTTATTTAATTGGAATAATTCTATGTTTTCATTTCTTTTAGTATGATATTAAATATTTCAATTTTCAAAATTTTGGTTTCTATTTGTATTACAATATCTCTATTTTGGAAAGTGGAAACATGGCCTATTTCATAAACATGACTCTTTGGTCATTATGACCTATTTTGTAAAGATAAATTTTTGGTCATGATGGCCTTCTTCATTTCATAAAATAATTGTTTACTCTTCCTATTATCCAATTCTAGTTTAAGTGTGTAGTTTGTAACTGCAATATCAACAATATTATCTGTGTAGTACTAACAGTTGACAATCCATGATTAATCCACCAAGATGAAATGTTTAAAACTTCATAATTATGTAGACATTTTTTTGAATGTGTATGTGTAAATATCAATTTTATATCGCAATTTTTCATAGATTCAAACGATGATTTTTTTTGTATGGTTGAAATGGGTATTTGATGTACAAAGAATATATTAGGATGTGAGGTTGTGGACCAGTGTTTCCAGAGTGTATAGCAGGAGCCCCTGGAGCACCATTTCTCAGAAAATCGTTGTGAAATGGTGCTCTAGAGGCTTCTTCCTGACACTCTAGTAAGACTGGTCCACAACCTCACATCCTAATGTATTCTTTGTACATCACATACCATCTTTAACCATACAACAAAATCATCTTTTGAGTCTATCACAATTTGAGATAAATTTTTCGGCATCAACTATATCAAATATGGTTGAAGCAAAGCATCAAGTCACGTGCCACCACTCCACCCATTGATGTGTTCACTAGGTTAGAGTTGTCACCAACAAAAGAATTCAGCCCACCCATAAGTTATGTAGATGTTGATTTTAACTCCAATAAATTCTATAATATAAATTTCCTAATATTATTCTAGTGAACCCATGGTTGGGTGATAATTGTAACAAGGCAAGAGCACCATATGAAAAAGACCAAAGCATTGAGAACTTTGAAATGATGTTAGTAAAGCCAAAAGGGAGTGAATTTGCAAAAAACAAAAAAACAGTGAAAGTTGCCAATGAAATCAATATATAACCCTAGGGATTTTTGGAAAGAACTATAAGTTTGGAATCAATTTCAAGGAAACAATACAATTTCACACTATCATATAAAGTGATCAAGGCATCATATGGAACCAATTTCATCAAAATTTGAGGATCAAATGATCTTTCACAAAGTCAAGAAATCTCCAGTTTCCTCATCTTCTTAGTGTGTTAACCCAACTACATAGGGTTGGTAGGAGTTGTAACCTTAACCTCCAAAAAACACCACAGATCAACCTCCTCTAACAGCATTTGTAGAATGCACTTCCAAGGTGTAAAGTGGGATGCACACACTATACAGTCACACTCTGAGACCAAGCCTAGTGACTAGTCATATATTTAACTCATGGAACACGCCTCAATCAAAAAAATCAGCCAAGAGGGGGAAAAATCATACCAGCAATCTATCATGGGTGGAAATAAACTATCCTAGTCATAAAAAATGTTTCATTCACTGGGATCTCACAAGCATCTCACCGACAACCCTATCACAAGCACCAAAACCTATCTCAAGTATATTTTAGCTTCAATTGTTAAAGTTGGGGCATTAGAGACAATGAGAACCTCCAACAACTCCCTCTCACAGGTAGTATTCCATTCCATATACATATTGGAAAATCTCAGAAAATACACTATGATACCCTATTAAATTTTCAGAACATGGTATGCAGATATGCACTCCTAAAATGAAACCCTAACCACTAAGGAACTGAGAACTTAACCTCCTATCCACATAGCATAAAATACAGTCCTAGATCTATAAACATGTAAGTCTGAAAAACACAAATAGCAAGCTTCAGAAGAGCACACTATAATGTATTAGATTTTTTTAATCAGAGCTCTGGAAATTGAAAATAGAATATAGACTTGTTTTCACAAAATTTCTCATATCTTAATTGATGGGAAGAAGAATATGATTACAAATCAATAGCTCAAAAATAAATAAACAACACCCCTACCCTGTCTTTCTTTTATAGAAGAAGAAAATGCTAAGGAATTACAAAAACATACCATACTTGTGGTGCACTGAGATTAAGAACATAAATCCTTACAATTGGTTACCTAAAAAGGTGTGCCCAAGCATACATGAAAACGTTTCCTAGGAACCAACACCTAGCTAAATTTGGAACATCCTCTAGCTCATGCACTTTGTCTAAACTTAGAAACTATGCCCTAAACAACATTGAAAAAACACCTGGTAAATAGAAAACAGTAAGCTCCTTCCTAAACTAGAAAATAAAATTCTAATTGTGCCACTTCACCTCGCAGCAACCCAATGCTGCACAGAATCTGAGGCTTCTACAGATCTACTGGTGCAAATTTTCTCATCACTGTTGTACCTCTTCTGTGGGAAAACACATATGAAACAACAGGTAAAATAACACTTTCAACCTCCCCACTTCTATAGAGCACTCTAACCATAATATTGAGCAGCAGCACCCCCATCTTTGACTAGCCATGACTCATGATAGCCACTTGTCCTCAGCTAGATTCATTTTGTAATAGTATGTTCTCAACAATCTCTAAATTTATTGTACATATTCTAGAGTAAACCATTATTTGTGATTGTTAAATATGTTTGAGTAGATCTTCACTAAGAAGTGAATTCCAGTTGGTAAAGAGACTCGTTCCAATATGTAAAGTTCCATTATGGGCATTTTTCTTGGCAGTAGAAAGCATGGAGGTGCAGCTATTTGTCAATATATTCCCTTGTTGTATTCATTAGTATGGGATCATACCTTGATTATGGGGCACCCATGTCTATTTATGGGCAATCATTTGTATTCATGTTAAAAGAATGATGATTGGGAGCTCTTTGGCAAAGGGACCTAGAGTCATTACTGCTCCAAGAATTCGGTTGGATTGTTATGGGACACAAGCACTTGATTTGCAACATGGTACAGTTCATGTCCTTGGCTAGGGATCAACTGTATATGTTTTGGAAGCCATCGTAGTAGCTTTAAGAAAACAAGTTTTGCATGTAGAGCACACTTTTATTTCTCTGAGTATTAAGATTAAATTAGGCATTGTTTGCAACCCTCCCCTTAGCACCAAGCAACCATTGTCCCTTATAATTCTAACATTCAGAATCCCTGTCTACTGTTGGCCTCTAAAAGTTTATATCACTACTACATGAGCTAGATTTGGCATAATCATCATGAAAATCATTGGCTTCAGAAGCATTCTCACTATCCTCAGTTGATCTTTGAGACTATCTCCCCCCTCATCATCTGCATCAGCATCAAGTTCTCATCCTGCCTCAGTACCACACTCAACCTCTTCATGACCAGAAAAAAAATTGGTTGATTTATTCATGCAAAGAGACCTTCATTGCAACTAAAAACAGACAAATTTACAGGTGCAAGATTTTTGTTGTCATGCCACTTTAGAACCTCTTTTTATTCTTTCTTCTTGACTCTAAATAATTGGAAACACTCCCTCCCCATTTATTATGCACATTGAATGAGCATTATATTACTTACAAAAGAGTTATCCTGGTTCACTTTCCATAGAAAAGTTTATTACTTTGAACAAGAATATATATAAGTGGAAAAAGACTCTTGTGAAAAATATCATTTCCATAGTTTAATATCACTGATATGTAAAACAATTTGATCCCACATAGACATATGATAACTCTAGTATGAGCCAAGTGGGTTGGTTCAATCGGTTCAAATGAACTGTTTCAAGGCAGAGTTCGCCACGAGATCCCCAATTTTAATCTGGCTGAAGTTTCTAGTCTAGCTGATTCCAGTAGGATTACCAGCCACTATTGTGGCTAGTGGGTGAGCCACCCTCCATCCAAATATACCAACAAGAGGGGGATCCCACAAATTTTTGCTTAGGAAAAGAAAGATACCTGTAGTGAGCCCGGTTAGCTCAATTGATTGATGCTCTTGTGAAAAAGTTCATAGGTCTCAAGATCAAATATCTTGGAGTCCCTTGGGGTTACCAGTAGGGATTTCAGATGGTAGTTACTACCATATTCCATCTGAAAACAAAGGCAAGAGAGGGGAAATCCATGGGGGAATGACAAGGAACCAGCATCCTCACTTGGAACGCCTAATAGTCAGGCGAGTGAGGACCTATATTTCTCCAACAAGAGAGGGATACCTCCAAAGTAAACATTTTCTATCAGATCCCACACATTTTATCCATAAATGTGACATTTAAACCTTCATTATAAAAATCACAAAGGCAAAAATCTTGTCCTACATTTCATTATACATCAAATGAAAAATACTTAATTTAATAGAATATAAAAATGATTTGTTCCACCAACCTTGCTAAAAATTCTTCCAAATGTTGATTATGGACTTTAGACGCATTAAATCCATGTTTCATCATTAGATCCATATTTTCAAGCCTACATAAAGAATTAAATTTCAAAATGTGCTAAAAACAAGTTTGACTTTTCAACTTATTTACTCTACAATCAATGATAAAAAATAGAAAATGACAAAATTAATTTTGCAACATTACAACTCAGCTGGAATAAACTTGTAATGTGGTAAGCTAGATAATTCAGTGTCGATTAGCTTTTAACATGAATAAAAATAAGTGTGGACATTTGAAAATGCCCCATAACAAGTAACTGAAAGCAAAGTTAGCATGAAAAAAGGTTTCTCTGCATAATGATACTAATATGGATGCAGTAAGTTTCAAAAACCACCTTTGATGCAAAAATTGAGGAATTCCTAAACTAGGGCAGACAAAGTTCATGGTAAGCACTTAAAAAATCAAAGTCAATACCACTTATTAGGCCTGAATTCTTTTGAAGATGGTCCCAGAGGAGAATCCTTTCATGCCCCAAACAAACAGTAGTAATGATTATTGTGCATGAGGCAAATTGAGTCCTGAAAACAATCATAAGAAAGGTATTGAAGAGAGGATTACATCTAAAAAGTAAAGTAACGTGTAACCAAAAACACAAGATACATCAGAAATCAACTACACAATGAGTCAGCCACAACTAAGATATTCACAATAAGACATCAAGATGCCTTATCTACTCTCAAGACTCATATGCACCTTGAATATGAGACTATTATGAAGTTTTGTCTCTCCCTTGGCTCAACAAGAATGCATACAGGTAGTTTTACTTCTCACATCATGAAAGCCAGCATATTATGTTAAATTTTTTGATCATGTCTCCTGACACTCAAACTTTCTTAGCTTGTGATCTTCTTGGCACTGACAGGATAGAAGGTAGCTTCTACAACTATTCGATAATAACAACCAAACTAATATCCAACTAAATACAACGTGCATCAAGGGAATATTTTTTCCATGAGTTAACCATATCCATTTTTCTGTAAAGCATGAAATTTCACAAGACAACTCACAATACATCATACTGTCATTAAATTACTATTCTATTGAATCATGACTGGCCTCCTCCTAGCCAATGATAGCTACCCCTCTCAGAATATCCTCCATGAGGTGGGGTGATGATATGACTGCTAAAAGTAAATTATCCATCCTAAGCTACCCCAGTCCCACCATAAGTTGGGAATTCTAAAGTTTGGATAATGTGATACCTATTTCACCCCCTGCTATGGGATTTTGTCTATGCATCAGGGAGAGTACCTTTCCCATAGCCTGCTTTATTTCGATGAGGGAAATGCTATTCTAAATTGATAAAACCATAATTATCAACATCAGTACCACATAATCACCAAAGATGATTAATCTTGTTGATGAATTTTTCATGGTAAACAGATTCATCATTATTATACAATTCCTACAGAAAACTAAAAAAACAATAGAACTATGAACCGACAAAAGTGTTCTCTAGCAAAACAAGTTACTCTCTGAACATACTGAATTTCCCTTTTAGTTTCCTAGTCAAGATATTAGCAATTTGTTGATCTGTTCGAATCTATTGCAAAATCTCAACTCTCTTTTGGACACTATATTTAAAGTGGTAGTTGATCTCATTCTACCCCTGGCAGAGATTGTTTTTCCCATTATTAAAATTTTCCTCACCATTACGACCCAGACTTTGTTGTTTCACATTAGTGTTTGCAATATCATCTCTAGAACTTCCATCAGTCTCCCCTATTATATGTGTTGCACTACCTTTTGCAATAGAGTTCTTCACTTTCACTGCCTCCTCTGTATCCTCTACACCATGCGGTTGTGGAGGGTCACCATGAGCTAGATTTGGCATCATCATCATGAAAATCACCAGCTTCAGAAGCATTCTCACTATCCTCATTCGATATTTGAGTACTCTCTTCCCCCTCATCATCTGAACAGCTAGAAAGGGTCAAATTAGATAAGCGTCGAGACCCAAAAGTTTCAGGCAGAAGGGCCTCGACGACATGACAAGGAGAACATAAAGAGAATAGGTCATATTGAGTGAAATTTTTAGCCAAGGCGAAGGTGCCGAAGCAAAGGAAGGAGATCTCAGCAGCTCTGGTCTCTATTTTGTTCTTAACGAATGTTATCTACCTCGTTCATGGTTCAAAAATAAGAATCCTAGTTTCAAACTAAGATATGTTGGTTTGAAACGTTTGGAATTATTTATTGATGATGAACATAAATATCTAGGTTTGAATCATTGATATAAATATAAGTATTGCAGATATTCCCTTTTTTTTAATAAAAAGGTAGTTTGAATTGGAAAAATGGTGTTGAACCACAACGAAGGTACATCCAAAACATTCTATAGCACAATGTAGCATAATATTTTGTAACTAAACATGTTTGATCATGTTGATTGTCTCTATCCTACTGCAAGACTCAAGAGTCCAAAAAAATCCATAAGGATACATTTTATGGAATAGGCGTGTATGTGATAGCAATTGAAAGGAATTGAACAAAATTTAAACCAGGGTGGATTCTTAATCATCTATGATAATCAAATTAGCTATTAAGGATACCTGGTTGAGGTCCTTCAAGAAATACAAGTGAAGCAGTTTGGCCTAAATTTACTGAAGACACCTAACAATCTCTTCCCCGTGCTTCTCCCTATTCCATAGCCTGTGCATTTTTCATTTGGAGTTGGAGATGTTATATTTCCATACTCGCATCTTGAATCTATTGGTAGTGAGTGGAGGTAATATTAGTTATCACAACCAACTAAGTCGACAAATAATCAAGCTTCCTACTCAGCACCACTATCTCCTTTCTAATATCCTCATCTACCACCCTCTCTTTCTTTCATGCAGTTAATTTCTTTCGTTTTTTTACTTCCATGCCTCCCAAAATATATACAAATTTTATGAGCTTCCATCCCCTGTCCAAATTTCCTCTGAAATTCATGTTAATTATCGTTCCAATTAATTTTATGACCTTGCTTCCCTTAGAGTTTTTTGGAACCAAAACCAGCAAGATATAACAAAGAGGTCCCCTAAGAAAGTTACCTACCTGAGTGCCCTTAATTCCCAACTGATTGATGTGCGAGGCGAGGGGGTAATATAAAACTTAACTACTCTAATCCTCCATGACCTTGCTTTATAGTCCCGCCGTGTACTGAAGATTTCCCACTGCCAACTTGCATGGGGTGACTACTTCTAGAGATGGGCAAGACCTAGTTATACCATGCCATTCACACAAGGAAATTAATATCTTAACCTATTAAGGTATTCTGATTGTAGACATGATTTTTTTATACCTATCATGGATTCCCAAGACTTGGAAACATTTTCCTCTGACTTACTTATCACAATATGGTAGTTCAACTTAACTCTATCATTGTTTTCACAAGACAGCGTGTGATTTCCATGTTCCGGGCATGCAAAAACTTGAAAGCGATACTTCCATGCTTTTTAATTGAGTAGACATATCCATTGAATTATGGTATTATTTCCTCCCTCATTGTTCATTTAATATGCATGGTTTCAGGTGCTATTGATAAGGCTTGGTTGGCCATCCTATCAGCTATAGTGTTGAGGTCTCTTAGAACATGATTTACTTGTGTGATTCGAAATATGGATAGGTCTTCCATGATTTTTGTGTGGGGATGTCACAGCTAAGAGTCTGAAGAAAAATTTCTCAACACAAGATGATATATGGCATTATTGGAGTCTCCTATTATAATGAGGGACCTGAATAGAGAAGAAGCAGCCAAAATAAGGCCTTGAAGGATTAGAGGTTTTTCCTAGATTCCATGAGTAGCCTAATTCAATCTGTCCTTCGGGGCCGAAAAGAACCTTCCCCCCCGCACATGCCACCCCTATAAGAAGTGGATATATTCTTGAAGATGGTGTCATAAAGAAAGCACAATTTTGTTTGAGGGAGGTATACAATTTATGCATTTCAGAGTATTGCATAAGAGATGATCTAGTTAATCTAAAAACAATACTTTGTTTGGGAATAGTATTTAACAGTTTATGTGTTTCATAGAATGAATAGAGACCATTCAATTGTAGTAAAATATCTAAATATCATCTAATCCATCTAGCAGACAAGTTGCAAATGAGATGAGTTCTTTTTGCAAACCGTAATGAGGTTGGTAGCATCAAGTAACATACTAATTGTAAGAAAAATAAGTATCATTTGAATTCAAACTAGTATCTTGGTCTTTTTGAATGTCTATATACCTTATGAATCTGTTTATGGATTGTTGCAATGATAGAATATGCATAATAGGATATTTTTGAAAAGTGGACTACTATGGCACAAATGTATATACAACTAGCTGTTTATAGTCTCAAATTGAATGCTAACTGGCTAAACTATGATTTATATAATTTAACCTAACCATTTTTGGACTCTAAAATATATGATGACCTTTTAGTAACTTTCCATTCTAGATTTTACAAATATATATAACAAAGAAGCACTATAACTCCCTATCATTGTAGATCACACTTTTGGATTAAAGAAAGTTTGAACACAGTAAGTGAAATTCCCTTCTCAAATTCTGAAATAGTTTAGAAGAGAAAATTGGCATTTGTAACCTACAAATGCTAGACAAGTATCGATTTTTCAACTATCATATATGATAATTAGCTTAGAGAAAGATATGTTCACAAACATGCCCACACACACATATGGGACGCGTGAAAAAACTAGATCTGGCTTAGTGGGCATCAACGATTTTGGTTTTCCTGAGTACACATTGGTGAAAATTTTTTCTTATACATGACGCTTCAACAAGCTAGATATTACATATGGCCCCACTTCCACATGGCTAATAGCCCTTGGCCCATAAGGGGTGAACCAAAAATAAGCTACTTATGTAGCCAAACTGGCCCGTGACGCTTGGGCATATGCTCTCGAGAGATTGGAATTGAGTGGGAAACTAGAAAAGTGACTGCCTTCACTACTAAGCTAAAACCCTGTGGGAAGTAGTGAAATTTTCAAAGGAAGTCTTAACAGTGAGAAAACAATAAAATCAAATTTGAAATTCAAGAGAGCCAAGACATGGGAATGGGAGACTTCTGTACCAAATACCGTGCTTTGGATAAAGTGTTAAGAATCACATTATAATATTTTATCACTTGAGTAAACAACTGAGCAGAATGCTCCTTCTCTTGCTGGTCGTAAATAGATGAGAAAATGAAAAAAAAATTACTTAAAGCCCCATAATGAAAACATGAGATTGGTGAAAAGGTCATACAAATTCTCAACCCACCAATGTATTACAACAATAGGAATATGCAAAAGGAACAATATAACTGACCTCAGAGTTGCACTAAAATAAATCGAGATGCAATTTCTTTTGCCAATCTTTGCACTTTATTTCCAAATCGTTTGTGTGTACATCATACTCTGGCTGCCTGCAGAGAAGCATGCCCACATAATAAATTTCACTCCTGCTTGCAATAAAAGTTTACCAAGACTAAATAGAAAACTTATCCAATGGAATTAGTAATATATTAATAAATATTTATATATTTGTGTGTGTGGGGTTCCTCATAAAAATAAATTTTCATATTCGTTTCATTTTAGTTTCAACATCTAGAGATTTACAGACTGAATATCTTAAAATAGTTCATTGAAGAATCTAGAAGTTGAACACTCTTGCATGATGGACACACCAGGACTGGCCCAACAGCTCCCTTTGTGCCACATGCCCAGCATTTAATGATGGAACCTTGAGCATTTTCCGAGGAGGAAAATCTCCAAAAGTTGGTTGAGTGATGAAGAAGGCCACTGAGCCAATTGGGCATGCAATTTTTTTTTGTAAAAAACATATGAGAATCTATAAAGGGTAAAATTAGATAAGAACTGAGACCCAAAAGTTTGGTGCAGTAGGGCATCGAAGGCATGACAAGGAGAATGTAAAGAGAATAAGGCAACTTGAGTGAAAATTGCAGCCAAGGCGAAGGTGTCGAAGCAGAGGAAGGAGATCCCAGAAGCTTCGCTCTCTATTTTGTTGTTAACGAATGTTATCTGCATGGTTTGCAAGCCAATTCTCATGGTTCAAAACTAAGAATCCTAGTTTGAAACTAAGATATCATGGTTTTAAACGTTTGGACTTCTGTTTAGATGATGAACCTAAATATTTAGGTTTAAATCAATGATATAAATATAAGTATTGCAGATATTCTTCTTAATTTTAAATAACAAGGTAGTTTGAATTGGCAAAATGGTGTTGATCCATAGCGAACGTACATCCATAGCTTTTTGTAGCAAAATTTAGCATAATATTTTGTAACTAAAATAATTTGATCATGTTTATTATCTCTATCCTACTAGAAGGCTCTAGAGTCTAAAACAATCCATAAGGATACAATTTATGGAATATGCTTAATATGTAATAGCAATTGACAGGCATTCAACAAAATTTAAACCAAGGTGGATTCTTAATCATCTATGATAATCAAATTATCTATTAAGGCTACCTAGTTGAGGTCTTCCAGGAAATCCAATTAAAGAACCTTGGACTAAATTTACTGAAGACACTTGACGATCTCTTCGTCATGATTCTCCTTATTGCATAGCCTGTGCATTTTTCATTTGGATTTGGGGATGCTGGATTTCCATACTCACATCTTGAATCTACTGGAAGTGAGTGGAGAGAATATTAGTTAGAACATCCACCTAAGCTTACAAATAATCAATCTTCCTACTCAGCACCACTATCTCCATTCTAATATCCTCATCTACCACACTCTCTTTCTTTCCTGCACTGAATTTCTTTCCTTTTTTGTCTTCCATGCCTCCCAGAATATGTACAGAGTTTATGAGCTTCCATCCCCTGTCCAAATTGGCTCTGACATTCATGTTAATGTCTGTTCCAATTACCTTGATGACCCTACTTTCCATAGAGTATTTTGGAACCAAATCTAGCAAAATATAACAAAGAGGTCCCCTGAGCAAGTTACCTCCCCGAGTTCCTTCAATTCCCAACTGATTGATGTGCGAAGAGAGGGGTCATATAAAACTCAACTTCTCTAATCCTCCACAACCTTGCCTTTGTAGTCCCTCTTTGTGTTGAATATTTCCCCCTACCAGCTTGCATGGGGTGACTACTTCTAGAGATGGGCCAGACCTGGCTCTACCATTCCATTCACACAAGGAAACTCCTCTCTTCGCCTATTAAGGTATTCCAATTGCATACATAATTGTTTGGTACCTCTCATGGATTCCCAATACTTGGAAACATTTTACTCTGACTTACTTATCACAATATGGCAGTTCAACTTAACTCTATCACTGTTTTCACAAGACAATGTGTGATTGCCACGTTCCAGGCATGTAGAAAGCAATACTTCCATGCTTTTTAATTAATTAGACATATCCATTAAATTATGTTATCATTTCCTCCCTCATTGTTCCTTTAATATGCATGCTTTTCAGGTGCTAGTGATAAGGCTTGGTTGGCCATCCTATCATTTATAGCACTAAGGCCTCTTAGAACATGATTTACTTGTGTGATTGGAGATATGGATAGATTTCCCATGATTCTTGTGTGGAGATTTCATAGCTAAGAGTCTGAAGAAACATTTCTCAACCCAAAATGACATTATATGGTGTTATTGGAGTCTCCTATTATAATGAGGGACCTGGTTGGAGAAGAAGCAGTGAGAATAAGGCCTTGAAGGATTAGATCCTTTTCCTAGATTCCAAGAGTAGCCTAATTTAATCTG
This sequence comes from Pinus albicaulis, assembly GCA_034641835.2. Classification (NCBI taxonomy): domain Eukaryota; kingdom Viridiplantae; phylum Streptophyta; class Pinopsida; order Pinales; family Pinaceae; genus Pinus; species Pinus albicaulis. Next base: position 95,514,936 of record CM076569.1, on the reverse strand, counting down.
TCCTTCGGGGCCGAAATGAACCTCCCCCCCTCACTTGCCACCCCTATAAGCATTGCATATATTATTGAAGATGGTGTCACAAAGAATGGCTTCTCAAAAAGTTTGTAATCTGAAAGCACAATTTTCTTTGAGGGAGGTATACATTTTATGCATTTCAGAGTATTTCATAAGAGATGATCCGGTTAATCTAAAAACGATACTTTGTTTGGGAATAGTATTTAACAGTTTTTGTGTTTCATATAATGCATAGAGACCATTCGTTTGTAGTAAAATATCTAAGTATCATCTAATCTGTCTAGCAGAAAGGTTGCAATTGAGATGAGTTTTGTTTGCAAACAAAACGAGGTTAGTAGCATCAACTAACAAACTAATTGTAAGACAAATAAGTATCAGTTGAATTCAAACTATTCTCTCGGTATTTTTGAATGTTTATACACCTGATGAATCTATTTATGGATTATTGCAATGATAGAATATGTATAATATTCTATGTTTTAAAATTGGACTACTATGGCACAAATGTCTGTACAAATGACTGTTTACAGTCTCAAACTGAATGCTAACTGGCTAAACTATGATTTATATCATTTAACCTGACGGTTTTTGGGCTCTGAAATATATGAAAAAATTTCAATATTTTTCCATTCTATATTTTACAATATATCTAACAAAGAAGCACTGTAATGCCTTATCAAGTAGATCACATTTTTGGATTAAAGAAAATGTCAACGCAGTAAGTGAAATTTCCTTCTCAGAGTTTGAAATAGTTTAGAAAAAAAATTGGCATTTGTAACCTACAAATTTTATACAAGTCGTGATTTGTAAACTATGATATATGATACTTATGTTAGAGAAATATATGTGCCAAAACATGCTTACGCCAACATATGGCATGCATGAAAAAACTAGATCTAGCTTAGTGGGCATCAACTATTTTGGTTTACCTGAGTACACAGTGGTGCAACATTTTTCCTTGTGCATGATGCTTCAACAAGATAGATATTACATATGGCCCCACTTCCACATGGCTAATAGTCCTCGGCCCATAAGGGTTGAACCACAAAGCGGCCTACTTATGTAGAAAAACCGGTCCACGACGCTTGGGCATATGCTCTTGGGAGATTGGAATGTAGTGGAAAACTAGGAAAGGGACTGCCTTCACTACTAAAGTAAAACCCTGTTGGAAGTAGAGAAATTTTGAAAGGAATTATTAACAGTGAGAAAATAATAAAATCAAATTTGAAATTCAAGAGAGCATAGGGTGAATGTTGGTCCGATGTGACATTAAAGAAAGCCTTGGTGAGAGGGATAAGGATTCAAATGCATAATGATTTACAGTTGTTTGTGGTTAATGGATTTGATGTTAGGGCTAATACCCTTTTATGCCAGAATCATTGTGAGAATTCCATCAGAATTGTAGTCGGGCTTTGGCTATGAGCCAAGGTTAAATATTGGTAATTTAGTTTTATGTGCTTCTGCAAGATTATGAGTGCATTGATTGGTGGAATTTCTAGAAAGATTATTAAGTGATCGGAGAAAAAATGCAAAAACAGAGAAATGCGTGTTGTCCCAAAATTCATTTCATATTTTGAATTTTTTCATAACTTGTAATGGCATACCTCAAGTTTGACATGTGCAACAAAACCTCACCTTTATTTTCTTTCACAACAGTCCAAATACATATGTGCCACTTGGATCCAACGACAATTCACTTGCTAGGTATTACCCTAATATTTGAAGGTTGAAGCACACTACTCCAATTTGATTCCCTATTGTAATATAATTTTTCCATTCTCTAACAAATATAGAAGAGTTAAAATCTCCCACAAATTGTGACACATAATTTTTTAATGCACCAACCTAGAAAGGTGGGAAATAAATAGTCTTCTATGCTACTCTGTCTTCACATTTTCCTTTTCAATTCAAATCCTAATATTTTCCTGCCCCTCTTTGCATGAAATATACTCTCCATTCTACAAAATCTCTGATAAAAAACACCATATACTCTACAAATTACTCCTAAATTTAGCTCCAGAAAGAGATTTAGCACATAATTGATGAATGCAACAACCTAGCAAAGAAAGAAATACATAGTGTTTACACTACTTATCTCCACATTTTCCCTTTGAATTCAACTCCAAAAAACAAATCTATATATCAAAAAGATTGAATTATTACGAAATGTGATATAGGACATATGGATATCTCTATTAGATATCAGGTAAAATCATAAATGTTAGATATTTTCTCTAATTGTTGAAATATGGACATGAATCTAAGCACAACTGAAATTATTTTCAGCATATTCCAATGAACCATAAGCTCTTAAAGTCCATCGAGGATTTGATGTACTAAAAGAAAAATTTGTTTGAAAGATGATAGTGATCAACAAATCAATGGTGGTTATCAAATCCCTCCTTCAAATTCCCCCTACTTAAAAACCTAAATCTTGCCAAAAACTGTTAAAGTCTAAATGTTGAAGCAAACTAAAAGGCCAATGTACTAAAATACAAATGTGTTTCAAAGGTGACAGTGATAAAAAACTAAATGGTGGTTATCTAATCCCTCCTTAAAAACTCCCCCTACTTACAAACCTAGATCTTGCCAAAATATGTTATAGTCTAAATGTTGAAGAAAACTAAAAGGCCGATTAAAGAGTTCAAATACAAGGAGGTGTTTTTTGTGTAAAGGAGGGGGTAAGACACTTGAGCTCCATGTGCCCACTCACATGAAGTGGAAAAGTGTTAAGACAAGAAACGCTTCCCATGATACCTATCATATCATGAGGGAAATGTTGAGGATAGGGCTTAAACGACCTCACCTTCTAATCTTATGCACGTTTATTTGATTCATTCTCTAAAGAACTATATTTTGGTGGAAATTGATCCTACATGTGGGATTACTTGATCCATCCAAAGGGTGAACATCGATCCTATGTTACATTAAATAAATTTGAGGGATAAGTATTCGAATGTATAATGATTTGCAATTTTTTTTGGTTAATGGATTTGATGTTAGGGATAATACCCTTTTATTCCATAATCATGTTGGGAAAAATACTGAGAGGGGGGGGTGAATCAGTATTTAGGGCAAACTAAAACTTTTTACTTTTTCATGCTCTAAAACCCATACGCTACTTTCCTTTAGTAAACTCGCGTATACACGCGGATATCCTTCATACAACTCGCGTATTAGCAGAGATCTAAATATGCAGATATTTATTAACTTGGTTCTTTGCAATATTCATTCATCTGATGTTAAGTTAGCAGTAAACATGTGTAGTAACAACAGAATAAACCATCACACAAAGCATCACACATGAACACCAGGATTTTTAGGTGGAAACCCAAGTCGGGAGAAAACCACCGCTGCAGTTGCTCGGCCTTCAATATTTTATTATAGAGAAAACATATTACAACATATGTGCTGGCGCAGAATTGACCAGCACGCAGGCACCCACCTGCGCTCGTTTACCAGCCTCTCCTGGAAGGGAGCTCCAACCCCCTGACTCGTTTACCAGCCTCTCCTGGAAGGGAGCTACGACCCCACGATCTCGTTTACCAGCCTCACCTGGAAGGGAGCTACGACCCCCTGACTGAAGGCTACAACCCTCAGCACCACCTTGGACCACGTTTCATCAATTTTCACACTGGATCCAACAACTTCAATAGAACACAACTTGGAGGCCACGTTTCATCATATTTTCAAACTGGACCCTTTCCATACTTTCGCCACAGAGTCAAACATAGGGTGATACATATATCCTTGTGGAATGTCGAAAACCGGTAAAGCAGATCAGACTTTTCTTACCACAGACTTTAGCAAACCCTATTTTGCATACGCGCTTTCCTTTCACTGATGTCGCGTATATGTGTGCTTCCATTGACATAAACCAGTGTATACTTCTGTACATATTACAGAGCTAATTTCATTGTGCATACACGCTTTCTCTTCAGCGAAGATGCGTATATACGCGCTTCCTCTGCGGCGAACTAGCGTATGGTTCTTCAGACATTTAGGTCATTGCAATTCTTCAGAACAGATACATCACACAGATTTAACCCTTTACTTCAGACAGATGTTCGCCATATCTCAGATCTAATCAGTCCATAAACAGATCTAGCAAATACAGATACATTTCAGATCTAGATATCCCGCTTCATCATTTCTTCATAGGTGCATCATAGATTCAGATCGATCATCAAACCTTTACCCTTTCCATACAGATATACTTCACAGAGAAGTATTCATTCAAGCTCAGACATCTTTCTCCCACGCTCATGATGTGCACAATGAACTTCTTCTCTTTATATAGGTTTATCCTTCATCAATACCATGAGCCAAAACCACATTACATCCGATGGTATTCCTAGACGGGGTCAATTAGGCGAATCATTACCCAATACAATGGGTCAATACCATGGTGGTTACCCCTGGTTTTGCACTTTTTGAGCACTTTTTCCCATACGCGACTTGGCACGTTCTTTTCCGCGTGCATACGCGACTTCCCCTAGAAAAATACGCGTATGCTTAGAGACATACTCTTCTCACCATAGATTTAGCACATGCTGAATTCCTTTCTTCATTGCCTTCTGTAATCACTGTAGATACATCAGATTTGGTTCATCAAGACATATTCTATCAAGCACAACTTCATCAAGTAAGTTGCCATCATGGACAACACCTGCCAACATTCTCATGTCTTCATCTTCATTCAGTGGGTTGCCATCAAGGACAACACTCTGCATCATACTGCCAACAATCTCCCCCTTTGGACTTGATGGCAACCACGATGGTGTTTGATCATCACAACAGATAGGTACATTAAGAATACAATGACACCATGTCACTCTCCCCATTTTTTTGACACCATTCTTTCTCTTCATTCAAACACCATGTCACTCTCCCCCTTTGACATCAAGGGCAAAGGGCGGATCAAAACCAACACACTCTCCCCCTGTTCTGCAGATCTGATATACTGAAGAGACCAAGCTCCCCCTGAGTTCATGTTGAATCTTCAAAACATATTTTCAATGAAGTACATGATTCTATGACTTTCCTATCACCAATGACTCATACTGACATCAAAGATCCATCAAGTGAATTTACATATGAGACTCAAGTACCCAACCAAGTGGGTTTACACATTTCAACTCAGCTACCTAACCAAGTGGGTTTACTAAAAAAAATTGACTCAGCTACCCAACCAAGTGGGTTTACAAATTTGACAAGTCCTTCACATGACTAAATATTACAAATTTACATCATGGGTCTCATCAAGACCTTTTCACCAAACTACAAATATAACTTTAAGACCAACACCAGAAAGTTCTCAAGAAAGAGAACATATTTCAGAACCATCATAGTGCCAACACTGCATTATACTCAGCAACGCTAATGCTCCCCCTGAATCTGTGCATCCAAGCAACCTTTCCATATGACTAAGGCTCCCCCTTAGTTTGTGCATCCTGAACACTTTTACCAACAAATCATCAAGGCATCTTTATCAAAACATTAGAAATAGAATTATGAGAACTGGAACACCACCAGAGATACCAAACAGCACTGCAGCTTTGCTGAAGAGAGCTAACTCCAAACAAAAAAATGTCAGCAATCAGACATACGCGGTTTTCTGTGCATGAACTCGCGTATATACGCGACTGTGTTTCATGAAATCCGCGTATCCAATGCCATCTTCTGAATTTATGCAGATTTGTTCTTTTGACTGGCAGAGAACACTCCCAGCTTCTGTCTTAGATACTCGAACGCTTCCCTGGGCAGAGGTTTGGTAAAGATATCAGCAACTTGTTCTTTGGAGGGAACATACTCAAACTTCACCTTTTGCTCAAGCACTTGTTCACGTAAGAAGTGATACTTGATGGGAATGTGCTTGGTCTTCGAATGCATAACAGGATTCTTTGAAATACCGATGGCACTTGTATTGTCACACTTAATGGGGACAGGAGGTGTACATTTGATTTGAAAATCTTGTAAGGTTTGCATCATCCAAAGGAGTTGAGTGCAACAAGATGCGGCAGCCACATATTCTGCTTCTGCTGTAGATAAGGCAATAGAATTTTGCTTCTTGTTGAACCAAGATACTAATCGGGGTCCCATATAGAATGCACCACCACTAGTGCTTTTCCGATCATCAACACTTCCAGCCCAATCTGCATCAGTGTAAGCATGAAGAGTAAGATCGGCATTCTTTGGATACCATAGACCAAAGTCTTGAGTTCCTTGTAGATATTTGAAAATTCTTTTAACAGCCTGAAGGTGAGACTCTTTTGGATTAGCTTGGAATCGTCCAACAATCCCAACTGCATGCATAATGTCTGGTCTGGTCCCAGTGAGATAAAGTAGACTTCCTATCATTGATCTGTATTCTGGTTGATTCACTGGTGGAGAATCATCATGAGAACTAAGATTACATCCGGTTATCATTGGTGTGCTTACAGGTTTGCATTCTTCCATGCCATACTTCTTCAGAATTTGCTTAAGATATTTTGCTTGTGATAGGAATATACCATCTGCAGTTTGATGCACTTGCAAGCCAAGAAAGAATGTTAGTTCCCAAGTAAAGACATTTCAAATTCTTGCTGCATGACAGAAGCAAATTTTTGACTCATAGATTCTTCATTACTCCCAAAAATGATATCATCAACATATACAACTACAATCAATAGTTTATCATTTTCAACTTTTGTGTATAAGTTGCTATCCACAGACCCCTTTGAAAATCCTTGTTGATGAAGATATTTGTCAAGACGATAATACCATGCCCTTGGAGCTTGTTTGAGACCATATAGAGCCTTTTTAAGTCTACAAACAAGATTTTCATCATTCCCAAAATGAATCCTTCCGGTTGTTCTATATATACTTCTTCTTCTAGATCACCATTAAGAAAAGCAGATTTAACATCCATTTGATAAACTTTGATTTGTTGATAACTTGAAAAAGCAAGAAACATTATTATGGCTTCAAGTCTAGCTACAGGAGCAAAAGTTTCTTCAAAGTCTATACCTTCTTGTTGAGTATACCCTTTGCAAACCAGTCTAGCTTTGTTTCTTACAACATCCCCATTCTCATTTAACTTGTTCTTGAAAATCCATTTAGTTCAAATGACATTTTTATCATGTGGTCTTGGTACCAATTCCCAAGTGTCATTTTTTTCAATTTGATCAAGCTCTTCATTCATGGCTTGCTTCCAACATTCATCTTTGCTAGCTTGATTGACATTGTGTGGTTCAATTGTGGATAGAAGTTCCAGATGACTAGAAGATCCTACAAGAGTTCTCCTTGTTCGTACACCTGATTCCTTGTCTCCCAAAATTTGAGATTCAGGATGATTCTTTTGAACATATCTGGATGGAGCTTTTTCAGATAGATCATCTTCAAGTTCTTCATTGGATCCACTGTCTATATCATTTCTATTTGATGTAGAAGGACATAAGTCACCATCATCTTCTTTTTTTGTTTGTTTTTCTTCTTTAGGAGCTGCAGGAGACTCATCAATAACAACATCAATACATTCAACAATCTTTCGAAGCCTTTTATTGTAACATGTGTATGCTTTGCTTGAAGATGAGTAACCAAGAAATATCCCTTCATCTGATCTAGGTTCAAACTTGCCAAGCTTTCATCATTATTTTTGATAAAGCATTTACTTCCAAAAACTCTAAAATGCTTCACAGTGGGAGAATTACCATACCAGAGTTCATATGGAGTTTTGTCACTATTTACCCGAACATGAGCCTTGTTGAGAATGTTAGATGCTGTATGTGCTGCTTCACCCCAGAACATGTCAGGAGTTCCAGAATCATCAAGCATAGCTCTAGCCATTTGTTGAATTGTTCTATTCATTCTTTCTGCTATGCCATTTTGTTGTGGGGTGCCTGCTACAGAGAACTGTCTTTTTATGCCATGTTGTTCACAAAATTCAAGGAATTCATTTGATGTATATTCTCCTCCTCGATCAAATCTAAGACACTTGATTTTTATATCTAATTCATTTTCTCAGTGCTTTGAAGATACGAAATTTTCAAATGCTTCATCTTTGTGTTTAATGAGAGTATTCTACATCCTAGAGTAATTCATTGTTGAGCTAATTTATTGACTAAATTAACACAAGTATTTAATTATCAATCCGGGTTTGTAAAACTTGGAGGCAAATCCACTGTATATGGACATCAGATATAATCAAGTTTAGAAGATAAAATTTGAAGATTTAAAGAAGTACATATTACAAATATAAACCTATTTTAACAGTTTCTAATTCATTTATGTATATGAGGGAAGAGTTCCTAACTTAGGAGAACCAAAGTTGTCCTTCCCTACACATACTTTCATGAAGATAAATCTAAGAGCACTAATTAACAATAGCTTATGATGCAAATAAGATGTAAAAGAAGAGGCTCCAACTAAGGAGGTCCGTATTGTCCTTCTTCACAATCCTATTATATCACAATCACCATTGCTTCAAACCAGAAATGCAGAAATAACTTCAAATGAAAAATGGAGAATGAAATTCAGTTTTAGTTCAAGATCAAATAGAAGGGGAATTTAACTTAAATTCCTTTGTGTCCCTTCATATGTAGATTAGAATTAAACCAATATTCATTCAGCAATCATCACACATCTAAATACATTTGAAACAAAAACTAGTCTATGAAAACTATGAAAATTGAACTAAGAAGTGTACTTAGCTTGGTGTGGGGGCCCTCCACCCTTGCCTTGCACACTTGAAGAAATCTCAGCTACAAAAACTTCAGTAAATCAACCAAGCATGAACAACAAATTAAAATGAAACAAGTTCTTCAAATTAGCTCTCCCCACTCAAATTATACAAAAGTTACATATAAATTCCATTCCCCCAAAAGCCATCAAAGTCTTGGCTTTAAATAGAGGTTTAATGAAACAAACTGATAAATATTATCTCTAACACTCATATATACTCATATCCACCTATCTAAGTCGAACTCATCCAATTCATCCCAAGAAATATGGTCAATCCCATAAAATCTCAAAACTTCCCTATTTCCTAGGGATTTTCTGGTGACTAGTCATGTTTGACCAGCCTTGACCGGGCCTAATAAAGCTTGTTCTGGCCGAACCAAGTGGAGTTAGCTTAGTCCTAGTTCCCAAGCTGTCCATCCATGCATCAAACTCGAGCCCAAGTGTCCTGCAAACATGTCATCCACACAGCTATTATGGGAATTTCTGATTCAGTCCAAAATTGCACTTGAAACTCAATTTTCATAAAAACTTCTAGAAATTGCAAAATTAAAATTAAACACCTGAATATGCATAAAATACATCAAAATGAGATGGATGTGATGGAAAATGGATGGAAAATATAAGGATTAAGTAGGTTTCCCTAAGCAAAAATAGACCAAAACTGAGGGCCAACATCTCCCCCTTGCTGATCCTCAAGCATGTCCTCATGCTTGTCTTTGTCTCATTGATCTTCTGCCTCTGTATGTTGACTGATGTACTGATGTACTTGTGACTCTATCCCTTTGAAGATGAAGCTACCTGTAAAAAGGATATCTATGCCTTCAACCTTTAAAAATCAAAACCATACTTGTTTCAAAAAAATTGAATTTTAATCCTCTCTGCTTTTGCAAATCAAATCTTATTCTGCCTTCAGAGATTTAACAAACTCTTTTGAGAAAAGCATTCTCAAATCGATATTCTTTAATTCTGGATTCTAACCTACTGAAACAAGGACTTTCAAAAATCATTATGATTCATCAAAGAGAGAAGTTGCTGCTTAATGACTAGAGTCCCTCCTTTTCACAGAATGTCACATACTGATCTACATCCAACAATGATTCCATATTTGCAGCATTATTCATGTTTTTTTTTTCAATCCATCCACCATCATATGGTCTTCCATTAACCAAACCAAGAGAGCCATTAAGCTCAAAGTTGACTTCAGCATTTTTTTCAAGCAATTTACAAAATAGAGGTTGAAAGAACCATAAAAATATCCCAAACATAAATGAATTTGAGAAAACTGCCCGCATGGAGCCTAATTAGACTCGTTCTGAAGAAAACCCATGTTTTCGTTTTTCAAATTTCATTATGGTTTGCTTCAGAAAAACAACGAAAAATAATGGCTTCTTAGCAATTTCGAATTTTTTAGAAGATATGGTCTCTGATTCCTTATATGTTACCTCCACTGGCAGTTGACTCGTTTCCTTCTATCTTTGACTGCACAGGTGTTTTCTGCTTCTTGAGAAATCAAAATCTTAGAGGAAATTGATTTTTTTCTTTACTAGAAATCCATCTCTAGCAATGAAATCATTTTTTTCTTTGCCTTAAATTTATGTATTCTGTCTGTTTATCCATGGATATATCATGGAAAATGGCTTACCTGGTCTTTGAAAAAAAATGAAATTATTCTTCTTTTGAAAACATCTTCAATCTTCCTCTGTTCTGGTTTTAAAAGGGAGTCCTCTGCGTTTTTTAAAAAAAAAAACTGATCTGGAAGAATTTCACTTACAGCGAACAACGCATTCCTCGTGCCTTATTTGTGCAAGAAAACTCACTGGCTGTGATGACTATCATGATTCCTCTGCAACGTGGCTCAATTATCCTGATATTTGATGAACAACAACAAAACTTGCAGAATTTCTGGAAAATGGTTGTGGCAACGTGTATCTCAAAATCTACAGGTGGCAGCATGTATCTTATGGTGACAAAGCTTTAATTGAAGTTATATCTTTATCAGAAACTATCCTTGTAATCCTCGAACAGGATTAACTCTTACAGGTGGCAGAACAAATAGCAAACGATTCCGGAACTAATGACACATTTCAACTAAATCTGAAGTTCGATTTTCCAAATCATTTTAGTTTAATTTCTGAGGGACCGATTCTTACCCACTGGGATGTCTCTGCGTGATTCAAGGGATTCTCTGCGTTTTGAACGGCTCAGCATTATCTCCATTAATTTACCTACACGGTCTTGGCTATTTTTATCCTTACCCCGCTGTCAAAATGTTTAACGCTCTTAACTGCGCATCTACCATCTTTCAAATTTACGGTTCTGAGCATCAATGGCAGAGCTTTTCTCTGTTAATACGCACAGGGTTTTTTTCTCTGCAAAACGTTTTTACCATTAGCTGTACAGGGTTTTCACTATTGTTATTTGATTTGCTGTGCTGCAACGTGGGTTTTTTTCTCTGTGTTTTTTTTAAAAAACGTTTTTCCAGTTGCTGTAGCTGTAGCTCTTCTCTGTTTTTTTAAAAACGTTTTGACCATTTACTTTTGACTGGTATGTCGTGCATAACCATTGAACTGCTGAATGGAGCTGTCCATATGGTTCATGGATGTCCTCCAATCCGTTGTGGGTGTCCTGCAACCAACCCACAATACCATCGTATTTTCTCTTTGAGTACTGGTTTATGTTTTATGCATTGTTTTTTTATTGCCACATTAATCTCCATAGCACAGTGATACACAGGGTTTCTTTCTGCATTTGTTATACGCAAGGTTTCTTTCACAGTGATACACAGTCTTCTTCATTGTTATTTCTACTTTCCACAGCTCAGAGTCGCACAATTTTTACTACGGATATCCCTCTACAGCGCCAGAATATCCTTTACAGCTAATCAGCATTGCTCCACAACCCCCAGCATTTCATAACTGCGTAATTTTTCAGGACTGCAGACTTCTTGTTGAAAATTTGACCGTTTTGTTTGCTGCTGTAATTAAAAAATTTGTTTCATAAGGCCGTAATTCATTCTATTGGATGCCCATCATATGAGTATTATGATAACCTTATAAACATGGCTAATATTTTATGCAGTCCTTCACATGCATTCTTGTATTTTCTTTCAAGAACATGGGTAAATGTTTCAAATGCAAACTATGACTCTTTCAATAGAACTTATATTTTCTCCAACGTATTGAACCATGATGCACATTATTTGCATGGAACCCTGTGGATTTTGATACTATGTATCTCACTTCATTGTGAAACCTTCAAGAGTCATGCTCTCACTTTCCATCATATGCATTTTCCATGATAACCTCAATACATAAATCATTTCGATTTGTTTGATTTGATTATTTCTCAAAATGCACCTATTCCATATGTATTGCAATATATCTCTTTAATTTTAAAATGACCATTTTTAGGTCATGTTTAAAATTCTTTCCATAGAACTAATGCTTGCTTTGTTTGTGCAGGTTCAACCTATTAAATTTTCACTTTGATCCTTTTTGCTTAGAGGAAAAATACTTAGGGTTAGGGTTTTGAAATGAATATAGAATATATGAAGGGAATGTAGAATATAAGGATAATGGCATATTAGGGTTATGGAATGAAAAATATGTACATATGTACATTGGATTAGGTATAGGGTAAATGTAAATGTAGCATATAGGATGATGGGTATAAAATAAGGGATATAGGATGAAGGTAATGTATAAAATATGCATTCAGGTATTAACTCAATTTTAACAAAGTCTAAAAATTTCGACAAAAATTTGAATTTACAAGAGCAAAATTTTGTACTTACTATTCTTGTACTTCCCTGTAGTGTTGGATGAATGTTGTTGTTCTTTAACAATATTGGATGAAGTTGTCTTGATCAAATATCGTAGATATATAGAGCTTATTTATGCTTCATGTTCTAGCATCCTGCATTGATTCCGGTCCATTGATTGTTGATGTCGTTCAGGTCCCTCTGCAATTGATTCATAATAACTCAGGTCCCTTCTGTCATGTACATTTTTATGCAATATATACATGTTTTTGCTAACATTTCAGGTCCCTCTACAATTGATTTCAAAAATATTTCAGGTCCCTCTTCCAACAATACAAGTTCCGTCGTCAATTCAGTTGCACAACTAAGTATCTTTTTGCGAACCTTCCCCCTTGTTGATGGGAAGACTTGTCCTCAAGTCTTGTTTATTTTGGAGGATGATTCCTGCAAACTCAAACTGAAGAAATGGTAAAACAAAATAGAGAATTCATATCGGCCAAACAAGTTGGTTTTCCGATATGAATTCGAGTTTGTATTGTGCCACTTTCGTGGATTTTCACAACCAAACTCCTTTATTATTTTTGATCTTTTTCTATTTTTTATTTTTTTCTTTTCGAGATTGAGGTGGTGTGTAATGGAGTAGAGAAGTATGAAAGCTTATGAAAATAGGTTATATTGAAGTCATGATGTAGTAGTAAGTCTGGACTTCAACATGCATGGTCGTGGAGCTTAACATACAGTATGGATGATGGATCAAATCATGAACAATATGAATTCAATATGAAAGGCTTCTTTGGAGATTGATGTGACTTGACATAGTACTAAACTTGACTACTTCTTCTAATGATTGTCTTCATGTCTTCTTGCCTTGATCTCGATCATGTTGTAGGGTTTGTTGATGTTGGTGGTCAGCATCTAAGAGCAAGCTTCAAGAGTTTGGGTTTCATTGAATGAACTCAACATCAGGTGAATTTTCACTTTGCTTTGTCTTGAACATTTGTATTCATATTCTGGAATATGAATTTGACTTTGAAAATTACTTCATCCATGGAGTTCACTCCTTCATTCTTCCTATGACCTGCAAAAATATAACACTTGCCTGCAATGCAACATTAGATGATGGAGGAAGAGAGGTGTACAGTCTCTCTTCTTCCAATAAACATGTAAATCATTACAAGCATTGCTTAGAAAACAAGTCCAAATATGATAGACAAACATAATGCATTTATTTACCCCTTTGAGGAATGGTGGCCAGCCTAGACCTCCTAGCGGTATTTTGTTTACAAAATATTTGTTTTATATCGAATTAGAGTGATTCCAAAGCCAAGTTGAAGTGAATTCATATGGCTACCTCCTGTATAAACAGGTTTTCAAAATGGTTTAAAATGATATGGTAAAAATTATAAGGAGTGCCATTTTTTATAGAGCTGCTTGTTAATTTTTAACTAAACCAACAGTCACTATTTGAAGCGTAACTTCTTCGATAAAGATCGGATCAATGTGATTCCACTTGGATATTAAAGTAGATTCATTTTTATCTTTCCAGTAGAAACAGGTTTTAAAAATTCTTAGGCTTGATATCAGAAAATTGGTGATGAACAGACCTAAGAGGCAGAGTTTTACTATACTGTTTTGAAGACATGCAGTCACTAAATGTGGCATAAATTTTTCCTTTCACCTGAAAATGGGATGATTCAAATTGTATCTTAAACTAGACTTGAATATATATCTCCCATATAAACAGGTTTTGAAAAGAAGATGATTTGGTATTTCAAATATGCCAATGAACAATCAAGACCTAGAATTGTCACCATGCAGATTTTTCGACAAGCAGTTAGTATTTCAAGAATAACTTTTTCATATGATACCTGATTGAAGTGATTCAAATTGATTTGGAAACTAGATTCCAAGGGCTATCTTCCCTATGAATTTCAGATAAAAATGTTTCCATTAGACACTTCAAATAGAGGCTGTACTAACTCTGTCATCAACATGTCACTTGAGACCTAGTTTTGATTTTGATCACATTTTTATTTGTGATATAAATTGAGAACTTCAAAATGGATTCCAAAACTAGATTTCAAGAGATATGTAAAATAACAACATGATTTCAAAATGATCCTATATGGTTACCCAAAATAGGCTTGTTCTTACTGCATTTTGCCATGTAGTCCTTTCAAGTGAATATTGATCAATGATTTGAAGAAATTGTTTGAAACAAATTTATTATGGAAGTCTTATTGCAAATTCATTCTACTTGTTTATTTATTCTATTCTATCCTATGCTATTTTAGAAAAATAATTCATTCTCTCAAGTATAAGAAAATTTCTAGTGCATCCATTTTCGTAACAAGATCATAAGTGAACTCATATCCAAATTTGAAAAATATATTTTAATGTATGTTTGGACATGAAAATTTATCTGATCATAAAGATTTGATGAGAAAGAATGTTGAAGAATGGAGTAGTGTTGTAACCTATTCTTTAACATCATCTTGTCAATGAAAATGGATTTTGTAGTTTTTTTTTTTTTTTTTTTTTTAATGTTTTTATTGGGGGGTTTTGTTTCGGAAACCTAATTTTAGGATCTCTATTTCTAGGCATAAAGAAACATAACTAAGAGAAATGTATACTAGCTAATTTTTAGTGTTTTTTTTTATCTTCTATTTGACTATGCTGATAATTACCTCCCCGGCAACGGCGCCAAAATGTTGAGCTAATTTATTGACTAAATTAACACAAGTATTTAATTATCAATCCGGGTTTGTAAAACTTGGAGGCAAATCCACTGTATATGGACATCATATATAATCAAGTTTAGAAGATAAAATTTGAAGATTTAAAGAAGTACATATTACAAATATAAACCTATTTTAACAATTTCTAATTCATTTATGTAATATATGAGGGAAGAGGCTCCTAACTTAGGAGAACCAGGTTGTCCTTCCCTACAATACTACTTTCATGAAGATAAATCTAAGAGCACTAATTAACAATGGCTTATGATGCAGAAGATGTAAAAGAAGAGGCTCCTAACTAAGGAGGTCCAGATTGTCCTTCTTCACAATCCTATTATATCACAATCACCATTGCTTCAAACCAGAAATGCAAAAATAACTTCAAATGAGAAATGGAGAATGAAATTCAGTTTTAGTTCAAGATCAAATAGAAGGGGAATTTAACTTAAATTCCTTTGTGTCCCTTCATATGTAGATTAGAATTAAACCAATATTCATTCAGCAATCATCACACATCTAAATACATTTGAAACAAAAACTAGTCTATGAAAACTATGAAAATTGAACTAAGAAGTGTACTTAGCTTGGTGTGGGGGCCCTCCACCCTTGCCTTGCACACTTGAAGAAATCTCAGCTACAAAAACTTCAGTAAATCAACCAAGCATGAACAACAAATTAAAATGAAACAAGTTCTTCAAATTAGCTCTCCCAACTCAAATTATACAAAAGTTACATATAAATTCCATTCCCCCAAAAGCCATCAAAGTCTTGGCTTTAAATAGAGGTTTAATGAAACAAACTGATCTATATTATCTCTAACACTCATATCTACTCATATCCACCTATCTAAGTCGAACTCATCCAATTCATCCCAAGAAATATGGTCAATCCCATAAAATCTCAAAACTGCCCTATTTCCTAGGGATTTTCTGGTGACTAGTCATGTTTGACCAGCCTTGACCGGGCCTAATAAATCTTGTTCTGGCCGAACCAAGTGGAGTTAGCTTAGTCCTAGTTCCCAAGCTGTCCATCCATGCATCAAACTCGAGCCCAAGTGTCCTGCAAACATGTCATCCACACAACTATTACGGGAATTTCTGATTCAGTCCAAAATTGCACTTGAAACTCAATTTTCATAAAAACTTCTAGAAATTGCAAAATTAAAATTAAACACCTGAATATGCATAAAATACATCAAAATGAGATGGATGTGATGGAAAATGGATGGAAAATATAAGGATTAAATAGGTTTCCCTAAGCAAAAATAGACCGTGACCGGCCCGAGGGCAGCCATTAATCATCAATAAATAAAGATATAGTATTTCTTCCCCACGTGGTGAATTACCTTCTCATAGGTCCACATATGATAGTATGAATGAGTTCAAAGAGCTTACTTGGTGAATATTCTTTGGCATTGAATACTTAATGAGTGCCTTAGAATTGGTGATTTGCATACGCAATGCTACGGTGAATTCAATATTGGGAAGACCACACGAACTTGACTTGAAATCTGCTTGCTTTGTTGATTGAAAGCCTAGATACTGACCTTCTATGCCATAGCCAATTTTCTAAAGACTTGCTCAAGTAGCATTGATCTATGCTGTTCAGTACATACATGTTGCTTGGATTTCTTTTTCCTTTTATAATGATTTTACCTGTATCAAGATCACGAACCACACATTCTTTTGAACTAAAGACCACTTCTGTTCCTTGATCACACATTTGACTTACACTGAACAGGTTATGCCTCAATCCATCCACATACATGACATCATTAGCCTTCACCTTTTCTTTTAGAAACACTGACCCTTTTCCTTTAATTACAGCAGGAGTATCATTTCCAAATGTAACTTTCTTTTCCTTTTCTAGAGCATTATATGTAAGGAGTTGCTTTTGTCACTGTCATGTGTCTTGTGAGCACCCACCTAATGTACCCATTGATTTTCTTACTATGTAAATAAACATGTCCACAATTTTCAGCTTTGTATTTCTTTCTTTCCACACTTTAGGCATAGAGAACATGTTCTTTTGGTGGATATATGGCCAATTCTTCATGACCAAAGTTATTGCAATAAGTACATTCAACTTCGTTTTGAAGAGGAGAAAAGTTGTTGTAGGTGTTCTTCTTTGGTTCAATATTCATCCTTTTCTTTCTTGCTTCTCTTGTCATGATGGTTTTATATGCAACACATTGAACAACTTTATGACCAAAATTGTGACATGAGAAACATTGTCCATTGAAGTAGAAATTTTTGTGATCATGAAATCTTCTATTTGAATTTTTCCAGATCTTCTCTGAGAGAGATGATTTCTGCTTCAAGGCCTTCCTTTTCAAATGGTTGTAGAGGTTCCTCATTCTTCTTACTTGATGCTTCAATATCTGCTTGTAGAGAGATGATTTCTACTTTAAGTTTTTCACCTTGATTGGTTGCATGAGCGTACAATCCTTGATACTTGTCTATCTGTCCATTTAGTGTTTCAATCTTTTCATTCATCCTAGAGATCACATCTTTGTAGATAGATTCCTTCCTTTCAAATTGATACCAATCATTACTTTCATCATTTTCTTCTAGACTTTCACTCTCCTTAGATGATGTTTACTAATCTTCAACTTTAATCTTGACAGATTCTTCTAGATCCATACTGTTACTTTCACTATCTTTGCCTTTGCATATACAGGTAAGTGAAATACAAGAACAACGATCAATACCTGTTTCATCTTCTTCACTTTCTGCTATACATGATTTCTGAGGAATCTCCTTTCCTTGAGTAGCCTTCTTCTTTTGCTTCTTTGCCATGAGCACTTGTAGAGCTTGGTCAGAATCTTCTTCATCTTCACTGGACACTTCATCATCATCTTCATTTGCATAATAACTCTTTCCTCACATTCAATTTAATTTCTTGTTACCATATTTATTTCTCTGAGACATTTATGACGTAGTGACCAACTCTTCCACAATCAAAACATTTGGAAGGGAAGTTTACCTTTAGACCTTCGATACCTAGTTGGAGTTTCCACCATACAAAATTACTTTAGAATATGGTAAGATTCTTTGACAACCTTTTCTTTCTTACTAGGATGCTTCGCCCGGCTTACTGATTTGAGAAGGACCTCCTTGTCTCATTTCAAAAGCAGTCAGACTACCATGTAATTGAACAATAGTAAGAGTTTGCAGATCTTGCCTTTCTTCAATAGCTGAAACTTTAGAGTCAAATTTTGAAGTCAAGGATCTTAAGACCTTTTCCACCAGAGTAGTATCAGTTATGGTTTCACCCAAATTTCTCATTAGATTTACAATATCATCCAGACGAAGAAAGAAACTGGCAACACTCTCATCACTATGCATCTTCAAATTTTCATATTCAATTCTAAGAGTTTGGAGTTTTGCACTTTTTACCTTTGTGTCTATTATAACTAGAATGAATTTCTCTTATATTCTTTTGAATTGTTTGCCTCACTTTGTGGGTCACGGTTGGTTAACTGTTCCTAATAGACATTCACTGCTTTGGCATTGATTTCATACTTCTTCCTTTCTGTTGCATTAGTAGGAATACTTGTTGGGTATTGATAACCTTCTTCCACGATTGCCCATACATCTGCACCAAGACTTTGCAGATATGCTTTTGTTCGTACCTTCCAGAATATCATATTGCTTCCATTGAATAGAGGTGGCTTTATAGACATTACTCCTTCTTGACTTCCCATTGCGACGGATCTCCTTTAAGCGATCAAGCTTCTGCACAAGGACCCGCTTTGATACCAATTGTTGGGAAAAATACTGAGAGGGGGGGGTGAATCAGTATTTACTGCATATTCAAACTTTTTACTTTTTCATTCCTTAAAACCCATACGCTATTTTACTTTAGCTGAGCTCGAACAACATTACGGGATATCCTTTAAACACAACTAATGTGTGAGAGATCTAAATATGGAATGTTTATTAACTTTTTCAGTTCTTTTGCAATATTCATTCCTTTGATGTTAAGTTATCGGTAAACATGTACATTCTTTCAGCAAGAATAATACATCACTGACATCATGACACCAGGATTTTGGGTGGAAACCAAGTCGGGGAAAACCACCATTTGTGATTTGCTTGACCTTCAATATTTTATTATAGAAAATATCTTACAACATATGTGCTGGTGCGACTCTCTGACCACGCATTCTGTGTTTGGCCTCTGGAGGGAGCTTGACCCCTTATTTCGTTTTGCAGGCCTCTCCTGAAGAAATATGAACCAGTCTAGCTTTTGAGCCAGTCACTGGAAGGAAACTGTAACCTTGTCAGCAGACTACAACCCTCAGCACCTCTATGGACCACGTTTCGTCAATTTTCACACTAGATCCAAAGCTTCCTTTAGGACACAACTTGCAGGCCACGTTTCATCATATTTTCAAACTAGACCCACTCCATACTTTTAAGCACCGTCAAACTTGAAACTGATACATATAACTCACTGAAAGATATCTGTAAACCAGCAGAACAGATCAGACTTTTCTTACCACAGACTTTAGCAAACCCTATTTTGCATACGCGCTTTCCTTTCACTGATGTCGCGTATATGTGTGCTTCCATTGACATAAACCAGTGTATACTTCTGTACATATTACAGAGCTAATTTCATTGTGCATACACGCTTTCTCTTCAGCGAAGATGCGTATATACGCTTCTCTTTGACGAACTAAACGTCATGGATTTCTTCCCAGGACATTTGAAATTCATTGCAGTTCTTGAGCAGATACATCCACCACGAATTTAACCCTTTGCTTGAGACCAGGTGTTAGCGCCTGCAGATCTAATCATTCATAAGCAGAGATCAGCAAAATCTGGAATCATTTCAGATCCAGATATCCACACTTCATATTTCTTCATGGTGTCACCAGGTCAGATCTATCATCACGACCTTCTACCATCATAGATATACTTCACAGTATTCATTCAAGCGACTCGGTTTCATCTTGCTCCCATGCAGTATTTACAATGAACTTCTTCTCTTTGCTGATTATCCTTCAATATTTTGCAGGCCAAAACCACATTACATCCAATGGTATTCCTGGACGGGGTTGTTTAGACGAATCATAACCCAATACAATGGGTCAATACCATGGTGGTTACCCCTGGTTTTGCACTTTTTGAGCGCTTTTTCCCATACGCGACTTGGCACGTTCTTTTCCGCGTGCATACGCGACTTCCCCTAGACAAATACGCGTATGCTTAGAGACATACTCTTCTCACCATAGATTTAGTACATGCTGAATTCCTTTCTTCATTGCTTTCTGTACTCACTGTAGATACATCAGATTTGGTTCATCAAGACATATTCTATCAAGCACAACTTCATCAAGTAAGTTGCCATCATGGACAACACCTGCCAAAATTCTCATGTCTTCATCTTCATTCAGTGGGTTGCCATCAAGGACAACACTCTGCATCATATTGCCAACAAATCATTGTGACAATTCCATCAGAATTGCAGGTGGGCTTTGGCTATGAGCCAGGGTTAAATATTGGTAACTCAGTTTTATGTGCTTCTGTAGGATTATGAGTGCATTGATTGGTGGAATTTCTGGAAATATTATTAAGTGTTTCCTAGCATAGAAGGAATGGGAGAATGAACTTCAGGCCTCCATGACCATTTTAGAGGGAACTATTTGGAAGTGGCCTCAAATATGGAGTCTATAAATGATGGTTGGGTGTAAATTTGTTCACTTCAACCTCCTTCTAGAGGTTGAGTTAGCTCCCTCTCTCAACTTAAGCAACACCTTTGTAAACTCTACCTCATATTCCATACATCATTCAATGGATATACCCTAACTGCCCATATCTCAAAGCTACTGGAAGGCCTCACTAATGATAAAAATGTGGCTATCTACTTTGATACTAGCTCTAAAACAATTAAATATGAAGACCTAGAGGTTAACAAATCATGTGGACCTAGTAACTAAAGCCCAAAATGGGCATTACATTTTTAATTTTCTTTTAGTAACCTAGCATGTTTGTTGAGTATTGTTTGCCTTATTCCAGTGTGTTAAGTAGTATAGTTGTGGACTTCTAAGAGGTAGATATGGATAGGCCTCCATAATATTTTTTTTTTGCTACTTCAACCTTCATCCTTAGTTGGGAATTCCAGGTCATGGTTGCCCGGGACTACATATTTTTTTGTAAAATTAAGCTGTATGGTATGGCCATAGATTTTTTAATATAAAATCTACCTCCTGACATTGAAAAAAAACCATACAAATATAATTAGCGTAGCATAGAAAAAATTGAAATTTACTATATCCATCAACAATGAACAGGGATAGTGTTTTTTGTTTTTTTGGGCGTTAGGTTTTAGGTTTAAGCTTTTGAATAATGTCATTCAATAATACAAATTGCACCCAACCCATTATACATGGACTACAAGCTTTCTTGGTTATCCATGAGTTTCCAACAATAACGACTTCATGCAAAGGTCAATATATACTTCAAAGTCATCCAAAATTAATGGAATTTATCAGTGAAACTACTATACTTACTATCCAAAAACATTTGCAAAATTCCCCCCACTGAATACCAACATAAAATAGAGTCGTACAATAAAAATTTGACAAGATAGAATAAAGAATGCTTCTCATTGCTTCATGTTAGTGACCTATAAATATAGGATTCATAATTTTGACTTGACTGATGTTAGTCTTGTAAATATGTACAAACTTTGCTTTCTGTAAGTTATTTTCCCATATTTTGTAAAAAAATAAAAAATAGAAAAAATCAAAAAGAGGGTAAAAGTCCTAAAAGAAAAGTCAAAGGACTTAGAAAAAATAAGATACCCCAAAGAAAAAGAGAAAAAGATAAATAAAACATGAAAGTGTGCAAGTCTAAGTGCCACTACTTTTTGCAGTTGATTATGGCAGAGTGTCAATAAATTTCATAATCTGTGATGAGTTGAAAAATCTAATCTTGACTTGTCACCTTTAAATTTCAAATGTTGTAGATAGAGAATAATGAATTGTCATACAATTTAACCTTGACAATTCCATAGTTAGGTAGAGAATAAAAGAATCCAACATCTTAATCTGGATTCTTGGATGCAATAAGTGTAGAATTAGATAGTTTACTACTTTCAAAATAATAATATGTTGTAAGGTTGCTAGTTCAAATGCACCTGATTAAAACAGAAGGAAAAAATGTTAGAAGACAATGACTGGGTAGGTAGAAGAAGGTGGGAAACATCAATGTAAATATCTTTCACCAGGCTATAATTAACTAATTTCCCCTCCCCATAGCAATTTGATATTCTAAACTATCAGTCAAAGAGGCTCAAGGCATTTCCTTGACTTCTGTTGGGACCGGACCCAAGGCTCGATGACTGATTAGTTGAAAATGTTAAGTTTCTATATTAATCCTGAAAATTTTCATCATTTATCCCTCCATGCACTCATCACCATTTTACTTCATAAGTAAGAACTCTTTTCTTGCTTAAATGTTACATAAATAACCATTTGATTAACTTCCTCCATTTTTCAAGACATAAACCCTCAAAAACATGATATCCTAAGTAAAAGTGAATGAGTTATGAAAATAAAGCTTTACTCTTATTTTCACTTTCCTTAGTTTTATTTATGAATTTTTGAGTATTCATTGTCCCTCTTCATATTAACACTTAAACATATTTTATTAAATCCCTATCAAATATCCTAGTCCTATTAATATAGCTCCCTTTTATTTTAATATCCCCAAAACCCTCTGATTATATACTTTTTATGTCAAAGATATTAAACACACGTTGAAAAACATCCCGAAATTACCCCTTTGACATGAAACTTATCCATAATAAAATATCCCCTCTCCCCTATAGTTTTAGACCTTTGATAAATCTGAAACTATATAATATAAATAATATTGAAAATGCACAATTTATTTATCATTGTGTATATACAACAACAAAGAAAAAGAGTTTTATCATTTCTCCTGCACAAACTTTACCCAAGGTTAACATTTTAGCCTCACCCCTTCCCCTCGATATATATCCCCTTACCATAAGATTAAACCTTGGTTAAATATTTAAACCCGCCCCATTCTATGTGTAAAATCCTTTTATACATAAATTTCATTAATAAAAACGAAGCATCCTCGCATTCGTTCCTGACCCTCTGATCATCCTAATCCCTTTAATCCAACGGTCCAAACTAAACCCGATAAATCATTCCCCCGCCCCCACCATTCCCTATCACATTGATTTTAAACTATCGATCTCCTCTTACCGAATCAACAACACATATCAAGGTACCCAGTCCCACCTTATTTCCCCACATCTTCCCGATGCATCTCAGCTGTTCGCATCACTCAACCAAATCCGACAACGCGGATCCCATATCGTATTACAAAAGTGATCGGGCGAAGTTGGCAAAAAAATTGCGATAAAAGTTGTTTTAAGAAACCACCACCTGCTACGTTTCTTAATCTTACTGGATCACATCGCAAAAGCAAAAAACCATTTACTGCCCAGAAGAAATGTGATAACCACTAGTGGTTTTGCCTTCAAACACAAAAACCACTCTTGCCATTAATATCGACCTGCAATAAATGTCATGTTTATTGATAAGACTTAAGGTTTCGAATTTAGCTCTTATTGTTTACATGCATTTTGCGCCTACACCCTCTCAGAAAACATTCACAGACAACATTTCGAAGCCGTTTTTAATCCCAGAAGCCATTTCCCCTCTTAATTTTTCCTCCGAAGACTCCCAGTTCCTCCTACTAAACCGCTGCAGCCAGTTTGAAGACTGGTACCATCTGCAACCCTCTTCGACCACAACCATATCTGTCCAAAGGTATTTTTCAGTAAACCAAACCTACAAATTCATAATTTTCAAGAAAATTTAAACCAATTTGAATTTAAAAGCCAAAAGTACTCATGTGAGAGTACTCAAACCTTGAAGAAACAAGAGAAACCCTATCAAAATTTTCCCAGAATTTTCCACTTCCGCCTGAAGAATTTTGACCCTCCAAAAGATATTCCCACGTTGAAAATCCATTTGAATTACTGAAGAAACCATTGAATTCCCTTTCAAGTCCTTCGTATATTCATAATCTGCATTTTTCTCATAAACCCTCGCCCCGATTCTGAATTTTTCCAAAAGACAACTTAATTGACCTTCTCTTTCCATAAAGAGCTGAGCAAACAGTCCAATATTTCTCAGTTACATAAAAAATGACTAAAAATTAGATCACCCCTAGGGCTGGAGATCCCAAACCACAAAAGCCTGCCTCCAACAAGCTTCCAAACCCCAAACCATCTAAAATTGATAAACCTACTCCTGTCGTAATTGCAGATTCTACTGAGGTAGTCAGACCATTGTAGCCTCCTGTCACCTCTGAAGAGAACAATCCCTTGATTGACTTAGACTATAGAATTGTTGATGCTACCTTATAATTTGACCTACTTGAAGTACATAGCTGGTGTCAAGAAGAAATTGAGAAGAAAGTGGCCAATGATATACCTGTATGGGACTCCAACTTGCCCAAATATGTGGTTCCCATCACACATCCAGCCTAAGATTTCATTAGGTTGTGTCAGATGCACTATATCCCTGACCAAAGATGCATGGTGAACAAATATAGTGAAGTCATGTTCTTCATAACTGCTGAAGCTATCAATGATATGCTCCAACTGAGTCATGATCCTTGAGAAGTATCATTGTCAATTGAAGATTTGACTCAGATGTATTTAGATCTGGATTTCCCTAGGAAGTTTGAGATCCTTCAAAACTTCATGCCCATTCATGTTAACCTTCCTAAAGTAAATCCACCCTATGATACTTTTGATTTTCCTGAAGGCTCAAGACAGATCATTTCAATGCTCTCCTTCATATTAGGCTATGCTAATGATGAATTTACAGATGCCTATATTCTAGCTTTCCTCTCCACCTTGTCCGCAGGACAAAATCTAGAAATAGTTTTTAACTTTGTCAAATTCATTGCTGATAATATACATTATCAGCTAATAAAATTACCTGATGAAGGAGTGTTCAGATATACATCATATATGTTACATCTCTTCCTATTTTCTCAAGCAGATATTTTTCCAATTGCATTACAAAAAATGGATATGGAGGGAAAACCTCTTTTAGTAATATTTTGGACTTCTCTTCTCAGAAAAAACAGTAGTGAATACAGCTACAGTGATTTCAATGATTTGTTTATCAGACCTGCGATAAGTTTGTTAGACAAAGCAGAGCCACCAAGGATAAATGAAGAAATCAAAATAATTTTATAGTTGTCTGAAAACTGTAAAGTTGGAGATTGGTATTTCTATAAAAATCACACAGAAATCAGAGTGTATGGTGCAATCTTTGCTCCTTACAAACTACCAAAGTTTCTAACTACAAGGATTTTTTATTTGGAATACTTGAGACAGATTTTAAATGTAGATGTAGTGAACTTCATTAGCTCCAAGAAGAAAGCACAATTCAAACTGAAAAGTCAAATGGGCCCATTCATAGTCAACAGTAGAGATGCTTTGAGAGACATAGTCAGTAAACTATCACAATTCAAATTCCAAGAAATTTTCCATTGGAATTATGACCCTCAGGGTGTTAAAAGTAACCTTAGGGTCAAGTGTAAGTTAACCCCATTCCTTCATGATTCAAAGACTCAAATTGAAAAATATGCTAATCAAATTGAATGGGTTGCAAACACTTCGATTGAGGATATTCAGGAGGTGCAGACAGGTAACTTGTAGGAGAAACAAACAGAAAGTACATAGGTGGTTACAGTTTGCCAGCAAGCAGAGGTATCTAATAAAAGGCCTAGAAAAGAAGAAGGCTATTTGGCAGAGACAATTATTGAAAATAAATTTAAAACAGTCTATAGCAAGAAAGCCAAAATGACTACTCTAGAAGAAGAAGGAGTCATAGATGTAGATGATAATAATGGTTAGCAAACCAATGATGAGGCCACAATTATTGTTAATGAAACCCTTATGGAAATTCAGAATGAGCAGGTACAAGCACAGGGAAAAGGCAAAGAGATGGTTCAAGCACAGATAAATACAGAAGCTCCCTCTTCCTCTAAAGTAGCAAAAGAAACTGATTCTGATATTCAGAAAAGGTTCAAGAAAATCAGAGTAAAGAATGAGGAAATTAAAAATGAAGTTTATTCTAAAATTCTGAAGGAAAAACCAGGAGATAAAGACAGACTTGTGATAGCCTTTGATTACTCAACAAATAAAATGATCATTTCTTTTCTCCAACCAGTAGTAACAGATCCAAAGTTAGCCACAGACTACAGGAAAACCGAGTTTGAAGTGAATGCTGATACTATACATGAACTAGATCAGATTGAGTTCCATAGAAGTGCCTCAGAGATGATGTATTCTAAGGTAGTAAGCAAAACCATGAGTGCTACTATGCTCCAAAAAACAGTATCTAATTTACAAACCCAAATGAAATTAGATAAAGCATCTTTACATGCTAAGGACTTGAGGATCAAATCCTTAGAAGATCTGGTAATAGAAACTGGAGCAAATCCCTCTAATACTGAAGTTGATAAGAAATTGATAAGGCAGAAGAATGAAGATATTTCTACCTTGAGAAAGAAACTAAATTGCCACAGAGTGAGCACCCACAGGCAAAAGAAATTCTTCAAGAAAAGACATAGAAGGATGAAACTATGTAGCTAGTTTTGAAGATGACAGCTCCGATTAAAGAGATGGAAAATCAAATAGAATCTCTAATGCAAGAAAATGAAACATTGAAGAAAGCTCATGAAGTCTCCATTCCCATAGTTATTCCAACTATAAGTACAGATGTTCCCTCTACATTGGCAGAACATTTGGCATCGAAAGGAGTATTGGCAACTGCAGTGTCAATTACTTCTAAATATATCTTTGCCACTTCATCATCTACCTCACAATCAAATCAAACAGGTGAAACAACTGACATAGTAAGGGCTATGGAATAAATTTCCATAAAGAATAAAGAGATTATCAATTTAAAATGCACCATCATAAGTCTTGAAACATCAAATAGAGATGCCTTGATCACATCCAAGGGACATGAGCAAAGAGCCAACAGCTTGCAGGAACAGATAAAGATTCTACAACAACAGGTTAACCTTAGTGAACAGGTGGCATATATCAAGAATTATACGTGGAACAATATCATTCAATGAATACATTTACAATGGCCTTCAATCCAAATTATTTATGAGTAGAAGGATTTACTCAAGGCTGCACAAATTGAAATTCAGAAGACAAAAGAAGAACTGGCTGACAAACTTGCTCAAGATTTAAAGCTTATTACATTTCTAAACAGTAAAAGCAAAGAAGAGCTTGAAGAGCTGAAGATTTGGGATAGAACTGAGAGTATACTTGAAATCAATAAAGTCCTGAACAAAAGAAATACGATGAACAGTTTGGAAGACAGATGCAAAGACATGAACTTGTCCATAACAAAGTTCATGGCCAAATACACCATTTTAACACAATCTGGACTTCCAGACATTCACTGCTTCAATGAAAATTTAATGGCACAGAAGGATTATGACAACAAAATCAAGGCTTATGCTAAAGAGCAGGTCAGCAAACCTTTACCACAAGGGTCTCCAACTGGTAAAGTCATTTTGGAATATTTTGAGAACTTGTTCTTTCTGCAAAATGAGATCAAACATATTTTCATTGTTAAGCCGAATTTTGCTAAGTATACAGAGGCAGATGAAAGTTATAGGAAATTGAAGAATATGAGAATTCCCAGTGCAGAACAATGGCAGGAATTCACTAATTTGATATGAAGATTTGTAGCCAAAGTGTATCAGGGTAAAGAGTAGAGTCAAAGAGTATCAATCAAAATTCCTTTTTACTGCAGATAATTCCTTATTTTACAATAGTAAAGCAGTAAAAGAAACAACCTAAAGAGTATCAATGATAAAGCACAGGTTAAAGGATGTGAAATTAAAAGAGTGTCTTTCAAGTTATCTTCAAAAGATCTTTTTCCAAAATGCCAGCAAGCATTTCCAGAAGCTACAACCCAACAACAAGTTAAGATGATTAGTCCTATTTTTTATTAATAAGAGAACAACTTGCCAGTTTGTTTTGCAGCTGTCCCTCCTTCTATGTAATAAATCTTTATTTTTCCTAGAGATATTCCTACATGTCTCTCAGATATTTTGTAATATTTTTTGTATAAATACTTCTCTTTTTGAAGTATTAAGGGTGGAATAAAAATTGTTGAGATTATTATAGATATTTTTTGCTAGTGCTTTGGAGGCTAATTGATCTGGAACTTTGGGGGGAGGCCCCCAAGATCTAAAAATTTGAAATAGATATAACAAGATCTGCAAAATTAGAATGCCAGAAAAAAAAAAAAAGAGAACACAAAGAAAATAAAACCACAAAGAAACTTGTTTTATTAAAACAGAGAATAATTGTAGAAGCTACATTGTGGCGGACAATCTGTCCTTTTACAAACTGAGGCTTGTTATTTATAGCATTTTTTGAGTTACAATACCATGTGTAGATACCATAGGCCAATACCATGGGTAGATACCACTTACAATACCATGGGCAAATCCCATGTGTGGATGAATACCATGGTTGGATACATACCATGGGTCACTTACAATACCATGGGCGAATAAATATCATGGGTGGATGAATACCATGGGTTGATGCCATTTACAATATCATGGGTAAATTCCATGGGTGGATGGATAAGATGGGTAGATGAATACCATGGGTTGATGCCATTTTTCATTCGGATCATTCCTCCCTCCTTAAGAAGCAATGGTCCCCATTGCGTGAAGTTCCCTCCGAAGAAGCCTTTTTTGAATATGAAGAGCCACTGAAGGCTAATTGATGAGATTATTATAGATATTTTTTGCTAGTGCTTTGGAGGCTAATTGATCTGGAACTTTGGGGGGAGGCCCCCAAGATCTAAAAATTTGAAATAGATATAACCAGATCTGCAAAATTAGAATGCCAGAAAAAAAAAAAGAGAACACAAAGAAAATAAAACCACAAAGAAACTTGTTTTATTAAAACAGAGAATAATTGTAGAAGCTACATTGTGGCGGACAAATAATCAGCACACAGCGGGAGCATTGTTTATGGCCTTTTTTGAATTACAATACCATGTGTGAATACCATAGGCCAATACCCATGGGTAGATACCACTTACAATACCATGGGCGAATAAATATCATGGGTGGATGAATACCATGGGTTGATGCCATTTACAATACCATGGGTAAATTCCATGGGTGGATGGATAACATGTGGGTTGATGCCATTTTCCATTCGGATCATTCCTCCCTCCTTAAGAAGCAATGGTCCCCATTGCGTGAAGTTCCCTCCGAAGAAGCCTTTTTTGAATATGAAGAGCCACTGAAGAGAAGGGTTTTGTGTAGTTAACACATAACCGTGATGAACGAAGATCCAAGGATAGAGATACCCCACAAAGATTTTTTTTTATTAAAACAGAGAATAATTGTAGAAGCTACATTGTGGCGGACAATATGTCCTTTTACAAACTGAGGCTTGTTATTTATAGCCTTTTTTGAGTTACAATACCATGTGTAGATAGCATAGGCCAATACCATGGGTAGATACTACTTACAATACCATGGGTAAATCCCATGTGGATAGATCTACTTGGGTGGATAAATACCATGGAGTGCTTTAATACCATGGGCGAATAAATATCATGGGTGGATGAATACCATGGGTTGATGCCATTTACAATATCATGGGTAAATTCCATGGGTGGATGGATAACATGGGTAGATGAATACCATGGGTTGATGCCATTTTCCATTCGGATCACTAATGTGGTGATTTCATAGTAGCAGACTAGAAAACAGTTGACTGGACTTCATAACTCAGGATTCCTACGATAACTTAATGAGTAAAGTGGTTTATTTATGTCATTGTTTCCTTTTTTGAAGTTCCATTGTATTTCATAGATGTGTTCAAATATGAATGATTAATTAGGAGTATTAGTTTAGGATAAGTGTTAAAAAACTCCCTGTCTTAACTAAGTAATCATTTCAATATTTTATGCTGATTTCCGGACCTAGGAATTCTTAGTTTCTCTTGAGTCTCGTTTGACCTCTGCCTCCTCTTCCTTATTTCTGGATTAAAGGATCCTTCACTGCCCTTTTATCCCGAAATCAAGCCATCCCATCCAATCAAACTATCCAAATCTCAGAGGGTTATCTGCCTTGCCTTGAGTATATTAGCATCCTTTTAGCCTTGCCTTTCAGTCTTGCTTGCTACATTTGACCCCATAGCCCAATGGACTAGTAGATCCCTCTTTAATTTGTCTCCAAGTAATCTTATTTCCCACCAATAGTTTCAAACAAAACAATTGCTCAATCATACCTAGCCTAAAACTCAAATCTAAAACAAAGTTAAATCATAAGGAGAGATCCCTCTCCGGAATTCAGGAAGGCTAGATCCTGAAATCTAAAAGAGGTTCTTGGTTACCCCTGGTTTTCTTTAACTTTAAACCAAAATCCCACGTCCTAAGAATTACTAGGGTGATAACATACTGGAGACCATACTGGGGACCTAACCACTCTCTTGTTTTAAGTTTAAGCTTAGAGGAAGATTTTTAAAACACATATTTTCTACTTTAAGATTAAATTTAAAGGTTGCGGGTATTTATACAATAATCATTCTGGCTCCCAAGAAAGTCTATTATACTAGATCCAACCCTGATCCCAACCCTGCAGATATAGTAGACAATCCAGACTAGATAGGAAAAAAGAAAAAACAAATTGATAGTTCAGAAACTGAAGTACCCCTGAGAAGGGTTGATTCTTTACCCAAATAATTAGTAAGCTTATCAGATATTGAATTTGATTTGAAGTTTGAAAAATAATTATTTAGAACCAAGTCTGAAACCGATTTAAAGGAAACTGTTATAGATCCTGTTTTTACTTCTTTTGTGAATGAGAAACAGAAAGTTATTTCAGCACCTATAAAATCAAACAAAACTGAAATTCAAAATCTAGTAGAAAGGGTAAGTGTTACACGAATAAAATCCGTTGATGAAGCGATTAAATTAGCCAATTTTTTGTCTCAATTTAAACCTCCAGTTTCTCAATTATCCACCACCATCTTTCCAGCAGCAGATTATAATTTGTATGCTGCCACTTCATTTACAGATTCTACTGTCAGTTCACCTATAGAGCCTATAAGTCCCGAGTTGCCTTTGCAACATAGGATCATATATTCATCATACCCTCAATCCATAGAACCATTCATTCCTGAGCTGCCTTTGCAGCCCAAAGTAGTATTTCCATCATTTATTCAGTCCACTACATCTACTACCATTGTACCTACTAGCTTGGTGAGCAATTCATCTATATTTCCTACCCATACCACTCATTTTCCATCCTCTTTTCCAAGCTCTTCAAGTATAGCCTTCAGCACATCTACTATTATAACTAGCACTATCCCTGCCACTATTACTGTACCTCCCAGTTTAGCAAAAATCCAAGCCATGGAAGCCAGATATGCTCCCTTGGTCTTACCTCAAAATCTCCATGACATGCCCCAAAATTATCAAAATGATATCCCATTATTTGACAATTGTTCACAAATTACTGCACAAAAACATATCACTAGAATGAATGATTTTTGGGAAATTTATGAGATAGATGAATCTGATGTCCAAATGAGGTTGTTTGCACAAAGCCTAACTGGAGAAGTCAAAACATGGTTCAAAAATTTAGGTGCTGGTAGTATAGCAGACTTAGCTGCCTTTCACAGAGCTTTCCTAAATAAATGGGAAAAGAAGAAGAATCCCATGCAAATATTATTCGAGTTTGATGTTGTTAAAAGAGTCCCCAATGAGTCTGTCCAAGAATTTTGCACTAGATACAATAGTGTTTACAATTCTATTCCTGTAGACCTTAAACCCACTCCGTATTACGTGCTACTCAAATTCCCTGATTGTTTTGATGTAAACATGGCCTACCAACTTACAGAAAGGGATGCAGACACCCTAGAACAAACACAACTGAATGCTTTTGGTGTAGAAATCAACATCCTTGCCAAAAAATCCAGACTTAGAAATGAGAGGAGGGTTACCATCAAAGAAGAGGCTTCAAACTTAGATGGTAAATTTCATTTTATCAACAAAACTTTAGAAAAAATAGTTGAGATATTAGACCACATTGAGAGGAAACTGCAATGGGATAATCAATCCCAAATCAGAAATCCCAACTACAGAAAAAACAACAATCCTGGGAAAGGTAAAGAACCTTCCCAGATCAAAACATTAGGCCCCAATTCCAAGAGAACTTTGCTGAAAGTTCTCAAAACAATGTTGAGGATGAGGAAGACATCAACATAGTAATGGGGATAGATGAGAGCAATACAATTTTTCTCACTCATGAGGATCAGGAAATCTTTGAAGTACAACAGTTCAAAGTGGAATTTGGTGAATCCTTTGATTATAAGTGTTATCACTCAGGTTTTCCTTGAAGTTGTGGAAAAGGAAAGTAAACTCGAGGTAACCACAAACCAACCTTCAGATACAGAATCTAGCCAATCTGTATCCAGAGAGGGCTCTCTCTTTAAAATTTAGCTTTGTTCTTAGAAAGTTTTAGGCTAGCTATAAGTCCAAGAATTTTGTTTGAATTTGAATGGTGGAATCCGCCAACTAAGGGCAAGGTTGAATATTTTCAGGCCATTGGGCTATGGAGTCGAAAGGATGACTTTACTGGATTAATATTCTACACACAAGATGGCTTTGCAGGGCAAGATAGCCAAACAGAGAACAATTTTTAGAAATTAAAGTGAATGGAATGGATTTTGAAGGGATGAAAGGCAATCAAGAGTCTTTCAACATGTTCAAAATAAAGAAAGTGAATGATTACAAATAAAGAGCAGTTAAGAATTCTTTACTATAGTAATCAAAATGTTTAAACCAACGAAACAAGAGAAATTAAGAATTCGTTGCTTATAACCAGTTTAGAAGAAAACATTTAGAATAATTACAATTGAAATCAGAGTACACTTAAGTAAGTTCTGATTTATTCTTTTATGTCAATTATTCAGAAATGGAATACAGTGATATTATAAACGGATATAAAACTTAAAACATAGGATAGAAAAGACTTATTGAACTGTAGTCGGACACATGAATCTTGCAAAAAGTCTTGAGCTTCAAATCATCATCCAGCAAGCCACAAAGAAGTTTCTCCAAAACACTTTTATTCCAAAAATTCAATGTTACAGCAAAGTAGAAGAATCCACACCCAGTACTCCATTTGAGGGCTTATTTATACAAAAAATGATTAAAAATATCTTACAATAACTTAGGAAATAATCTAGGGTGACTAATGAATAGGTTACAACATAAAGAGAGACAAATGGTCTCGTAGATAGGATAAAAGGCAACTGTTGTTGTGTTGTTTCCTCCTTTTATGCATGTGCTGGAGGCAGTTCCTACTATCTAGCTCAATGCTGTCCTCTTTGGTAATTCTTTTCTGACTGCCTAGCTTCTCTGATACTCTTTATTTCTACTAATACACTTTCAACTGCTAAGCTGATACTCTTTAACCTTTGTTCATCTATTTATCCTTCACACTATAGTAAAAAGGCAAAATTTCCCATATGAAGATGAATTTTACAAAATTTCTAACAGGTCTTCCCACCATTTGTCTTCTGCTATTTTGGTTCGTTTGAGTTTTATTAATGTTTCATCAGCCTCTGTGTATCTAAAGAAATTGGGTTGGTTTAGGAATAAATATCTTATTTCATGTTCAAGATAAAATAAATTCTTTAATCTGTCATAAAGATTATTTCCTGTAGGCAATGTCGATTATGATGAATTGATAGAGAAACAGGTTAAATTGTGAGCATGTATGTCCAATATATTAACATAAGTTCCCAAGTCCATTATTTTGTCTTCTGAAATCATAGGACTGGGCAGCCCACTGGCTAATAAAACATTAAACCTTTCTTTGAAGGCAATGATCTCTTCTTGAATATCTGAGCACTTACGTTCCAGATTTTGCATAAGAGTTCTCTTAGTAAAAACTCTTTTTATTTCTAAAATTGTACCTGTTCTGTCCTCAATTCCAAGCTCTGCAAGCTGCTATCTGGTCTGGATGTTTAAGAACTGTATGAGTTGATTTGCTTGTTCAGGTCTGTCTCTCAATTCTTCTCTTGTTTTGTCAATTTCCTCCAAAGCTATTTTGACCAAGTCATTTTGTTCAAAGATTATTTGAATGAAGGACCAAATATCCTTTATTGACTGAATAATATTATTCCAAAGAATTTCATTGATTTCTCTCAAAGGCTTCTCCAATGAGAGATCATTTTCTAAAGCTTTAACCAATTTTTCCAGCCTTTTGATTTCTTTTGTATGATCAGCAACAGTCTTTTTTGAAGTATCATATTTTTTGTTCTAAATTAGTGAGCTGTAACTTTGTAGTTTGAAGTTCTGTTACTCTAAGTTTCAAAATTTCCATTTGTTTCACTAATTCTTTAGAACTTAAACTAGAAGTATTCCCCTGTGATGGGTCTGTTTGCTGGTCTGCTGCCATTGTACCTGTAGTAGCCTCTGTTGTGGATGTCTGAATGATAGACTGCTTTTCTTTCAATGCTTACTCCAGTTCCTGTTCTGTTTCACTTAGTTGTTCATTCATTTTCAGGATCAACTCCATCATTTCTTCTTCTGAATTTTTCTTCAATACTTCTTTAGTTTGAGGATGCCTTGAAGCTGGTAACTTTAATTGCTTCCTCAATGCAGCAATGTCATCATCCTTCTTTTTAATCAATGCTTCAATGCCTTTTATATCTTTGGGATTATGACCCAAACTGATGATTATTTCCTCCAAAGATTTTATTCTGTTATCCTTTTCTTGAGATGAAGCTTTCTCAATCTGCAACTGGGTACTTGTATTGTTCAAAGAATCTTGTAATTTATGAGCTGTCGTTGCTTTGTCAGTAAGGGTAGAATATATCATTTCTCCAGTTTGCTTGTGTAATTCTATCTGGTCCAATGGATGAATATCTTTTGCTAGGACCTCAAAATTGGTCCTGATGTAATCAGCTGCTGTCTGTGGTTTTGGCACTTTAGATTTGAAATGGCTCATTAACATTTTCCCTTGCTGAATGTCAAAAGCTGACATTAATCTCTCTTGATTTTGTGGAGCCATTTTAAGAAACTGATTATACACCTGGACCCTTAGTGGATCATTCCTTGCTTTTATACTGATAAATGTCTTTTTTATGTCTCCTGCATCTGTCTTTGGCTGTTTGAATGAAGACACTTCAGTGCTTAACTGTCTTTGTATTTCCTTTCCTTTATGACCTGTATATGTTTCACTAACTGAACCAGTGAGCTGACTATCCTCCCTTTCTTCATCAAAGATTTCATCAATAGATTCTACTTCAGGAAGTGGATTTAGTTTCTGCCTTTTAGCTTGAGGTTGTTGTGAAGATTCCTTGGGAGGAGTAGGATCTTTAACTTGTCTTTTCTTGCCTTTTTCCTCATTAGACGGAGTCTGCAAATTTGAAACTTCAGGCTGATTGACTTGAATAGGAGAAACCTGTGTTTGATCTTGTACCTTGGAAGTTTGAGGTTTTTCTGTCATGGTGAATGTTTCAATGACTTGTACTTCTGGTTCTTTCTCTTTGCCTTTGGATTCAACTGCAATTGATGGAATGCTTTCCTGTAATCCCTGTTGAAAATTCCCTGCTGAAGAAGTGCCAATATGTGGTACCTGCACTTGCCAAAAAGTTTCGAGGTCAAACTTTTTCTCAAGATCTTTCATGACATTGTTTACATTGATCTCTTCACTATCCTGTTCAACTAATGTTCCTTCCATCCACTCATCTTTATTAGCATACTGTTCTATTTCTGGAATTCTGTGGTGGAAGTATGGTGCTGATTTATTCTTCATTATTTTGTCACAAATAAAGTTGAATGGGTCATAGGGGACCCAATAGAAACTCTTTTGAAATTTGAAATGGTCTTGTAATATCGTTTCTGCTTCTTGTCCAGCGTCCCTAGAATTGCATATAAAGGGACCTAACTGACCTTTGATTCTGAGTTGGGATTTCTTCTTAGCGTTACAAAAATGAATAATATCAGAGTTATTCATTTTCCTGAAATACTCTAGGGCAAAAAATCTCATAGGCACATATTTAGGCAGCTTGAATGGACAAAGTTCACATCCATATATTCTGATTTCTGAATAATTTTGGTACAAGTACCAGTCCCCAACTTTGTACAGCCTTGAGAGCTGCAAAGTTTTCTTAATTTCATTGCTGAGCCTCGGAGGAGCAACTCCTATCAACAAGGTGGTTGCAGGGTGTATGAAAAGGTCAATGAACTCATTATAGGAATAGGGGGAAGCATAGGATTTGTGTGTGATGGCAGACCAAAATATTACAGACCTTGGGTTTCCCTTTGTATCAAGCTTTTGAACATGGAAAGGAAAGTTTTCAGACTGGTAATAGAGCATGAGATGGTAAATGACTGAAGAGTACTTGAAAAAATTTTCATTTTCTAATCTCATGAATTGATCATGGATTTTGTCTGCAATGTAGGATGCATAGTCATATTTGACAGCAGGAGGCTGTCTAGGAGTGAAGATAGACAATAATACTAGGGTTAATTCATCAACATACTCACTAATATTAAAGCCCATGATAGAATAAATCATATTCAGAGTAATCTGGCCCAATTTAGTAAAAAAGGAACAACCATAGTGAGGTGGGCCCTTGGGCTGATGTTCAGGTAGCGTGAAAATCTGACAAATGCGCTTTAATTCTTCAGGGGATAACTGGGTATATTTTTCAAGAAATTCTCCCATGAACAAGGGAGTGAGGTTTTGACCAGGTTCAAACTGAAGCATATCATTGATAGATTGAGCAGTAATATGAAAAAGGACATTCTGGTTTGGGGATAAAACTGCTCTTTGAATTGGATCATAATTAGCATGGCAATAATGGATAATTTCAGGAAAGATATGGACTGAGGGTAAAAGGTATCTTGGGAGATTTGATTCCCACAATCCAATTATATCCAAGCCTTTCAAATAATCGTCTCTGCAGCGACAATAAATTCGAAGGGGATTTTCACTGAAAAGTAAGTCTTTGATTTGAAAATCTTTATCCACTAATGGTAAATATTCCAATTCTCTATGAGGGGCGTTTAATGGAGCAACATTTAAAGCCAGCGGGACTTCCATTTTGGTTCTTGTGTATTCAAAATGGAAAGTTCGGGGGTTTTTCACGGAAACAGGCGCAATTACTAGTTTGAAGATCGAAAATACAGTTTTCTGTAGAGACAATTGAAATTCTGGGAAAAAAGAAGACTCAAAATACTCTGTAGCAGTCTTTGGTGTAGAATTTTGAACGAACAACAAGATTTTGTAGAGTGAAAAATGGGGAATGATATAAATACATGTTTTTAGAAAATAAGCTGTATTTAACAGGTACTGATTGACGGCTGATGGACGCTAGGATGATGGACTGACGAAGGTCTTCAGCAAATTCGGGTAATGGCAGTTTAACAGTGGATTTTGAAACTTTTCAGAATGGAGGACGCAGTCGCTTTCAACACACAAAATGAAAAAAAATGCACGAAGTTTTGTTTTATTTGCAAAGTCAAAATGGGGAATTTTTTTTTATTTCTTATGATGACGTCATGGTGTACAATGGACACGTCATGGGGAATGGGCGGTAAGAGGTAAATTCCGTACCGCTTTTTGGAGCAGGCGGTATTTCATGAATTGGTAGCGATTCCATTCAGCACACGACGCGTGGCCAGTGCACTGTTTGGAAACTGCTCCGATTCCGTGCGTTAATCTTCGTATAGGGGATGGCTAGTGGAATGTTTGTGGGCCGTAGATCTCCAGCGGAGTGATCCAACGGTGTACCGGACGGGCAGCTGGCGGGGGAGTTAACGCGTGGGCCCGACACGATTATTTATGAGTTAATCATTCCGGGATGTTTTCGATTGGCGGAGCGGTAAGATTATTAATTAATCCAGGTGATTAATTAATCTCTTTGGTTTATGGAGGGTCGGGGTTACAGATGGACTTGGGGTTTATTTATTTTTCGTTTTAAACATATGAAATACATGTTTAAACTTTGTTTTTTATATATTTTTTATTATATGATAATTAAATTAAATAAATTCAATTAACATAGGGGGCGGGACTAGTTATATAGATATGTTTTTAGCCAAAGGGATTTATAATGTGGGTATTTGATTTTATCATATGGGTTTAAATACTTTGGCTAAAACGTATAATACAAAGGTTTTTTGGAATATTACATAGGAGGAGTTATATATATAAGAAAGGGTAATTTGTATAAGGATTTAATAATTAAAGTTAAATGTTAATATGACAAAGGAACATGGAAAACTCAAAATTCTTTACATAACTAAGAAAGTGAATATTTCTGAAGCAAATTGCATTATATCAACTTCAACACTTAGTTTTAGAATAGCAAGTAATTTGAGGGATTTTTATGAAATATAGCATGATTTTCCTAAGTAAAATGGAATTTTACTTAGGAAAATATTAAAAGTGAATGAGTGTAATGATGAATATCTTTAAATACTAAGGTTTTCTCCAATCATTGGGCCGAGGGTCCGGTCCCTCCAAAAGTCAAGGAAATGCCTTGAGCCCCTCTAATCTTCAAATTCCTTAGCACTTAGGGGAAATTAGTAAAAAAATTTAGGGAGAAAGTGAGATGGGAAGTTAATAATTATGACTTTGCTTTCTATGAACTTTTCCAATGCAGCATCTGTCTTTGCACTTGTGATGAAAGTAGGATTGAACACATTTAGGGCCAGCATTCATCACATGTAATTTCAGCAACAACATCTACCTACCCTACTTACCTTACCCTACCATTTTCTCTTCTTTATTAGGGTGCACTTAGACTGGCAAACCCTCATCAAACTTCTTTTTCTTTTACATGGCAATCCTATCTAAGTCTACACTTATTACATCCAAGGGCTCAGATTAAACTGTTGAGCACCTTTTATTAACTCTACCTATCTACTTATCTACCAAGATTAAACAGTTTGGCTAGATATTTATTCTCTATTCTACAACATGAAATTGAAAAATGAATGAGTCAAGTTTAAACAGTTTGACTCTTCATGAATTGTGGCAAAAGTTTGACAAGCTACACACAATTTTGTTTATTACAAAAATTGAAATAGTAGTGGCATTTAGACTTGCACACTTTCCTGGTCTATTTTTGTTTGGGGTTCATTTCTTTCACTTTTTTGACGATTTTATTCTTTTTACCCTTTGATTTTCTTTTAGGGTATACCCTCTTTACATTTTTTTTTTTAATTTTTTGATTTTTTTATTTTTCAAAAATATGGAACACCTTTGCACAAGAAAAAGGTTTGAACATATTGCATAGTTCAATCAAGACAATCATGAAAAATGACACCTATTGGTATAGGAGTCTAACAATAAGCAAGGTTATGACTCCGTGATCAATGAAATTCATAGTCAATATAACCTTAGGAGCAAGAAAAAAAATGAGCCTACTGCAAAAAACAATGCTCCAACTCAACAAAATCAAAACAAAAAGAATATAGAGGCTCCCAAAATGAAACTTTTGCAGATTCTTCCCAGAGAAAATAAAAAAAATTCAAACCCACCCAGTCCTAAAAAGCAGCTTAGTCCTAAGATTGTAGATATCACTGATGAGGTGGCTCTGTTAGCCACCTATATTTTTCCATTATATCAGCTGGTGGCTAAATATTCTTTGCAGCCTTCAAGAAACAAGTTCAGTCCTGAAGTTGTTGGTGCTTGAATTCTGTTGGTAAAACCATAAACTGCTGATCAGATCTTCATACCTTTCCCTCTCCCAGCCTCTGATATTCCACGAAAATCCAAGTCAAATATTGCTGCATCCCTTTTCCTTTCCCTTCCCTTGCTTCCATCTTACCTTCATTTTTCAATTTTCTTTTATTCATAAGAACCCCACAAAACCATATGTTATTCCTTATCGCTTCATTACTCTCATTTCCCAAGGTTAAAAAACCCATTTTTTAACCTTATCGGAATTATATTTCCTTTCGAAATTCTTTGGAAAAACCATAGAAAACACATTTTTCTATGCGTTAGGCTTAGACCCCTCAGGCTAAGTCCTCTGCCTTTTCTTCCTCCACATGCCCAAGCGCCAGGACCGACCACTCGAGTCCTGAGGCGCTAAACCAAAATGTAATCTCCTCTCCGTCCTTTTTCCTTTAAAAACATTCGAAAACCCATCTTTTATAAGGTTTTGGCGTGAAATATTAAATCACATGTTTTATTGCCCCAAGCCCTTCTTAGCCGTCGATCTGCTCCCTAGATCCGACGGAGCGGAGCAAGCCCCACCTGGTGGACCCCTCTCCCTCGCACCCTTTTCCATGAAACCATGGTTTTCATCCCGCACCACTTTTCGTCGGGTGGCGGTTTTATCCCGTCGGCCAGCGATTCCATACGTCGGCCGACACGTGTCCTCCGCCCTATTCCAAAACCGCCGCGCTATCACATCGCCCGCGCATTATCCTTCGGACCATAGCCCCGCAGCGGGATCCACCTCCACCGTCGTATTTGGGCCCTCCCATCTGACGGTTGCCAATCGCCTCATCTGCTCGACCTTTAACGAACTTGCCCACCCGTTAACTTCCCCCGGCGCATTCGAAAACTGATCTTCGCCGTCGATCTCTGCCGATCGACGGTTCTTATACGAAATCTCGATTCCATCGTACAGTCCCCCTTATTTTTCTCCGCTGACTTTTCAGAACGCTCCCGACCGTTGATTGCAATACGATCAATGGCTCTGATTGCTCCGTTTTCCCGCACGCCCTCCAATGCAGATTTGTCCATATAACGCATGATTTTCTCATTTTTTTGTATTTTGCAGGTTTAAGGTTCTTTCGTCGTGTTTTAGGAAAATCTGAAAGACGAGGGTGACGACTCCCGTTCTTTCGATTTATCCAGAGGATCGACCACAGGGTGAAGAACAATGTTATCAACAAGGTTTCATGAGCCTTGATTGTCGCACATCCCTGTAAAGCTTGAAGAATACCGTCAAAATCAACGCAGAGAAAGAGTATCAGATATTGAAGACAACAATGAACCAGAGCAGCAGATTATCGGACAGATTGGCGGGGATTACGGCTAAGACGGTTATCAAAAGCCTAATCCCCGACTCAGAACACAGATTAAAGGAAAACCTAAAAGTGTTCATCAGACATACTACCTCCACCGCCATACTTTGAGGCAAATTGATTCCTCAACCACCGCAGTGCCACCTATTGCCTCAAAATGCTCAATCAGAGGCCGAATTTATTGAACAAATCAGATATCTTGCCT
Organism: Pinus albicaulis; assembly: GCA_034641835.2. Taxonomy (NCBI): domain Eukaryota; kingdom Viridiplantae; phylum Streptophyta; class Pinopsida; order Pinales; family Pinaceae; genus Pinus; species Pinus albicaulis. Next base: position 95,473,354 of record CM076569.1, on the reverse strand, counting down.
CGAAGCAGCCAAAGAAGTTATTTCTGCCCCAGATTTAATGACAGAATGTTTGCAGAGTAACCCTAATAGTACGCAGAGCCTCAAATGTCAAACAAAACTCCTTCCGAGCTTATTTCATAAGTGTAAACACATTAATGCAGTGGAACACCTGTATGATTTCTTCATCGAGCCTCCAAGGGCCAGGAAGACATTAATTCTGCATTAATTGTATTTAAGATCTTTTTATCAGATCTCACCTCCTCATCCTTCTATAAATACTTCAATAGAAGATGAGTGAGGGGTTGGATTAGTTGGTTGTCAATGTAATTGCTGAAGCATTCTATGTAACTGAGCTGAAAACTCTTGACTGTAAATAGTGGTTTCATCGGCTCTTGGAGCTCTGCTTATAGCAGATAGGTTAGGTTGTGAAGAGAGATGGATTAAAACATTGGATCTAAAGATTGTAACTGGTTTGAAGCATCAATACAAGCTGATTTATGGGATCTTGTTCTATGCTGATGGTGATGTTTTTCTCACTGTAACTTGTATTTTGTTTCTATTTTCAATTTGTTTCATTTTCCACTGTAAAGAACAGTTTAAACAGGGTTAGGACCTACTGTATATCAGTAACCTTCTCTGGCTGAGAAATCTTTATTTAAATGTTTTCTTTCAACTGTGTTATTTGAAAATGATTTAATTCAGTCTAAGTACACGGATGCTGGCGTTCCCTCATCCTTTTGTCACTGCTGAATGTTATTTTTAAATTTTACTTTCAATATATGTTGTGTGAGGATGAATTGAGGAAATCAAGGTTAGCCCTGAGTCCCTTTCCTGTTTGCTCAACTATTTGATTGTTTCCCTTAGGATGTGTTAAAAGATGATTAGTTTCGAAGTACTTATCAGATCTTAGGCCATTCTGTGTTATCTCTGTGATCGTCTTGGAAGTAACTAAGTAAAGAAGAGCTAGGAGAGGATTATGGTGAGCCCAGCCCGCTAGTTTCTACTCCAAAAGTTGCCTTCAAGTTTCCCTTTGTTTTTATATGTATTCTATTGGAAGTGTATCAAAGGCTGGATAGTTTCAAAGTACTTACCAGATCCTAGTTTTCTTATATGTTTTTCTTAAGTGCTTGGTCAAAGGCTGGCTAGTTTCAAAGTACTTACCAGATCCTGGGCTGCTCTTTGTTCCGCATCTGTCATTTCCCTTTCTTATTGTACCACTCCATTCCATAAATCAAACTTTAAAGAGATCCTTAGGCATAGATGACTTGCCCCATAGATCACTCTTGAACCTGAATGTTTCAATTAAATCCTCTTATGACTCCATAGCCCAATGGATTGAAAACTTGCCATCATCTTTCTTCTTGATCGAAGCTTACTCTTTTGCTTGCAACTTCTCACCTTTGAACCTATTTTCATATAGATCTTTCTGCCTCAGACCGAAATTATGTTCAATCATCCGAAAAGACCAAACAAAACCCTTGGACCTCATAACTAGCCTAATATCATTACCCTAAGCTTTCAAAGACAATATCCATCTTTGTACATATTGGAGAGATCCCTCTCCGAATTCAAGAGGGCTAGATCCTAGAATCCCAAAGTTGGTTGAAATGATGTTAACTCTGTGATCGGACTTTGCCAATCTTGCTTATTACAGAGACCTAACAGGCTCAATCCTCCAAATATGCCCAAAAGGCTAATATCACAAAATCCACCAATTCAATAACAATTACTGATCCAAAAAAGAAGCCAGTTGATTCAAAATCATCAAATCCTAAATCTTCTACTAAGAATTCCAAATCTGACAAAGCATTTGTTAACACTCAAACTGTTCCTAAAAAAATAATCAAAGATAGCAGAAATCAGGAAACTCAAACAGGAGATAAAAGAAAATCTCAAGCTAAAGGCAAAACTGCTGAAACTCAAGAAAAATCATCCCAAACAACAGTTCCAAAAGATGAATTAATTCAAGCTATCAAATCTCAGTCAACATTTAACATTCAATCTGAAATATCTAAGTTGAAGATAGCCGTTCCCTTAGTTGAATTGGCTAAAAATGACTTGTATAGATCTATTATTACTGAAACATTGAATGTAAATGAAAATGAGGATACATTTAATATGAATGATGATAGACCTGAATTAATCTTTGGTCCAAATGTATATGGTAAGCATTCAGATGGGTCAGTACCTCCATTTTACTTAAGTCTTACTATACATGACCAGATATTACACAATACAATGCTAGATAGTGGAGCTTCCCATAACCTAATGCCCAAAGAAATAATGGAAACCCTGAATCTAGACATAACCCAGCCATATAAAGACCTATTCTCATTTGATTCATCTAAAGTCCAATGCATAGGATTGATTAAAGATTTGTGTGTGAACTTGGTCCAATATCCTGGTAAAAACATGATCATGGAAGTTGTGGTAGCTGATATCCCGCCAAAATATGGCATGCTTCTTTCTCGGTCATGGGGAGCAAAGTTACAGGGATCTCTACAACTTGACATGATTTATGCCACTATCTCGGTATTTGGACAACCCAAAAATCTTTATAGAGAAACCTTAATGAAGTTTATGAACAGCAGTGTCGAAAGACCTACCAATTACCCAATCTATTCAACTCCTACTGATCTTGATTCATTTATTCTCTGTAACTTTGATCATAATAATGTCCAAACAGAACTCACTGATATAAAGCCTAAAATAATGGATGATTACATTGGTCATGAAGCTTTATGGCATTTGGATTTTGATGGATCAGTGACTAAATCAGGAGCTGGAGTTGGTATATGGATCACCAACATTGAAACTAGCCATTCCTAAGGGCATGCCTTTAGATTGAATTTCAAGTGTACCAATAACATGGCTGAATATGAGGCTTTAATCTTAGGTCTTCAAATTATTAGAAAATTAGGAGGGAAAAGAATATTAATCATGGGAGATTCATAGTTAATTATCAAACAAATAAACGCAGAATACTTTGTTTACAATCCCAGATTGGCCAGATACAGGGACACAACACATGATTTGGTTGAAGATTTGTTAGAATGCAAGTTTGCTATTATTCCTAGAAAACAGAATTCACAAGCCTATTGTTTGGCAACCTTTGCCAGCACTTGCAAACTTCCATTTTCACTAATACAAAAATACACTGCTAAAATCAAACACAGACCTATTGTTCCAGGTAATGTAAAATATTGGCAAATTTTCTCAGAAGATGAACAAATTTATCACTTTTTGAACAACGAGGGGGAGTTTCAAAATTTCCAAATTGATAATGATTGTAATATAAATTCATCTTGTAACATAGATTCAATTTTTTGTCAAATAGATGATTTAAATGTACATACTTTTAATAGACCTATTATATTTACTCAGAGTAACATAGATGACTTGGAAAAAGTAGATATAGAGGAAATAATGGAAGATGAACCAGATATGCTAGATTTAAAACATAACATTTTACCCAGAGGTTTAACTCCCTTAGAGGACTTATTTGATTCCAATGATGTGCCCAAAATGCCAACAATGGAACCAGTTAAGTCTGATATAGAAGAGTGCAACATAGGAACAAATGAAAAACCAAAAATGATCAAATTATCAAAGTCCTTATCATCATAAGAAAAGGTTAAATATATAGAACTTTTGAAAGAATACCAGGATGTATTTGCATGGGGTTACGAAGATCTAAAAAATTACAACAAAGACATAATTCAACATAAGATTCCTTTGAAAGAAAATCAAAAACCTTTTCAACAAAAATTAAGAAGGATTAATCCAATTTTGTTACCTTTAATTGAGAAAGAGGTTAAAATAATGTTTGATGCACAAATAATTGCACCAGTCAGGTATTCTGATTGGGTTTCTAATTTAGTGCCCACCAGAAAGAAAACAGGAGAGATTCGACTATGCATAGACTTTAGAAATCTCAATAAAGCTTCCTTGAAAGATAATTACCCCTTGCCTAAAATGGATCATATTTTGCAAAGAGTGGCAGGTTCTTCAAGAATTTCTTTACTAGATGGTTTCTCTGGTTATAATCAAATTCTAGTTCATAAAGATGATCAAGCTAAGACTTCATTTACCACTCCTTGGGGCACTTTCATGTATGTGAAAATTCCTTTTGGATTGAAAAATGTAGGACCTAATTCAGAGGGCCATGGATATTGCCTTTGCTAAGGAAATCCATGAATTTTTAGTTATCTATCTTGATGATATTATTGTTTTTTCAAAAACAAATGATGACCACTTGGATCACTTGAGACAAGTCTTTATCAAATGTAGAAAATATGGTATATCCTTAAATCCTAAAAAGACTCTTTTTGGACTAGAAGAAGGAAAACTGTTAGGACACATAATCTCCAAGGAAGGCATTAGAATAGACCCTGCAGGAATTGAAGCTATTTTGAACATTCAAACAACAAGAAACATAAAAGAACTTCAAGCATTCTTGGGTAAAATCAAAATTTTAAGAAGATTTATCTCTAATCTGGCTGAAATCATAAAAGAAATCAATAATATGCTTAAAAATTACTCTACAATAAAATGGACTGTAAAATCCAAACAATATTTCGAATCCATAAAACGGGCCTTGACAAAAGCACTAGTCCTCATCAGCCCAGATTATACAAAATATTTCATAATCTTTTCCTTTGCATCAGAACATACCATAGCTGCAGTTCTTATGCAGAAAAACGACCAAGGTTTTGAACATCCAATTGCATTTTTTAGTAAAGCCTTTAGAGATGCACCACTGAAATACAATATAATGGAAAAGCAGGCTTTAGCCCTGGTTAAAGCCATAAAGGACTTCAGAGTTTACATACTTCATTCCCACATCATTTCATATGTCCCTAATGCGGTAATCAAAGATATTCTGACACAAGATGGACTTGATAGTAGGAGAGGAAAGTGGATTGCCACTATCCTTGAATACGATCTAGAAATCAAACCAACAAATCTCATTAAAGGACAGGGTTTAGCCAGATTGATGGTTGAATCTAATTGTAATGCTTTAGATATAAATTTCATTGCACAAATAGATGATCAGGAGGAGATGGCGACTCCATTGATCAGTGAGGCCTATATATACTCACCATGGTACTCTGATATTATCTTTGTACTCACACATTTACAAGCTCCTCCTAGGCTAACTAAAACAAAAGAAATATTCATCAAATAGAAAGCAATGAGGTTTTGTATCTTAAACAATGCACTTTATTGGAAAGAAAGTAGTGGGATTTTACTGAATTGTTTACTAAAATCAGAGGCTGACAAAATTCTTGAGGAATTTCATACAGGTGACTATGGAGGCCACCTTTACTGGAAGAGTACAGCAGACAAAATACTGAGAGCTGGTTTCTACTGGCCAACTTTATTTTCTGATGTCAAAAAATTTGTTACCTCCTATCACAAATGCCAAATTTTTGAAGGGAAAAAGAAACTATTGCCCTTACCTCTTAAGCCTATATCTACTGAAATTCCATTTCAACTATGGGGGTTAGATTTCATTGGTGAAATCCACCCTTCATCCTGAGGCCAACATAAATGGATTTTAACTACTACAGATTACTTTACAAAGTGGATAGAAGCCATTCCCACTAGGCAAGCCACTGATTCAGTTATAATCTCATTTATAGAAAGTAATATTTTGTTAAGATTTGGATGCCCACATAAGATTATCACTGACAATGCAGCTGCATTCAAATCCAAGAAAATGATTTCTTTCTGTCATAAATACCATATCACCTAAGGTCATTCCACTACATATTATCCCCAAGGTAATGGTTTAGCCGAATCATCAAACAAAAGCTTAATCAATATCATCAAAAAATTACTTCAAGAAAACAAAAAGACCTGGAACAAAAAGCTAGTCTATGCCTTATGGGCTGATAGACTTACCACAAAGAAGTCCATTGGAACTTCACCTTGCCAGATTGTTTATGGAATGGATGCGGTTTTCCCCTCTTCCTTGGGTGTTCCAGTCATGAAGATCATTCAGGAATCACAGGTGGAAACCAATGATATTCAACGAAGAATTAATGAAACTATACATCTCCAACAAACAAGGGAAGAAGTTTATGAAAGATCACAAGTTTTACAAGATAAAATTAAAAAAAAAATTGACAAAAGGATTAAAGAAGATGATTTTTTCATAGGAGATCAAGTTTTGAAATGGGATTCACGGACAGAGGATAAAGGAAAACATGGAAAGTTTGACTTTCTATGGCATGGACCTTATGTGATATATGGTTACAGAGGTAATAATTCCTTTTTCATCAGGAATTTGGATAGAACTGAACTACAAGAATGACTAGTGAATGGTAGGATGTTGAAACACTACTATTCTTATGAATTAGTCATCAGTTAGATTCATTTATTTTTATCATTGTAAATATTCATTGCAAGTGTGTAGATTGGATTGGAGATTTTATCTACAAATTTGAAGCCCGAAGAGAGGGCCCTAAGCTTTGCAGTACAAAATGTCATAAGTATGAATTGTTGCAGAAATTAGAAGGCAATTACAGGATCACCAAGGTCAAAGATGAAGGCTACTGATCTCAGAGTTCTTGAAATTTCACCGAGAAATGCCATCCCCAAGTGAAGCCGATGTTAGTGACCTATAAATATAGGATTCATAATTTTGACTTGACTGATGTTAGTCTTGTAAATATGTACAAAATTTTCTTTCTGCATGTTATTTTCCCGTATTTTGTAAAAAAATAAAAAATAGAAAAAAGCAAAAAGAGGGTAAAAGTCCTGAAAGAAAAATCAAAGGACTTAGAAAAAATAAGATACCCCAAAGAAAAAGAGAAAAAGATAAATAAAACATGAAAGTGTGCAAGTCTAAGTGTCACTACTTTTTGCAGTTGATTATGGCAGAGTGTCAATAAATGCCATAATCTGTGATGAATTGAAAAATATAATCTTGACTTGTCACCTTTCAATTTCAAATGTTGTAGATAGAGAATAATGAATTGTCATACAGTTTAACCATGATAACTCCATAGTTAGGTAGAGAATAAAAGAATCCAACAGTTTAATCTAGATTCTTGGATGCAATAAGTGTAGAATTAGATAGTTTACTACTTTCAAAAGAATAATATGTTGTAAGGTTGCTAGCTCAAATGCACCTAATTAAAACAGAAGGAAAAAATGTTAGAGGACAATGACTGGGTAGGTAGAAAAAGATGGGAAATATCAATGTAAATATCTTTCACTGGGCTATAATTAACTAATTTCCCCTCCCCATAGAAATTTGATATTCTAAACTATCAGTCAAAGAGGCTCAAGGAATTTCCTTGACTTCTGTTGGGACCGGACCCAAGGCTCGATGACTGATTAGTTGAAAATGTTAAGTTTCTATATTAATCCCGAAATTTTTCATCATTTATCCCTCCATGCACTCATCACCATTTTACTTCATAAGTAAGAACTATTTTCTTGCTTAAATGTTACATAAATACCCATTTGATTAACTTCCTCCATTTTTCAAGACATAAAACCCTCAAAAACATGATATCCTAAGTAAAAGTGAATGAGTTATGAAAATAAAGCTTTACTCTTATTTTCACTTTCCTTAGTTTTATTTATGAATTTTTGAGTATTCATTGTCCCTCTTCATATTAACACTTAAACATATTTTATTAAATCCCTATCAAATATCCTAGTCCTATTAATATAGCTCCCTTTTATTTTAATATCCCCAAAACTCTCTTATTATATACTTTTTATGTCAAAGATATTAAACACATGTTGAAAAACATCCCGAAATTACCCCTTTGACATGAAACTTATCCATAATAAAATATCCCCTCTCCCCTATAGTTTTATACCTTTGATAAATCTGAAACTATATAATATAAATAATATTGAAAATGCGCAATTTATTTACCATTGTGTATATACAACAGCAAAGAAAAATATTTTTATCATTTCTCCCACACAAACTTTACCAAAGGTTAACATTTTAACCTCACCCCTTCCCCTCGATATATATCCCCTTACCATAAGATTAAACCTTGGCTAAATATTTAAACCCACGCCATTATATGTGTAATATCCTTTTATACATAAATTTCATTAATAAAAACGAAGCATCCTCGCATTCATTCCTGACCCTCCGAACATCCTAATCCCTTTAATCCTACGGTCCAAACTAAACCCGATAAATCATTCCCCCGCCCCCACCATTCCCTATCGCATTGATTTTAAACCATCGATCTCCTCTTACCAAATCAACGGCGCATATCAAGGTACCCGGTTCCACCTTATTTCCCCGCAGCTTCCCAATGCATCTCAACCGTTCACGTCGCTCAACCAAATCCGACGACGCGGATCCCATATCTCATTACAAAAGTGATCGGGCGAAGTTGGAAAATTTTTTTACGATAAAAGTTGTTTTAAGAAACCACCGCCCGCTACGTGTCTTAATCTTACTTGATCACATCACAAAAGCAAAAAATCGTTTACCGCCCAGAAGCAATGCGATAACCACTAGTGGTTTCACCTTCAAACACAAAAACCACTCCCACCATTAATGTTGACCTGCAATAAATGTCATGTTTATTGATAAGACTTCAGGTTTCAGATTTAGCTCTTATTATTTACATGCATTTTGCACCTACTCCCTCTCAGAAAACATTCAGAGACACCATTTCGAAGCTGTTTTTAATCCCAGAAGCCATTTCCCCTCTTAATTTTGCCTCCTAAGACTCCCAATTCCTCCTACTAAACAGCTGCAACTAGTTTGAAGACTGGTACCATCTGCAACACTCTTCAACCGCAACCATACCTGTCCAAAGGTATTTTTAAGTAATCCAAACCTACAAATTCATAATTTTCAAGAAAAATTAAACCAATTTGAATTTAAAATCCAAAAGTACTCATCTAAGAGTACTCAAACCTTGAAGAAATAGGGGAAACCCTATCAAAATTTTCCTAGAATTTTCCACTTCCGCCTGAAGAATTTTGACCCTCCAATAGTTATTCCCACGTTGAAAATCCATTTGAATTACTGAAGAAACCATTGAAATCCCTTTCCAGTCCTCTATATATTCATAATCTGCATTTTTCTAATAAAACCCTTGCCCAGATTCCGAATTTTCCCCAAAGACAGCTTAATTGACCTTCTCTTTCCATAAAGAGCTAAGAAAACATTCCAATCTTGCTCAGTTAAATAAAAAATGACTAAAAAGCAGGTCACCCCTAGGACTGAAGGTCCCAAACCATAGAAGCCTGCCTCCAGCAAGCTTCCAAACCCCAAACCATCTAAAATTGATAAACCTACTCCTGTCCTAGCTGCAGATTCTACTGAGTTAGTCAGACCATTGCAGCCTCCTGTCACCTTTGAAGAGAACAATCGCTTGATTGACTTAGACTACAAAATTGCTGATGCTACCTTCAAATTTTACCTACTTGAAGTACATAGCTGGTGTCAAGAAAATTTTGAGAAGAAAGTGGCCAATGATATACCTGTATGGGAATCCAGCTCGCCCAAATATGTGGTTCCCATCACACATCCAGCCCAAGATTTCATTAGGTTGTGTCAGATGCACTATATCCCTGACCAAAGATGCATGGTGAACAAAGATAGTGAAGTTATGTTCTTCATAAATGCTGAAGCTATCAATGATATGCTCCAGCTGAGTCATGATCCCCGAGCAGTATCATTGTCAATTGAAGATTTTACTTAGATGTATTTAGATCTAGATTTCCCTAGGAAGTTTGAGATCCTTCAAAACTTCATGCCCAATCATGTTAACCTTCCTAAAGTAAATCCACCCTATGATACTTTTGATTTTCCTGAAGGCTCAAGACAGATCATTTCAATGCTCTCCTTCATATTAGGCTATGCTAATGATGAATTTACAGATGTCTCTATTCTAGGTTTCCTCTCCACCTTGTCCCCAGGACAAAATCCAGAAATAGTTTTTAACTTTGCCAAATTCATTGCTGATAATATACATTATCGGCTAATAAAATTACTTGATGAAGGAGTTTTCAGATATACATCATATCTGTTACATCTCTTCCTATTTTCTTAGGCAGATAATTTTCCAATTGCATTACAGAAAATGGATATGGAGGGCAAATCTCTTTCAGTAATATTCTGGACTTCTCTTCTCAGAAAAAACAACAGTGAATACAGCTACAGTGATTTCAATGATTTTTTTATCAGACCTGCCATAAGTTTGTTAGACAAAGCAGAGCCACCAAGGATAAATGAAGAAATTGAAATAATTTTACAGTTTTCTGAAAACTGTAAAGTTGTAGATTGGTATTTGTATAAAAATCACACAAAAATCAGAGTGTATGGTGCAATCCTGGCTCCTTACAAACCACCAAAGTTTCTAACTACAAGGATTTTTGCTTTGGAATACTTGAGATAGATTTTAAATGTAGATGTAGTGAACTTCATTAGCTCCAAGAAGAAATCACAATTCAAAATAAAAAGTCAAATGGGCCCATTCATAGTCAACAGTAGAGATGCTTTGAGAGACATAGTCAGTAAACTATCACAATTCAAATTCCAAGAAAGTTTCCATTGGAATTATGACCCTCAGGGTGTTAAAAGTAACCATAGGGTCAAGTGTAAGTTAACCCCATTCCTTCATGATTCAAAGCCTCAAATTGAAAAATATGCTAATCAAATTGAATGGGTTGCAAACACTTTGATTGAGGATATTCAGGAGGTGCAGATAGGTAACTTGCAGGAGAAACAGATAGATAGTACATAGTTGGTTATAGTTGGCCAGCAAGCAGAGGTATCTAATAAAAGGCCTAGAAAAGAAGAAGGCTATTTGGCAGAGACAATTATTGAAAATAAATTTAAAACAGTCTATAGCAAGAAAGCCAAAATGACTACTCTAGAAGAAGAAGGAATCATAGATGTAGATGATAATAATGGTCAACAAACCAATGATGAGGCCACAATTATTGTTAATGGAACCCTTATGGAAATTCAGAATGAGCAGGTACAAGCACAGGGAAAAGGCAAAGAGATGGTTGAAGCAGAGATAAATACAGAAGCTCCCTCTTCCTCTAAAGCATCAGAAGAAACTGATTCTGATATTCAGAAAAGGTTCAAGAAAATCAGAGTAAAGAATGAGGAAATTAAGAATGAAGTTTATTCTAAAATTCTGAAGGAAAAGCCAGGAGATAAAGACATACTTGTGACAGCCTTTGATTACTTAAAAAAAAAAATGATCATGTCTTTTCTCCAACCAGTAGTAACAGATCCAAAGTCAGCCACAGACTACAGGAAAATAGAGTTTGAAGTGAATTTTGATACTATACATGAACTAGATCAGATTGAGTTCCATAAAAGTGCCTCAGAGATGTTGTATTCTAAGGTAGTAAGCAAAACCATGAGTGCTACCATGCTCCAAAAAACAGTATCTAATTTACAAACCCAAATGAAATTAGATAAAACATCTTTACATGCTAAGGACTTGAGGATCAAATCCCTAGAAGATTTGGTAATAGAAACTGGAGAAAATCCCTCTAATACTGAAGTTGCTAAGAAATTAATAAGGCAAAAGAATGAATATATTGTTGCCTTGAGAAAGCAACTCAAATTTCCACAGAGTGAGCACCCACAGGCAAAAGAAATTCTTCAATAATAGACAGAAAAGGATGAAACTATGCAGCTAGTTTTGAAGATGACAGCTCAGATTAAAGAGATGGAAAATCAAACAGAATCTCTAATGCAAGAAAATGAAAAATTGAAGAAAGCTCATTAAGTATCCATTCCCACAGTTATTCTAACTGTAAGTACAGTTGTTCCCTCTACATTGGAAGAACATTTGGCACCGAAAGGAGTATTGGCAACTGCAGTGTCAATTACTTCTAAAGATATCTCTGCCACTTTATCATCTACCTCACAAGAAAATCAAACAGGTGAAACAACTGACATAATAAAGTCTATGGAATAAATGTCCATAAAGAATAAAGAGATAATCAATTTAACAGGCACCATCAGAAGTCTTGAAACATCAAATAGAGATGCCTTGATCACATCCAAGGGACATGAGCAAAGAGCCAACAGATTGCAGGAACAAATAAAGATTCTACAACAACAGGTTAACCTCAGTGAACAAGTGGCATATATCAAGAATTATCTGTGAGACAATATCAGTCAAGGAATACATTTACAATGGCCTTCAATCCAAATTATTTATGAGAAGAAGGATTTACTCAAGGCTTCACAAATTGAAATTCAGAAGACAAAAGAAGAACTGGCTGACAAACCTGCTCAAGCTTTAAAGCTTATTACATTTCTAAACAGTAAAAACAGAGAAGAGCTTGAAGAGATGAAGATTCATGATAGAACTGAGAGTATACTTCAAATCAAGAAAGTTCTGAACAAAAGAAATATGATGAATAGTTTGGAAGACAGATGCAAAGACATGAACTTGTCCATAACAAAGTTCATGGCCAAATACACCATTTTAACACAATCTGGACTTCCAGACATTCACTGCTTCAATGAAAAGTTAATGGCACAGAATGATTATGACAAAAAAATCAGGGCTTATGCTAAAGAGCAGGTCAGCAAACCTTTACCACAAGGGTCTCCAACTGGTAAAGTCATTTTGGAATATTTTGAGAACTTGTTCTTTCTGCAAAATGAGATCAAAAATATTTTCATTATTAAGACCAATTTTGCTAACTATACAGAGGCAGATGAAAGTTACAGGAAATTGAAGAATATGAGAATTCCCAGTGCAGAACAATGGCAGGAATTCACTGATTTGATATGAATATTTGTAGCCAAAGTGTATCAGGGTAAAGAGCAGAGTCAAAGAGTATCAATCAAAATGCCTTTTTACTGCAGATAATTCCTTATTTTACAACAGTAAAGCAGTAAAAGAAACAGCGTAAAGAGTATTAGTGATAAATCACAAGTTAAAGGATGTGAAATGAAAAGAGTGTCTTTCAAGTTATCTTCAAAAGATCTTTTTCCAAAATGCCTGCAAGCATTTCCAGCAGCTACAAGCCAGCAACAAGTTAAGATGATTGGTCCTATTTTTTATTGATAAGAGAACAGCTTGCCAGTTTGTTTTGCAGCTGTCCCTCTTTCTATGTAATAAATATTTATTTTTCCTAAAGATATTCCTACATGTCTCTCAGATATTTTGTAATATTTTTTTTATAAATACTTCTCTTTTTGAAGTATTAAGGGTGGAATAAAAATTGTTGAGATTATTATAGATATTTTTTGCTGGTGCTTTGGAGGCTAATGTGGTGATTGCATAGTAGCAGACTGGAATACAGCTGACTGGACTTCATAACTCAGGATTCCTGCGATAACTTAATGAGTAAAGTGATTTCTTTATGTCATTGTTTCCTTTTCTAAAGTTCCATTCTATTTCATATATGTGTGCAAATATGAATGATTAATTAGGATTATTAGTTCAGGATAAGTGTTAAAAAACTCCCTGTCTTAACTAAGTAATCATTTCAATATTTTCTATTGATTTCCGGACCTAGGAATTCTTAGTTGCTCCTGAGTCCCATTTGACCTCTGCCTCCTCTTCCTTATTTTTGGATTAAAGGATCCTTCACTGCCCTTTTATCTCGAAATCAAACCATTCCATCCAATCAAACTATCCAAATATCAGAGGGTTATCTACCTTTCCCTGAGTATATTAGCATCCTTTTAGCCTTGCCTTTCAGTCTTGCTTGCTACATTTGACCCCATAGCCCAATGGCCTAGTAGATCCCTCTTTAACTTGTCTCCTAGTAATCTTATTTCCCACCAATATTTTCAAACAAACCAATTGCTCAATCATACCTAGCCTAAAACTCAAATCTGAAACAAATTTAAATCATAAGTAGAGATCCCTCTCTGGAATTCAGGAAGGCTAGATCCTGAAATCTAAAAGAGGTTCTTGGTTACCCCTGGTTTTCTTTAACTTTAAACCAAAATCCCATGACCTAAGAATTACTAGGGTGATAACACCTCATACATGAGGCTAGATACTTCAAGAAAGTGACAAAATCCAAAACTTACACTAAAAAATGTTTGAATTAACCTTAAATATCACTAACAAAACCTTACTACTACTAACAAAAACCTATGCAAAATCATATACTAATGTATCCACACTTGACTTTGATTATCTTGTCATGTGAAATGGTTCTTAGTTGGGAAAAATTTTTCCTACTAAAACAAGGTGACCAAAAGATCCATCTTAACCCTAGATCTATTAAACACCAAGATGCATTAAAAAGGCAGATGCAAACATTTTGCTCCTTAAAATATCTAGGGCTGGGATGGATCTATGCTATTTTTCTTATCTTTTTCTCCTTTTGCAAACATTATAATTTTATTTTCCTTGTAAATACATATCCAATGTTGCTCCAGGCACTTCCTCTCATTCTGAGGATGACACCCAAGGTAAACTAGCTTGAAAAATTTTGGTACCTAGCGCAGGTAGGTAGGACATTGAGTGAGGCCCACCAATATCAAGAATTTATTAGAGGCTACCAGCCCAGGGACTTGATCTTGAGAGCTGCTACTTGCCACAACATTCAACCACTAGCTAACCCACTAGGCTTCCTCTCCACTTTCTTTTGGTATCCAGATTTTTAGCTCTTTTCATGAGGGGTGTTTTGAGACATAGATCGCTAGGTGAGTTTAGATTCGATAGCAGTATCAATCTCAATGGGATGGCTTAGATCCAACACTCGACACTGTCACTAACTATGCATCGTATGTAATGCAGAAGGCACACCAAACCAACAACCTTCTTCCATGTTTTCGAAATACTTCTGAGAATGAATGGACTTCTTGCTTGCCTGACAAAAGGAGAGCTATTTGTACTTCCAGAAAATAAGCTTATATTGCAATCAATAAAAGCACCAATAATTTTTTCCAGCATTAGAAATCAGATATTGTTGACCTTTTTTCATTTTATTTTATTAGCATGAAACATGCACGGGTCACATATATTCTACCCTAGGTTGTAATATAACCTCATTTTCCTCTATGCAAACATAGTGAATGACGCAAACCATAATTTTATGAACTCGTAAGAAATAATATTATATTCAGAGTTTACAGGTTCAGAGTTTTGAATTCCTTCTCGTCCTCACACTACGAACAATGATTTCTAACAGGTCTAATGATAAAATTTATTCCATTTTTTAAAAATCAATAGAAAATTTATTTATTAACAATCTGAAAGGGATATGGGGGTGAGTTTTACCTTTGGATTTATATTAGGCGCAACAACGAGTATAGCTAGGAGTAGAGTACTTTCAATGTTCTCCTCCTGTTTCGCTCCATCGCATCATGAAAATCCTTCTTTTTGGAAGAATTAATAGGCCCCGAATACTCTTCGGCAGTGGGCGAAATCTCCAAATTGTTCACCGGAATAATCTCGGGGACTTCACCTTAATAAAAAATTTTCCTCTTGAATCCAAATTGACTTGTTTTCTATTCATCAATCACTGGTTGTTGTTGTTGCTGATGTTCAAATTCCTAATACGCAAGTTCTTACCTTGATGGCTAATTGGTGATGCCCTTGCCATGGTGCATGGGGATTAATGAAAAAGCACACATCTAAATTGTTATAGCTTTCGGTTTGAGCTCTTGTAAAAAAAAATGGGAACACGCTCATCATGAAGGCTAGGTTAATACAATTAATACAGAAACTAAAGGCAGCTCACTAACTCCAAGCTCTATTTTTACAAAGCAAGTTATTATTAATAAATGTTCTCTAATTGAGAGGGTATTGGGAGTGGGGCTGCAAATTCCATGCCATCAACGGAGTCTTAAATCCCATTAACACTCTACAAAGAAATATCTCCTCAACAACAGGGAATTTGAAATGAACATAGAGGGAAGAATTAAAAAATATGGAGGAAATATGGAGGGAAGAAATAAATAGGGTTTTGTTATAGTTTGTATTTATATATTGAGTTTTTAAAACTAAATTAGAGTGAAAATTTGGTGGTCATGATAGTGTTTCAGAAAAACCTATATATATATATATATATATATTCAAATTCTGAAAGAATAGGCTTCAAAGATGAGTGTAGAATTTCCAAACCCTGATAGATTTTCAGAAACTGAGAGAGGATTTTGTAAATGGACTGTGCTGAAGAAACACCTCTTTCATATTCCCAAAATACTTTTTCAATTGCTCAGAAACCTTAAAAAACAATACGCTACGAAAATAGGGCAGTTTCGTAGCGTGCAAAGATGAGTGTATAATTTCCAAAACTGGATGGCTTTGTAGAAAATGAGAGAGGTTTTGGTAGAGGGGCCTGTACTAAAGAAAAACCACTTTTATATTTCCAAAATACTTTTTCATTTGCTCAGAAACCTTAAAAAAATTTCGCTACGAAAACATGGTAGTTTCGTCGCATACAAAAATGACATTTTCCATCAGAATTTCTGCTTCTTTTCTATTGCATGGTCTTCATCATGTTATGACACATATTCGCTATCATTTCCTCTCCTTGGAAACGACCAAAATTGGTTTTTTAAAATAAAAGAAATCTACTGGTGGTTTCGTAGCGTTTCCCTGGCTTCAAGCCTAGGAAATGCTACAAAACTGTCGTAAACAATGTAAATTCCAAATTTTTGCCTTGTTTCAAAAATGTACCTTCCAACTGCATAAAATTTGTTTTCAACATGCATTTTACTTATTAAAACATAATCAAACTCAATTTAAGAGCCTTGAGGTTTCTCCTCTTCAAAAACATCCTTTTCTCCTTTAGCAAGTTTATTCATCACTAAAATGACTATTTTTCTGAAAACATAGGGTTTAGTGATGAGCTCTTTTTTCCCTATCCTTGATAGATATTGAAAAACTGAAGGAGATTTTTTTAGGTCAGTATGTATTGAAGAAAAACCTTTCTTGGGTTTTTGAAACACATCTCCAGCTGTCCAAAATCTGCATTCTAAAAACATGTATAAAACAAGAAAATTCTACATTCTTAAAACATAAAACCCTCTTTTCGGAGTTGTAAGCTTGGGAAATGAAATATGTCAGAAAATGATGACTGATGGAACATGATGTGACCTATATGAAGGTGGTTTTGGGATGAAATGAGGGTGGTATTGAAACTTAGGATAGGTTAAATATGAAAAAATGAAATTTCCTAGGATAGTCCTTACCCTTTTGAGGAGTGAACTGTATGACCATGTCAAGTAATGAATCAAAAAATTATGAGTGATAACAGTGGCTGCACTTGGGATTTTTTTCCCCTATGGTACACCAAAGAACCTATAGTTACAGTGCCATCCATATTCTTGGAAATAAAAACTATGAAATTTATGAAAACTTCGCCAAGCTCTTATGGCCTTCTCCTTGGGCTCAAGCTTGATGATTACTGCTAAAAAACCATCTTTGTACCTATTGAAAATATTCTTAGTCAACTTTGAGCTTATTCACACACTCCTACCTACCCTAAAAGCTGAAATCTCCATTTTTAATTCAAGCAACATGAAACTTCCAATGAAGCCAGTAATTGATCTGATCTGACATTTGAACCTATTGATTGCACTTGAACCAAAAGCAAGAATGATACTGAAACGACCAAGGCAACATAAAATGTATCTGGTCCTCATAATGAAAATATAATTGGAAATATAGACTGTAGAACTCTTCCATGTAGTCAGCTATAGGATCATAGAAGACATAATCTGTTTGATGATTCTCAAGACATTCTGCAACTTTGGACAACTCATATATGCTTTTCTTAGCCACACAAGATCTCAGTTTTGTGCTATAAAACTGATTTTCAAAAACAAGGTATTCTACCTCAATCTCAAAAGAGAAAGGTAGCAACACCCTCTCTTTGTGTAATGGCATTAAAGACTTTTGAAAAGACCGATCTTGGTCATGAAGACTATAAGATTGAATTTGATCTTCTAAAACTGCAATGTCTTTTTCAATGTTCTAAGAAACTTCATCCACAAATTGAATCTTATCTTCTAACTTGCACTCAAATGACTTCAGATTAGAAGACAAGCATAAAGAAAAATTTTCATCCACTTCCTCATTAGTGTGATCATTATTTCATGTAGGCTGATGCAAGGAATGCCATGAAGAATAAACTTCTTCCTTTACCTGAGATTATAGCAATTATATTCCAATATTTTCTCTTGTTGTCTCCATTTGCAACCATCACTTGAAATTCTAGTGCTGGGTATAGGAAATAATTCAATTCCTTGGCTACCTTACAATGAATAAAATTATGGGTACTACTTGAATCAATCAACACTATTACCTTTTTCTTCTTGATATGTCCTTCTATCTTGAGAGTTTGAGAAGTGGTAATTCCTGCCAATGCATTACACGATATGGTCGGACTCATTTCTTCCTCTTCTTGGGCTGGTTCCTAGTGTATATCCTCTTCTTGTTCATTTTCTTCTTCCTCTTCACAATATATGTAAAATAATTTCTTCTTAGCACACTTATGACCTTTAGTGTATTTGCTATCACAACTGTAGCAAAGCCCTTTTGTTTTTTTTTCTTCCAATTGTTGTGGTGTCAACCTTGTAGGTTGTGGAAATATAGGAGTAGCAATTATTAGGGCACCTTTTTTTAAATTTGGTATGGGTTGGGTCTACCTTGGGCAGCCTTCCCAACAAACCCACACAGTGGCATATTATATGAGTGTGGAGTTATGGTTTAACATAACCATATGTTAACATATATTAACATATATGTTGTAATGTTCGGTGGTGGTGTCATGGGATCCGACAGGGGTCATGGTCTACCCTCCAATTTTATATTATTTTTTTATTTTGTTTTATAAAAACAAACAAGTCATTTTTTAAATAACTGTTTTTTTACCGTAGGAGTGATTTTAACAGCCCCACAATTTTGCCCGGAATCAAACCGGAGCAGGCTGGAATCTGGTGGTTGGATTTTTGTGGATTTTTTGCCTCCTTAATTCGCCAAGTCATCAAATAAACCCAAAACTTTTACTGTCTCTAAATTTCGCATACGAGCTCAGTTTGATGAATCATTCACACTGTTGCGATCAAGACGATGATATCTACGCTTTGGTATTGGTTCGACAACATTCTGATCACTTTGATTTTTAGGCTTCCATAAGCTCTCTTTGTCTTGTGTGTCTCTAGAGCCACCTTGATCATTCCTCCACACTGAGGAGCTTTCAGTCCAACAAAAGTATCAACAATAATCTGCAACTGCTATGTACAATGTCTACACCAAAAGTGTCCTGAAAAAGGTCACCCTTCCATCTCCTTCACCTTTGTTAAGTGATGATCCAACACCTGCATCCTCTGCAAACCTTTAGTACACTCCCTTGCAAATTACATGCTCAAATATGACTAACTATGAACCAAACATTTCCACACTTGCCACGATTTTATAACACATACTCGGTGGTCAAGCTTATATCAAAATGGAAATCACACCTCGGCTATCATTACAAGAACAAAAACATCATTGTCGCATTTCGAAGTGATGGAAAATACATCATCACTTTTACATGAAATAAATGCATCACATGATTTATAAGACAACACCAAAATATCATTTTTGCTTAGCAAGTGATGGAAAAAAACATCATCACTTTTACATAAAGAAATGCAACACATAATTTAGAAAAATAAGGCCATGATAGGCTAACACATCTAGAAAAATAATATAGAAAATCCCCTCTTTAAAAAAGTGAATGGACCATCTCCCTGTGGGGAATTCACTTGTCAATTGGCTCTTTCGACTAGTTTTTGCACGGATGTTTTTTCTTTGAGATGCTTCTATGGATGGAGTCTCCAACATGTGGCTCTTTGATGGCCACTTCGGTTCTAATAACTGCAATGAGTCTTCTTCCTCCAGACCTGCTTAACCAGTTTCCTTTTCGTTTTTGAGAAGGCTTTTTATGCCTCATCCTCCTTTGTGCTGCCATGCTTTTCCAACACTCAGAAATGACATGATTATGTAAACCACAAAAATAATAAGGTTTCTTATGCCACGATTTACATTCATTATTGCAACACGCTTATAATAAAAATGAAATTGTGAATATTGAGACTTGTTATACCTTTCCTGGTGGTCTCTTGTGCAATCATGGTGATGAGAGCTTGTATCAGCTCTTCTATTACGACATGCACTTCCATGGGATGATGGTCAAGTGTTCCCATCAATCCTTTCTCTGAATGAGTTCAAAAATGTTTGTTTTTCTTTGATTTCCTTCGAACATCCTCATTCAGTGTATCCCAAACCTGCATAGCGAGGTCTTTGCACAACCTCCAATGTCTGATTTATGCCTTGGACATGAATGGCAAGTCCTCCTCCTTTGTAACCCATCTTGGTGAGGAGTCTCATGTCGGTTCATGTCATGGGTATCTCCACACTTCCAACAGAAATGATATCATGTGAAGATGAAACTGAAAAGAAATCAACACTATTTACCTTAGCTGTCGATTTTGAAACAGGTTAAGAAGGCTTCTCTAAGCCTTTTTTGTGCTTCACTTCCTCCAAGGCCTCTGTTGCATCTTGTACTTGAAGCTGCAATCACTGCTTCTCTTCCTTCTCTTCCTGTAGGAGTGTCTTCGATGCCTCATGATCTGCTTGAATACTTTTGTTGTTGTGCCTCAATTCCTCCAATGCCTATGTCGTGGCTTTCAATTGAAGCTGCAATCAATGTTTGTCCTCCTTCTCCTCTTATAGAATCATTTTCAACTTAGTGTTGTTTGCTTCTTGTTTCTAATAAGATTCGTACGACATGGCTGCCTTTTCGGACACCTTGAGCATGGTCTCATACATGTATTTTACATCCTCCATTGCTCAACATAATGAATGTTCAATGGTTCATGCATGCAGTCCAAATCAACAAGAAGGCTGCTCTGATACCACCTGATCCAGGTAAATTTCACTACCCTTTATTGAAGACTTTTTACTTCGGCTGGTGTGTTAGAATTGCATCAAATCATTAATGAACATAAATGAACATATCTACATGTTGTAAAGAATAGGAACATAGCAAGCATTATCAACATAAGATATTGATAACGAAGTTCATCTAGGAGGTACTACGTCTCCGGGCCTCGGTGTCAAGATGGTGTAGGCTGCTGCATTAAGTGCTAGAAAGAGTGATGATGTACATGAATGATATTTTTTTCTCTGCCATACAAGGAAAATTCCCTCACGCGGGAGTGGATGGACCTCTCCATGAGATTTTTCGCTACAGGAACTCTCATTCACAAAAATGACTCCTATCAACATGACAATCTCACTCAATAGTGACTAAGAGTATCCCATCAAACATGGAAACAAAGGGATCTCAACAACATAACTAATCCATGATAGAAATTACATCTCACATCAAGAACAAAACAAGATCCCACATCAAACATCAAATAGGTATATATACAACACAATGCATCTCATAGAAAAGAGACAAAGAAGTACATGATCACACTGCATATACCTCAGATCCTTGAGCTATCTGAAGAAAAGGATGATAAACTGCTACGTTCTGGTTGTACCATCAATCTCGTGGCGTTGAATATCCTGAAAATGATTGCACACACATTGAATGCTGACACTTTCAACTCCTGTTTGAAAAGTGGCTGAAAAATTGAATGGTCAAATGGAAAATATGAATACAGCATCATATTTGTGGCGTCAAATAGTGCAAAATCGACTGTCAAATTTCTGAATTTTGAAAAAAGTGAAAATCTGGGGCTACAGGAATCTTTTAGATTCCCTTAGATTCCTCAAAGATGCTTCTCCACAGGGAATCTCGAAATATGAAACTCTAAACATGAATATTATCTCACCATTGAGATCCTTGCGAAATTTTGAGAAGAATGAGTATAAAGTTGACCTCATTCTGACACCGGTGAATTTCGGCCTCCAAGGAATTTAAAAGATTCCCTCAAGATTCCTGAATATTCTCCTCTACAAGGAATATTAAGAACTGCTTCTCAAAACATGAATCTGAACTTACCATTGCGTTCCCTGTGAAATTCTGGTTAAAATGCATATAAAGTTCAATACATTCTAACACAGGAAAATTTTACCTCTTGTGAATCAAAAGATTCTCCAAGCATCAAAAGGATTCCCTCGAATTACGTGCATATCCTGCCTCAAACTGTGTGTCATCCCTGCCTGCCTTTATCTTGAAAATCGGGCCTGCACTTGGTTTCCTATGGCTTGGGCGTACTTCTAAATTGAAGGTTTAAATAAATTTGGTTGGGTGAAATAACCAACAATGGGTTGTTTGGCACAATGGTAGAAAGGGAAAATTGTTTAAGGGAGGTCGGGGGATCAAATCCTGCCTCCCAAAAATCCACGTACCTATATTTTATTAGGGCGTGTTTTTTATAAATTTGGTATGGGTTGGGACTGCCTTGGGCGTCCCTCCCAACAAACCCGCAAGGTGGCATATTATATGAGTGTGGAGTATGGTTTAACATAACCATATGTTAACATATATTAACATATTTGTTGTAATGTTCGGTGATGGTGTCGTGGGGTCCGATGAGGGTCATGGACCGCTGGCCCATACATATTTAAAAAAAAAAATTTGTTATGTCGGTTGGGGGGGCGGGGGTCATGGCCCACCCTCTAATTTTATATTATTATTTTTATTTTGTTTTATAAAAAAAAACAAGTCATTTTTCAAATAGCCGATTTTTTACTGTAGGAGTGATTTTAATGGTCCACAATTTCACCTAGAATCTGGTGGTTGGATTGCTGCAGATTTGTTGCCTCCTTAAGGTTCCAAGTCATCCAAGTCAACGCAAAACTTTGATTGCCTCTAACTTTTGCATATGAGCTCAGTCTGACGAACCGTTCGCATTGTTGTGATCAGGAAAATGAGATCTACGCTTTGGTCCTAGTTCGACAACATTATTATCGCTTTTATTTTTGAGCTTCCATCAGCCCTTTTTGTCCCATGTGTCTCTAGAGCCACTTGGATCATTCCTCCCCACTTAGGAGCTTTTGGTCCTCCAAAAGCATCAAAAATAATTTGCAACTGATGTGTACAATGTCTACACCACAAGTGTCCTGAAAAAGGTCACCCTTCCATCTCCTTCACCTTTGTTATTCAGAGCCTTAAGCGATGAGCTGACACCTTCATCCTCTCCAAACCTGTAGTACACTCCCTTGAAAATTACATGCTCAAATATAACCAACTATGACCCAAACATTACCACACTTTCCAAGAGTTTATAACACATACTCGGTGGTCAAGCTTACATCAAAATGGAAATCACACCTCAACTATCATTACAAAACCAAAAACATCATTGTCGCATTTTGAAGTGATGGAAAACACATCATCACTTTTACATGAAAGAAATGCAGCACATGATTTATAAGACAAGGACAAAATATCATTTATGCTTAACAAGTGATGGAAAAACACATCATCACTTTTACATAAAGAAATGCAACACATGATTTACAAAAATAAGGCCATGGCAAGCTAACACATCTAGAAAAATAATATAGAAAAACACCTCTTTAGCAAAGTGAACGGGCCATCTCTGTGTGGATAATTCACTTGTTGATCAACTCTTTCGACTAGTTTCTGCACACACATTTTGTCTTTGATACGTTGCTACAAATGGAGTCTCCAACACGTGTCTCTTTGATGGCTACTTCGGTCGCAATAACTACAATGATTCTTCTTCCTCTAGACCTGCTTAACCAGTTTCTTTTTCTATTGTAGAGAAGGAATTTTACGCCTCATCGTCCTTTATGCTGCCATTCTTTTCCACCACTCATAAATTACATGGTTATGTAAACCACAACAATGACAAGTTTTCTTATGCCATGATTTGCGTTCATGATTAGGAACATGCTTATAATAAAAATGAACTCGCAAATATCGAGACTTGTTATACCTTTCCTGGTGGTCCTTGGTGTGATCATGGTGATGAGAGCTTGTCTAGCCTCTTCTATTGTGACATGAACTTCCATGGGATGATGGTGAAGTGTTCCCATCAATCCTTTCTCCAGATGAGTTCAACAATGTCTATTTTCCTTTGATGTCCTTTGAACATCCTCCTTCAATGTATCCAAAACCCGCGTAGCGAGGTCTATTCACAAGCTCCAATGGTTGAGTTATGCCTTGGCCATGAATTCCAATTCCTCCTCCTTTGTAACCCATCTTGGTGAGGAGTCTCATGTCGGTTCCTATAATGGGTATCTCTACACTTCCAATAGAAATGATATCATGTGAAGACGAAACTGAAGAGAAATCAGCACTGTTTACCTTAGTTGTCAATTTTGAAACAGGTGAAGAAGGCTTCTCTAAGCCTTCGTTGTGCTTCACTTCCTCCAAGGCCTCTATTGTGGCTTGTAACTAAAGCTACAATCATTGCTTCTCCTCATTCTCTTCCTATAGGAGTGTCTTCGATGCCTCATGATCTAATTGAAGACCTTCGTTTTTGCACCTAAATTCCTCCAATGCCTCTGTCGTGGCTTGCAATTGAAGTTGCAATCATTGTTTGCCCTCCTTCCCCTCTTGTAGAAGTGTTTTCAAATCAGCGTTGTTTGTTGCTTGTTTCTCATAAGCTTTGTACAACATGTCCACCTTTTTGGAAACCCTAAACATGGTCTCATACATGTCTTTGACATCCTCCATTTCTCAACTCAGCAAACATTCAATGGTTCACGCATGCAATCCAAATAAGCAATAAGACCGCTCTGATACCACTTGATCCGGGTAAATTAAGCTACCCTTTAAACCAAGGCCTTTTACTTCGACTGATGTGTTATAATTGCATCAAAGCGTTAATGAACATAAATGAACATATCTGTATGTTGTAAAGAAGAGGAACATAACAAGCATTAGCAACATAAGATATTTATAGCAAATTTCTTCCATTGGGGACTACATCTTTGTAACCTGTAACCTGCATTTTACAAAACATCAAAATACACATTTTTCTGAATATATCCACAACTACATAAAGAAAATCATGTCCTCTCCTAGACATAGGAATACCTCTTAAAAAATCCATAGAAACACTCTCCCATGGACAGGAAGGTACTGGAAGTAGTGTATACAATCCCAACTTTCTATTGCTAGGCTTACTGACATAACATAATGAACAACCTCTTACAAATTGTGACACAATTTCAAGCATAAGAGGCCAGTAACAATACCTCTGTAATTGTGCCATTGTCTTACCTACACTGAAATGACCAACAATAAGAGAAGTATGTTCTTCCCTTATGATGTTGGCTCTCTCTAGTCCCTGTGGAATACATAACTTGCCAAGATGATACAACAAGTTATCATGCACATGATAATCTAATTCCTCTACTTGGTTACCTTGACATAAAGTCGCATATACATCTTTGAAATCATTATCTAAAGCATATTGTTCAACATAGCTCTCATCCATGGCAAAATTATGCTTAAGAATAATGGATGCACTAACAATTGGTCTATAAAGAATATCGTCAACCTTGTTATAGATACCTTTCTTATACCATATCACCAAGTGGAATTATTGAAGAAAACCCATCCAGCTAAAGTGCCTCGCTTGTTGTAGCTTTGTTTGTGATTGCAATCGTTTCAATGGCTAATGATATGTTTGAATGATTGTTTCCTTACCCATCAAGTAATGTTTCCACTTTTTCACACTTTGCACCAATGCATAAAATTCCTTATCATATGTATCTTCAAATGCAACTTTGACGAAGCATCCAAAGGCAACCTTGGTAACGCAGGTTTCGGAGGCATAATCAAAAATTCTCAAGGTGATCCTCTCAGAATTTATTACGGGAACATAGGTTGGGATAGCAACAACCATGCGGAGCTGGAAGGCCTAATACAAGGCATCCAAATTGCCATCGAATTTAAATACTTCCCCCTGGAAATGGAGGGTGATTTGCAAATCATAACTATGGCCGCCGACAGAATCCTCCAAGGCACAGATTCTTCTAAAGTCTCCAACAGCTGGAGACTAGCCCATAAGCTCAATATGGTGGAAATGTTGATCCACAACCATAGAGCCATCACTTTTTGTCATGTTCGTAGAAAGGCCAACTCTGTTGCATATATTTTGGTGAACAAAGGGGTGGAAAGAAACTGTGAGTTGCATCAATCCACCCTAGCTCAGGTTGAGGAGAAATATCTAAGACAGGAATGCCTCACTCTCATTCAGAAGGATCGGCACACCCCGGATGTGAGTGACAGAATTGACATGCCTACCAATCACATCCCACACTCCATGGGAAACAGAGATCCCTTATGCAGAGCTTCATCTGATGTGGATCCTCATTCTGTTAGTCACTTTCATGAAACTCAAAGAATCACTAATGATGGCAAAAGGATGGGAACTACATCATATTTTCATGAGCATCACCTCGCAGCCATCATCATTAATGACCTTTATAATTAACCTGCATTGTAGCCATACCCCTTCCCTCGAGCCTGCTCAGGTTCTCAATCATCGTTAGCAGATGCATGTGAAGCCTAATCATTGCTATCCTCATTGCACTCATACCTACCCCTTTAAAGAGATAAGCTCTAAGCCCCCTTCCATAATTTTTCTGTAATCTTGGTATTTTGCCTCTCTTACTATGCTCAAGCTTCTCCCTGACTTCCATAGGCTACGAAGCTCTACTCTTTGTGTAGCTCTGCGCAGTCCCCATTGGGCTACTGCACCCCTTCCTGTACATCCACCAATCAGGTACTCCTTTCCCCTAAGCCCCTGCGTGGCTCGCCCTTTTGTGCCTCCTTTTTTTTCTGAATTTCTCCCCCTACCTCAGTGTGCAATGGCTCCCATAATTCACCAACGAACTATCCACGGATAATAGAGAGAGGCTCTCCCTGGCCGTTATCACCATGGCAAGGATAATCACCTCAAGTTGATAGATGGCTCCTCTTCTAACACCTTTATGCGTCATAGTCTTGAACCTGAGCAGCATGCAGAAGCCTCTGGGCACTCTACACACAAAGGCAGATGAGGTCAGAAGAAGTCCACCACTCCTCCACATACGCACCCCCAGCACAGCAAAACCGACCCAACGCCGATCCCAGAGAAGGATGATGAGGATATGGACATCTGGGTGATGGATGTCGAGGGCATCTGGACATGGCCCCCCGACGGCGTTGATCCGGATTCCCCCATTCTCTGCGCACCAATTGAAACTCCCATGTGGACAGTGGCTGATGCAAAGGTAGCTGCTGTGCAGGCTCCGGCTTGCCCCATTGTAGAGGAGGACCCCCATAGTGATGATGAAGATGGAAAGTGAAGTCTGCGCAGCCGCACAGTTCTCCTACGTTTTTTTTCATGATCGCCATCAATGCCTTTCTACTACCGTTTACTTTATGTTACTTAGATGTGTCAGCGCTTCTGCACATAATGTCTTTCTCAGTTATAAGTTTTGTCTGGGTAGGTCTCCTCCCTCGAGGCAGCCCAGAAACCGTGTAACAAAGGCTGGGATAGGCTAAGCACAACTTGCCTACCCAACTTGTTGCATATGTAACTTTATGTTTTTGAATTAATAGAATAGCCCAACTTACTAAAAAAACAAAAACAAAAAAAATTCCTTGTCATATGTAGGATAGTTAATCATTGCACCATTAAAAGTTTCTAAATGAAAAGAGATGGTCTTACCATGTTGCATCAAGGTTGCACTCGTGGCATACTCACTTGTATTAGTCTGTATCTCAAATGATTTTCTCAAGTCAGGAAGTGAAAGTATAGGTTTTGAACTAATATTTTCCTTCAATGCATCAAATGTTTTTTGTTGTTTGTCTCCCTATTGAAAACCCTACTTCACACTTGTCAATGCATGCAATGGAGCTCTAATGGAAGAAAATTTAGAAATGAACTTTCTCCAATATTGGGTTGCTCCCAAAAAAATTCTAAACTCTGTCACTTTCTTGAGCTTTAGCCAATTCAAAATGACATCAACCTTGGAGGGGTCTATTTTCAACTCACCTCCTCTAACAATATGACGAAAGTAGACTAAAGAAATTTTTCCGAATTCACATTTCAACATCTTTAACAACAATTGTTCTTTCTTCAAGTAATCTAACACTTGCTTGACATGCATGACATGTTCTTCATGGGATTTGCTGAAAATTAATATGCCATCTAAGTATACTATCATGAGTCATTTAGACAAGGCCATCAAACATCATTCATTACACACATGAATGTAGTAGGAGAATTACGAAGCCCAAAGGGCGTCACCATCCATTAAAACAAACCTTTTCTTTGTTTTAAATGTTGTCTTCCATATGCCTCCTTTAGTGAACCTAATGTGATGATAGCCACTCCTCAAGTCCAACTTAGTGAAATACAATTTTTTTTTCAATTGATCAAGTAAATCATCGATTCTAGGAAGAGGGTAGCAGTTCTTTACCGTAATCTTTTTCAATGCACGAAATTCCACACACATGCACCATGTTCCATCCTTCATTGGCACTAAACCAATAGATGAACCACATGGCGATGTACTTGGCTAGATGATCCCCTTATCAAGCAACTCTTGGATTTGTTTCTTAATTTCTGTATTTTCCATCACTGGCATCCTGTACATGCCAATGTTAGGAAGAGGGAAGTCTTATTGCAATTCGATTTCAAGTTGAATTCCTATTTTGGGAGACAATCCTTTAGGCTCTTGAAACATCTCATCATATTGGTTAATAACCTCAACAAAATCAGATTTCAACTTTGTATCACAACCTTGAAAGGCTTCATTTGCAACATCATTCTTGGGTTTGATCATCAAAATTACAAAATTCTTGCCAGAGTTAACAAGTCTCATCATTTTTCCAACATTTACAAGTGAAATTTTTAGTTTCTTGCAATGGGCTCTAACAATGTACTCAATACCATCTTTAAACAAGTGATAATTGTTTTCATGGCAATGAAATATAGTTCTCTTGTCATAAATATATGTTTTTCCCAAAACAATACCACATATGTCTAATGGCACTACATCAAGTTCAACCTCATCAATGTAGTTTGCAGTAATGGCGAATTTCAGTTTGCATTTTGTAGTTACTTGCAACTTTGGATTGTCACAAACCCAACCTAAAGGATAAGTTTTAGGATGAGGAATGGTTTCCAAATTCAACTTTTTTACAATGTTTTCAGAAATGATATTTCCTTGTGAGCCACTATCAAATAGAGTGGCAATTTTGTTATGTTTTTAGATAACTCTAATCTGGAAAATATCTATTATTCTTTTTTCATTTTGAGTTTCATTGTGGCTATTTGAAGAACTAGTACTGGCAATGGATTCCTTACCTTTCAATCCCATAGTTGTGACCTTTGTTTCATCTCACGAATTGGATCCTAAATCATGTTGTGTAGTTGCAATTGTCTTTTATTTTCCTTTATTGTTTAACTTTTTGGGTCTCATCTCAAGATGAAGTTTCCAACGGTGATATTCATCGTGACCTTTGAACAATGCTTGCATGTTAATTTTTCTCCCTCTTTCTTGATGTGATCATGTGCTCAAAAATATGTTCAAAACTAAAAAATTTCAGTGTTAGCCTCCACAATGTCCAAGGCTGAAAGGATATCGACAGAGGTAACCTCAAACCAAGATTTTAGTTTGGTAGCTAGACTTACCAAACGAGAGAGGGCTCTCTCTATGAAAAATAGAGCCAAGGATTTGACTGGTACAAGAATGGATTTTAGGCTAGATAGCTCAGCTCTACGGTTTGAAATATTTTAGGTTTTTTCTACTAGATCATGAGTGAAAATTAGGGAACTAGGTCAAAGGATCAAGGGTTTCAGTTGCAAGAGGTATGGAGGAGAAAGATAGCTACAATTTCCTCGTATCCTAGGGATTGGTCGATGTAGTGTAGGGTTTGAAAGAGAAATAAGATATTAATGAACATGTGCACCATGAATTCATTAATCAAGAAGATGAAATACACAAAATGAGATTCGTAAAAAAACATAGTTGAATTAAAATAATTATGCTTAAAACATCTTAGGAAAATCACTGAATATCAAAGATATGGTAAGGAGACAAGTATATCATTCATATAAAACTGTGACGGAGAGAAACAACTATCACAAACTCACAACACAAGAATTCCTGAATAATAGCTGCAATTGTTCTTTGATTTCCTATAAAAAGTGATGAAGTACAAGCCACAAGACTTTCACCCTCTGATTTCCAACCATCAAAATGACTGAAAACCACATACATATAGACTCAAAAACCTTGTCTTGAGGATGAACCACATTCGCTGGTTCGAAACGTCGACCAAATCCTAACAATGTGATTCATCCGAAAGACATTTTTATCTACATTATGGATCACAAAAGTCTTAGATCGAAATTCCCCTCTCTCAAGGGTCGAATCCCTCAATGTAGGAACAACTCACAATAATATCTCAGCAAAACCCTAATGACTAGGGAGGTTAAAACGAATCCTCCATTTAGAGTTTGATAGACCTTCTCCTCATCGGTGAGGTCAAAAATTACATAAAAATGACTATGACAAGTCCATTTACCTTCTATTACATCACATAAACATTAAAGTAGAGAGATTACATCAGTAAACCAATATTTACTAAGAAAATACTCGAAATTTTCACAAACAGACAAAGGCGCAGTGCCTCTAGACAAAAGCACATCGCCCAACTTGTAAGGGACTTTTGAAGGCCTTCCATTGTTCCAAATCCATCTTTGAAAGACGCAATGGAAATATTAGGATGTATAGTTATAATTAGATACATCAAGCAAGAAAAATTAACACTCCATCACATTTAAAAATGCATTCTCTTGCAACTACTCCCAAAAGTGCAGCACCTAGTCGAAAACAGTGGCAGAAAGTGTCTTTTTGACTTGTTTTTGGGCATTTTCTCTCCACCAGTTTGCTGACAAGGCTCAAAAAGTTGATAGATGACATGTAGCAGTGATTATATATCTAGCAAGTTATATTTTTTGGAAATTGGAGGTATGATGAAAAATTGCAACGCCAAGGTGCTGTGCTTTTGGTTGAAACTAATATTCCTGTGTAAGCCAAAAACACCAAATATTTGAAATTTTCTGCAAACATAGGGCTCAATGGTAGGTCCATATCTCTCTAACCATATCATTTTTTTCAAACCTGAGAGAGGTTTGTGTTCTATGTTATGTTATGAATAAATACATCCTCCAAGTTTCCAAAATACTTTCCCGTTTGGTCAGAATCCAAGTTTGAAGTTGATCACTAAAAATTGGAAAAGCGCAGCAAAATCGCAGCGCCATCTTCTAGGTAACTTTTTACTACCTTCCTAAGCTCCAAATAAATATTTTAAGGTACCATTGGAAAGCGTGGGATTTCTGCTACACCATAGAGTCATCAAGCACGGAAAACATCCTCTCCAAACCCCCGAAAAACTTAATTGAAGTCAAGTTGTCCATAAGTGAAAAAAAACCTCTTGTAGCAACTATAATTTGGGCATATCTCTCAAATACTAAAAATTTTTGATAAAATGAAGGAGGTTTTTTTTCCTTTGTCTATGATGAAAAAAATTGTAATATTCCTTTTTCAGGATTTATCATAAATCAAGCATCAAAAACGCATTTCCCGCAACAAATGCAATAAAACAGTAAAATGGACTCTTGGATCCCATATATTAGGCAATATACATTCTAAATCCAATATTAGAGCTAAAAAAAAGCAAAATAGCTGGGTTAAACAGATCTCCCACACCTAGGATTTCCAAAAAGTGCTAAAACCCCAAGACTGCAAAATACCAGAGCAGCTGCTCAAGGAACTACACAGTCTAAGAGAGGGTTTACACATAAAATGATAAGAGAAAAATAGATATACTCATGTATTGATAAATAATGCTAAAGAATAGAAATCTAAGCTCCCTTTATAAAATACAAAAGAAACCGACAAGGGTTTCTTGTCGAACACTCTGCATACAAATGTGATCTTTAGAAAATGACTGAATAATCACTGCAACAATGAAGTACATGAGTGTAGAAGGCTGAAATATGTCTGAACTATTGTAGATCCCTAAAGGGCTTCCTCCCATGAAGGAATGAACCTCTCAATCACAAGGAAACACTGCAACGGAGCCACCAAACCATGAAATGAGCACTGCCTCCAAAATAACGCACTCCCTAGCAGAAACAGTGATGGGAGGGTATGAGAAATGTGTGGTCTGATACCACAGATCTGAAATAAGTCCTGGAGCTCTCCAAACAGATCTCTCAAGTGAAGGAAAGCTTCCTCCAACGAGAAAGTAGCTCAGAAGCCGGGATTCCAATCCCTTCCACTGCTGCACCTAGCAACACTACACAATCTCCGAAAAAACTTGTGCTGATGAAGATGGCTCAAGCTTGGCCTGAAAACCTGATGTGGAATGATGAATACAAACTCTCTCAATGAGCTCCTTAAAGGAAAGAGGAGGGATTCCCGCTCGAAAACACCCAATGCTAAACAACACTGCGGCTTTGCTAAGCAGAAAAACATCAACAATTCTTAGCAGCCAAGAATAGTAATCTACAACATGATGAATAATGCTGCCATCCTCTTCCTTAAATAAAATATGATTTTTCTTACCCTTGGCCCCACTCACTTAGGTTACTTCTAACCCAAGTTACATTTCCCTCCAAAATTGCGTTATCCATCCTAGGATTCCTTCTCCACTAAAACTGCGTTGTTGAATTAGTCAAAGTAGCTTCAATTTAACCTTATTCACACATGGAGGTGTCTTATTGAGCTAGAAATAATTTTTCCTTTCACACTTGGATTGTTTTTATCCTCCTTAGGTGACTTATGGGATTTTCTACCCATTTATTTACTGGCTACAACTGCTGCTAACTCTAATGTTCCATTTAGCTTGGAAGCTAAAATTTTGGGAACATTACAGTCCTCCCCTCCAAAATATTTTCTTGTCCTCAAGAAAATGCATAAGAAGAACAAAATTTCTCCCCTCTTCCTCATGTGGCCTCCATCAATAGCCTCCATCACTGCTTCAAGAGAATCTGCAAATAAACTGTCATCCATTGCTTCCTCCCAAGTGTGCAAAACCAAAGTGTTTGCATCAATCAAAGGTGGAAAGTGTGAATGGAATCATGCTAGCTATCTCATGGCCTTCACAAAGTAGGAGTGATGATTAACATGGTGAATGAGTGCCTCCCTCACCCATGCAATCATCCAAATGAAGTGAGTCACCCTCCAACAT
This sequence comes from Pinus albicaulis, assembly GCA_034641835.2. Lineage (NCBI taxonomy): Eukaryota > Viridiplantae > Streptophyta > Pinopsida > Pinales > Pinaceae > Pinus > Pinus albicaulis. The sequence goes on along the minus strand of CM076569.1, from coordinate 95,440,243 downwards.
GGTAACTCATGAAAAGTCTCTTCCACCTTGTGCTTCTGAAATGTTGGTGGGCTAAATAAGTGAAAATGATAGGCAAGAGTTCCTATCCCATGCTTTCCTCCTCTCCACTCATGATGAGTGTAGAAGGCATGCTTATCTTGGGCTTGAAACATGATTTCCCTCCAATGGCAAGAAGAATGTTGAGCCTCCAAGGACTCTTCCTCCAAAATCATGAGTCATGCCAACCCAAACCATTCCATTCAAGATGAATGGTAAATCATCACCACATGGCATCCAAATCAGAAAATGTCTAAAGGTTATGTGCAATTTTGGAGGATACATATGGTCTCTTTATTGGATACAGTGCAGTTCTTTCAACTACTAATGTAGAGCATCAAGTGGCAAGTTTTCCTCCCAAAAATTTGTAGCTATGCATGTTAGCTCATTTACCATGAAGTAGCAAGCTACAATACATACCAGTTGGGCATAATCAAAGCAATACAACACTTTCCCAAATTCATTTAATATGGGTCATCAACATCACAAGATTTGGCCCAAAAGTGACCATGAAACCCATAGATAATCTTGCTCTCATGTCGAGCAATGTGTTAGCTCCCTGTAATCAGCAAGATTGGAAAAGTCCGACAACAGGGAGAAACATCATTTCAACCACTTTGGGATTCTAGGATCTAGCCCTGAATCCGGAGAGGGATCTCTCCAATAAGTGCAAAGATGGATTTGTCTTTGAAGTTTGGGTAATGATATTAGGCTAGTTATGAAGGCCAAGGGATTTATTTTGTTTTGGATGGTTGAGCATGCTTATGGCTTGAGTGGAAAGTTCTCAATGGAAAGAGTTTCAAAGGTGAGAAGTTGCAAGAAAATAGAACAAGATTTGGCCAAAAAGATGGATATTTGCAAGTTTTAGTCCATTGGGCTATGGATTCGTAATAGGATTTTAATTGAAACAATAGGTTCAAGAGTGGTCCATGGGGCAAGTCATATATGTCTAAGGATCTCTTTAAAGTTTGATTTATGGAATGAAATGATACACAAAGAAGGGGAATTAAACAAATGAAGAACAAAGAGCAGCCCAAGATCTGGTAAGAACTTTGAAACTAGCCATCCTTTGACAAACACTTAAGAAAAACATAAAAGCAATCCAGGATCTGGTAAGTACTTCGAAACTAGCCAGCCTTTGATATACCTTCAATAGAAAAACATTTAAAACACAAAGGGAAAAACAAATGATAACAAAGAATGGTCTAAGATCTGGTAAGTACTTTGAAGCTAGCCAGCTTTCAACACATTCCAAGGGAAACTTTCAGATAGTCTTTGGGGATAAAACTAGGACCAAGGCTCACCATATCTTCCTTAGTTCATCTCTACTTAACATAAAATGAAAATAACTTTCAAGAATAACAATTAGCTAAGACAGGAGGACGAGGGAACGCCAACATTCCTACTGCTTGAACTGAATTAAATCATTCCCAAATAACACAATTCAGAAGAAAACATTTAGATAAAGCTTATCAGTCAGAGAAGGGTACTGATATACAGTAAATCCTAACTCTATGCTTGATGTTCTTTATCGGAGAAGATGAACAAAGTGGAAACAGAAATAAAATAAAAATTTACAATAAGAAAAACATCACCGTAGACATAGACTAGGATCCCATAAATCAGCTTGTATTGATGCTTCAAACCAGTTACAGCTTTAAGTCCAGTGTTTTAGGTTAGAAATCATCTTCACTTCTCAGACTAACTTATCTAATCACAAGCAGAGCTTCAAGAGCCCGTGAACACTATTTACAAGTAGAAGTCTCAAAGCTCAAGTATATTTCAAAGTTCTGCCACCAACCTTTTATTATCTTCTACAGAAGTATTTATAGAAGAATGAGGAGGTGGGATCTGATAAAAGATCTCTCAGGGAAATTAATATAGACTAATGACTTCTTGACCTTTGAGGGGTTCAATGGAGAAGTTTACATATGTGTCCTCTGTATTAATTGTTTTACATTTAATATTTAAGCTTGGTGGGAGCTTTTGTTGACTTTAAGGCTCTGTTTTAGGATGTAATAACTCTGCTGATATTTTGCATTAAGTTCCCTTAGCATAATTAATTATTTGGCTGCGCTGAGGCAAATATCTTCTTTTTGTTTAATAACTTCAGCCTCTGTTTGAATGCTTGTGGCTACAGGTGGCACTGTGGTAGCTGAGAGGAATCAATTTTCCTCTGATGTGGAGGTGGAGGCCTTTCTATCTGATAAACACTTATGATTTTTCTTTTAACTGCATTTTAATTTGGAGGATTAGGCTTTTGATAATCAATCTTAGCTGTAATCCCCACAAATTTGTCTTCAACCTTCTGTTTCTTCCGTGTTTAATTCTTCGACACTGATACTCTTTTGTTTTTATTTCATTCTGTGTGTCTTGTTGATGTGCAGGGCCGCATGGGGCTCATATGGCATCAATGCCCATGAATAATTGATGAAACGTGGAATTTGAACCCGTGAATAGCTTCCCTTTGATTAATCAAAATCATGGGAATCATCATTCCCATCCCTTGGCTTTTATTTCAATTTAATGGAAACCCATTAATCCCTGCAAAATACAAACAATGTTTATAAAATCCTGCGTTTATTGGGTTTTACTGCTTCAGAGGGTGTATGGAGGAGTGTGGCCGTTGGATGGCATCATCCAATGGTAGGGATTCGTCAAAGGAGGTCAAAAGGAGAGCAGAGGGAGAAAATAAGTCAGATCCATCAATTACGCAGAGATCGACGGTCATGATGAATTGAGAGGAACATTATGAGAATGAACACTTTATAAAGAAATGGGATAAAATGCAGAGAAAAGGTTTAAAACCTTCGCTTTGGAGGAAATACGGTTAAAAATGAAGTTGGGGGGTTTGGGATGAATACAAGCTGTCGGATGGGATCAGTGCATAAAGATCGATGGTGGACATTTTGCGTTGAAAACCTTCGGTGAGGGGTGGGGGAAGAAACTTGAGAAGCACCGATGCGATTAATTGCAGACCGTCGATCTATAGATCAGATCGAAGGCAGAGAACTCATTGGAGGTTGACCAATCAGGGGTGGTGTTATTGTTAATGCGCTCAACAAAAATTTTTGATGCGATTTTGTGCTTATCATTTATCGGCTTTAGATCAACGGTCGACATCGTTTTAAAACTCATACTGGTGGAAACCCTTTATAACATGAGAAAAACCCAAAATTTTCATATAATACAAAGTTTTTAGCTATCGGGCGGGTTATACATATATGAAGTGAATAGGTGCCCGACTGCGGAGCCTTAGGATTATATGAAGGATAATAGGCCTGGGGTTTATATATATGAGGGCCAATCGCAATCAGAAGGTCGAGCCTTGTCTTTTCAATCTAACCATTCTAAATTCCTCCGATGCGTTTGAGCACTTCGGGACCTTTAACTCTTGGTCCCAGGCGAAGTTATATGGAGTAAAAAAGTGGAGGGGCGGAGTTTAAACAAAGGGACTCAATCGCATCGGAAGTTTTGATGCGGGTCTTTCAATCTACCCATTTTTTCATTAAAAAAAAAAAAAAAAAAACATAACTCTGGCGCATTTAGACCAAAACTTTGGGTAAGTGGGTTTTTTTATTTACAAAGGGAAAAATCAATCGGAAAGGGATTATTACAGTGCTTAGCGCCCGACTGCAGGCACTCGGGTTGTATGGAGCGATAATATGATCGAGGAGTATAATGCACAGGGCTAATCACATCGGAACTTTTGTCATGGCACAAAGACTTGCGCGCTTGGATTTTTGCGATGCGATAAGAACCTAAATGTTTCAGCGCTCGGTTCCAGCACCAAGGTGTATGGAGGGGAAGTGGTTTAGGACTTAACCCAAGGGGGCTTAAGACTGTGGTAAACAAACTTATTTTTCATGAAATTTTTCCAAGTTTTCAATGGATTTGGGGGTTTTGGCAGAGTTCAAAAAGGAGTTTTAAACTCTATAAAGGATATTTCATGAAGGGGAAAAGGGGAAAAAATGAAAATAGAGGAATTTCATGAAAGAAAAAGGGGTAAAAATGGAGATTATTTTTGAAGTGGAAGGAGGGGAAAATGGGGTATGCAGCAGTATTTTCTCTTATGGAATCAGCAGAATTTCTGATTTTTAAATGGAAACAGCAGTGCAGATTGAAACAAGGGCATGATGTCTTCAAGAGTCTTCAAGAGATAAAAAATTTTAAGCAATAAAACTTGTTTCTTGAAGGCTCCAAAATGTTTTAGCCACCATTTGGTATGAAAAATTTTATTGGTGGCTAACACAATGCACTGTTTACATATAGTGAGAAAGTACAAATACTCAATAAAGTAATCAAAAAGCACATAAATACATTTCTTACCATGAATCATGTGGGAGATGAAAGTAAGGTCCATGTATAAGTTCCCCCATGTGGATCTCCTCATAAAAATCTGCAAGAAGAAGGGATACATATACTCCTTGGAACACTTCATCAATAAGAATACACTCCCATGTGACAGCGTTGTAGGCCTTGAGAATAAGGCCCCGTGACTCCTCCATTTGACATTCCACATGCCAAAGCCATCCACCATCATGCTTCTATGTGAGAAGATCTTCTTCCGACATGGAAGTCTCTCCTGATCCTCCAAGACTGAAGGGTAGCCTCCTTGCACCATGAATGTTCCTTCCTTCTATTTAGAAATATCATGAAAAGTATGGGAAGAATTTTTCCCATACTCTCCCAAGTGCAACCATAGCAACAAAAAATTTTGTTGCTGCCTCATCTCTCCCTCATACAAGCCATAGAATAAGATCATGAAGGTCAAATTGTATGATTTCCCAACAAACCAATCAGCCATGAAGTGCCTCCTCAAGTTCTCCAAGTGGTTCCTCCCACAAGAAGAGAAAAAGTGTGATGTGGCAATCATGGTTTTCCCATGGTTCCTCCTGAAAGGTACTGCATATAAAGTGGGGAGAATCATGCTCCCAATGGGCATCTCCAATGTCAATCCCACTCTCCAAACAAAGCTCCCCATGAACATATACATATCAGCAATATATGTAAGCAAAATACAATAGGAACAAGTTGCCAAATGACAACTGGAGAGTGAATCATGGTTCCTCTCATGAAACCAGCACACTGCATTCTTGGCCTGCATCAAAATAAGAAATAACAAGTTCTTTTCCAGCCACTTGTTTTCTGCCATAGTCATCTCATAAGATGAAAACATGAAGTCACAATATGGTGTCATTGGTGCACACCAAGAGACATATGTCTTCCCCCACAGCTCATCAAAAAGATAGCCAAGATCAATGCTACATGTTGCTGCAAGTACATCATCATACAATATGCAATAAGAGACAATTCTTCTTGTTACATGCTGCTCTAACAAGGAAAAGAAGTACAATACAAAATGTGAAATTATACCTCCTCCGTCATGTACTTGAAGTCTTGAGCGGAAATGGCTCAACTGGAAATTCTCCCTCACTCCCAATGAGTAGGAAGGTGGTTGTTACATCCTCTCTATCACCATATGGGCTATGCATCTCTCACTATGTTGATATATGTCCTGTTGGATGTCCTCCCAAGTGAACTCCTCCATCAAATGGAAATATGCATCAAAGTGCATAGAAGGGAAGTCCTCGTGTGCTGCATGTAGCATCTTTTGCTTGAGACTAGAAGATCTAGTCAAGAAGATCCTGCCATAGGAATAGATGACCACATCATCCACCATGTATCTGTCATCTCCATTCGGGTCATCAAGAATCATGCATGCACCAAGATACTTGGAGTACTCTACCAGAAGCTGAGATCTCCAATAAGGATCAATCCTCCTCAGTGACAGCACTGGTGATCTGGCATGTGAAGTTCCATTCATGCTGTTGCCTGCTACTTTCACATCCCCCATGCCAAAGTTCTCCTCCAAACTCGTCACCTCTCCAAAATCCAATAGTGGCGAACCCAAAGACAAGATATCTCTCATCAACTGAAGATCAAGTGGCCTCCCAGGTGGAATGCCTCCATGTAGTGAGACATCAATGTCAAGAGTAGACTGCTCATGTGGTTGGGAAACTTTTCCCTTGCTCTCACAGTGCAATACAGTCTGCTTCTTTCTTGCGCTAGCTCTCTGAAATAGAGAAGGGTGTGTACCTCTCACCAAATGATGCTGCTCTTCCTCCCTTCCTCCTCCTTCCAGCTGCAATGCTGCACAATCACGCTGCTCACTGATTGTGCTTGGACCTCTATGTATGAAATCCTGGGGAACTTCTTGAAAATATACAAGAATCCCTCATGTTGGAGCATGTGCTCCTCCTTCCTCTGCATGAGGCACTGGATGTGCTCTAGATGTGGTAGTGTTGTTGCCCTCTTCTTCATCAATGTGTGGAGGCAACATCTCAACAATTGGATCCCTTTCTGAAAAATTGATCCGCATGCCCTCTTTTTCAAGAATATGAACTAGAGGTTTTGTTTCCGAAAATATGTAATGCAAGACATCAGCTCCTCCCATGGTTTTCTGAAATGGAGTTTCTCTCATCACATGCAAGGGTTTTGTTTTCTCCAGTTTTCCTTGCTCATGTGTCTTAGGAAGTTTTTCACCAAATATCTCCATCAATGTTTTTATGAATCTTGCATAATAGAAAGTATTGGCATTTTTTAAGGAAAAAGATTCAAAAATCCACCATGCATGAGCCTTACCTCTGAAATGCAGTGCTGCAACTCTGATAGCTTCATCTCCGTAAATATGGTGCAACTGCAAATAAGAGTTTAGCTCCTTCACCCAAGCTCCAACGGAACATGTAGGTGATCCGGAAAAAGTACATAGAAGAAATATATTTGCATCCTGCTGCTGGCTCTTCTCCATCTGGATCTTGCAAAAATATTGGAAATCAGTATGATCTCTAAACCTCTCAGTTTGAGATTCATACTCCCGCAACAAATCATGAAGAGTCATTATCTTAGGCATTCTCAGGCTAGCTCAGGGAATTTGACTGTGATGTGCATCATGGAGTGCAGATGCATGCTCATAATCACCATGTAAAAATCTAGATTCAGCTCTAGAATCAACCTCCTTTGGATATTTCATCTCCAATCTCATTTTCTTCAGCTCTCCTTGAAAGCTCTTCATAGATTTTGGATGAAGCTTTGTAAGCTTGTCTTCCTTTCTTCCCGCACAAACTGAATTTTTCTGGCTTTTGAACATCTCTCCTTCTTCTGATAGCTAGATATCATAGGCTGAGCCAGAGATCATGCTTTGATACCACTATAATATTCCTTTTTCAGGATTTCTTATAAATCAAGCATCAAAAACACATTTCCCGCAAAAAATGAAATAAAACAGTAAAATGGACTCTTGGATCCCATATATTAGTCAATATACATTATAAATCCAAGATTAGAGCTGAAACAAAGAAAAATAGGTGGGTTAAACAGATCTCCCACACCTAGGATTGCCAAAAAGTGTTAAAACCCCAAGACTACAAAATGTCGGAGCAGCTGCTCAAGGGACTGCGCAGTCTAAGAGAGGGTTTACACATAAAATGATAAGAGAACAATATATCTACTCATGTATTGATAAATAATGCTAAATAATAGAGATCTAAGCTCTGTTTACACAATACAAAAGAAACCGGCAAGTGTTTCTTGTCAAACACTCTGCATACAAATGTGATCTTCAGAAAATGATTGAATAATCACTGCAACAATGAAGTAAATGATTGTAGAAGGCTGAAATATTTCTTATATATTGTATATCCCTCAAGGGCTTCCTCCCATGAAAGAATGAACCTCTCAATCACAAGGAAACACTTCAACGGAGCCACCAAACCATGCAATGAGCACTGCCTCCAAAATAACGCACTCCCTAGCAGAAACAATGCTGGGAGGGTATGAGAAATGTGTGGTCCGATACCACAGATCTGAAATAAGTCCTGGATCTCTCCAAGCAGATCTCTCAAGTGAAGGAAAGCTTCCTCCAACGAGAAACTAGCTCAGAAGCCGGGATTCCAATCCCTTCCACTGCTGCACCCAACAACACTACACAATCTCCGGAAAATTTGTGCTGATGAAGATGGCTGAAGTTTGGCCTAAAAACATGATGTGGAATGATGAATACAAACTCTCCCAATGAGCTCCTCAAAGGAAAGAGGTGGGATTCCCGCCTGAGAACACCCAGTGCTAATAACTGCAACTTTGCTAAGCAGCAAAGCAACAACAGTTCTTGGCAACCAAGAATAATAATCTACAACATGATGAATAATGCTACCATCCTCTTCCTTAAATAAGATGTGATTTTTCTTGCCCTTGGCCCCACTCACTTAGGTTACTTTTAACCCAAGTTACATTTCCCTCCAAAATTGCATTATCCATCCTAGGATTCCTTCTCCACTAAAACTGCGTTGTTGACTTAGTCAAAGCAGCTTCAATTTAACCTTGTTCACACATGGAGGTGTATTATTGAGCTAGAAATAATTTCTAATTTCACACTTGGAGTTTTTTTATCCTCCTTAGGAGACTTATGGGCTTTTCTACCCATTTATTTACCGGCTACAACTGCTGCTAACTCTAATGTTCCATTTAGCTTGGAAGCTAAAATTTTGGGAACATTACAGTCCTCCCCTCCAAAATATTTCCTTGTCCTCAAGAAAATGCATAAGAAGAAAAAAAATTCTCCCGTCTTCCTCATGTGGCTTTCACAAATAGCCTCCATCACTGCATCAAGAAAATCTGCAAATAAACTGTCATCTAATGCTTCCTCCCAAGTGTGCAAAACCAAAGTGTCTGCATAAATCAAAGGTGGAAAGTGTGAATGGAAACATGCTAGCTATCTCCTGTCCTCCACAAATTAGGAGTGATGATTAACATGGTGAATAAGTGCCTCCCTCACCAACGCAATCATCCAAATGAAGTGAGTCACCCTCCAACATGGTAAATCATGAAAAGTCTCTTCCACCTTGTGCTCCTGAAATGTAGGTGGGATGAATAAGTGAACATGATAGGAAAGAGGGCCTATCCCATGCTATCCTCCTCTCCACTCATAATGAGTGTAGAGGGCATGCTGATATTGGGCTTGAAACATGATTTCCCTCCAATGGCAAGAAGAAGATTTAGCCTCCAAGGACTCTTCCTCCAAAATCATGAGTCATGCCAACCCAAACCATTCCATTCAAGATGAATGGAAAATCATCACCACATGGCATCCAAATCAGAAAATGGCTGAATTTTATGTGCAAGTTTGGAGGATACATATGGTCTCTCTGGTGGATACAGCACAGTTCTTTCAACTGCTGAAGTAGAGCATCAAGTGGCAAGTTGTCCTCCCAAGAATTTGCAGCTATGCATGTTAGCTCATCTACCATGAAGTAGCAAGCTATAATATATACCAGCTGGGCATAATCAAATCAATACAACACTTGCCCAAATTCATGTAAATATGGGTCATCAACATCACAATATTTGGCCCAAAAGTGACCATGAAACCCATAGATAATCTTGCTCTCATGTGGAGCAATGCATTGTTTACATATGGTGAGAAAGTATAAACACTCAATAGAGTAATCAACAAGCACATCAATACCTTTATTACCATGCATCATGTGGGAGTTGAAAGTGAGGTCCATGTATAAGTTCCCCCATGTGGATCTCCTCATAAAAATCTGCAAGAAGAAGGGATACATATACTCCTTGGAACACTCCATCAATAAGAATACACTCCCATGTGACAGCATTGTAGGCCTTGAGAATAAGGCCCCATGACTCCTCCCTTTGACATTCCACATGCCAAAGCCATCCACCATCATGCTGCTATGTGAGAAGATATTCTTCTGACATGGAAGTCTCTCATGATCCTCCAATACTAAAGGGTAGCCTCCTTGCACCATGAATGTGCCTTCCTTCTCTTCAGAAATATCATGAAAAGTATGGGAAGAATTTTTCCCATACTCTCCCAAGTGCAACCATAGCAACAATAAATTTTCTTGCTACCTCATCTCACCCTCATACAAGCCATAGAGTAATATCATGAAGGTCAACTTGTATGATGTCTCAACAAACCAATCAGCCATGAAGTGCCTCCTCAAGTTCTCCAAGTGGCTCCTCCCACAAGAAGAGAAAAAGTGTGATGTGGGAATCATGGTTTACCCATGGTTCCTCCTGAAAGGTACTGCATATAAAGTGGGGATAATCATGCTCCCAATGGGCATCTCCAATCTCAATCCCACTCTCCAAACAAAGATCCCCATGAACATATACATATCAGCAATATATGGAAGTAAAATACAATAGGAACAAGTTGCCAAATGACAACTGGAGAGTGAATCATGGTTCCTCTCATGGAACCAACGCTGTGCATCCTTGGCCTGCATCAAAATAAGAAATAACAAGATATTTTCCAACCACTTATTTGCTTCCATAGTCATCTCATAAGATGAAAACATGAATTCACAATATGGTGTCATTGGTGCACACCAAGAGACATATGGCTTCCCCCACAGCTCATAAAAAAGATAGCCAAGATCAATGCTACAAGTTGTTGCAAGTACATCATCATACGATATGCAAGAAGAGATAATTCTTCTTATTACATGCTGCTCTAACAAGGAAAAGAAGTACAATACAAAATGTTAAATTATACCTCCTCCATCATGTACTTGAAGTCTTGAGCTGAAATGGCTCAACTGGAAATTCTCCCTCACTCCCAATGAGTAGCAAGGTGGCTGTGAAATCATGTCTATCACCATCTGGGCTATGAATATCTTCCTATGTTGATATATGTCCTTCTGGATGCCCTCCCAAGTGAACTCCTCCATCAAATGGAAATATGCATCAAAGTGCATATAAGGGAAGTTCTCATGTGTTGCATGTAGCAGCTTCTCCTTGAGACTAGAAGATCTAGTCAAGAAGATCCCGCCATAGGAATAGATGACAACATCATCCACCATGTATCTATCATCTCCATCCGGGTCATCAAGAATCATGCATGCGCCAAGATCCTTGGAGTACTCTACCAGAAGCTGAGATCTCCAATAAAGATCAATCCTCCTCAGTGACAGCGCTGGTGATCTGGCATGTAAAGTTCCACTCATGCTACTGCCTGCTAATTTGACATCCCCCATGCCAATGTTCTCCTCCAAACTCTTCACCTCTCCAAAATCCAAGAGTGGTAAACCAAAAGACAAGATATCTCTCATCAACTGAAGATTAGGTGGCCTCCTAGGTGGAATGCCTCCATGTAGTGAGACATCAATGTCAAGAGTAGACTGCTCATGTGGTTGGGAAACTTTTCCCTTGCTCTCACAGCGCAATACGGTCTGCCTCTTTCTTGCACTGGCTCTTTGAAATAGAGAAGGGTGTGTACCTCCCATCAAATGATGTTGCTCTTCCTCCCTTCCTCCTCCTTCCAGCTGCAATGCTACACAATCATGCTGCTCACTGATTGTGCTTGGACCTCTATGTATGAGATCCTGGGGAAATTCTTGCAAAGATACAAGAATCCCTCCTGTTGGAGCATGCGCTCCTCCTTCCTCTGCATGAGGCACTGGATGTGCTCTAGATGTGGCAGCATTGTTTCCCTCTTCTTCATCACTGTGTGGAGGAAACATCTCAACAATTGGATCCCTTTGTGAAAAAGTGACCCAATATGTAATGCAAGACATCAGCTCCTCCCATGGTTTTCTGAAATGGAGTTTCCCCCATCACATGCAAGGGTTTTGTTTTCTCCAATTTTCCTTGCTCATGTGTCTTAGGAAGTTTTTAACCAAATCTCTCAATCAATGTTTTTATGAATCTTTCATAAGAGAAAGTATTGGCATTTTTTAAGGAACAAGATTCAAAAATCCACCATGCATGATCCTTACCTCTGAAATGCAGCGCTGCAACTCTAATAGCTTCATCTCCAGAAATATGGTGCAACTGCAAATAGGAGTTTAGCTCCTTCACCCAAGCTCCAACTGAACATGTAGGTGATCCAAAAAAAGTAGATAGAAGAAATCTATCTGCATCCTGCTGCTGGCTCTTCTCCATCTGGATATTTCAAAACTCTTGGAAATCAGTATGCTCTCTAAACCTCTCAGTTTGAGATTCATACTCCCACAAAAAATCACTAAGAGTCATTCTCTTAGGCATTCTTCCTCCTCCCATCCATCTCAGGATAGCTCTGGGCATTTGACTATGTTGTGCATCATGGAGTGCAGCTGCATGGTTACACTCACCATGTGAAAATCTAGATTCAGCTCTAGAATCAACCTCCTTTGGAGATTTCATCTCCAATCTCAATTTCTTTTGCTCTCCTTGAAAGCTCTTTATAGATTTTGGAAGAAGATTTGTAAGCTTGTCTTCCTTTCTTCCTGCACAAACTGAAGCTTTATGGCTTCTGTCCATCTCTCCTTCTTTTGATAGCTGGATCTCACAGGCTGAGCCAGAGATCATGCTTTGATACCACTATAATATTCCTTTTTCAGGATTTCTCATAAATCAAGCATCAAAAATGCGTTTCTCGCAAAAAATGAAATAAAAAAATAAAATGGACTCTTGTATCCCATAGGTTACTCAATATGAATTCTAAATCCCATATTAGAGCTGAAACAAAGGAAACTAGGTGGGTTAAATAGATCTCCCACACCTAGGATTGCCAAAAAATGTTAAAACCCCAAGACTGCAAAATTTTGAAGCAACTGCTCAAGGGACTGCGCAGTCTAAGAGAGGTTTTACACATAAAATGATAAGAGAACAATATATCTACTCATTTATTGATAAATATTGTTGAAGAATAGATATCTAAGCTCCCTTTATAAAATACAAAAGAAACCGGCAAGGGTTTCTTGTCAAACACTCTGCATACAAATGTGATCTTCAGAAAATGATTGAATAATCACTGCAACAATGAAGTACATGAGTGTAGAAGGCTGAAATATGTCTTGATGATGAAGTACATGAGTGTAGAAGGCTGAAATATGTCTTCACCCAGCAACACTACACAATCTACGGAAAAGTTGTGTTGATGAAGATGGATGAAGCTTGGCCTAAAAACCTGATGTGGAATGACGAATACAAACTCTCCCAATTATCTCCTCAAAGGTAAGAGGTGGGATTCCCGCCCGGGAACACCCAGTGCTAAACATCATTGCAGCTTTGCTAAGCACCAAAGCAGCAACAATTCTTGGCAGCCAAGAATAATAATCTACAACATGATGAATAATGCTACCATCCTCTTCCTTAAATAAGATATGAGTTTGCTTTCCCTTGGCCCCACTCGCAAAGGTTACTTCTAACCCAAGTTACATTTCCCTCCAAAATTGTGTTATCCATCCTAGGATTCCTTCTCCACTAAAACTGCGCTGTTGACTTAGTCAAAGCAACTTCAATTTAACCTTGTTCACACATGGAGGTGTCTTATTGAGCTAGAAAGAATGTCTCCTTTCAAACTTGAAGTGTTTTTATCCTCCTTAAGAGACTTATGGGGTTTTATACCCATTTATTTACCGGCTACAGCTGCTTCTAACTCTAGTGTTCCATTTAGCTTGGAAGCTAAAATTTTGGGAAAATTACAAAAACCCTCTTTCACATTTTCTAAATTCATCTTCCTTTCTTCAAAAACTAGTTTTGAAGTAGAATTTTCCCCGTGTGCAATGTAAACCCTAGGAAGCCCACATATTGGAAAGGTGAAGCTATGATTTATTGGACTTTGGTGGGCTCATACCTACTGATATGACCTCCGTTATGCCTCCTCTGCTCAGTGGTTTCAGAATCCATTGTAAACCCTATCTTAATGAGAAGGGGGGATTAGGGTTTGGTGTAGGGAAAAACAGGGGATTTGGGAAATTTTGCGAAATGAAGGGAGATGAAGGGGTTAGGGGTCTACTAAATTCTTTGGAAAATTTAGGGGGATAGGGAGTGATGTTAGGGAGTGTAGGGAGGTGGAATTTCATGGAATGAGTGAGGGGAAGGGGTCCAAAATGGGAAAACACAATCCTAGCCTAGGAAAGTGTAGTTTAGGATAGGGTTTGTGGGAAAATGGTGAAAATGAGGGATAGGAGTGATGGGAAGTGATTAGGAAGGTGTATGAAAGGTGGGGAAAGGTATTAGATATTTAAACTTATGTTTCTTCTCAGAAAATTTTCAATGAGATTATGAAACCAAGAAAATACAAAAAAAACCCTAGGATAGGGAATTTCTTCTTCCAAGCACAAATTGAAGTCAAAAGAGGTAATTTGAGGACAAACTTACTTGTATATGATACACTGGAACCTACTTGTTGATGTAGAAACTCCTGGAATGAATTTTTCTCCTCCTTGAAGAAATTGCAACACCTTGTGGCAAAAGCACAGCACAAAAAATCTGCAACGAGTGCGCAACACAACAAATGATGAGGAGCTCTTGGGAAAAAAAAATTATCTTCCAGAGGGAAAGAATGACTTTTTATAATGGAGAGGTGTCTTTTGAAGTTGTAATGAGCAAATGAGATGCTCTATCAGTCTTTAAGTAGCTTGGAAATCGATTTTTTCTTCATAGTGGTTAAGTGGCCCCACCATGTCCTTTTTACATTGTGATGTGAAAATGAATCTCTAGAACCTTATGAAACATATTATTTCATCATTAAAATGAAATTACACTTGTGAAAACTTTATTGAATATTTTTCACTATTACTACTCCTTCAATGCTGAATTTAATGGTGAAATGACTGACTTTTATGATTTTGACCCTAAGACCTAATGATGACACTACATGAAATGAGTTCAAGGATGACCATGGTGATGTGACTAAGATGTTGATGTAGACATTTCAGTGATGAACCATCAAAATGAATGATGGCAATACCTAAACATGGACGTAAAGGAGTAGTAACACACCTAGACACACTAACCAGTGACCAAATTTTTATTTGAAGACCTACTGAAACCATAAAAATTTGACTTAAGACCCTAAAAAAACCTTGTAAGACCATATTTGGTCACTAGTGACTGGCAGGACTGGATGACACTAACAGTCGGAATGGTGTGGAACCTAAATGAACACGTAGACATCTTCATTCTGAATCTGAAGCAACTTGTTTTGCAGAAAACCAACACCGTATACTACCGGAAACAAGTTTTGTTCATTTTCACAAATAGGTACAATTTTGGCAAAATAACTGTGCAGGAATCCTAGTCAGTAGTCCATACGAATTACTGGACCTGCTGACTGGGAATGGTTGACTGGGCATTGGACCAATCCTATCACACTACTTATCCAAATTGTGGTGGTGTTGGTTGGTGTTTTCCTATTGGATGGTTCATGGCCAACCACAGGCTACCATGTGGCCCAACCAGAGGCCTTCATGTGGCAGCCCGGGGGCCACCAAAATATGGTTAAGTTCGAAATTGAACTCTGTAGGAATTGATCTTCAGACCTCCCTCACAACAAATCAACGTCTTAATCGTCAAGCCATGGTGCTCCTTGTTAAACCATAGCCCACCACCTTTATTTAAACTATATGTTGGCAGAGGTTTGGGGTAAGGGGCTAGAGCTTAGCCCCCCACGCCCCCCCCCAAAATATGCATATGACCCATGGTCGAGAACCACGAGCTCGGTGCTGAGGAGCCCATTGTTTAATTAAAAAAAAATTAATTAACCATGTTTATATGGTTAAAAATTCAGATTCATGGCGTTATTGGGCATTTTAACGGTCTGACATTTTCGCCTGAAATTTCGTAAAAATTACGCTCAATTAGCCGATTATGGGGAAAATGTTTAGGACGATTCCGGATTTTGGGGAATTTGTAGAGCGACTAGCAACAAAGGTAGGGAGGCTCATAACTTCTTCAGTTTTTAACCAATTTTGGAGCAAAAAGAGGCTAGACAGACATTTTTGATAGTTCTGAAGCTAATGGAATAGGTTTTGAAGCCATTTGAGCACTATAAATGTATGTAATCACCATTTTCAGAATAATGATATAGGGCCAAGCCATTGGAAGCTGGACCAAGAAGACGTAGCCGAAGAGGGGTGAACTCATTCATCACTTGCCTTGTTGTGGTTATTTTTATAGTGTATTTGTCTGATGTTTTTGTTATTTCATTGTTTAAAATTCGTGCTTTATGTGTTTAAAAATTTATCATAAAGGCTCATAAAACTCTATTTTTACACTTGCAATTTATGCATCCTCAAGCACATTTACATTAAGATCTCATACATATCAAGTTTGGTATAAGAGATTAGGTTTTCTTTGCTACTATGAGGATTTAATTGTTTGAAAGTGTTTCCGATGCTTAAAATGTTGAAGCTCACGAGAGGAGAAGGAAATCTTGTGGTTGCAATTCCTCAAGTTAGGTCAAGGACAAGGAGAGCAAGTTTGCAATAATGTCCACCACAAATTGTTCCTCAAATCTCATTTTAAGTTTCAACAATTATGTCTCATGAAGGAGGAGTTGATAATATGTTAGATGAAGAGAAAACTTTGAAAAATATTTCTTTGACATGACTAAAATGGTGAAGGTTCTCTATGAAGAGAGAAATTCAATATTGCAGGGTGAAATTTCCAAGCCTTCAAAAGGAGAGGGTTCTTCTAGAGGAAAAGGAGGAGATGATGACAAGCCCTTAAAAGGAAATGGTAAAAAACCACCCTCTTCTCCACCATCATCTTCACCTCCATCCTCACCTTCATCTTCTTCCTCTTCCACAACCACTGTTACTCAAACACATCCACATATCCCAAGGGTTCATGGTAAAACTCCCTTATTAAAACTTCATATCAAATTTGAACTTCCTATGTATAATGGTGAAGTGAATGTTGAAATATTTGATAATTGGGTTCGTCAACTTGAAGTTTATTACAGGATTCATAACATGAAAGAAGATGAAACAAATATGCATTTGGCTTCATTAAATTTGGAAAGTGTTGCTTTCATTTGGTGTGAAGCCAAAACACAAGAGGATATGAAAAATCATGGTAAGGTCCCAAAATCTTGGATAGATTTTATTTCTTCACTTAGAAGACAATTTTATCCATTAGCTTATATGAAAAAGGCAATTATGGATTGGAATAATTTTAGACAACTAAAGGGTAAAAGTGTGCAAAGTTACACTCAAGAGTTTAGAAGAAGGTGTTTGATACTAGGTGTAGACTTGCAATCACAATACACTTTGTTGAAATATGTTGGGGGTTTACATATTTATTTGAGTCATATTATCCTTATGTTTAATCCTACAAGTTTAGATGAGGTTTCTGTTCAGGCAACACATCTTGAAGCAAGAGGGAAAACCATTTCACAAAAGGGTAGCAAGAAGCCATTCACAAGTGGAGACAAGGGTAAGAGTAAGTTCAAAGGGAAAGGAAATAAGAATCCATATTTCAAGAAGGAAGGAGAAAAATTAACATGAAAACATTTTTCAAAATAAGTTCATGATGAAGCTCATTGTTGGAAGCTTCATCTTGAGATGAAACTAAAGAAGTTTAACAACAAAGGGAAGCAAAAGACAACTGCAACTACACAACATGAATTAGGCTCTGATTCGGGAGATGAAACAAATATCACATAAATGGGAACGAAAGGCAAGGACATATAAAGCACTAGCTCTTTAAGTTGTCCTAATGATACTCAAGATGAGAAAACTAGAATTAAACTTTTGCATATTCGGGCTATTTCAAAGCATACCAAAATCGATACTGTTACACCATTTTTTGGTCATCTAACCTATTATCATTAGATGGACCCAAGTACACCATGTAAGACCAATTTTACCCTATGTAAAGTTGCCTTCACTATGTAAAATAACTTAACAAACCACATTTATTAGGTTGTTTATGGTCTAAACAGGAAACCCCAAAAGGAAATATTAAACAAACCTATTTTGTTTGATTTTCCTCATGGAATAATTAGTTAAACCATAATTTAATTATTATTCCTAGTCATGTTTAACCCAAAACAAAGAAATTAATTAGATAAACCTTTATTTATCTTAATATTTTCTAGGAATAATTATTTAAATCTTATTTAGATAATATTCCTTGTTAAATATGACCAAATCACCCACAAATAATTAAATAAATCATTATTTATTTAATTATCCTTCAACCACTTCCTTAAAACGATAAATAAATCATTTATTTATTTATTATTAACAAATAAAGGGATTTGACCCAAGTCAAATACTTTTCCCTCCAACAAATATAATAAAATATTCCATAAAAGGTGGATCTAGATTTGGTTAACATTATTTTAATCATGCACCAAGATCTAGAATGACCCAATATTTTGTTATAAATAGGAGGGTTTTTCCTACCATTCTTCACCTTTTGTTGCCTATTAGATCACTGCGGATCTATACACTTGGTCACATTTTTCTACATTATTTTGCTGTGTGAGCTCCCTTTGAGTTCTATCTTTGTCTGGGTTTTCTACACCAACAAGAGAGAGATATTCTAGATCTGAAGTGCTGAGGACTTCCAAGAACCCATCCCATTGAGGAGAATTGGATACGCCTTCTTGTTTTCCTCCCAGGTGCCCTTAATACAAAAATTCTTTCAAAAATTGTTCTTGTCTTGTCTATTGGTATATGGAGCAAACCCTTCTTTTTACTGCTTAATGTCTTTCTATGCATAGATCTGGTTTTTTGCAGCTCTTTTCCTGATCAACCAACTGCAGATCCGAAGATACTGGCAGCCACTTTTGTTGTTAGGGCTATTATTTATGCGTAGCTAAAGTGGTCCTTTTTCGTACACTTTGACAAAGGATTCATACTAACAAATGGCGACTCCACACGGGTTTTAAATTACGACCGCTGTCGTTTTTCATATTCCTGCATATCCAGCTACTTCAGACCCTAGGGTTTCTTTTCAGCTTTTTGTTTTTCCTATTTTTATGTTGTTTTTCTCACATAAAACCCTAAAACATTAAAGTTTCTAACTTCCGCGTGTTTCTGGCCCTATTGCGCAGGTGACCGACATCAGCCGCAACTGAGACGTCAACTTTTCTGAAAATCTACCGCCAAGACACTCGAAGCTTCAGGTCGCACTTTTCAGCCCATAACCTGCGACCTGGACCTCCAGGTCGCACTTTTCAGCCTATTTTCTGCGACCTGCACTGAAAACAGGTCAGAACCTGCGACCTGCCAATTTTTCAGCTGTTTTTCTGCAATTTTTCTGGGTTTTGCTGAAGCTTCTGTCAGGGTTTTCCAGCCTCTGCCTCCACCTGTTTAGACCTGTTTCTGATCTGTTTTTCTCATCTAAGTGGGAACCTAGCCCCCTAGGGCTTCAGTACCCTCCACTTTTTGTGGAAAGATTTTTTAGCTGTTTCAGCCATCTGTTTTTTAGAGTTTCAGCCTTCCCTTTTTTAGATCTGATACCTCCTCCTCAGATCCCTTTAAATTAGCTTTTCTTCCTTTCAAATCACCTCTTGTCGTTTTTTTTGGACCTCTCTTTAGGACCTCCTCCCTTTCCCTTCCGCTTTTTGCTGATTTCCTCCTTTTTTCCAGCCACCTTGCCTCTGCCTCTTGGCTCTGATCTGCACCTCTTTTCAGCAGCTTTCTCCTTTAGATCCCTGTCCCTTTTGACCCTAGATCTATTGGCCTCTTTTTAGTGTGTTTTGACTAGATTTTTCCCTCTTTTAGATTAGTTTTGAGAGACCCGCCTTTTTGGGTTGAATCGATGCAATAGTAGCTGTTAATTTTCTGTTATTTCAGCATTATATACTATTCTCTGCAGATTTATTTTCAGTTACGCAACACACTTTTTCTCTTGCTCTCAAAACGAAAAGGGTTTAAAAATTAAAATTAACGCACGCCACACACTCACCCTAAGCGAAGAAGAGCCTGGTTTACACCACCAGGAAAAGACTTTAAAATCAATTGACACTGCACCTATCTGCCCTTGTTTCGACTTGATTCTGCACCTCCTTGCCCTTGTGGTCGTTCTTCTTCCCCTTGTGTCGTGTTTGTGTTGTCATCATTGCGCCCCCAAGGTGCACTTCCCGGAGACTTCTTGGCCTTCACCCTCAGTTTCCGGTCGATCGACCTGCTCCGTCCCGCCGTCGTCGAGCCAGTCCTCCTCCGAGTCCGCACTCCGACTCCTCTTCTGATTCTTTGGGTTCTCCTTTTCCTTCTGGTTCTCCCCCTGTCACCTTCACTATGTCTGGTCCAGGGCCTAACGCTAGCGGTGCTCCCGGCCCTAATGCCGGAACTACTACTAGCGGAACCGCCACAGGAACTACCTCGGCCATACCCTTGCTGTCGTACATCGCAGGCCTCAGCCTCCCCGATTTCAATCAGTTGATCAATGACCCTATCCGCCACGATGTTGGTTGGCCTGCTATGCCAACCAAGCTCCCCTTCGACATCCCTAAGTTCGAAGGCCTTGCTGGAGAAGATCCAACCAATCATGTCCGATCTTTCCACGTGTGGTGTTCCTCCAATTCCATTACCGATGACTCCATCCGTCTTTGTTTGTTCCAACGCACGCTTACCGGTGAAGCTTCTAAATGGTATGTTGACCAAGCCACCTCTTCCCATACCACCTTTGCGACCATTGCCCAAGCCTTTTTATCTTACTTCCAGCTCCCTCTCCGCTACGATACTGGTACGGAGCTTTTGACCTCTTTCAAGCAAACCTCTTCGACCCGCCTTTCCGCTCATGTCCAGGAATGGTGACGAAGACAGAGCTTATGTCGAGCTCCCCCCTTCGAAGATCAGATCTATATGGACTGGTTCCTTCGCTCTCTTTTAGCTCCCATTGGCAAAGATGTCGCCTCCCATTTCCCTCAAACCGAAGAAGCCGCCCTCCAAATAGCCTTGAAATATGACCTGATCTATGCTCAGTCTGGTTATGTTTATACCGTCCTCCCTGACCTCCCCAGGCCCGGTGGCGCTAACGCCCCGGGGGCATCTCATTCCGCCGACGGTATCGTTGGAGCCCTTTCTCATCCGTATGCTCAACCTCCTATGGGCTATGGTCTCCCTCACGGAGGGGCCAGCACCTCTAGCACTCTTCCCCCTCCCGGTAGCATGTATCCAGGATACGGCATGCCTCCTCCTTTTGCCCAACCTCCTGCTTACCTCAATGTTTCCCAACCTAACCATTACCTTTATCCGCAGCCTGGTGCGCTAGCTCCTCCAGCATATGCGCTTCCATCTCCCTTGCCTCCTCCAAACCCGCAACAGCACCTACAGCCCCCTCCAGGGCAAGTATTTGCACAGCAGGGCGCAACTAATCCCCCTTCTTCTCAAAGAAGGCGGAGAGGCAATCCAAACCAATCTGCCCCTGGTACTCATGGACCCAATCCTCAAGGTGTTGACCCTAACACTGCTAACCAGCAACAGGGCACTCAGCCCAAGCCGGACAGGCCGCTTCGCACAAATAAGCCTTGTTTGTGTTGCGGTGTTTATGGTCATTACACCCACGATTGTCCCCTCTTACCCCAGATGCGGCAGATGTGGGAGTCTCAAGCCACATTGCACGGACAACATGCCTCCCCTCATGCTCCTCCTAATGTGGCCACTACCCAACCAGCTGTGTTTACTGATCCTTTCCCTCAGCAAGGATTCGTGGCTACCCAACCACCTGACGGACAGGTCGCCGCTCCACCTTCCATTTCTGGTTCCTCCAATTACCAGATCCTCATGATGAACTCTGATCCTTCCCCTCCCGTCGACCTTCACCTTCAAACTCGGTCTCGCCAGTACCCCAAGCCTCCCGCTCAGTCTGCCCCCGAGCCTCCTTCTTCAGGTTCTACAGAGCCTCTTTCGACATCCAGTGGCCCCTTACATATCCCTCAACCCAAAGTTGAGGTTCATACCAAGATTCCTAAGGGACCATTACGTCGAAATGTTGCTTCTGGTCGAGCTGCTCATTCGTATAGCATAGTGGATGATTTGGCACAATCTCCTGTTGCCATTTCCACATTGGAACTCCTCCAATTGTTCCCTTCCCAAAAGAAAGCTCTACTATCTGTCGTGGGCGTTGTAGATCCTGTTGATGACCAAATGATTGTTTTCGACGCCCATCAATCAGAACATCCCCCTCTTCCTGCTTCCGTCGCCTTCCAAATCCCAGTCAAAATCCGGAATGCCAACGTTTCTCGGTGTATAATTGATGAGGGGGCATCCACCTGTGTGATGTCCGCTTTGGTTTGGAAGCAACTTGGATCTCCTGACTTGGCCCCTTCCACGATCACCCTTCGAGCATGGGACGACCACGCCTCCCAGTCCATCGGCCTTTTCCGTAATTGTCCTATCACCCTCGCCGGTAAGACCGTTTGCGTTGACGTCGAAGTCATTGACGCCCCTCTAGATTACAAAATTATATTGGGACGAAGCTACACCTATGCCATGTCTACTGTCCCCTCTGCGGTTTTTCGCAAGATGTCTTTTCCTCACAATGGAAAGATAGTCACCATCGACCAGTTGACTTATCATGAGCCAAAGTCTTAGACCTCCCCTGAGACGACCATCTCTTCTGTAGCCAATAAGCAAACCATCGATTCCTTGACCAGTGTCTCCCCCGGCGTCTACAAATATTCCTCCTTGCTTGGAAATTTTCCTGGTCTCTCTGATCCCAGCTTATTGAATGTTTGCATGATGCAATCGTCTCGGGCTGCCCTTAAGCAACCCGCCTCGGCTAGTCAGCAACCTCAGATACAACCTCGCCCACCGCAACCCGCTCCTAGCCCTTTATCTCCGCCAGCCGGACCTTCTCCTTCTGGCCCTTCTCCTACAACTGGTGTCCCTGACCCCCTTTATCCCCCTGGATTAGTTCCCCCGGGCCTTAACCATCTCGGAGCCGTCCCTCCTGGTAATTATCCCTCTGGTCAGATACCTTTCCTGGCTCCCCCTTTCGGAGTCTATACGGTCCCTGTCATGGCCACCCTCTCTCTCCCTAACCTGACCCTGGGCATACCCGTCTAGTACATTGACCCTCCAGCCGCTACCCCACCTGGTCACCCCAAACCCTACCTTGCTTTGACACCGGTTCAATCGGTCCCCCTCGCTTCCTCCGGGCCCCCCGCACCTCCCCAGGACCCTGCCCCTGTGGTGACAGCCCCGGGAAAGAAAGGCAAAGCTCGTAAGGGGGCAACCAATCAGGACCAAGCCGCCCCGACAAACCCTACCCCTCCTCGACCGCCAAAGCCCGCTATCCAGTGCACTTTGTGTGATATTGTCGGTCACGCCACCCATATGTGTCCTGAATTGCCGCACCTCAAGATCCTGGTCAACAAGATGTTTCCCGACTCTGATATCCCCGAAGTCTACGTCACTATCCCGGATTCTATCCCGAAACTCAAAACCTTGCGCACAAATCACCCTTGTGCTTTATGCGATTTCCACGGCCATTACACCCACCTCTGCCCCTGCCTTGACGAGTATCTTTCCTCCTTAGACACGTACCGCCAATTCAAGGCTATGCACGACAAGATACCTTCTCACTTGTCTACGAGTTCTACTTCGATAGGACCAGAGGATATTCCTACTCCCCTTCACATCCCTCCTCCCGCTATCGAACCAACGGAGCCTTCGACCACCATTTTGTACCTATCGTCATCTTTGAGAGATAGTTCACCTAACCTTCGACCTGCAGACACTCTCGGTTCCCCCTCAGTCCACCTTGGATCTGTTGACGTTGCACATCTGAGCCCTTCTCCACAAGATGACCAGTCACACATCACTACATCATCGGGTGATCCTTCTTCCTCCAGTATTCCCATCTTCCAGTCTGATGAAGACATTATGGAAGCCATGACCAACCCTGACTTTCCATGGGACGATATGCACCATCGTGCATACTTCCTCCCACAGCAGTCCCATGACCAATATGCTGTGGAAACCAAAGACTTCATTCCCAATGCAGTCGATTGGTTCAAAAATCCCATCCCTGCACCTGATGCTTTCGAAGAAGGAAACATGGCCAACATCTCTCCGACCATTAAAATTGACATTTCGGTCAAACCGGGAATCGAAGAATATATCACCTTGGGCGCCCAATGCACCCCGGAAGAAATCGAAGCTTACACTAAGCTTTTCAAAGAATTCCGCGATATTTTCACCTGGTCCTACTCCGAAATGCCTGGGCTCGATCCCACCATCGTCGAGCATCATATCGACACGTGGCCCGATGCCAACCTAGTCCGACAAAAGTTGAGACCCATTAATCCTTCCAGACGTGATGCTATCAAAGCCGAAATTGATAAGCTCAAGCAGGCTGGTTTCATTTATCCTATTGAATACACCACTTGGGTGTCCAACCCGGTTCCCGTCCTCAAGAAACAAGGCACCATCCGTGTCTACACGAACTTTCGCGACTTGAACAAAGCTTGTCCCAAAGACAACTTCCCCACACCATTTATTGACCAAATCATTGATGAGTGTGCGGGGCATGAGGTTCTATCCTTTATGGATGGTTTCTCCGGATACAACCAAATCGTTATCCGTCCTGCCGACCAACTTAAAACTGCGTTCATCAGTCCGTGGGGGACTTTTGCTTACCGGGTCATGCCATTCGGCCTTAAAAAAGTTGGCGCCACTTTTCAACGGGCCATGTCTTATTGTCTCCATGACTTAGCTCTTATTATCCTTGCTTATTTAGACGACCTCACTGCGCGTTCTAAGCATCGGGCGCAGCACCTACATGATCTGCGTACCATCTTTCTCCGATGTCACAAGTATAATATCCGCCTTAACCCGTTGAAATGCGTCTTTTGCGTTCCCATCGGCCGTCTCTTAGGCTTCATAGTGTCTAAGGATGGTATCACTTTTGACCCTCTGAAAGTTCAAGCCATTCTTGAACTTCCCATTCCACGTACCCTACGCCAGCTCCAAAGTCTCCAAGGCAAAGCTAATTTTCTTCGTCGATTCGTCCCTGACTATGCCACCACCGCACATGGGTTCCTCAGACTCCTCCGATCCAATATCCCATTTGTTTTGGATACCTATGCTCATGAGTCTTTCGATGCCCTCAAGCAGGCTCTCACATCCGCTCCCTTGATCCGCCCTCCCGAATTTGATCGGGACTTCATCTTGTACATCTCTGCTTCCACCTATTCGATCGCTGGAGTCCTTATCCAGGAAGATGACAATGGTATCGAGCATGTGCTCTACTACGTTAGTAAGAACCTAGTGGGGCCTCCTGTTTCCTACTCACATGAAGAAAAACTAGCGCTGGCTGTTGTGTTCTCAGTCCAAATACTTCATCATTACATCCTCATGCGTTCCACCAAGGTTGTGACTAATTCCAACCCCATGGCTTTCCTATTGAGTCGCCACATCCTCACTGGGAAGTACACCCGTTGGGTTTTCATCCTTCAAGAATTCGACCTCGAATTTGTCACACCAAAAAGTAAGAAAGGTTTAGCCCTTGTTGAACTCATTTTTGAATTACCTACCGGAACGCAAGATCCTCCAGTTAGTGATGATTTCCCTGATGAGCACTTATTCGCCATTACTTCGGACGATCCTTGGTACGGCGATATCCTCACTTACTTGCGAACCCAAAATTTTGCTCTTCACCTTGATCGTGACGCTCGACGACGTATCCGACACCAGGCTCCTCGCTACCTTCTTATTGGTGACGACCTCTATCGTCGCGGTATAGATATTGTCCTTCGTCGTTGTCTCACGCACACTGAAGCTGAACAAGTCCTCAATGCCTGCCATAGCGGCGCTTGCGGTGGCCACCTCTCTGGTCTTGCTACTGCCCAAAAATTCATGCGCGCTGGGTATTTCTGGCCTTCCCTCTTCAGTGATTGCATTGAAGCAGTCAAACACTGTTCCAATTGCCAACATTTCGCCCCTAAGGCGCGAGCTCCCCCAGCTCCCCTCCATCCGGTCGTCTCAACTGGCCCTTTTTGTAAATGGGCCATCAACTTTATGGAGTGTCGCCCGCCATCCACCGGTAACCATAAATATATCATCGTGGCGGTCGACTATTTCACAAAATGGGCCGAGGCTATGCCAACATTTAACAACACCGCAGCTACCACAGCCCTCTTTTTCTTTAACCACGTTATCGCTCGATTCGGGGTTCCGAAACAACTGGTCTCTGACCACGACCGACATTTTGAAGATGAGATATGGCGTGAGCTATCCTCACTATTGGGTTTTGAGCACCAATATTCCTCCTCCTATTACCCCCAAGGTAATGGCCAAGTTGAAGCAGTCAACAAAATCCTCAAGATTATGCTTCAACGAACGGTGAATAAGCACAAAACCAATTGGCATCTTATGCTCTTCCCTGCCTTGTGGGCCTATCGAACCTCTGTTAAAACCGCCACCGGGTTTACTCCTTTCCACCTCATTTTTGGAGAGGAGGCAGTCTTACCGATCGAGTGTGAAATTCCTTCCCTGCATCTGGCCGTTGAAATTCTCCCTGACACCCAACCTCTAGAAAAACGACTTATCATGCTTGAGCGCGCCTCCGAAGACCGTCGTGTTGCCTTGCAAACCATGGAAGCAGCCAAGAAACGCACCAAAGCTCAGTATGACAGAAAATTCTAGCCTCGTACTTTTCACGAAGGTGACCTTGTTCTAGTTTATGACCAGGCCCATGATGTCCTTGATCATGGGAAGTTCGACTCATTATGGCTAGGCCCTTACATCATCAGTAAGGATCTCGGTAAGGGGGCATACCTCTTAGAGTATTTTGAAGGCAATCCCCTTCCTAATCCTCGCAATGCACTCTATCTTAAGAAATATTACCCTTAGCATTTCCCTTCTGAAATGCATGTTTTATTTTCTTGTAGATAGCCAGCATCTTTTTCGGTTTTGGGATTTGATACTTCACCAGGACACATTTTTTCCAACATGGGTCACTTCCCCTCTCATTAAAATCGCATTTCTTCACTTACAACACTTGTACTTGGGGCACCACTTTGCCTCCTTACTTGTCTTTGTTTGTGTTGATTTTCGTCGTGAGTTACCATCTTGTACTCATGTTTTCATGGTCCCCCATTGGACCTTTACTGTGTGGCAGCACCATCGAGTCACCCTTGTTTAGAGCATCCAAGTGGAGTCATCATCGCATTCATGGAGTCTATCCCGAGTCCCTTTGTACCCCGCTATAGTCCTCCATTCCTCATTGCTTGGTTTCTCTCTTGTGTCGCACATTATGGCCTTCAGTCCCACTGTCCCTTATCCCTGATGATATTGTGTCAGTCGCTGCCATGTCATTCATGCCCTTTATGCTCTAGCAAGGGAAGTCATCCATTCGCTACTCAGTCCCCTCCATTCCACCATCATCATTGGTATTAGTCTGTCCATCGCTCTACTATTTTCTCTCGTGCCTTAGTTGAGGATCTCTCATTGCCTCACCTATGGCGGACCTCCTTCTGTCGACATCGGCTCCTCCATTCCAGAAGACAGGTCTAGAGGGCGGTGTACCTTGGTTCCAGCTTCCACTCTTGTTCGGTGCCTCGAATCAGGCAAAGGGATCTCTCATTTCCCTTTGACTTGATTGTTTCTCCACTCCAGCTCCTTTCAGCATGATCGAGATTCGTATGCTTGATGGTTCAGTGATGCAGAAGCAGCTATTGGTGATGCCTGGGCGTGTGTGAGATGTCTCATCCCTCATGAGGGGGTGGCCCTGCAGGTAGCCCCCCACATACCCGGATGACCTCTTCATTGCAGCCTTCGATGCAGCTCCATATATTTGATGATATCGGCCTTAGCCGCTTGCATCGCCTCTTTGATTCGCATGTATCAGTTAGATTTTGTGAGCCCTTCCCCGCTCATAGGGGGAATTTGGGTTGTATTTGTATCTCATGTACTCAGATATTATTGTATAAGTCCTGGCTGTTATCCCAGGCACAACATGTATGTGGGATCCCTCATTGTATTTTTATCTGGCTCATGTTTATGCCGGTTGTACTTTATGGTTCGGTCCCTTGTTTATTGGACACACTATTCTTTTGTACTTTGTCTCGGCGGGCATAGGTATGCCTCCCCTGCCGCCTTTAGCACAGGTACCCTCTCATAAAAAGAGACTTGTTGCACCTGCGAGTCTCGTCTCCTCAGGGTCTAGTTCTTCAGCACACTAGTCTACCTTACATTTCTCTCTCTGACTTCCCTCTTGATGTCTGGTGATTGAGTTCTTACAACGTACTTCGGTCATATGATTTGCTCCTAACACTCGCACGCTGGGGGGCAATCTGTTACACCATTTTTGGTCATCTAACCTATTATCATTAGATGGACCCAAGTACACCATGTAAGACCAATTTTACCCTAAGTAAAATTGCCTTCACTATGTTAAATAACTTAATAAACCACATTTATTAGGTTGTTTATGGTCCAAACAGGAAACCCCAAAAGGAAATATTAAACAAACCTATTTTTGTTTGATTTTCCTCATGGAATAATTAATTAAACCATAATTTAATTATTATTCCCAGTCATGTTTAACCCAAAATCAAAGAAATTAATTAGATAAACCTTTATTTATCTTATTATTTTCTAGGAATAATTATTTAAATCTTATTTAGATAATATTCCTTGTTAAATATGACTAAATCACCCACAAATAATTAAATAAATCATTATTTATTTGATTATCATTCAACCACTTCCTTAAAATGATAAATAAATCATTTATTTATTTATTATTTACAAATAAAGGGATTTGACCCAAGTCAAATTCCTTTCCCCTCCAACAAATATAACAAAATATTCCATAAAAGGTGGATCTAGATTTGGTTAATATTATTTTAATCATGCACCAAGATCTAGAATGACCCAATATTTTGTTATAAATAGGAGGGTTTTTCCTACCATTCTTCACCTTTTTTTGCCTATTAGATCACTCTAGATCTATATACTTGGTCACATTTTTCTACATTATTTGCTGTGCGAACTCCCTTTGAGTTCTATCTTTATCTGGGTTTTCTACACCAACAAGAGAGAGAGATTCTAGATCTGAAGTGCTGAGGACTTCCAAGAACCCATCCCATTGAGGAGAATTGGAAACATCTTCTTGTTTTCCTCCCAAGTGCCCTTAATACAAAAAATTATTTCAAAAATTGTTCTTGTCTTGTCTATTGGATATATGGAGCAAACCCTTATTTTTACTGCTTAATGTCTTTCTATGCATAGATCTGGTTTTTTGCAGCTCTTGTCTTGATCAACTAACTACAGATCTGAAGATATTGGCAGCCACTTTTTATGTTAGGGCTATTAGTTATGCGTAGCTAAAGTGGTCTTTTTTCGTACGCTTCGACAAAGGATTCATACTAACAGATACACTCTTTGATAATCGTTCACAATTTTTTTTTATTTACGAAGACTTAGTAAAGAATCTAAATTTAGAGTCCATTCCTCATCCAAGACCTTATACTTTAGTTTGGATATGAAATAATACAAACTTAAAAGTTATGAGGAAATGCATACTTAGATTTGCAATTACAACAAACTTTCTTGATGAAGTTGAACTTGATGTAGTTCCACTTGATATTTTCTGAAATTGTTTTGGGAATCCCATATTTGTATGATAGAAAAGATATTTTTCATCTCCATGAAAACAAGTATCACTTGTTCAAAGATGGTATTGAGTAAATTGTTAGAGCACATCGACAGAAACTAAATCTTTCACTTGTAAATGCCGGACAAATGAAGAGACTCATTAACACTAGCAAGAATTTTGTGCTTTTAATGGTAAAAAAAAAGAATGATGTTGAGAATAAGACTTTTCAAGGTTGTGAATCAAGGTTGAAATTGGATTTGGTTGAGGTTGTTAACCAATATATTGAGATGTTTCAGGAGCCAAAAGGATTGCCTCCCAAGAGGGGAATCCAACATGAAATACAATTGCAGCAAGATTGTCCTCTTCCTAACATTGGCATGTACAGGATGTGAGTGATGGAAATTGTAGAAATGAAAAAGCAAATTCAAGAGTTTTTGGACAAAGGGATCATCAAACCAAGTACTTTGCCATGCGGGTAACCTATTGTCTTGGTGCCAAAGAAGGATGGAAGAAAAAACAAGGCATAACTAGCCATTCAAAAAGGTACTTGTCTTGAAGAAAAAACAATTGTTTTTAAAGATGTAAAAGTGTGAGTTCGGAAAAGCTTCTTTAGTGTATTTTGGTCATATTGTTGGAGGAGGTGAATTGAAAATAGATCTCCCCAAGGTTAATTTCATTTTGAATTGGCCAAAGCCCAAAACAGTTAAGGAGGTGAATGACACTACATGAAGTTGTGTGGCATGTGAATATGATTTTATGGGTTATGTTGAGATTGCAACAAGATGATGAGCTTAGTGAAAAGAGTCGCCTTCACTAAGTGGGCCCGTAGGCTATTTTTGGCGCAAGTCTATTTTTAGACTATGTCTATTTTTATACATGTCGATCATATTCTATGAGTTGCAGGATGCTATTTTTGGATGGTTGGTTAAGTTGGAAAAAATAGATGGACTTCTATTTTTAGACATACTAAGCAGAATCTATTTTTAGATTTCCAGTCTAAAAATAGATATGTCGAATATTATTAGCTCTTAATAATATTTGGACTATAAACATTATCTTATTCTCTTGGAGCACTTCAGTTAAGTGCACAGATGTGGCACAGGAGCTGACAGAAGGAATTACATTATTCCTGAGGGTTAAGTGGAGCTATTGCATGGATACTTCAGTTAGAACTCATGTGACAGAGTTTGGTGGAGTTGATTGAGGAAGTTAGTGTAGTTGTATTCAGTTTAACTAATCTAAACATAGTTGAGCTATTTGTATTCAGTTTAACTAATTGATACAATTAGTGAGAGTGGTGTGAATTAATTATTAATTAATTCACTAATTATAAACTCATTAATCAACTAAAGAATACATCAGTTAACTTCAGTGCATGGACAGTTTCAGTGGAGACCAGTGCAAAAATAGGTGAAAGAGCAGGTTAACTATCGGTTGTGACTATACTATTGCTATTTGCAACACACAGATGGGTGGAGTAACCCATGAGGATTGCACAGTTCAAGCCAGGTGGTTTATCTATATAAAGAGGCCATCCCATAGCTTGAAAACGCAATTCAGGTTGGCTATCAAGTGGCTAAAGGTTGGAGCATGAGTTTTGCTAGATCTAGCTTGATAGTGTGTAGCATGGGAGGTAGTGCATGAGAGCTTGCAAAGAGCTTTGTACTATGATTGTTACATGATCTCCATGACATGTATAATATACGGATAGTTGGGGGTTTTTAGCTTTAAGCTTTCCCATGAAATACTGTGTTCATATGTGTGAATTTTTATGGCTTTAATGTGTGCATGCAATTGATTTTATTTCCGCATGTGATGATCAATGGTAGAAGAGATTCTGTATTGTGCATGAAGCTAAAATAGTGTGTGATCAGGAGAATCTCGGTGAATAATATATCAGTTATTCAAATTTTCTACATGGTATCAGAGCGATATTGATCATTGGAGCAATTGCAAAACATTGAAGCGGTTGAGTTTTGTGCTGGTGGAATTCGAATTTGCAGCAGTGTTTTCTTGGTGTCGAAGTTGAGATGTCTTTCAACGGATTGCGATTGGAGTATGCCCTTGAGGGCAGCTCGAATTATATTGCATGGAAGGACGGGATGGAGGCGGTGCTAGATGACAATGGGTTGAAGGAGTTCATAGATGCAGAAATTCCAAAACCTACTTCTAGTGATGCTGCCATACTTGACGCATGGCAAAAGAAGACGACAAAGTGTCGAAGGATTACGATTTGGAAGAGTGTGAAGGATCACATAGTGGCCAGCCTTCATGGTAAAGCTTCTCCATTCTTGATGTGGAGAGCTTTGACGGTTATTTGAAAGCAAGAGCGACCAAAGGAAGTTGGTGCTCAGGATAAACTCGGGAAACATAAAAATGGAGAAAGGGCGATAGTATGCCCAAGTACCTCACGAAGTTCATCCAATGCGGGGATGAAATTTGGAAGTGTGGGGGTTATGACAAGGACTTGGTGAGCTTGGCTCTCTTTGGGCTTCCGAAGAGTATGCATTCCTCTCAAGACTCTGTCAATGGTCAGGAGAAATTGCCAGGATGGGAGCAACTTTGGTCGGATATTGTGCAAGAGGAGATAAGGCGAAGTACCAAGGACAGATCTTCATCAAAGAACTCTAATGAAGATAATTGCGCTTTGGCTTCCAAAGAAAATAAGGGGAAGAGCAAGAAAGCTTTTCATTCCAGTGCAAAAGGCAAGAAGCAGGACATGTACAAGGTGAAGTGCTTTCACTGTCACCAACACGGACATTACGCCACTAGTTGTCCACGGAAAGAACTCGAGAAAAATAAGCAAGCTGCTGGATCTGCAGCTGGAGAGGCCTTAGCCTCACATTTTGAGCTGGATTTTTTGCTGATTGCATGCTTGGTCTCAAGTAAGATGGGTTCAGTGTGGTTTCTTGACAGTGGTGCGTATTTTCACATGACCGGAGAAAAATATTTGTTTACTGGTCTGGATGAGAAAGATCTTGGAGTGCACATCGAGATGGGCGATGATGGTAGATACACTGCGACTAATATCGGTACCATTTCTTTTGAGAGGGAGTCCGGTAAACCCTTCGTATTGAAGGAAGTGATGAATGTTCCAGGATTGAAGAATAATCTTATCTCTGTGGCTATGTTAAAAGACAAGGGATATGATGTTGTATTTAGCGAGGGAAAGGCTTTCCTGTGCAGTAAGGAAACTGGTGAAACTCGAAGGATAGGGGTTTGAGTTAAGAACCTTTATCAGTTGCAAGTAGATGGCTGCGCAGCAATGGCATGCAAAGCAGGAGAAGTGGTGAGCCGGGATGATGAGGGCGAACTGTGGCACCGGAGATTGGGCCACCTTCACCATGGAGCTTTGAATATCCTGCAACAGATTTCTACTGGGCTTTCTAAGGGCACCCTTGCGCAGTCATATCAGTGCAAGGGGTGTACTTTAGGAAAGTTTGTGAAAGCCACCTTTCACGAGAAGGATAGTCGCGCCACGAAGATCCTTGAGAGATTTCACACAGGTCTACGTGTGTGGTCCTTTCTCAGTAGCTTCGACAGCAAAGCACAAGTACTACGTGATCTTTGTTGATGATTTATCTCGAAAGTGCTAAGTGCGGATCTTCTTCATGCGAAGAAGAAGTGAGACATACTCAAAGTTTTGTGAGTTCAAGGCACGGGTTGAGGAAAGAATTGGGGAAGCAGGTGAAGGCTCTTAGGAGCGACAATGGTGGTGAATTCATCTCTGGCGAATTCAAGGACTTTTGCAGCGCAGAAGGAATTCGAAGAGAGCTCATAGCACCTCATAACCCACAGCAGAATGGGGTTACGGAGCGAAAGAACAGAACGATTGTGGGTGTTGCACAGGCGATGTTGCATGATAAGGGTCTTCCCATACACTTGTGGGCTGAGGCATGCAATACTGCAGTATATGTGCAAAATCGTTGTCCTCACAGGATACTTGGCATGAGTACACCCGAGGAAGCATTTTCTGGTAAGAAGCCTAATATTTCCAATTTGAGGATTTTTGGTTCACCTGTTTACATTCATGTGACGAAGGATGCCAGGAAGAAGCTGGAGCCGACTGCAGAGGTTGGGATATTTTTGGGGTACACTGATACACCCCACAACTATCGTGTGTATTTACCAGACAGTCACAAGACTGTTGTGCGACGGGATATCAAATTTCATGAGGAGAAAGCCATGAAGTGTTCACTTGAGAGGGAGCCACACTTTCATGCAGATGAGGAGCTATTAGTTCCTAAGGATGAGTCTTAGGATGTGGATCAGCCACAAGATGAGGTTCATGGAGTGGAAGAGACCACTCATGTAGCGCCAACCATCAGAGGGCGGAAGCGCACTACAGAAGCTGAGCGACTGGCTAGAGATGCAGAGAGGTTTGTAGGAGCACCTACATCACAGTGCAGACAGAGACAGTCACCTGATCGGTACACTGGATACATGGCTCTCATGAGTCAATGTATCATGACAGAGCCATCCTCTTTCGAGGAAGCTGTGGAGGATCCCGCATGGGTAGATGCCATGGTGGAAGAGTATGATTCGATTGTTAGAAACAGTGCATGGGAGATTGTCCCAAGGCCGGAGGGGAAATCAGTGGTGGGTTCGAGATGGATCTACAAAGTGAAGCAGGTAGCTGACGGGAGTGTGGAGAAGTACAAGGCAAGATTTGTTGCTCGAGGCTTTTCACAGATTGAGGGGATCGATTATGAGGAGACCTTTGCACCTGTCGCAAGGTATTCTTCCATACGGACGATTCTTGCTCTCTCAGCGCAGATGGGGTGGCACATTCATCGGATGGATGTGAAGACTGCGTTCCTCAACGGAGTCATTGAGGAGGAGGTGTACATAGAGCAGCCCGAAGGTTTTGAGATCTTCAGCAGCGAGTCACATGTGTGCAGGCTCAAGAGAGCGCTGTATGGGTTGAAACAAGCACCTCGTGCTTGGTACACACGGATAGACAGTTATTTCACCGAACTTGGATTCTCCAAGAGTGAGGCGGATCCTAACCTATACCAGATTGTGGTGGAGGGTAAGTTGCTGATCATTGTACTTTATGTAGATGATTTGATTTTGACAGGTGATGAACTGTTGATACACTCATGCAAGGCTGATCTTTCAAAGGAGTTTGAGATGAAGGACTTGGGCCTCCTTCATTATTTCCTGGGATTGGAAATTTGGCAGCGCAGTGATGGACTGTTTGTTTCTCAAGGCAAGTATGCCCGAGAGATACTGGAGAAGTTCAACATGCATGGCTGCAAGCCTGTTGATACTCCTCTTCTTGGTGGATGGAGGAAGGAGGATGCTACTTCGGCGGAGGTAGTGGATGCCACTGTTTATCGACAGTTGGTGGGGTCGCTTATGTATCTGGTCAATACACGTGCTGTTAACCAGCTTTCACAAGCTATGGTTAAGCCAACCAAGCTCTTTTGGAAGACGAGGAAGCATGTATTGAGATATCTTAGAGGCACATCGGGATATGGATCATGGTACAGACAGGAGGATGAGTTGAGGCGGCATGGCTTCACGGATCGGTATCATCATATCAGAGATTGTGTGCAGCGGAAGATCATGTTGCTTTCATACATTCCTATGGAGGATCAGGATGCTGATATCTTGACGATGGCGCTCACTAGGAGAAAATTCAAATACCACAGGGGCAAGATAGGGGTTGCAGATAATCCTTATCTTGTTGAGAGGGAGTTTTGAGAATGCAACAAGATGATGAGCTTAGTGGAAAGAAGTCACCTTCACTAAGTGGGCCCACAGGCTATTTTTGGCGCAAAGTCTATTTTTAGCCTATTTCTATTTTTAGACATATGGATCATGTTCTATGAGTTGCAGGATGCTATTTGTGGATGGTTGGTCAAGTCAGAAAAAATAGATGGACTTCTATTTTTAGACATATTGGGAGGAATCTATTTTTAGATTGCCAGTCTAAAAATAGATATGTCGAATATTATTAGCTCTTAATAATATTTGGACTATAAACATTATCTTATTCTCTTGGAGCACTTCAGTTAAGTGCACAGATGTGGCACAAGAGCTGACAGAAGGAATTACGCTATTCCTAGGGGTTAAGTGGAGCTATTTCATGGAGACTTTAGTTAGAACTCATGTGACAGAGTTTGGTGGAGTTGATTGAGGAGTTAATGGAGTTGTGTTTAGTTTAACTAATCTAAACATAGTTGAACTAGTTGTATTTAGTCTAACTGATTAATACACTAGTGAAGAGTAGTGTGAATTAATTATTAATTAATTCACTAATTATAAACTCATTAATCAACTAAATAATACATCAGTTAACTTCAGTGCATGGACAGTTTCAGTGGAGACTAGTGCAGAGATAGGTGAAAGAGCAGGTTAACTATCAGTTGTGACTATACAATTGCATATTTGCAACAACCAGTGATTGGAGGAGCCCATGAGGATTGCACAGTACAAGACAGGTGGTTCAAATTATTTAATGAGCCATCCTACAACATTGATTACACAATAGAGGCTGGCTATCAGGTGGCAGAGATTGGAGCATGTGTTTTGCTAGATCTAGCTTGATTAGTGTGTAGCAATTGGAGGTTGTGTTGAGAGCTTGTGAGGAGCTTTGTACAATGATTGTTACATGATCTCTATGACATATAATATACAGATAGTTGGGGTTTTCAGCTTTAAGCTTTCCCATGAAATACTGTGTTCATATGTGTGAATTTTTATGGTTTTAATGTGCGCATGCAATTGATTTTATTTCTGCATGTAATGATCAATGCTAGAAGAGATTATATATTGTGCATGAAGCTAAAATAGTGTGTGATCAGGAGAATCTTGGTGGATAACATATCAGTTATTCAAATTTTCTACAGGGTAGTTAGATGATGTAAAGGAGTTGATGTATCACCACAAAATTATTTTTCCCATCTCTTTTTCTCTCATAGACACATACAATCCATGCAGACCTTGAGTAAACATTATACCATTATATTATGAAAACACTCCACCAAAGTGATTTTCGATAACATGCCATGAAATGCATGGATGACACACCATGAATCCATATACAGTATGTCTTTTATTATTCCACCGGATTAGGGATTTA
Organism: Pinus albicaulis; assembly: GCA_034641835.2. Lineage (NCBI taxonomy): Eukaryota > Viridiplantae > Streptophyta > Pinopsida > Pinales > Pinaceae > Pinus > Pinus albicaulis. Next base: position 95,403,762 of record CM076569.1, on the reverse strand, counting down.
TGCCTAGTAACTAATAAATCGATACGCCTCATTTTCTTGGGGTTTGTTAACCTGACCTTTAGAATACTGATTTTCTTGGGTTTTCTGGTTGGGTTGAAGTCAATTATTGGTTCGTAACTATGTCATCTTTCACTTAGTTTATTTTCTTCTCTAGAAATTTGAATGAGCAAGTTTCCTTATCCCCGATATCAATTTCGAACCTATTCTTACCTCTTATTTTTATCGGTAACCAGTATTCAATGATGCACACTATTATGTTATGAACATAAATCAGTGCTGTATAAATAGTTGTGAGACTAATAATAACTCACCATGCATGCACAACTTTGTATAAATAACCATGAGACTAATAATAACTCACCCTGTTAAAGGAATGTCTTTTCGCCCCTTTATTTCCATATAAAGAACGCGATGAGGGGAAATACCTTCTTGAATTTCGGTTTTTATCATTTGAATATCCTTCATAAGAAATCATGGGAAAATACGATGATCTATTTTGGGAAATCCCCAACGAAAAAGACATACAATTACTTTTATTTTATCGAACTTATTATAGCCACTACCCACATTGAACAAAATTGTGCATCACAGATAAAAGCTAATGAAGAGACCTTTAATACCATAAAAACACATTACAATTCCTTGTGGAACAAAGATTATTTCGGAGATGACAATAGGGGTATCAGGTTCTCACCAAAATAACGCCTGAGATTACAAAGGAAGTTGTGCAAATGTGCTTGAGATTACAGAGGAAGTTGTGGGGTTTAAAATTTTATGGGTGAATGTTGATTTTCTAAAGTATTAACGTATGAAAGTGTTGTTCTATACAACATCCCCCCATTTATCTTATAAATAGGGACCTTTTAGAAATAAATAGGTTTTTTTTATAATTTCCTAAAAAAATAACAAAAACTTAGAAAATAATATTTTCTGTTTTTCCTTAAAGCGCATCGCATATTACATATTTTATTTCAAAAAAGAACCATAAGACATAAAATATGCAAGTTTCGATATGCACTCAAAGCCTCTCCGGGGATATAATTTAAAAACCTTGCAAAAAACCTCAATCATCATTATATTTGTTTTATTTTTTCGCATCGCACTTTACTTAATCAATAATTCTTTAAGAGAAGAATGATATAAGTTACAATACCCGCGGACCCGATAAGCAAATAAACCAAGCAATATAAAATCTTTTGGCTATCACTGTCACTTGAAGTTTTTTGCAGTTCACATTGTGCGCAACTTATAATATACACTCAAACATTATCCCATAAAAGTTGTGATCTGCGATTTGCGCAGATCGCATTTCGCGACCTTTAAGGGTAAAGTATCATGAAATATTATAAGGAATAATTTCGATTTGTGTATTGAATGTCATTTAATGAATCGAGTGTGTAAAACAACTTCTGTCATATCAAATGGAATTTAAGATCTTAACGGCTTTAAAACGATTGATAGATATTACGTGTGAATACATGTGAAATATTAAATTAGAAATTATGAAAGATTATTCATATATTGATATCTTCTCGCGTGTGTTTCAAATAAATGATTGATTTACTCTTATGATACTCCTAATTTGTAAAATTCACTTTTCTCTCAGGAAACCAATTAACGGGTTGAAGAAGATCAAAATGACCAAAGGGGGCTAAGAAATTTCTCAAATTTCGTCCACAGAAGACACAGATATGTCTCCATTATTTTCAGATACCATCTGCAACAAAGACTATGGTAGTTTGACGTGGGAAGCAATGTATAAACTCTTCGAAGATGACGACCAACAGTGATAAATAAATTTTCTGCAACAGGCACTGCTTCTACCTTTGACGCAACTCTTTTTGACGTTGCATGCTCATACATTCACAGGATAGCTGCAAGACAAAATATTCTTCCCTATACAGACATGATTAAATGGAAAATTGACCACTTAAACATTGAAGATAGAATATTCAAGAATTAGAGAGGAGAAACTATAGGTTATTTCAGAGCAGAGGATTTAGCAGCAATGTATCATCTACCAACCCCGCAGCAAAAATAAAACAATAAATATGTGCAAAATTTCAAAGGAAAACATCCAGATCTTATCAAATTCATCCATGAATGGAAAGATAATGAAGGGAAATTGAAGCAAGATAAATCTGGTATGTACCCAATTTCCCAAATTCCTAATCCTTATTGTTATGCCACTGGTATGTTATGTAGAATATTTTCCAAGCCAGATAACACTAGATTCTCAAGAGATTGGGTTCCCCTAATTGACGCAATCGTCAATTCATCTATCTTAAATTAGGCAAACATTTTATCCAATTACCTGGCCAAGCATATAACTGAATATAAGAATAAGAGAAGTGTTTCATTCAGAGAAATACCTCCTTTTTATATGTCTGCCTATGTCATGGATGCTATTTGTTTTACTTCTAATTTTCTACCATGGTTTGGAAATGGACTACCAAGGACCCTACCCCGATTCACATCTACCACAGAGAACTCTGGGATTCAGAGTTCCACTCACACTTCTATAAAATTTGTTATGGAGTCATATTGCCTATACATCAGATGATTTTCAACAAAAGGGCTCCTAGGGTTTTTGAAGAAACTAATGTAGATATTCTTCCAGTAGCTAGATGGTTTGCTGAAGAAAATTTTACATATATTAGATTATTTGGGAGTTATGCTTCTCCCCATGTTTTACCTTATTATGTTCCCGATAAGTTACTTGCAAAATAAATAACCTATCAGCTTGTCAATGGTGTCACGAAGCAACTGAAGGATGGTAAAAAGGCTATTTGGCCTAATTTCCATCTACAGTGCAGCACCTTTTCTCTCGCTAATATCGGCTATACTTACAAAGAGGTTCCCAAGAATCAGTTATTGAAATTGGCATTAATGCCAGGAAGATTATATGATCCTAATGATGTGATTAAAAATTACATCACAGAGCTTAAGATGAAACCTTTTGTAAAGGAAGCAGATGGATTTGATGACCTTTTCCAGGGCATGGAAAATTTCTTTGATATTACCAAGTACGTTTCTAGTCAACTAAGTCAAGAGGATGTTGAAGCTTTTCAAGCATATAGAAACAAGAGACTAGAAAACATTACTTTAAATTTTTTGACTATTGAAGATGAAAAACATACTCCAAGTGTTAGTCTGGATGATGAGATGAAATATATATCTGAAAATGAATCAGGTCAATCACAGCAACAATCTGATAATTCGGATCACTCTGAAAATGAATTTGAATCTAAGAAAGCAAACTCAAAAAATACAATTGACCAAGTTATTCAAGAAATAAAAATGTTGGAGGAAACACGAAATAATGGGACGGAATCAAATTCTGAAACAGTTCAACACAGTCATAGCATGCTAGATCAGTCCAAGTTACCACAAGCAAAATATCTTATTAATGAATGGGAAGAATTTTTCGAAAAAATAAATAAACCCAAATAAAATCCCAATAATGATCAAGAAACAAGTTTTCAAACACCAGAACCCTCACAGAAAACAGTTGAGATTGTCAATCCACTACAAAGAGTTCCAACAATGCATGACAAAGAAATCATACTGGCACCCTACAGATCAGATACTTCTACAGATTGAAGATATTCTTTCATTAGATATTTTCTACAGTCCAAGTTACAAGGCTGTAGTTAAAATAAATAAAATAAGAAGGATTGATGAAACAACTCCAAAACCAACAAATGAATCAGTTGATGTACTATGGAAATATTCCTCATATGATCCCACTGAACATCTAACCAAATTATCACAATATGTAGGGGCATATGTTACTGCTACTATTGATAAAGCTACTAAGGTTAGAGTATTTTTGAAACAAAAGGAAGCCAGAGTACAAGAATTAGAGCAATTGTTGAATGAAGAGAAAGCCAATTCCATTGAGAAAATCAAAATAAGCACAACCCAATTTCATGAAGATATTGAAAGCCTCAAATTGAAGTATCAGACAGAGCTTAATGAAAAGAAAACACATCTGGAAATAGCAATGGCTAAGTTACAAATTGAACCACAATTAGAACAATTTATCAAAGAAGCACTTGATGTAAACACCAAGCTAAGCAAAGAACAAGAAGTGTTTTTTCACCAAGCTTCCATGATTGATTCTTATTTTGATTCCATTAAAATAATGATCCAACAGATAGAAATTCAAAAACTGGAATGTGAAAGACTTGAAAAGAAAATTGAAGAACATGTTCAGTGGAAAGTTTCAGATATAGGAAAGCAAGCTAATCTACCAAAAATAGATAAGCTTCACAAAATATTGTTATTTGCAGAATGGAGAGAACAAATTAATCAAGCAGAGAAAGAAGCAACCAAGACATCCAAGAAATCAAAAGAAATTATTCAGTCTATATGTGAGAAACTGTCAAAAACAGAACTTCTTAAGGAAAACACATTTGATGTGTTTTTAGAAATAAGAGAAGTAGAAATAAAGTGGAGATAGAAAGTAGATACATCAAAGGAAATGATCAAAAAAGTTAATAAGTTTGATCAAGAAAATTACTAGAATTTTCTGATCAAACATTACCATCAACATCAAACTCTTCAGTCTCTTACAGATTCAACAAAAATATCTCAATCAGTAATCTCAAATGCTATTTTCAAGGGACAGATTCGATCACGGATATCATAGCCAGCTCAGCTCAAAGCAATGTTAGATATTTGCCAACTTATTTAAGTTAAGCTTTTAGAGGAAGGTTGTTTGAAACCTCCTCTACATTTTTGTAATAAGTTAATTTTTGTTTATAGTTAGTTTAGTATTTAAACCCTTCTCATGCATTTAGAGAAGGGTCCAGAAATTTGTCAAAAACATTTGCAAAGAATGCACTACTGTAAGTTTGTGAGTGCTTTGATGAATTAATGGAACATATTCTGTTATCTTTTAACAATTAAAGCTGTTTAACTGATGTTGCACTATTGTACTCTTTAAATCGCTTGAAAGTGGGAAGGAACAAATTCATTGTTGTCAATTTACATGAGTATAAATTCATAAATATGGTACTTCTATTCACTTGTATTAAGTCTTATCTCTTAAATTGATAGTTATCTTTTTATTTCATTATATATTTGAAAGGTTATCATATATAAATATTACATGTATTTATGTTCTAATATTTAGCTATGGTTTCTTATTGAATATGTAATCACATTGGAAAATGTGATATTTCTTACACAATTCTTCTATGCAAAATATTTTGTTAGAAGAATCATTTTACATAATTTTCAACTCTTTCGACTATTAAATGATCTATATTACTAATAATTGAAGGATGTAATTCTAGATCGCATAAAGGAGTAACACCCCGGGTATATATTATATTAATTACTTAGATAGATGCATATAGATTAAAACCATTATCCATTTGCACGCTATATTCACAAACACCCTCATAAAACATCCTTATTGGGAAACTGGTTCCATTATCCCTAGTCAGAGCCACTATACCAAACGGAAAAGGAGCTAATTTAAGTTCTGGACCGGGTGGTTTTCCCCCATGTTTTGGCCACATAATTCTGAGGCCTCAACACATTGGCACTAGAAGGAGGGCCAAGTGAATGGCACAAAGGTCTGATCAATCTAAAGGTCAATCAACAAAGTTCTCTCCCTCTATATCCCTTTCAACTTCTAGAAAATTATCCAGATCCTCATCTATAAACTTTGAAGTTGATCATCCCTCCCCTAAGTCTCCTAGTGAAACTAAAACTATACTATTTCCCAAAATTCATCAACATTCTCCATAATTTCAGTCTTTGATAGAAAAGTTAGAAAAAATATCTATTTCTACTGAAAATCCCGAAACTTCACAATTATTGGCTCTTATTATTTCATCCTCTTTACAACCTCAATTAATATTAACTCGATCAGAAAGTCAAAAAACAGGGATTCTCCCTTTTGAATTTCCCATCAATAGTACTCGAAATAAGTTAAATAGGACTCAATCAGAATCAATCACTAGCGAGGTCTCATCCCATTCACCCCCATTTCCTCCACTCACTTCCACAAATTTCATTCCAACAGTTGGTATCACTTTCACTAATTCCAATACTCAAAATATTGGTCCTAGTACCCAACCTATTTCATCATCAATTCACAGTCAACCCATTCACAATCCAATGGCACGAAAAGTCCCTCCATCGAATGTAAACCCATGGAGTAATCCAGGGGCTGTAAATATGCCTCCTCCTCTTCACACTTTACCTAAAATCCTGTAAGATGGCTACAAAAATTTAACCCTGATGATGGTCTTCCTGTCGAAGAACATACTCATAATTTTATGTTAGCTGTCAACTTGAATGCAGTAGTTGAGGAAGATTGTGTTGTATGATTATTTACATATACTTTAAAGGGATCTGTAGGATCCTGGTATTTTTCATTACCTGCTCACTCCATAACTAATTGGAATATGTTTGAAGAACAATTTCTGGCTAAATTTGGAGATGACAGAACTACAACAACTCTAATCAATGATCTTTTGAATCTTAAAGCTAAAACAGGTGAGAAGATAAAATATTTCAACTCAAGGTTTAATAAATTACTCAATAAAATTCCTGTTACTACAGTTCCCGGTGCAGAAGTTCAAATTGAGTGGTATATTTCATCACTTCCATCTAATATAGCTATTTTCGTTGATAGAGCAAAATTAGCAACACTTGCAGAAAATATGAAAGAATCTTTATCTATTGAAAAATGCATAATTTCTCTTGAGAAAAAAGAATTCTCAAGAAGGTCGCAAATCAAAGAAAATATCTTTCAAAGATGATTCTAAAAATAAAACACAAAAATATCCATTCGATGTAGAAGGTCTTCAAAAAGTTTTGAAAACTATGACCAATGAAATGGGAGACATCAAGAAACAAGTCACTGAAAATTCAAATTCAAAAAAGGTTTTCATAAATTTCAAACAAAAACAAACCTCTAGTTCTCAAACTTCAAATAGTATATCGAATGTTGAATCAGATCAAGATGACAAAGAAGAAAAATTAGAAGAAGAAGAAGAAGTTGAACTTAATGGAATGTGGGATTTTATCCTATCAAATGAAGAAGAACTTGTAGATTTTCTTGTTAACACATGTAGCGAAAAGAATAGTAAAACAACATTGTCTAATCAACAGTAAAATATTTCTACTCCTGCTAAAGACAAATCAAAAAAAAATAAATCTAACTCAAAGGCTATGCAAACAAGTCCTGTTACATCAGACTCTTCACCTGTATCCAAAACAATGGTTATCTCAGATACCATTGAATATAATATAGTTGAAGATATAAAGAAAACTAAAGAAAATATTTCGATTCATGAGCTTACCAAATTGAAGCAACAACAACAAATTCTACTCAGAGAATTAAAAGTTGTCCCTGCTTCAAATTTGGTTGCTCCCATTATAGTGCAATCTGCTAATGAAACAAGTAAATGACCTTCTCCTTCAGAAAAAATAGATGCTTCAGATCTAATCATGATAGGTGATCGATCCATCTCTCATACTCCCCCATTTCTCTTAACCTATGAAATCTATAAAGAAAATGTTCATAATTGTTTGATAGATTCAGGGACTTCTTTGAATATAATGCCAAAATCAGTTTGTGTTAAATTGAACATTACTCCTCAGAGTTCTCCATTTCATATAGTACAACTTGACAGAACTAGAGTAGAAGCAGTAGAGAATTGAAAGCTGTTACAATTAGATTATCATCAAATCCAAAATTTGTTCAGATAATTGATATTTTTGTTGCAGACATTCCCGAGTTCTATGGTTTAATTTTAAGTCATGATTGGTCTAAGAAGCTTCATGGATATTTTTCCACAGACTGGTCACATATGTGGTTACCACATAACGGAAAGCCAAATCAAATTCGAATTGATCGTGAAAATTTTATGAAACACACAGTGACTGATCTTGAAGAAATTAATGAACCAGTAGCTTTCATTAATAGTATTATTGGAAACTATTCTACACAATCTTTTTTAGGAAACTTTAATGCTCCAACATCTCCTTTCTTTGATAATTGGGTTGTATCTCCAATTGAGAATTTTTCCCAACCAGATAACTCTAGATGTATCAATTTTTCAGATAAAGAAATAGTTGATTATTTGTTTTGGACACTTTATTTTGATGGTTCTAAATCTGAAGATGGTGCAGGTGCGGGTTGCATTTTAATAAACCCAGAAGGCGAAAAGAATATGTTAGCTTGTCGATTAGAATTTGATTGTACCAATAATGTAGCTGAGTATGAAGTATTAGTTCAAGGATTATTAAAAGCTGTTAATTTAAATATCAGATATTTGAAGGTTTTAGGATATTCAGAAATCATAGTTAGGCAAGTGAGAGATACTATCCATTGTAGTTTTGGATGTTTAAAACATTATCAATCATTAGTCCAAGAATTAAATGTTCACTTTCTTGCCTTCAATATCTCTTCTATACCTCGAATTCAAAATGCTAGTGCAGATTTACTCGCCAATGTAGCATCAAAGTTGATCCCATCCTAAGAACTTAGTCTCGATAGATTTTCTATTGAATTAATTTTTACACCATCTATTCTTGATAACATTACCAATTGGAGAGTATTCAATAATGACTCAAATATCATAGATTTTTTAACATCTGAAGAATCTTATGATAATCAAATCATGGATAAGAATGAACATGATTCTCATATTAGGAAAGAACAAGATGAAAATTCTATTCCAAAATATGTTGTCAAGTTAGAAGACTTATATGACCTAAAGGATAGATTTAGAAGAGTAACTAACTCAAAAGTACAAAGTACCTTAAGATTTGAGTTAGTTAATCTAGGAAGTGAAGAAAAACCTCAAAATGTAAATCTAGGTCTCGGTTTGTCTTCTGATGAGAGATTATCATTCATCAAGTTATTTAGAATGTAAAAAAGTGTTTTTGCTTGGGATTATTCCGATCTTAAAACATATGACACTTCTGTAATCAAAAATACAATTCCTATGATCTTAGAAGAAAAATTTGTACAACAAAAATTGAGAAAGATTCACCCAAATTTGGAAAATCAAATTAAAACTGAATTGAATAAACTTCTTAAAGAAAAAATTATCTTTCCATTCAGACATTCAAAATGGGTATTAAATTTAGTACCTGTCAAAGAAAAATGGTGATATTAGAATTTGTATTGATTTTAGAAATTTAAACAAAGCTTGTCAGAAGGACAATTTTCCATTACCAACCATGGAACAAGTATTGAAAAAAGTAGTTGGTTCTGAACTTATGTCTTTTCTAGATGGATTTTCAAGTCACAATCAGATCCTCGTTCATCTGGATGACAGAGTGAAAACTACGTTCAGAACTAAGTGCGGAACTTATGCTTATCAGAATAAGCCTTTTGGATTAATTAATGCATGTACCACTTTCCAAAGAGCCATGGACATAGCTTTTAGAGGACTCATAAACAAAACGATTGTTATCTATTTAAATGACATTACTGTCTTTTATAAATAGGAAAAACATCACGTTAATGACTTAAAGCAAATCTTGAACGATGGAAAAGGTATGTAATTTCATTAAATCCAAAGAAATCATTTTTTGCTCTAGATGAAGGAAAACTCTTATGATTCATCATGTCAAAATATGGTATTTATATCGATCCTGAAAGAGTTGATGAAATTAAACGAATTTATTTCCCTCATAACAAGAAAACCATGCAATATTTCCTTGGGAAAATTAATTTTGTTAAGAGATTTGTTCCTGATTTTACTCAAATAGTTTTACCATTGCAGAATATGATTAAGAAAAATGTTGTTTTTAAATGGGGACATAATGAAAGAGAAGCATTTGAACTGATTAAATGGTCAATTGTTAATACTCCATTCCTAACCACTCCTAATTTTCTTAATCCATTTACATTATATACTTTTTCATCAGATACACCATATGCAGCTTCTTTAACACAGTTGAATGAACAACAAACAGAAGCACCAATATCATTCTTTAGTTCAAATTTACAAGGTGCATAATTGAATCACACATCTGTTGAAAAACAAGAATTCGCTATTTTTAAAGCCATAAAACATTTTAGAACTTTTCTCCTAAAGTATCATACGAAAATCATAGTTCCATTTTCTGCAGTAAGACAACTTTTGATGCAGAAAGAATTAGGATAAAAAAGAGCTAACCGGGTAACCGCATTACAAGAATATGATGTAGAAATAAAACCCTCTAAAATCATTAGAGGACAACGTTTTTGCAGAATGCTTGTAGGAGCATCAAATCCATCATTGGAAGAAGATTCAGGTAATCTGCAAATATCAGAGGTAAGCCTCAAGGGTGAAAATGTGAAGTTGGGTTACACTTTTGTGAGAATCGAGGGCGGAAAACTTTTTTCCGCAATAGTTCGACCAAACTTTCTCAAAAATTCGGCCAAACTATTAGAGAGTTCGGCTGAACTTTTGAGAAAGTTTGGCGGAACTCGTTCTGCCGTTTAGATTAACGGTGTACTGACGACGTGGGAAAATATATTTTTGGTCAGAGATGGGAAAATCGGCAACAAGACAATTAGTTCGACTGAACTTTTAAAATAGTTCAACTGAACTCATATTTTATAGATATATTGCCCGCGAACTATTACAGGTTTGACATCTTTTTCGCGTGTTTTTGTTTTCATTTTCTGTGGCGCTCTTTTTCGTGCGTTTATGTTCTCATTTTCTATGGCGCTGCTGCTCTGTTGTGTTGTGGTCCATTTTGTTGAATTGCTGCTCTGGAGTTGCGCTGCGACGACGTTAAGCGAATTTCCAGGTAATTAATCCACCAGTTTTCCTTCTAGTGGGTAATATAGAGTCTAATTATTGGTTAGAGTTATATGTATGCACAGTTCTGTATTACTAATCTATTGTTCTGCTTAATTTACCTTTTATGCATTTAGTTTAAATGTGATTTATTAGGGGAATACATATCAGTTTAAGTAAAGGGAAACAAATCATCTGTTGTTAACTATCACTGGTACTTTACTTTTAATAATAATAGTAATGGTTACATATTAGTTACTAAATAAGCTTAATCTGTGGAAACCTGTAATCTAACCAGTCATCCCATATTATAGAAACACTGCTTATCTCTACTAATTTTTTATCATCAACTTCTCATATTCACTGTGCTCTAATTACATATTGACTTTACATATTGATAGGCCTAATAAGTGGTTACAGAAGATTCGAGAATATGCTTAGGGAATCCACCAGCTATAACACACTTGTACACCAGGCTCTGCATGCTTTCAGATAGAATAAAGATAGATCACAAGACCGGGAAAGGGATTAGACCGTCTTTCCATATTCATATTTATTCACCATATTCACTGTGCTCTAATTACTGTATACAAAGGGATTGGTACTTGTTACATATGGAAACAATGCTATACCTAAGCTGGTAATATAAGGTCTAATTATGGTCTTACTTCTATACATTCATACAGAGTACCGTATATATACCCATTTTTGATGGAATCAGCTTCCATGTCACTTATAAGGTCAACATCCTTATTCTACATATTAAATATAAACATAACCAAATGTGAACTGGTGATCCGGAACAAGAGGTATAAGGGAATTTCTCTTACAGCTTATTCAGCTTAGATTGATTACTTATATATAAGGGAGATTCTATCTTGTACATACTGGAAGGGTAGTATGGATAAAGAACACAGATTAGGTAGTGTAAGCTCGATCTTCATAGTACTCATAACCATTACATTGTAATAGATAGTACCTTTTTTGACAAAGCTTTACATGTAATCAGGCTTAACCATATTCAATTACATGACATAACCTTATCTTAGCTTATAGTTACTTGCTTATATGTAAGGGTTGTTTCCTAGCTTATACCTTATCTAAGCTTACTCTAATCACAGTGTGTCCATACCTATGTTGGTAATATAGAGTCTAATTATGGTCTTACTTCTATGCATTCAAAGGGCTTGGTTAGAGTTATACGTATGCACAAGTTTGTATTACTGATCTATTGTTCTGCTTACTTTACCTTATATGCATTTAGTTTATGTGATTTATTAGGGGAATACAGATCAGCTTAAGCAAAGGGAAACAAATCATCTGCTGTTAACTATCACTGTTACTTTACTTTTAGTAATAATAGTTATGGTTACGTATTAGTTACTGAATAAGATTAATCTGTAGAAACCTGTAATCTAACCAGTCATCCCATATTATAGAAACACTACTTATCTCTATTAATTTGTTGATCATGTAATCATATCGACTTCTCATATTAATTGTGCTCTAACTACATATTGACTTTACATATCGATAGGCCTAATAAGTGGTTACAGAAGATTCCAGAATATAATTAGGGAATCCACCAGCTATAACACACTTTTACACCAGGCTCTGCATGATTTTAGATAGAATAAAGATAGATCACAAGACTGGGAAAGGGATTAGGCCGTCTTTCCATATTTATTTACCGTATTCACTGTGGTCTAATTACTGTATACAAAGGGATTGGTACTAGTTACATATGGAAACAATGCTATACCTAAGCTAGTATTATAGAGTCTAATTATGGTCTTACTTCTATACTTTCAAAGGGCTTGGTTAGAGTTATACGTATGCACAGGTATGTATTACTGATATATTGTTCTGCTTACTTTACCTTGTATGCATTTAGTTTATGTGATTTGTTAGGGGGAATACAGATCAGCTTAAGCAAATGGAAACAAATCATCTACTGTTAACTATCACTGGTACTTTAATTTTAGTAATAATAGTAATAGAGATGGTTACTTATTAGTTACTGAATAAGCTTAATCTGTGGAAACCTGTAATCTAACCAGTCATCCCATATTATAGAAAAAATGCTTATCTCTACAAATTTTTTATCATGTAATCGTATCATATAAGCTTTGAATGGGAATCAATGCTTATAATGACCATAGTTATGTTTTATGTTACACATGTTATGATTACGAGCCTTGTATTGAGCTTTCTTCTAACCATCATGACTATTCCAGTTTTGTCTTACTTCAAGTTAATGTGAATCACTGTATTCAGAACAAATAGTATAGGGTGTCATACTGGTAATACTCTATGCTTAAATACCTTATCATGTAATATAAGTAATCAACTACACTACTCATATGGTTCTCTATCACTTGTTAGGATTCTAATGTATCTCTTTATCTTAACCTTTTATAGAAGAACAATTGTCATTCAGCTTATGGGTTATCATTATTGTTGTGTAACCAGCTCCAAAAATAGAATAAATGAGATATCAACACCTTAGAAATAAGCCACTTCGAGGGGGAAACCTCCAATAAATTACATGAATGAACAGTTCTTGGATGATACAATTGACAAAACCTCCTTTCTATATATAGGAGTCCATGGGGCCGCAATGTAATCCTAGCCGAGAATTTAAGGGCACAATAATAACAATATGGGGGTTACAGGGGTACAATAATAATAGTAAGGGGGTTACACTAACAACAATAAGGGACTATACTAGTAATATAGGGACTTAACATGCTCCTCTCCTTCAAAAAAGTGTTTTCCTCAACGCTTGAGTAGCTCCGGGTGCTTTTGTATAAAATTCTCATCCTCCCATGTAGAATCTTCAGTGGGTAAGTTCTTCCATTTGATGAGATACTCTGAAATTGATCGATTTCATAGTTATCGAGTTCTTGTTTCCATGACTGCTTCAGGTTCCAATATGGTTTTTCCTTCCTCATCAAGTTCTGGCAATATTGTTTGAACTGGAATGTCCTCTATAACCTTTTTTAAGAATGAAACATGGAAAACTGGATGCACTCGCGAAGAAGCAAGAAGATCCAATTTGTATGCCATAGTACCAATCTTTTGCAACACCTTGTAAGGACCATAGTACTTTGGCGATAATTTATTATCCTTCTTAGCTTTCTTGAGGGACATTTGTTTCTATGGTTGTAACTATAAAAATACCCAGTCTCCCACATCAAAACTTCTCTCACTACGATGTTGATCTACCTGTTGTTTCATTCGATTTTGTGCCAAATTTAGGTTATCCTTTAAGAGTTGGAGAACTTCTTGTTGATGCTCGATGTGTTCCTCCACTGCTTGAACCCTAGAATTTTCCCTTAGAGAAGATGTGATGGATGGTGGATGATATCCCTAAAGTGCCATAAATGGGGTCATTTTTGCTGCAGTATGGAAGGAAGTGTTATACCACCATTCAGCGAGAGGTAACCACTTGACCCATTGTGCTTGCTTATCGGATACAAAACAACGAAGATATCCTTCCAAACATTTATTCACAATCTCTGTTTGACCATCGAATTGAGGATGATAAGATGAGCTATGAGCTAGTTGAGTACCCAAACAAGAAAATAATTCCGTCCAAAAATTTCCTGTAAAAGTGGGATCTTTGTCACTTACAATAATCTTCGGGTTTCCATGTAGATTTTGAATGTTTCCATAAATGCCATAGCAATTGTACTTTCTTTAAATGGATGAGATAATGCACAAAAGTGTGCATACTTGGTAATTCTATCAACTACCACCATAATGACACTCCTTCCTTCAGACTTAGGTAAACCTGTGATAAAATCCATTGAAATCTCCTCCCAACGTTGACTTGGAATGGATAAAGGTTGTAGAAGACCCGGGATCTTAATTATCTCAACTTTATTTTGTTGGAAAACCAAACATTCCGCCACAAATTTTTGAATATCAGACTTAAGGCCATCCCAAAAAAATTCTTTCTTCACCCTATGGTAAGTTTTTAAAAATCCCGAGTGTCCTCCTAGAGAAGAAGTGTGCAATTCCAAAAGAATCTTTTGGTTTAGTTGGGAATTATTGCAAATATATAAGAAATATTTGTACCATAAGGAATCATTTTTCCAACTAAATGTATCAAATGCTGCAACTTTTGGATGAGTGTCGACACTTCTTCGTCCTTCTTCCATTCATCCCTTGCTTCGGTTATCCAATCTGGTTGGATAATAGAAATGACACAAAGAAATCCTTCCACCTCTTCATCCTTTCTTCAAAGTGCATCTGTAACAAAATTTAGCTTCCCTTTTTTGTAGATGATTTCAAAGTCATAAGCCAACATCTTTGTGACCCATTTTTGCTGCTCTTCTGAAGATAGTCCTTGTTCCAAAAAGTGTTTAAGACTATTATGATTAGTTTTTACCTTGAAGTTTCTTCCCATTAGGTAAGGTCTCCATTTCTTTAGTGCATGTAGTATTGCCAACATTTCCTTCTCGTAAATAGCCTTTTGTAAATACATTCCTTTGATTGAACGACTTTCAAAAGCAATGGGTCTTCCTTCTTGCATTAAAACAACACCAATTCCATTTCCTGAGGCATCACATTCCATGATAAAGGTTTTTGTGAAGTCTGGTGTAGCTAAGACTGGTGCTAGGCACATTGCCTCTTTAAGATGTTAAAAGGCCTTAGTTGCTTCAAGAGTCCATGAAAATGCATCTTTATTCAATAATGTTGTTAGACGTGTTTTTATTCCCCAATAATTATTAACAAACTTGTGATAATACCCCGTTAACCTAAGAAATCCGCGAAACTGCTTTATGGTTGTGGGGACTTTCCATTCCTTAATGGCTTTAATTTTGTTAGGGTCTACCTTAACACCCTCGTGAGATACAATATGACCCATATATTCCACCTCTTGTACTCCAAAGAAACATTTGTATGTTTTGCATATAATTGTTTCTCCTCCAATATTTTGAGCACCCTGTCAACATGTTGAACATGATCCTTCCAAGACCTGTTGTAGATTAGTATATCATCAAAAAATACTAGCACAAATTTTCTAAGGAATGGTTTGAAAATGGAATTCATCAACCCTTGAAATGTAGAAGGTGCATTGGTAAGGCCAAAAGGCATGACCAAAAATTCATAATGACCCTCATGAGTTCGAAATGTTGTTTTCGAAATTCTTCAGTCTTCATTCTAATTTGATGATATCCTAAACGAAAATCCAACTTGGTAAAATAAATTGCTCCATGTAATTCACCCAATAATTCATCAATCACAGGAATGGGAAATTTATCTTTAATAGTGAGCTTACTGATCTCCCTATAATCCAGACACATGCACCATGATCCATCCTTCTTGTGCACCAATACTACTGGAGCATAGAAAGAACTTTGACTATGTTGAATAATACCAGCCTCTAACATTTCTGCAATCATACGTTCAATTTTTCTCTTTTGGACATAAGGATATCTATAAGGCCTGATGTTTGGAGGAACACTTCTTGGAATCAAATGAATAGCATGATCATGATCATGAATAGGTGGGAGTCCTTTGGGAGTTTCAAACACCTTGGAATCATTGTCCAAGACTTTTTGAAGATCTATAGAAATAGGTGATTTTGATGTTGGAACTTCTACTGATCATATTTGTGCAATTACGCTGCGTTGTTATTTCTTCAAAATATTTGTCATAACATTAGAGCTTATTATCTTTCTCCGCTTCCCTCCAATACCCCGTAATTCAATTTCCTTTCCTTCTGAAAAAAATTTCAAGAAATTTTCTTGAAAATTAAAAGTTATCATCCCCAAAGATTGTAACCATTGTACTCCTAGTACAACATCAGCACCTCCCATTGGGATGGAATGCATTGGACTATTCAATACATATTCCCCCATGGCTAGCTTGATATTATGAAATTTTACAGAGAAATTTATAGTTCTTCCATTTGCAACCATCACTTGACATTCTGGTGTTGGGTATAGGAAACAATTCAATTCCTTGGCTACCTTAAAATGAATAAAATTATGGGTACTACCCGAATCAATCAATACTCTTACCTTTTTCTTCTTGATATGTCCTTATATCTTGAGAGTTTGAGGAGTGGTAATTCCGGCCAATGCATTACAGGATATGGTCGGACTCATTTCTTCTTCTTCTAGGGTTTCTTCCTGGTGTATATCCTCT
This sequence comes from Pinus albicaulis, assembly GCA_034641835.2. NCBI lineage: Eukaryota > Viridiplantae > Streptophyta > Pinopsida > Pinales > Pinaceae > Pinus > Pinus albicaulis. Next base: position 95,386,834 of record CM076569.1, on the reverse strand, counting down.
ACTTTTGAAGTTTCTTGTTCATTTTCTTCCTCCTCTTCACAATCTATGTAAAATAATTTCTTCTCAGCGCAGTTATGACCTTTAGTGTATTTTCTGTCACAACTATAGCAAAGCCCTTTTGCTCTTTTTTCTTCCAATTGTTATGGTGTCAACATTGTAGGTTGTGGAAGTATAGGAGTAGCAACACTTTCATCTTTATAGATGTGAGTGGTAGGCTTCCTTGTCGCCATAATTTTACATTCAATTTTTCTTGCCAACCTGAATGCCTTCTCCAATGAATCAGGTTCCCAAACGCGAACTTCATGTTGGATGTTATCCTTTAAAGTCCCTATGAATACATCAATCTTGTGTTCCTCTGGAATATCAGTTACCCTTATATTCAATTTTTGGAAGTCCTCAATGTGCTCCGCCTCTAAAACCCTTTTGTTTGAGATTTATCAATTGGATAAAGAAGGTGTTGCTCTTTGTATCTTCATAATGTGCTATCATTTCCTCCATAAAAATTGACCAAGTGACAATTTTTTTACGAGAGAAAATCTATCGATACCATACAAATGTATCTTGTTCTAAATGTAAAGTTGCAATGCATACCTTTTGTGTGTTTTTCACATTATTGAGATCAAAATATTGCTCCATCTATAGTATCCATGTTACGGGATCCTTGCCATAAAATTTCCTCATATCCATCTTTGGAATATGGTGGTTCTTCAATCCAACATTATATTTTATGAAATCACAATTAAAATTTTTTTTTTCCTCATCATGAGTTTTTTCTACTATCTTTTCGCCATTAGGAATCATTTCTTGTATCAGCTTTGAAAAACCTTCCTTCAAACCTTCCATGTCTTCCTTCAAACCTTCCATTTTTTCTTCCATACCATCCTTCAAACCTTCCATTGTAGCTTCCATACCTTTCTTCAAACCATCCATCTTAGCTTCCACGCTTCTCTTCAAAATATCCATTTCATTTTTTGTTGCTCTTTGCGAGAGAGAAATTTGGTGCATTTGCTCTTGTAATTTTGTTATGTCATGTTGCATTTCTTCATCTTCATGAGCCATAGTAGAGCCTTATGAAGGCTTAATGGGTGTTGAATTCTTTTTAGGGGGAATTTTAGAACCCAATACTGATATCTATTCTACAATATGCCCTTAGAATCAATTCAAATTGATTCTTCATACAAAACTTATGCAATTTGGAAAAAAAAAAAATACACACACCTTTTTTTTGCTTTTAAGGAGCTTTATATTGAAATTGAATTATCTTTGTGATTACAGATCTTCAATATCTGAAATATGGCCCTGCAGTAGCCCTCTGAATCCTCTTTCGAATGCGACAGGTCTGACCTGATTTAGATTCTTCAAGGCAAATTTATCTCCAATCTCCCACAATGACCTAATTATAGACTAGTTCAGTAGAGAGAAATTGTAGAACTCGCCACATGTCACTTCTTGCTCTTTCGGCTCTAAAATTGCTAGAAATGAAACTAAAGTCCGTTCACTTCCAAGCACCTTTTACAGAATTCCAATCTGTTTCTCAGAGAGAGAGTTATGAAGATTTTCCCACGATCACCTCTTTGAGATGAAATTTGGGAGCCTAAAAAAGACCCAACTTCCATAGATCATATCTCCAAAAATATTGTGAACCAAGCTCTGCAATTTTGCGAAGATCTTCCTTAGGATTTTGGCTTCGCGCTTGAAAATTTTAAGCTTCTGAACCTTCGTAGAAACAAATGTATAGCGAAAATGCCACGATGACCTGTTTGGTGCAACAAAACCCTAGAATCCAAAGCTCTAATACCAAATGTTGTGTAACCAGCTCCAGAAATAGAATAAATGAGATATCAACGCCTTAGAAATAAGCCACTTTGAGGGGGCAACCTCCAATACATTACACGAATGAACAATTCTTGGATGATGCAATTGAAAAAACCTCCTTTCTATATATAGGAGTCCATGGGGCCACAATGTAATCCTAGATGACCTAACAATAATAATGTAAGGGTACAATAATAACAATATGAGGGTTACAAGGTACAATAATAACAGTTAGGGGGTTACACTAACAACAATAAGGGACTATACTAGTAATATATGGACCTAAAAATTATGAATAGTACTAGTATTTCCATTGGTCTACTGGTGTATTGATTACTAGTAGTTAAGTAATGCGTATAAGAGCTCTGTTATATCCCATATGTTCTTGTATTGATTACGGAGATACACTCTTAGTTAGTACGAGTAATGTAAGGATCTAGCTCACTTGTACAACTTACCATAATTCCTGTCATTAAGTAAAAAATAGAAAATAGTGAATAGTAATGGTGTTATAAGCTATACTAATTCCTCATATTCCAACCACCTGATATTAGAAGAGGCTAAGCTATCATACCAAGCACAACCACTTAGTACGCATAGCTAGTTATGGTCTATGTTAAAGGTCATTTTATCACTATTGATTCAAGCATAGCTTTCACAATAGGCATGACCTGATAAGACCATTCATATCACACTTGTCCAACTTAAGCACATAATCTAAGTCTAAGCACGTACGTATTCTCTGTAATCAAAGCTCACGATAATAGAGTGAGTAACCAGCTTATTAGTTTACCATGTGTCTAATGATATCGTAACAATAAATAAAAGCTTACCTTATCTAGTGTGAATAAACTCCATATAGAAACAAGAGGTACCATAGTTAAACGATATACATCATTCCCAATAAGCACATTAGCTAAAATGTTGTGTTCATATTAAGCTACGTATTTCTTGTAATCATTACTAGACTCTATGTGTAATCAAATAGTAGTATTGAACCCGAACCATTACACGATTCAAATAGTGTAAAGAGCTTGAACCTAGGGATGTTCCCTAATTATGATATGTATTTTATAATGAGTACTACTATTACGTGTATTAACTACTTATGACATACGTTTATATGGGTAAGTGATTGCCCTTATTGAGCTTAGAGTCCATTGTATCAAATACTTATACTAATAGTTGAAGCCTAAGAAATTCCCCTAATCATATAGGTTGAATAGTCAACATGTAATGAAATAAGGATAGCTCATAAAAAGTGTGTGACATATTACTAATAAGCCGAGATTACTACTATGATAAGGAGCTTAAGTGATACAAGCTTATTTGTAATTACAGAGATAGGGTACTTCCTTTCATATAATGGAGATAGTTCAACAAACATGTACATAACACTTCAGTTAAGAAGAGAAAAACAAGTTTGGATCTGAGTTGGACCTGTAGCTAGTTCTATGAAATTTCGGGCCTGCAACAAGTAACAGAACTTAGATATGTACCAGACCTCAGTTTTGTGGCTTGTTCTGTGGAATATTTTTTCAGTAACGAGGATCATATTTCAGACCATGAGGCATATTTTTTAGTACACTCTACTCTCCTTATTCTTTCTCTTCAACCCACTTTCTAAGCATACCTTGAGCATACATTAAGGCTCTCAAAAATATTATTTGGATGCAATTATTGGAGTTTACAAGTAAACTTTGATCAGTCCCTGAAGTGTATTGAAGAGTCCTTTTTGAAAGCAGGCTCGGAACAATCTCATTCATTATTTTTCGGACCTGTTGAGGATGAATAGTTCGAATAGTTCTGTGGAATTTTAGGTCTGCAACTAGTACTATACCTTGGACCTGTAGCTAGTTCTATGAAATTTCGGGCCTGCAACCAGTAACAAAACTTAGATATGCACCAGACCTCAGTTTTGTGGCTTGTTCTGTGGAATCTTGTTTCTGTAACCAGGATCATATTTCAGACCATGAGGCATATTTTTTAGTATACACTCAACTCTCCTTAATCTTTCTCTTCAACCCACTTTCTAGGCATACCTTGAGCATACATTAAGGCTCTCAAAAATATTATTTGGATGAAATTATTGGAGTTTACAAGTAAACTAAATTATCAGTCCCTGAAGTGTATTGATGAGTCATTTTTGAAAGCAGGCTTGGAACAATCCTCTGAATAATTTTGAAAGGAACCGTGGAAAACAAACTTGACATGTGAAGTTGATAAACACTAATAACAATATCATTTGGATTTGCTGATCAATTACTATTGAAGGGAATATTGTTGAGCCCTAGTACAATCATCATTGGAGAAGAAAGGTAGCATTCCTTGTGTGCACAATCATGATTAAATATCTAGAAGACATAGTTGAATACCTAATGGAACAACCTATTGAAGAAAGTTTTGGCTTGTCTTGAAACATCACAAAAGCATTATTGAAGGATCTTTGAAGTTTTCACCCTTGAATAGATGCCCCCCTCATCTTCATTCTCTTTTATAATGCCCTGAACTATACTATTGAATTGTGTAGCATATATTAAGGAATTTTTTTTAATCAAATATTTTAGTTTGACATTTCTTATATACCTAGGTTTGCACTTCCCTAAATTTCTGAATGCAAATATAATTCTGTGTATTCATTTTTATTAGGTTTGCACTTCCGTGAATTTCTGAATGCAAATATAATTCTGTGTACTCATTTTTTTAATTGTTTCTCTACATTTTGTCCTTTTTCCCCCATAAGTTCTCAATGTTCTTTTACTTCTATTTTTTTTATTTCTGCAAACATAAAACATAATTCTGTTTATCCATTTGTTTTATTGTTTATTGTTTATGTGCCAGGAAAGTTCACTAATTTGATAGATGTGTTATTGGAATGTTCAGATGATTTCGGTGTTATTAATATAATTTCTCTATTTACTTCACTCTATTTCCATATTGCATATCATTTTTATTAACCTCTTATTTTTCTTCCTTTAAAACAACAAAACACAACCCATATATTTCAATAAAATAATGGAATGGAATTTATATCTCATTAACCTTATTTTCCAATCTTTTTCGAAAAAAAAATTGTTAATTTCCATTTTTTCTAAAAATTATTAGCCTAAATAGTATCAATTATTTTTACCTTAAAATTTTCCAAATTTTTAAATAGAGACTATACAAAATTATTAGTTTCTAAACTTTGAAATAAATTTCCAACCTTAAAATTTTCCTTGCTCTCATAGAATTTTGAACTTCCATAGGATTTTAGTCTGTCGGTTGAGTGTTAACTTCCACAAGTTCTAAAGGCAGAGCCTGTAAAGGGCCAGGTAGCCTCTGGATCTCATATTTTCTCAAAGGTGACATATCCAGTAAATGCCCCTATAGGAAATCTCTGTAACAGATCTAAATAGAAGGTCTTCCTTTTAATAGATCCATAAAACACCACTTTAAGGCAAACTGTGTACATTTGTTATTTCTCCCATAAATTCTTAGGCATAGTTTTTAAAGCATACATGTCATGTTGGCTTTCCCATGAAATTTAAAGCATGTTTTTTGTAAGTGCATAAAATAATTTTGCAAACCATGTAAATGTCATTTCTCTCAAGATTTAAGGGCTAAAAATTGAACCTAAAGTGGTTGAACTCTCATAGAATTTTGAACTCCACATTTTGAACTTTCATAGGATTTTAGTCTGTCTGTTGAGTGTTAACTTCTACAAATTCTAAAGGTGGAGTCTGTAAAGTGCCAAGTAGCCTCTATATCTCATATCTTATCAAAGGTGACATATCCAGTAAATTCCCCTACAGTCAATCTCTGTAACAGATCTAAATAGAAGTTCTTCATTTTAATATCCATAAACCTCAACCACTTTAAGGAAAATTGTGTACATGTGCCATTTCTCCCATAAATTCTTAGGAAAAGTTTTCAAAGCATGTACATTTCATGTTGGCTTTCTCCCATTAACTTTAAAGCATGTTTTTTGTAAGTGCATAAAATAATTTTGCAAAGCATGTAAATGTCATTTATCTCAAGCTTTTAAGGCCTAAAAATTGAACCTAAAGTGGCTGAACTCTCATATAATTTTGAACTTTGATAGGATTTTAGTCTATCTGTTGAGTGTTAACTTCTACAAGTTCTAAAGGCAGAGTCTGTAAAGGGCCAGGTAGCCTCTAGATCTCATCTTTTCTCAAAGATGACATATCCAGTAAGTGCCCCTACAGTCAATCTCTGTAACAGATCTAAATATAAGTTCTTCATTTTCATATCCATAAACCACTACCAATACGTGCAACATTTTTCATCAATGCACATAGAAAAGCTACTTTCAGTTAATTTCCTAGAACATATCCGACCATTAGACAGACAAATTTTGTACTAGATTTTCTATCAGGAATAGAGATGTGGGTCAAATCCCACCAAAAGTCGGAGAAGTGCTCCAAGTCTCTTGTCTGAAAGGAATCTTCATACAAAAATATACTGCGGATGATTTATTTACATTCCACGCTTTTTGCCAGAAAATCCCACGAGAAAAACTGGTCACATTCAGTCTGTGTATATATCCAGTACATGCAACATTTTTCATCAATGCACATAGAAAAACTACTTTCAGTTAATTACATTCTAGAACATATATATTCAGTACATGAAACATTTTTATTCAATGCACATATAGTAAAACTACTTGAACAATTAATTTCGTTCTATAATATATATATATATATATATATATATATATATATATATATCCAATACATGCAACATTTTTCATCAATGCATGTATAGAAAAGCTACTTTCAGTTAATCCTAGTGTGCATGTACCAAAACAATTTGTACATGTATGCAAACACTTGGACAGATAATATAACAAGGAAGCTCAATTTTTAGTTGAGCTCTAGAAGTTCTAAAACATAATCCAAAGAGAAGAAATTGTTGGGCAGTTAAATCAAAAAAATTCCAATGGAATGCCATATTCAATGATCCGTTCATGATCGAATTTTGAGATTTTCCATTTCTTAATTTTCATTTTTTTCTTTGATTGAACTTCTATCAAATTTATGCGTGCTGCACCACCAAGTGACTATATTGACAACTTATGACATCAGGTTCATAGTCTTCAAAGTAAAAAAAATCCCCACTTTGATTAGTTTTTATGAAAAAATATCCTTTTAGTATAATAGATCCTCTTTCATATGGAAACCCGTGATCATTATAGTTTTCTAATCATTTCATTTTTCGTTCAGTGCAACGCATCAAATAATACTTCACATTTTCATCATTGTCAGCAGGTGAAATTACAACAAAAACATCTCCTGCACAATAAAACAAACTTAACAAACTTATGTATATAAATTTATTTGTAGATATTTATCATTTGAAAGCAATTCAAATGTTACCTTCTCTAACAAGATCAGAAACTCGATCACCATCAGATGATATTGTAGTCTACTCTGATTGCATTTCTTCAAACATTACAACGGACATTTTTCCGTTTATATTTAGCTCTGTATGTTTCCAATATTTTACATACATTTTGTTTTCACAAACGTCATTGGATTTTGTGTTGTCTATGCAAACATGAAAAAAACAAGAATATTTTCTTTTATCCAATGCAAACACATTTATGGACAACTTTGTTTTAATTGAATGCAATTTTTGAGTCCCTTTTATTGTTTCAACGTCATTTCCAATTGATCTATCTACTTCTTTGATCCCAATATGCCAAAAAAGCCTTTATATAGAAAATTCAAAGAAGAATGTAAATATGATATCAAAATACAATCAAAGATAATCAATCAGAGATAATCAAATTGTGATAAATGTACATTGTTTAAAATTAGATATCCAGTAAAAATTAAAATGAATGTACCTTCACACTTCCCTTGATCGATTAGTCTCATGGCTTAGAGCAGAGATGCACCATTGAACAACTTCTTGAGTGCCCACAAGTCGGCTTGCAGAGGGATTCATTTGATATCTTCGAAGTGCTCGTTTTATGCATGCCCCTACACCGTCATGTTCTCCTTTTCCATGACTAGTCTCGAAGAAATTCCAACAATTTTTAATGCGGGTTTTCTTTTGAAGACAACACAACCAAAATAATGATCGTGCATATTTGAATTGACCTGCACATCCATCTGACCATATCCAATGTTCATTAAATTTTATTCCACAACTTTTCAAGGAGTCATAAATCTTTCCAAAATAGTGTTGTACAAAATATGTGTCATGTGTACGATCATCACTGATATAAAAGTGATATTCTTTAATAACATGTCAATTTTCACTGGTGCTTTCTATATGATCGACATTTTGTTCAGCATGTCTATATAGAATATGGACGAGCATGGAGACTTGGTCAGAATGATAGTATTCACTCTAAACTTCTTTTTGTGGAACAAAAGTGTAGTTTTTTGCAAAATCAATTACTGACAAATGGTCCCCGGTGGAAAAAATTCACAAGATTTTTTGAACTGCAATTCTTTCCATCGAGCTCTATGGGAATGCTTGGTGTATTTATAAATTTCTGCCTCAAACTTTCTCAAAAATTCTATCAGAAAAATTACTTCTTCTCGTAATTCAATTCTTTTAGCACTATTTGCACCTTGAATCGATGTATGGATATATTCATATCTCTTCCATCTCACTTTCATGTTGGACAATGATTGATCATTTATATCAATACGATATTTGTTTTGAAATTTAATCAAATTTCCACAATCGTCGCATTTTTTACCACCAACACATTTCTTTTCGTAAAATAGTTCATCGCTTTATCTTTCACATAGAATTTGAGATATGAAATCACAGATAGTGGAAGGAGGAGGTGAATCCTTCCAAACTGTTTTACCAAAATTAAGGAAAGTGTCATAATATAACTCAAATTCCACATGATAACGTCAACAACAAGTGTCACGCACGGTGATAGGTTTCACATACCATGGTTTTTGTTGAACAAAAGCACTGATTGACACATGAATTTCATGATTCTCTTCTTTGAACTTGTTGAACAACTCTATCTGAGTGGTTTCCAAGAAATGTTTTTCATGTTGTTCGTACTGATTTCGTGTTATTCTTCTTCGCATCACATGCTTTGCAGTTGGCGAAACACGTGAATTGTTCTTCCAATATTCATATATTATTTTTTAACATTTTCTCCAAGTCTATATTTGTATGGTTGTCTACAAATAGCTCTCCAAGAAGTGAGTCCATCATTTACATGTATTTGCAACCAAAATTTTTGATGTTTGTGCAAATTTTTTCGTGAGGTTCCTAATGCTCGTGCTATAGATTTTACCAAGCAATTCTCTTTAGTATGTGATGAAACCACTGCCATATGTATTGCTCTACATACAACTAAAACATTTTTCTGTCTAGATCTTCTAATTGAATTTATAGCACTATTTATATTTCGTATCACAATTTCCTTCATTTTTTTATCTTTGGTTGATTTTCGAATACCAAATAAAGTCATGCTTCTTTTAATTTCCTTAATGATAGGAGACCTTTCAACATCTTGAACTGTCACATTTTCATTTATGAAGTACGTATTAAAAATGCGGTTAACACGATATCGTATATAATGGTCAGCTTTTTTATCTCCATGTTAAAGGAGTGTCAACATTTTCCAACATCTCATCATCGACATTGATTTCATCCACATTCAAATGAATGACATGATAATAAGTTTGGTAGCTATTCCACAAATAATTAAATTAGCACAAATACAGAGCACTTTCAATAATATGTATGTGCTCACATCTATATATATATATATATATATATATATATATATATATATATATATGTGTGTACATACCTTGTGATTCAATTTCTTCACTTGAATTTCTTTCAACATTTTCACCATCTTCAATCATTGGTTCAATATCTCTTTCACTTTCTCTTTCAAAATTTTGTATCTCATCATCAATGTTTTGAGGAATATCTCTGTCTGTTTACATTAAACAAAATATTTTTCAAATTAATTCATCAAATAAAAATTAAGCTTCACATTTTACATTAGGAAAATTTTAAATATATCAATAGATCATAATATTTACATTTACATACCTGCTTCAATTTCTGCTTGAGGTTGATTTTTCTCTTCAATATTTGAGAGGGCTTCTAATTTTCTTTTGCGAGATTGTCTTGTCTCTTTTCTACGTTCTTCAGGGTCTCTTTTTCGATCATATTTTCTACACCTCTTCGATTTCCATATAGACAGAAACAAAAAAATTCCTTCAAACTTTGACAAAAACTGAATAAAAACATCACAAAAGATTTAATTTAAAAACCTACTTTGGCAATTTTAAAACATATATCAATCCACAAACACTATCACAAAATCCACACAGCAAACAACCTATAAAAATGAATAACTCAAAATATTCCTTCCAAGTCCCACAAAAAAATTCATTTAAAAAGTTAGACAAAAACCCATTTTAAAAATCTATTATAAAAGTATTTATTTTGGACTGAAAAACATTTGATTTAAAAAAGCAAACACCGCCAAAATTATCATGTCCATTGAATATTAATTCCAACTTCTTAAAAAATGCCACTTTAAAAAATACTTCCAAAAAATGTTCAAAAAATGTCATTTGAATATTAAGCCTAAAAAGAGTCCTTTCGAAATTAAGCCCAAATCCATACTTTCAAAAAAATGAAGCCCAAAAAAAATCCAAAAAATGTATCACATACCTCCAAGAAATTTCCTTTGAATGTACCTCCAAGAAAAGTCCTTAAACCCAAAACAATCTTTTACAAAAATGTTTTTTGAATGTACCTCCAAGAAAAGTCCTTAAACCCAAAACAATTCTTTGCAAAATCAGACCAAGACCTTTGTAAAATCAGACCAAATGTGTGAAAATATGCAAAAATAATGAATGATTTCGCGGCAATTTATATTGCAGCAAAATGTTTTTTTGGAGGGGTTCCGTGGTATTTTCTGGCCGACAGAAAATTGGGTAAAAGTTCGGCCTAATTTTTGTATAAAAGTTTGGCCGAACTTTTATATCGTTAGACTTGACGGGCCGTTGGTGCAAAAAACAATTCGGCCGAACTTTTTTTAAGAGTTCGGCAGAATTAACGCGTCAACAATTACGCAGACCCAAGCTCTGAATATGTATCTGCAACTTTGGACTGATTAAACTCCATGAAACATTCTGAATTAACTGTTAGAACCAAGACAAGCATTTTTTGAATTGAATCTACTTTTAGGAAATATAACTTTTATGGAATTTCATAAATATTTACTAATTTTAATTAATTTTGTAATAAAATGGGTACAAACAATTTCTCAAGGTCATTATGATTCAGTGAAATCATAATTTTGTATCTTCCAAAATACATTGTAAAAAAAAATGAAAAAATTATGGTGCATTACATTGGTCCGTCACCTCTAATGAGTAGTTTTTAGATTTTTAGTTTATAACTTATATGTTACGAAATTTCTTGCGTCGTAAAACATGATATTAAAAATATGCAGTTTTTTCATATTTGACCAGTTTAAAAAATTCTAGTAATTATGATATGCATCGTTGGCCTTATAAATATAATGAAACCAAAGTAGACTCTGTCTAGATTGTTGTAACACATTTTGTTTCTCAAAAACACAAAGTTTCAAAGAATACAACATTGCGTATTAACTTGACTTCTTATGAATCCTTTGATTGCTAAAAAACACACACTCAAAGAAACACTAAGTTGACATATCAAATATGTATAAAAAAATTCCAAAAAATAAGTAATAGAAAGCTAAAAAAAATTCTGACAACTTTTATTTTTATCCCAAAATGAAATTCTAAACAGAAATTTTTTTTTAGCTTGCAGAAACCTGAAGAACAGAGAAAATGAAAGTTTTTTTCTAAAAAAAGGGAAAAAAATGTAACCCAATATTCACAATATTATGATCTTATATTTTATTTAAAAAATGGATATGCTCCAAATCATCTTAGTTATAAGACAAAAAGAGCTCTCAAACTAAAAGCTAAATAATATGAGTTAGTCAAAGATGTGTTATTTAGAAGGAATTTTGATTCTGTACTTCTAAGATGCCTAGAAAAATCTGAAGCAGATAAAGTCTTGCAGGAACTCCATGATTGACCAGCTGGAGGACATTTTGGAGGAAATACAACAACACATAAAATCCTGCATGCAGGTTACTATTGGCCTACACTTTTCAGAGATGATCATGAATATTCAAGGAGATGTAAAGTATGCCAAAGCACATCTAGAAAACAAAGAAAACCATCATTCCCATTACAGCCGGTAAATATTGAACAACCATTTGAGCAATGGGGCTTAGCTATAATTGGTGAGATCATTCATAACTCTTCCAAATAGCATAGATATATTCTTACAGCTATTGATTACTTTACCAAATGGGTGGAAGCAATTCCATTAAAAGTAGCTAATTTAGAAAATATCATTGATTTCTAATCAAAAGAAATTGATTAGAATAATCAAAAGAACTGTTGATCAAAATCAAAGAAATTGGCACAAGTCACTAATTTTCGCTCTTTGGGCGGATCGAATAACTCAAAAAGCTTCTATTGGTACTTCACCATTCAATCTTGTATATGGAAAAGAAGCTATTCTTCCGACCAATGTAGTTATTCCATCTCTTTCCTTACTACAATTTATTGATGAAATTCCTACTTCTTCTTTATAATTCAAACAAACTCAAATTCTTAAGTTCGAAGAAGAAAGCGAAAAAGCCAAACAAACTCATATTCATCATCAACAAATAATAAAAGCCTCATTTGATTCAACTTCTATCATTCCAAAAAAATTTCAAATTGGTGATTTGGTATTGAAATAGGACAAAGCACATGAGGAAAAAGGTAAACACACAAAGTTTCAAAAACTATTGCTAGGTCCATTTCAAATAATTGAAGAAATAGGCACATCAACATTTCTATTACAAGATTTATCAGGAAAAAAGGATTCTTTGCCTGTTAATGTGCAGATTTAAAAAAAATATTTCTCATAGGAGGTAACCCCTTCTATCTTTGTATATTAAAGACTTTTGTTTTTCTTGTGAAAATAAAAAGTTGCTTAGTAATAATATTTGGCCTTTCAAAACAAATCTCAAATGACTTTCTTTGGATTTTTATTTTCACTGATAAAAAATGAAAATGTTAAGGAAGGAAAATCGAAAGTTTTAGAGAGACAATTTGATTTTATCTTTCTGAAAAATGAAATTTCAATAAAAACAGTTATTCTTTGATGAACTCTTATTTTTATATAGCATGAATATTCTTTTTATCAGTCAAGAAAAGAAACTTTAAAATAGTAAAAACCTTTTTTGCAAAAAAGGAATCCAAAACTCGATATTATCATCCAGAATCTTAAAAAGACCTATGATTCATCCCATCCGGAAAATCTTATAAAATTTTCAAAAGGAATTCAAAAGAAAATTTAAAAAAAGAAGAAGAAGAAGAAGAAAACTTAAAAGATAATAAGTCTCATCACAAGCTTGTTTACCATGTTCATAAAAAAATAGTTAAACTGACATTACTAATATTTTCTACCAAAACAGTGCAATGACTTGAGATTATATCAAAAAGACAAGGGGTCTCATCAAGAGCCATCTTGATCAGTTTAATTACTATTTGTTAATGACATTGTCATTATTTGATTATGAAGCCAAGACAATGGCTTTTAAGTAAAATAAAAATATATAAAATAAAATTCTCAGAAATTAGAATTTACTTCTAAAAATTATGAGAAATACTGGATGGGAAAATGGATCATAGCTGGGTAAAAGGTAACCTTGCCAAAAACTTAAAATTGCCTATTGGAACAGAGGCTCTATCTGTGATAAAAGAGTAAATTTGTAGAAAGCTGATCTGTAAAGGTTATTTACTTTATCTTTTAAACTGAGGAAGGACTGATATAGATTTTCATACTTATATCTTTAAAGATGAATTCTTATGAATAGTGAATAAAAGAAATTTTCATTGTTTAGCAAAGATATTATTTATTTGAAATTTCATTCCTTTAACTATTTTATTTTCAAAAAGGTTTAGAAATTTCAAAAGTTTTTATCAGAGACATCTGGTTCACCCAAATGAATCGCCAATTGTTGTTCTATACAACACCCCCCCATTTATCTTATAAATAGGGACCCTTTAGAAATAAATAGGAAATTATTTTTATAATTTCCTAAAAAAATAATAAAAACTTAGAAAATAATATTTTAGGTTTTTGCCTTAAAGCACGTCGCATATTACATATTTTATTTCAAAAAAAAACCATAAGACGTAAAATATGCGAGTTGGGATATGCGCTCAAAGCCTCTCCAAAGATATAATTTAAAAACCTTGCAAAAAACCTTAATCATCGTTATATTTATTTTCTTTTTTCGCATCGCACTTTACTTAATCAATAAAGCTTTAAGAGGAAAATGATATAAGTTGCGATACCCGCGGACCCGATAAGCAAATAAACCAAGAAATATAAAAACTTTTGGCTATCACGGTCACTTCAAGTTTTTCGCAGTTTGCATTATGCAAAACTTATAATATACACTCAAACTTTATCCCATAAAAGTTGTGATCTACGATTTGCGCAAATCGCATTTCGTGACTTTTAAGGGTAAAGTATCACGAAATATTATAAGGAATAATTGTGATTTGTGTATTAAATGTCATTTAATGAATCGAGCGTGTAAAACAGCTTGTGTCATATCAAATGGAATTTAAGATCTTAACGGATTTAAAACGATTGATAGATTTTACGTGTGAAGACATGTGAAATATTAAATTAGAAATTATGAAAGATGATTTATAGATTGATATCTTCTCGGGTGTGTTTTAAATAAATGATTGATTTAATCTTATGATATACTCCTTATGTGTAAAATTCACTTTGCTCTTAGGAAACCAATTAACGGGTTGAAGAAGATCAAAATGAGCAAAAGGGGCAAAGAAATTTCTCAAACGTCGTCCACAGAAGACACAGTTATGTCTCCATTATTTTCAGATAGCGTCTGCAGCAAAGACTACGGCAGTTCGATGTGGGAGGCAATGTATAAACTCTTCGAAGATGAAGGACCAAGGGTGATAAATAAAGTTTCTACAACAGGCACTGCTTCTACCTTTGACACAACTCTTTTTTACGATGCATGCTCATACATTCACAGGATAGCTGCAAGACCAAAGATTATTCCCTATACCGACATGGTTAAGTGGGAAATTGACCACTTAAACATTGAATATAAAATATTCAAGAATTCGAGAGGAGAATTTGTTGGGCACCGGATTTGTATACTTTATTTTCTCATTCTTACCCTACCTTTCTATCTCTTTGTGCCATTATTTATCTTAAAAACATGAGGTAAAACCCTTCATCCTATATTTTGTGGGATATTTGATTAATGACATACTTGTCATGGAGGTTTTACCTTTTTACATATTAACTCCTATATTTCTTCAGATTTGGCTACAACAGGCACAGTCCATCATTTCCAACATCTCCCTTATTTGCTGCTACAACGTGACATCCATGGGTGTATCAGCGCTATCTTTGTATTTCTTACGGTTTCTTGCTAGGAAATCCGATTACCGTTGTAACAATATGTATTTTTGTAACAATGGAGTCATTGGGAGGAATTGGGGGTTTCAGAACTATGGTATAAAGAAGCCTACGGGCTGTGAATCGGGAGACCCTTAAATATACACAGATTTTTGTAATTAATATTTCTATTATTAATTGAATATATAGCAGCTCGTTGTTTCTCCTCTAATATTTGAGTTTCCGCAACCCTGATCCAAGAGTTGGGCCCGCTCTTGTGATCAGGTGTTGCGTTCTTATTTCTTTTCTTACGTGTTTGTGTGATTATTTAATTGCTATAACAGTTGTGTTAATTGTTGTGGATGCATTTTATTTCTGCAGTTCATTTATTGTTGTTACAATGGTATTTGTGTTATATATTAAACTTGTGATCTACAGCGTACCATGTGCTTGTATCTGCATATACTTTGTCATTAGTCTTGAAATAACTAACACTCTCGGGTTGATAATTTATGTGGAAAAAGGATTGAATCTTGTTCATATCCAGACACCAACATTTTGGCGCCATTGCCGGGGAAGGATAATAGGTGCAAGAACAGGATCTGCAGCAGATCTCAGAGTCGATCTCTCGTCTTGAGGTGGGAATCTATTTCCTAGCTTCAAGTCCTAAGCGTAAGTGCCTTGTATTTTCTTTTTTCTTTCTTTCTTTCCTGTTTCTTGTATCATTTTTTTCTATAAAATTAAACCCTCGTCTTGGGGAAGGTGTTTTGTAAAACCTTTCTCTAAGTGTTGGGCATAGTCTAGTTTTTCTTTCCTGTCTTTTTTTTTTATTATTTCCTTTTTTTCTTTCTAGGGGAAAATTTCTTGTCCTGGGGAGAGTAGTTTATTACTCTGCTCTAGGTCCTGAACTCTGATTTATTTTCTTTTTTTATTTTGTTTCATTTCCTGTGAATTTTTTCTCTCGTCCCGGGGAGGAATTTATCTGTCCTACTTCGGGTCCTGAGCTATTGATTGATTTTTTCTAATGAACCCTCTCCAAAATTTGTATGAAAAAAGATCCGAACAAGAGGGGTAGAGGAAGACCCCCAAATAAAGGGAAGGATTTGGGAAGGAAGACGTATATTCAGGAAATTATTGAAAAATCTAGATATGAGGCATCATCCTGTGTTGCTGCTAGGGTTAGGGTTTATACAAGTCTGAAGGGAAGTCTGTGGAATAACCAGTGCCATCCATGGTACCAGAAGATGTTCTTTCTACAACAGAAGATTTAATAAACAGGGTACCAGTGGAAGAGAAATCCTTATCAACAACAGAAGGGGAAGAAGTGGCAAGTAAGGGATCAGAAGAATTGAGCAACTCTAACTGGGAAGAAGAACCTCAAAAATGGTTTTTGTCCCCAAGAGACCAAGGCAGCGCTGTGAAAATTCCCGTTGCTGAGTTAAGAGACTCTGATCTGGTAAAGGAATTTTTGAAGGACTTTGAGTCACCAAAGGACCATGGGAGTGCGGTGCGACCACCTTCAGTTGAATCACTCCAGGATACGGTACAAAGCCGTCCAGAATTCACGATGAGTAAAATATTTGCTTTGTCGTTCCTCCATTGATTTTCCTATAGGAAACGTTATAGGTGATGCACCAATGAGACCCATACCTTTGACAGCCTTGCCTAGTTTTCATGGGCTCTCTTCGGAAGACCCTGATACGTTCCTCTTTGAATTTGATATTGTTTTTCGAGGATACGACTATATGTCCAAGCTTAGATCCTTATATATAGGTCAGTGGATTGGTGGATGTTATTTCTGTTTAACTGTATATTGGTTATGTAGTTTCCCCGATTGTTGTACCACTGAGGTTTGGATGTGACTAGTCAGCTCAAGCTAGGACCCTTCTGTTTCAATCCACTACTAATTCTAGAGCAATAGGATTTTGCACTGTAAATTCACTGCATTGCATGGGGATTAGAGTTTGTCATTGAGGTTATTTGAGTTGTGATCTTGATGTTGTTCCTTTTTAAACATACAACTTTGGTTGAGTTTGGTTCTTGCTGAACATGCCTTTTTTAGGTTACACTACCTGTAAAGGCTAATTTTTTAAATTTGGAGTATTTCCAGTTGTTGTGGCCAACAAAAATCCCCCTTCTTATTTAGTATTATCACTACTACTAAATAAGTGGGGGCCCTTAGTAAAAAAATTAAAAAAATTGATTAGTTCTTGTATTTCCTTTTTCAATAAAACTCACTATCATAAACTTAGGAGAATACCCCTTGAACAATCTAAAAGGCTTAAGTTTTATGATAAGGTAGGATAAAATCATTCCTTATGAAATATCGCATCGCAAAAAGGTAATGGATATCTCCTTACAAGCGGAATTCTAAGATTGCGAGATTGCGATGCGAAACTACGCATGAAAATCATTCATCGCATCACATGTATCAAATATCACTTACGCTGAAAAACCTCAAACCGCCGATATGCGATGGCACATATCGCAAATCACATATCGCAGAAAAAATGTTAATGGATAATTGTCATATGTTCCACTCCAGCGATATTGTGATATTGTGGTACTATGATGTTGTGTTTTGTGATATTGCGATCTGCGATACTGCGATGTGTGATATTGCGAAGCAAATCGCAGGTCGCCTTATCGCAGATCTTTAGGGCTCATTGTATGAAAAATATTTTTCCATAAATCGAGGCCCAGTTATGCACTTTAATGTTAATCAATGAGTTCGTTTTCAATCATTAATGAAATATGGTTTTGTTCTGATTGAAGAGCCATTTCACATAAGATGGTATACTTTATATGTCTTCAGCATTTAAGAGCTTTCCTGTCACCTTTTTCTTATAATTATTCTCACCTCATTTGTAAACTGCAGGAATGAAGAACATAAAACTATACAAATTAGTATTTGGGATATTATGGGAAAGAAAGGAAAATATCTGAGTTCTGAAGACAAAGAAATGATGCCCTTGTATATAGACACCACCTGTAATAGAGATGCTGGTATTACTACTTGGGAAGGCATGTACAGTCTACTTGAGGAAGAGAATCCCAAAGTGATGGAAGTTAAAGCTACTGCAGGCTCACATGGGTCTTCTGAGGCATCTATTACAGAGCTAGCTTGCTCATTCTTGCACCGAATAGCGGCGAGGCCCAAAATTCTTCCATACACAGACATGGTTAAATGGGTACTGGACAACGCTGACATCACAAACAGACAATTTAAGACTCAGGGTCATGGACTCATTGGCTCGTTCACTCCACAAGATTTGAGACTCATGTATCATTTACCAGAGTCACAGGCGACTTATAACAAACTTCTCATGGAGAAGTTTTATAAAGAAAATGAAGACCTATCAAAATGCACCACGAATTGGTCAAGGAGAGAAGAACCACTAAAAAAGGATAAACATGGTATGTATAGTACTAGTTCTCTCACCTCTCCGTATTGCATTGCTGCTGCTATTCTTTGTAGACTTTTTGGGATGCCAGACATTAATAAATTTTCATTTGAATGGCTACCATTATTGGATGCTGTCTTTAATGCTACTGTTGTGGATTGGGCTAAGATATTATTTGATAACTTAGCCACGACTATTTTAAATTACCGCTCTAAAAGAACTGTTTCTCAGAGAATTTATCCCCCTTTTTACTTATCTGCATATGTGATGGATGCAATCTGTTATATTTCCAAGTTTTCTCTAATGGGTTGGAAATGGACAGCTCAAGACCCCTTACCCATTCATATTTATCACAAAGAAATGTGGGATTCCAAGTTCACTCCATATTTTTACAAGATTTGTCATGGAATCATGTTGCCCCTGTACAAAATGTTATATGATAAAGATGCTCCAAGGTTTTCTCCCGAAGCGGAGATAGATATACTCCCTGTCGTGAGATGGTTTGGAGAAGAACTGTTTACATATGTCAGGGTATTCGGAAGTCTCGCTTCCCCTCATGTCTTACCTTTATATGTTCCTGATAAACTCATGGCTCAAGAAATTTCTTATCAAACCTGCAGAGAAGGGGATTTGAATAAATATTTGAAGGAAAAAAAGAAGGTTATTTGGCCACAATTTCTTGTGGCCTATGGGGCCTTTTCACTATTTGATGTAGGTCATGCATTCAAAGAAGTAAACAACATAACATGTTTACAATTGTTCAAGTTTCCAGGAAGACTGTTTGACCCTTATGACATTGCAAAAAATTCCACTACTGCAGTCAAAATAAAGGTGTTTTCTAAGGAAGATGATCTTTTTGATGACATGTTTCAACAGAAAGGGACACTTAAAGAGGTTCTACATTCAACTCAAATACGATTTCCTCCAGCAGAATTTCAAGAGCTCAAGATATATAGGGAAAGGAAGTTAGCTACTATCCCTTTGGATAAATTAAGCTTGGAACCCATGAGGGAACCAACTCCCAGTATTAGTCTCAGTGGAAGTTCAGACATAGACAGATCTAAATCTAAGTCCGGGAGAGAAACGTCGAAACACTCTAAAAGGTTTTAAAGTGACCATGATAAAAGTGAAGGGTTATTAAGGGATACTGCCCAGTCAAAGGAGCTCCCACAACAATAGGTTTTGACCTCTTCACAACTAGTCCCTCCTCCTCTCATCATCCAGCCACCATTAGTCAGAACCGAGCTAGATAAAGAATGGTAGACATTCAATGATTTAATCAATATTGAAGGACAGGGCACAAAGACAGCTGTGAATAATGTACAGGCGACAAAATATATAATCACAGAAACAATTGGCAATGTCTCAGAAACGGAACATATTCCCATTACCCCATCCTCCGAAATTATGCTCAAAATAGAGGAAATTCCTCTTCTTGATGTATTTTATAGTCCATAGCACAAGGCAGTAGTGGGAAGACAAAGAAAGAAAAGGAAGTTGGAAAATGTGCTCTCTCATGATGCATAGCAATTAGACATACTATGGCAAGATCCTACCACTGATCCCACTGATAATCTTACTAAGTTATCTCAGATCGTAGGAGCATATGCCTCTACAACCATTGATAAAGCATATGAGGTACAACAACTACAAAAAGAGAAAGAAAATCAAGTACAAGTTTTGCAGCGACAGTTGCAACAAGCCAATGCCAACAACGAAGCACAGAAACAACTTGAAAGATTACATCAGTAATTCCAACAAATGCAGATAGGATACCAGAATAGTTTGGTTGAAAAAGAAAAACAAATACAGGTTATACAAGATATGCACAAGGATGATCCTAAGCTTACAAAATTCATCACATAATCCATTTCCTTAAAAGATGAACTACTGCAGCAATAGGAAGCATTGTGCCCAAGAATATCACAGTGGAACTCTTATTGTGAAATAAGTGATAAAATCACTAATCAAGTCATAGATTTATGACATGATTATGATTTAATTGATAAAAGAGTTACTGAATATTTGGCTTGTCAAGAAACAGAAGAGGGGAAAAGAGCAGGTGCACCAATAATCAACGACAATCACAAAGAAATTTTCTTTAACAAATGGGGTGCACAAATAAGGGAAGTAGAACAAGTAGCGGAAGAAGCAGCCACAACAACAAACAATGTTATTGACCGCATAAATGAAAATTTGCACAAGGAAAATTTGATCTCAGAAACCACTCTAGGATATCTACCAAAAGTACAGCAATTGCAAATAGACTGGAGACAGAAGGCTCAAGAAAAGGCAGAATCAATCAAAAGATTAACTAAGTTGAATTGGGATTCTTACTGGCCGTATTTGGTAAAACCACACAGCCAGTGCATGACTCTCAAATGCATCATCCATTCTGCTAAGAAGATAGCGTCAGCTCTTACTGATTATGTTTTCACAGGATAGTTAAAGTTGGAAGTCGGCCAGCCGACTCTTCTCAAACCAATGCTGAATGCTTGCAATTTCGAGGAGTAGATACACAAATAGCTAGTTGTTAGTTTTAATTTTAGATTCAGTGTTAGTATTAATTTTTCTTTATTTTTTTCCTAAAATAAGGATGGTCATTTAAACTGTATCCTATATTTTTGTAATAGATTATTTTTAGATTTAGTTAGTACTATTTAAACCCTTCTGATGCATTTAGAGAAGGGTCCTCAAATTTGTCAAAAACTTGTCTTCAGAACATGCACTTTTGTACTCTTAGTGGATGTTGGACTAAGAAGAGATAAGTCATTATTGCTTGAAGCTCATGAGTAGAACTAGTTATAAATGGTACTTTTATCTCTTAACTATTTCTGCCTTTTTATTAAAGTAATATTCATGTTCAGTTGTTTATATATTGATGCTTGAATGCTTGATTTATCATTTGGCACTTTTGTACGATGATAGCTATTTATTTATGCTTAATATATGAGTAGCTTATTAAGTGACATGTTTTTCACAACTGTTTTGTCTAAATTTTTATACGAAGTGGTTTATCTCCATTGAATTTTTTTCTCATAACAGTTGAATGATATTTATTACCAATTTTTATTTGAAATCATTTTAGATCACATAACGGAAATATTACATCCCGGGTTAGTATAGAATTAAGATATTTCTGTTTATTAGAATACAATTGCATGTTATTAAATTAGAGCTACAATAAAAGCATTTCATTCAGGAAATTTTAGAAAGGAAATATAAATTCTCAAACACACACACACACACACATATTGGGAAACTGGTCCCATATCCCCAGTTGGACCCACTATACAAAATGGAAAAGGAGTTGCTAACCAAGGTCTGGACTGGGTGGGTATCCCCCTTGTTGTAGACCTGATTTTCGGGGCTTCAACATATTTGGCGCTAGAAGGAGGGCCCTGAACTATGAATGGAAATTAAGTCAAAAATATAAATACCATTCTGAGAGTAAATCACCCTCACCATCTCCCCTGACTTCTCCATCACACTTAGATTCTTTAAATCTAGAGCGAGAAGTTGAAAGAACAATAGCCGCTGCCACAAACCCTGACTTTTCAGAAGAATCTACTATTGAACCTCCTGAAGTTGAATCTTTGATCCATAAACTTCAACGATTTTCAATATCACCTCAGAAATCTGATAAATCTCAAGGCATCTTGACTTCACAATATAACCCTGCTCATCCTCTCACCAGATTACAAAGAGAAAAGTTTGGTGTTAAACCAACTGAGTTACCTCTACCTACAAGGAAGAGAGCAAGGAAATCACCTAAAGGGTCTGATAGCGAGAATATTTCATCATCATCATCCATATCAACCTCTTCACCTTGAAGTCAACCATCCACCCCTCCACTTCAGATTATTGTCCATCAGTCCATTGGAACTTCCACATCTCCTTCTCAAACATCTAGAATCACAATATCCTTATCTTCCCAAGCATAGGGATCACCTTCTGTGCTTTCCTCTATTGGTAGTTCAGCGATGGCTCAATCTCCATGGAATAACCCAGGGGCAGTCTTAATGCTTGCGCCCTTGAGTCCAATACCGGCTTATCCTGAAAAATGGCTGCCTAAGTTTAATTTTGAAGTAGGCATGCTAGCAGAAGAACATATAAATAACTTTATGTTGTCCATAAATCTCAATGGAGTTACCAATGAAGACGATCTCATCTGACTTTTTCCCTATACTCTACAAGGAGCAGCTGGATCATGGTATTTCTCGTTACCATTTGGATCCTCCTAAACCTACTCCTAAGCCAAAGAGCACAAGCTCAATGACTAAAGATAAAGTCACACCCAAGAAAACGACATCTAAAGCGATTCAAACCAGCCCAGTCCAAACAGATTCATCAACTCCATCAAAAACATTGATCGTTTCGGATGAAATGGAGTATAATATCATAGAAGACATGAAGAAGACTAGGGCTAACATCACTTTTTATGAATTGAGCAAGTTAAAACACCAGCAAAAGGTACTTTTGAAAGAATTATAGTGTGTACCAGAAAAACCTTTGCCCGCCTCTGTAATCTCTCAAGCTTCCCATGAAATGGGAAGACCTCCAACTAATGTGATTAATAAAATTGATCCAAATGATATCGCTTTAATTGGAGGAAGGTCGAGATCTCATACTCCCCCATTTCTTCTTACTTATGAAGTTTTCAATAAAAATTTGCATAATTTCTTAGTGGATTCTGGAGCTTCATCTAATATTTTACCAAAATCAATATGTGCAAAGTTGAACGTTCAACCAAAAAAATCTACTGTACGCATAGTTCAGCTAGATCGATCGCAAGTTGAAGTGATTGGTGAATTAAATCAGGTTACCATAAGGCTGTCATCCAATCCAAAGGTATGTCAAGTTATTGACATTTTAGTTGCAGATATTCCAGAATTTTATGGCTTAATTCTTAGCAGAGATTGGTTAGAAAAGCTTCATGGATACTTTTCAACTGATTGGTCGCACATGTGGCTCCCTTATAATGGTAAACCAAATCAGATAAAGGTTGAGCAAGAAAGACATTAGAAATACATAGTAACAGAACTGGAAGGAGAAAATGAACCGGTAGCATATAACAATAATATCATTGGCAACTTTTCAGCTAATTCTTTCTTAGGAAATTTTAATGCTCATACTTCACCTACTTAGAACATTCTGTTTTATCTCAATTCGAAATTTTTTCTGAAACAGATAGTTCTAAATGTATTAATTATATAGATGCTCCTGTAAATAAATCTTTATTTTGGAAGTTATTTTTTGATGGTTCTAAGTCTAATGAAGGACTAGGAGCAGGATGCATGTTAATCAGTCCAGAGGGAAACAAAATTATGTTAACTTGCAGACTCGAGTTCGATTTCACCAATAATACTGCAGAATACGAGGCTTTAGTCCAAGGATTATACAAAGCAATTGGATTAGACATCAAATATCTACAATTTTTCAGAGATTCTAAAATTGTAATCAGACAGGTACACAATACTATACATTGTTTATCAGGTCATTTAAAGCATTATCAATCTTTAGTTCAAGATCTGATTGAACACTTTATATAATTTAATATTTCATCAATCCCTAGAATCTAGAATGCTAGTGTAGACCTCCTAGCTAATGTAGCTTCCAATCTCATTCCTTCAGAAGACTATAGCCCTAATTGATTTTCAATCGAATTAATCTTTAGACCCTCGATTCCTGATAACATTACCAATTGGAGGATTTTCAATGATGACCCTGATATTGTAAGATTCCTCACATCTGAAGGATATTACACTAATAAGATAATTGATGAGGACCAAAATGATAAACAATTGCAACAAGATAACACTAATAATGCTATGCCAAAGTCATTAGTCAAGTTAGAAGACCTTTATGATTTAAAATATCGATTCAAAATATCTACCAATTCAAAACTGTAAAGTTCAACTTTGAACTATGAATTAGTAAATCTAGGAACTGATACCAAACCATAGAATATCAACCTAGGCCTTGGCCTAGCTCCTAAAGAAAAATTAGTGTATGTTCGTCTCTTAAAACAATACAAAAGTGTCCTTGCTTGGAACTACTATGAACTCAAAACTTATGACACTTCTATCATCCAACATACTATCCCAATGATAAATGATGAAAAACTTATCCAGCAAAAGCTGAGAAAAATCCATCCCAATTTAGAAAACCAGATCAAATCTAAACTCAATAAGTTATTGAAAGCCAAAATCATCTTTCCCATTCGACATTCTAAATGGGTTTCCAATATGGTTCCCGTTAGAAAGAAGAATGGAGACATTATAATTTGCATTGACTTTCGAAATCTTAACAAAGCCTGCCAAAAAGATAATTTTCCTTTGCCTCCTATGGAGAAAATATTATAGGCAGTCACAGGATCAGAATTAATGTCCTTCTTAGATGGTTTCTCTGGCTACAACCAAATATTGGTCCATCCTGATGATCAATTGAAAACCACATTCAGAACTAAATGGGGCACTTACGCATATCAAAAGATGCCATTCGGTCTTATCAATGCTGGTGCCACATTTTAGAGAGCGATGGACATCGCATTCAAGGGATTAGTTAACAAATCAGTGGTAATTTACTTGGATGATATAACTGTATATTCCAAGAAATGAGGCAATCATCTTAGAGATTTGAAATAGATCTTCCAACGTTGTCAAAAGTATGGAATTTCACTTAACCTGAAAAAATATTTTTTCACATTAAGTGAAGGAAAAATTCTTGGATTTATAGTGTCAAAATTTGGAATTCATATTGATCCTGACAGAATCAAGGAGATTTCCAAAATACCCCTACCTCACAACAAGAAAGCTATGCAATATTTCCTTGGCCAGATTAATTTTGTAAAGAGATTTGTGCCAGATTTTTCAAGAATTGTATCTCCTTTACAAGAAATGATTAAAAAGAACTCAAACTTCAAATGGGGCCAAGATGAATATGAGGCATTCAATCTGATCAAACAAGCAATTGTTGATGCTCCATCTTTAGCAACTCCAAATTTTTCCGATCCTTTTATTTTATATACATTTTCCTCTAATAGATCATATGATGCAATACTCACTCAAGAAAATCAAGACAAGGCAGAAGCCCCAATTTCTTTTTTCAGTTCAAATTTATAGGGAGCTAAGTTAAATTATTTAGATGTAGAGAAACAAGCTTATTCTGTTTTCAAAGAAATTAAATATTTCAGACTCTTTTTACTTAAAACCCATACAAAAATCATAGTAACGTTTCCAGCAGTAAGAAATCTCTTAGTACAGAAAGATGTGGGTGAGAAAAGAGCCAATTGGGTTACTGCCTTACATGGAAATCAGACCAGCAAGTATTGTAAAAGGTCAAGGCTTTTGAAAAATGCTAGCTGGAGAATCGCTTATTTCTGAAATACCATCTACATAGATACAAATGTATGAGGTAAGCCTAAACGATGTTGAATAATTATACGTTGATATCATATTTAATCTAAAGAATGGATATGCTCCTCCAAATCTCGATTATACCAAGAAAAGAGCTCTAAGGTTGAAGGCTAAACAATATCATCTCGTGAATGATGTTCTTTTCAGAATGAATTATGATTCTATTCTCCTTAGATGTCTTGAGAAATATTAAGCTGAAAAAGTCTTGTAGGAACTCCACGATGAGCCATCAGGTGGACATTATGCTGGAGACAGTACTGCACA
The DNA here is from genome assembly GCA_034641835.2 of Pinus albicaulis. NCBI lineage: Eukaryota > Viridiplantae > Streptophyta > Pinopsida > Pinales > Pinaceae > Pinus > Pinus albicaulis. The sequence continues at coordinate 95,360,430 of CM076569.1, read as the reverse complement.
TAAAATCCTCCACGCAAGCTATTACTGGCCCACACTATTCAAGGACTCACATAGCTATGTAAGGAAATGTCAAGTTTGTCAAACCGCTGCTGGGATACAAAATAAACCATCATTACCACTGCAACCAGTCAACATTAAGCAGCCTTTTGATTGATGGGGATTGGACATAATAGGTGAGATCGTTCCTCACTCTTCTAAGCAACATAGGTATATCCTTACAACAACCGATTATTTTACTAAATGGGTAGAAGTTGTTCCTCTCAAGACGGCTAACGTCGAGCACATCATTCAGTTCATAGATCAGTTCATAATCACTAGGTTTGGTTTACCTTCTGCTTTAATGTTTGATAACGCATCGTATTTTTCTGGTAATGCTATGACTTAATTTTCACTCAAAAGGGGTTTTAAAATTAAATACTCTGCCAATTATTACCCACAGGGAAATGGGTTAGCTGAATCTACAAATAAAAACTTAATCAGAATCATTAAGCGAACAATTGATCAAAATCACAAAAATTGGCATAAGTATTTAATATATGCTTTATGGGCAGATCGAATAACTCAAAAAGCCTCCATTGGCACTTCTCCCTTTAATTTATTTTATGGGAAAGAAGTGGTTCTTCCAACTCATCTAGCAATTCCCTCTTTGGCCTTAGTTCAATTTATTGATGAAGCACCAACTTCTTCCTTACAACTAAGGCAGATGGAAATAATTAAGCTAGAAGAACAACAAGAAAAGGCCAAATTAACTCATGCTCATCACCAAGCATTAGTAAAATCTTCTTTTGATTTAAACATGATATCCAGAAAGGACTTTCAGATGGGAGATCTAGTTTTAAAATGGGACGAGGCTCATGAGGAAAAAGGGAAACATACGAAATTTCAACCAATGTGGCTTGGCCCTTTCCAAATCGCAGAAGTCATAGGTCCATCTACTTTTATGTTACAGGATTTAACAGGAAAAAGAGAGTCTTTACCTGTTAACGAACAGATCCTCAAAAAATATTTTCCATAGGAGATCATTCTTCTATTTTGTAGATTAGTTTTCTTTATTTTCATAATAAAACCAGTTGTAAATGGTTGCATTTGGAATTCAAGAAAAAGACACAAATTTTCTTTTTAGATTTTGTTTTTTCCACTTGGATAAATAGAATTCTTCTAGAAAATTGATCCTTATTATTGAAAGATACAATTAAAGGCTTTAAGCCTAGAAATGATACTAGTTTCAACCTTGTAAATTTTGATTAAAAATGACCTTTAGTGGGAAATTGTTTTATATCAGTCCAATAAAAGGTATCAATAACAAAACGAAGATTCTCTATAGAAAATATCTTTCCAAAAAACTCTACTATTGTCGTCCAGAGCTATCTTAAGGAATCAATGACTTCCTCCCCACCTAGGAAACTACAACGTTCAGGGAAAAATCCAATGATACACTTTAAATTAAAGAGTAAGAGGTCTCATGACGAGCTGAATTATCATGATCATAGATATTATAGCTTTCTGACTTTGCCAATACTACATACCACAACAGGGAAATGACTCAAGATTGTTACAATTAAAAGACAAGGGGTCTCATCATGAGCCAGCTTGTTCAGCAAAGTTATAAATCAAGTGAATGGAATTGTCATAAATTGGCTACCAAACCAAGACATTGTTCTTTAAGGGTAAAAAAGAGAATTAAAGAAATAAGTGTAAATATGGATTTTTATTTAAAAATTGTATATTTCTCTAAGTAGGATACAGGATCATTGCTGGGTAACAGGTAACCCTGTCGAGGCTATAAATGCCTGCTAGCAGTAGTGGCTCTACCTACGACAAATGAGCATATTTAAAACTGATTTACAGAGAAGCCTTTGTTTTTATCCTTATAAACCAATTAGTGACTGATGTAGATACAAGGACTAGCTTGAGGAAGTAAACAATCAAATTTAAATATAGAAGAAACAAAATATCATTGACAGATAAAAGCATGATGTACTTTGTCTTTTTGCAATAAAGTTTGATTTTCTGGAAAATTTTCTGTTTTAGAAGTTTAGAAAATTCAAAATAAAACCAGAGATAACTAGTTCTTCCAAGTGAATCGCCAAATGTTGTGGCCAGCAACAACCCCCTTTCTTATTTAGTATTATCACTACTACTAAATAAGTGGAGGCCCTTAGTCAAAAAATTTAAAAAATTGATTAGTGCTTGTATTTCCTTTTTCAATAAAACTCACTATCATAAACTTAGGAGAATAGCCCTTGAACAATCTAAAAGGCTTAAGTTTTATGATAAGGTAGGATAAAAACATTCCTTATGAAATATCACATCGCAAAAAGGTAATGGATAACTCCTTACAAGCAGAATTCTAAGATTGTGAGATTGCGATGCGAAACTACGCATGGAAAACATTCATCGCATCGCATGTCTCAAATATCACTTACATTGAAAAACCTCAAACCGCCGATATGCGATGGCACATATCACAAATCGCACATCGTAGAAAAAACATTAACGGATAATTGTCATATGTTCCGCTCCAGCGATATTGAGATATTGCGGTATTATGATGTTGCATTTTGTGATATTGCAATCTGCGATACTGTGATTTGCGATATTGCAAAGCAAATCACAAATCACCTCATTGCATATCTTTAGGGCTCGTTGTATGAAAAATCTTTTTCCATAAATCGAGACCCGGTTATGTGCTTTAATGTTAATCAATGAGTTCGTTGTCAATCATTAATGAAATATGGTTTTGTTCTGATTGAAGAGCCATTTCATGTAATATGGTATATTTTATATGTCTTCAGCATTTAAGAGCTTTCCCGTCACCTTTTTCTTATCATTATTCTCACCTCATTTGTAAACCGCAGGAACAAAGAACAGAAAAATATACAAAGTAGTATTCGGGATATTATGGGAAAGAAAGGCAAAGATCCGAGTTCTGAAGACAAAGAAATGATGCCCTTGTATACAGACACCACCTGTAATAGAGATGATGGTATTACTACTTGGGAAGGCATGTGCAGTCTACTTGAGGAAGAGAATCCCAAAGTGATGGAAGTTAAAGCTACTGCAGGCTCACATGGGTCTTCCGAGGCAACTATTACAGAGCTAGCTTGCTCATTCTTGCACCAGATAGTGGCGAGGCCCAAAATTATTCCATACAAGGACATGGTTAAATGGGTATTGGACAGTGCTGACATCACAAACAGACAATTTAAGACTCAGGGTCAGGGACTCATTGGCTCATTCACTCCACAAGATTTGAGACTCATGTATCATTTACCAGAGCCACAGACCACTTATAACAAACAGTTCATGGAGAATTTTGCTAAAGAAAATGAAAACCTATCAAAATGCACCACAGACTGGTCAAGGAGAGAAGAACCACTAAAAAAGGATAAACATGGTATGTATAGTATTGGTTCTCTCACCTCTCCATATTGCTTTGCTGCTGCTATGCTTTGTAGACTTTTTAGGAAGTGAGACATTAATAAATTTTCATCTGAATGGCTACCATTATTGGATGCCGCCGTTAATGCTACTGTTGTGCACTGGGCTAAGATATTTTCTGATAACTTAGCCATGGCTATTTTAAATTACCACTCTAAAAGAACTGTTTCTAAGAGAATTTATCCCCCTTTTTACTTATATGCATATGTGATGGATGGAATCTGTTATATTTCCAAGTTTCCTTTAATGGGTTGGAAATGGAAAACTCAAGACCCCTTACCCATTCATATTTATCACAAAGAATTGTGGGATTCCAAGTTCACTTCGTATTTTTCCAAGATGTGTCATGGAATCATGTTGCCCCTATACAAAATGTTATTTGATAAAGATGCTCCAAGGTTTTCTCCCGAAGCGGAGGTAGATATACTCCTGGTCGCAAGATGGTTTGGAGAAGAACTATTTACATATGTCAGGGTATTCGGAAGTCTCGCTTCCCCTCATGTCTTACATTTATATGTTCCTGATAAACTCATGGCTCGAGAAATTGCTTATCAAACCTGCGGAGAAGGGGGTTTGAGTAAAGATTTGAAGGACAAAAAGACGGCTATTTGGCCACAATTTCCTGTGGCCTGTGGGGCCCTTTCACTATTTGATGTAGGCCATGCACTCAAAGAAGTAAACAACATAACATGTTTACGATTGTTCAAGTTTCCAGGAAGACCATTCGACCCTTATGAAATTGCTAAAAATTTCACTACTGAAGTCAAAATAAAGGTGTTTTCTAAATAAGATTATCTTTTTGATGACATGTTTCAACAGAAAGAGACACTTAAAGAGGTTCTACATTCATCTCAAATGCGATTTCCTCCAGCAGAATTTCAAGAGTTCAGGATATACAGAGAAAGGAGGTTAGCTACTATCCCTTTTGATAAATTAAGCTTGGAACCCATGAGGGAACCAACTCCCAGTATTAGTCTCAGTGGAAGTTCAGACACAGACAGATCTAAATCTAAGTTCTGGAGAGAAACATCAGAACACTCTAAAAGGTCTAAAAATGACCATGATAAAAGTGAAGGGTTAGTAAGGGATACTGCCGAGTCAAAGGAGCTCCCACAGCAATAGGTTTTGACCTCTTCACAGCTAGTCCCTCCTCCTCTCATCGTCCAGCCACCATTAGTCAGAACCGAGCTAGATAAATAATGGTAGACATTCAATGATTTAATCAATATTGAAGGACAGGGCACAAAGACACCTGTGAATAATGTACAGGTGACAAAAGATATAGTCACAGAAAAATTGGCAATGTCTCAGAAACGAAACATATTCCCATTACCCCATACTCTAAAATTATGCTCAAAACAGAGGAAATTCCTCCTCTTGATGTATTTTATAGTCCATAGCACAAGGCAGTAGTGAGAAGACAAAGAAAGAAAAGGAAATTGGAAAATGTGCTCTCTCATGATGCAGAGCAATTAGACATCCTATGGCAAGATCCTACCACTGATCCCACTGATAATCTTACTAATTTATCTCAGATCGCAGGAGCATATGCCTCTGCAACCATTGATAAAGCATCTGGGGTACAAAAACTAGAAAAAGAGAAAGAAAATCAAATAAAAGTTTTGCAGCAACAGTTGCAACAAGCCAATGCCAACAACGAAGCACAGAAACAGCTTGAAAGATTACAGTAGGAATTCCAACAAATGCAGATAGGATACCATAATAGTTTGACTGAAAAATAAAAACAGTTACAGGTTATGCAAGAGATGCACAAGAATGATCCTAAGCTTACATAATTCATCACAGAATCCATTTCTTTAAAATATCAACTACTGCAGCAATAGGAAGCATTGTGCCAAAGAATATCACAGTGGAACTCTTATTGTGAAATAAGTGATAAAATCACTAATCAAGTCATAGATTTATGACATGATTATGATTTAATTGATAAAAGAGTTACCGAATATTTGGATTGGCAAGAAACAGAAGAGGGGAAAAGAGCAAGTGCACCAATAATCAACAACAATCACAAAGAAATGCTCTTTAACAAATGGGTTGCACAAATCGGGGAAGCAGAACAAGCGGTGGAAGAAGTAGCCACAACAGCAAACAGTGTTATTGACTGCATAAATGAAAATTTGCAAAAGGAAAATTTGATCTCAGAAACCACTCTAGGATATCTACCAAAGTAAAGCAACTGTAAACAGACTGGAGACAGAAGGCTCAAGAAAAGGCAGAATCAATCAAAATATTAACTAAGTTGAATTGGGATTCTTATTGGGCGTATTTGGTAAAACCACACAGCCAGTGCATGACTCTCAAATGTATCATCTATTCTGCTGAGAAGATAGTGCCAGCTCTTATTTTCACAGGACAGTTAAAGTCGGAAGTCGGCCAACCGACTCTTCCCAACCAATGCTGAATGCTTGCAATTTCAAGGAGCAGATAATCAAATAGTTAGTTGTTAGTTTTAGTTTTAGATTCAGTGTTAGTATTTATTTTGATTTATTTTTTGCCTAAAATAAGGACGGTCATTTAAACTGTATCCTACATTTTTGTAATAGATTATTTTTAGATTTAGTTAGTAATATTTAAGACCTTCTCATGCATTTAGAGAAGGGTCCTGAAATTTGTCAAAAACTTGTCTTCAGAACATGCACTTTTGTACCCTTTGAGGAGGTTTTGATGAATGAATGGAACATGATTTATTGATATCTGAATTTGATATCTACTACTGATGTTGCACTTTTGTACTCTTAGTGGATGTTGGAATAAGAAGATATAAGTCATTATTGCTTGAATCTCATGAGTAGAACTAGTTATAAATGGTACTTTTATCTCTTAACTATTTCTGCCTTTGTGTTAAAGTAATATTCATGTTTAGTTGTTTATATATTGATGCTTGAATGCTTGAGTTATCATTTGGCACTTTTGTACCGTGATAGCTATTTATTTATGCTTAATATATGAGTAGCTTATTATGCGATATGTTTTTCACAACTGTTTCGTCTAAATTTTTATACGAAGTGGTTTATCTCCATTGAATTCTTTTCTCACAACAGTTGAATGATATTTATTACCAATTGTTATTTGAAATCATTTTAGATCACATAACGGAAAGATTACATCCCGGGTTAGTATAGAATTAAGATATTTCTGTTTATTTGAATACAATTGCATGCTATTAAATTAGAGCTAGAATAAAAGCATTTCACTTAGCAACTTTTAGAAAGGAAATATCAATTCTCAAACACACACAGACACACATATTGGGAAACGGGTCCCATATCCCCAGTCGGACCCACTATACCAAATGGAAAAGGAGCTGCTAACAAAGGTCTGGACTGGGTGGGTATCCCCCTTGTTGTAGACCCGATTTTCGGGGCTTCAACACCAGTGTAAGATGGGCATTACATAAATGTGTGCAAGTTTTCTATACCTCTCAAAAATTAATTATTTAATGTCCCAAATTTGCAAATGAATTCCCTTCCATGTCTTAGGACTAATACTTGGATATGTCTCTTTGCTTGATATGGAAACCTTCAATCTCAAAATGAATCATCTCATTTGTATTTGTGGGTATGGATTGTCATATGGATAGGGGTTTTATTCTGTCATATTTTTATAGTGTTCTTTCATATTTATGCCCATGTCATGTTCCTGCAATGCGAAATGCTTGTTTTTCATTCCTATTTTCTTTTAGTTATTATAAATTGTATTTTCTATGGTCTGATCCATGTTTCCAATTCTTGCAGAAAAGGCACTGTTTGGAGAAAAGGAATGGTATTTCTTCACTCCCAGGGATAGGAACTATCCAAATGGTTCTCACCCCAATAGGGTTGCTGGCTCAGGATACTGGAAAGCTACAGGTGCAGATAAACCCGTCACTTCTAAGGGTAGAAACATGCTTGTTGGAATCAAGAAGGCTTTGGTTTTCTATGTCAGAAAAACACCTAAAGGAAACAAGAATTATTGGATTATGCACGAATAATGCCTTGCTGATGTCAATAAATCTACAAAGAAGAAGGACAACTTAAGGGTAAGCAACTTTTCCTATGTATTGTCTTCTGTACATATTCCTGTGTGTCAATAGACAATGTAGGTGTTGTTTGGTTTAAAACACCCGTTAGGCTGGATGCCATTGTGGCCTAATTGTGATAGGGCCAAATTCAGCTGGACTCATCACTCTAGGGAATAAATATATTTGTGAAACAGGGGTGTATCTTTTAAGTTATAAAATCAAGGGTTTTCTCACGATTAGATCACGATGAATTGATGCTACACTGATATAATAATGAGACTGTGGATATTCGTTTGATCAACATATTATTGATAAATATGATTATGTCCAACCATATTATTGAAGAGCTTCAAGGGCTTTTCTAATTTGATGACAAATACAGTTCAAAACTTTATATATTCATCGTTTTTATACATGAGTTTAGATCATAAATATAGCATCATATAGCATTCAATTCTTTGTAATCATAATAACAAAGCTTAAGGATTAGAGGAATCATTAGGGGAATTTTGAGGTCTAAAATGGGCCTCCTAAGGAAATTATAAAATAATAGTGGAAAAAATCAAATAAGATTTGATGACATCATCAAATTTTAGAGGGAAAAATGAAAAAACTACTTTTTCAATTCATATTTTCAACTTATATCCCAAAGTTTTTACTCAAATTTCAAGCGAGAGTACTCGTTGGATGCAGAATTTAATTCCTCATCTAAGGAGTACCCATGTTGCATACTTTCGATGGGTCCTACTACACGAAAAATGAGAAATACATAAAAAATGTGATTACAATCACGTTTTTTATGTATTTCTCATTGTTCGTGTAGTAGAGTTTATCGAAAGTATGCAACATGGGTACTCCTTGGATGAGGAATTAAATTTTACATCCAACGAGTACTCTCACTCGAAATTTGAGTAAAAATTTTGGGAGATAAGTTGAAAATACGAGTTGAAAAAGTAGTTTTATTATTTTATTATTTTTTAATATTTGTACCTTTTTATTTAAAAAATGGTGAATCATCCCCCATGGTTGACATCATCATCTTGAATCCTATTGGTTGTTATAAAGTTTATTTTTGTTGTACATTTTTCTTAGGAGGCCCATTTTAGACCTCAAAATTCCCCTAATGCCTAGTGATGCATTGAAATTCTTTGAATATATATACAATAAAATTCTTACTCCTTTTTGTTGATACATATTTATTGCATAGGTTTTGATTTCAATGCAACAACATAGTTAGATTAATTGCTCACTTTCTAAACATAGAACCAATTTGATGGTTTTCTTCATATAAGTTGACTCAAAATTTTCTTTGGATTTATATACAACTTCGATTGATTTCTCTGTGATAGTTTAGATGTTGGAAAGAGGCTACATGTCTTCCTAATGCCCAAATAAAGTGCATTAGTTTCTCATATGGATGTTTGGTCCTAAATGTCATCAGACTATCCCCCACTGGCAGCTGCATTTGTCACTTTCTTGTCATGTAAATTTGAAAACCTAAAAGTAGATGCTTCTTGTCCACTGTTATTATTTAGTTGGGAACATGGCACTACATCCTTTGTAAACCATCGTTCATCATAGTTAATACTTTGTCAATGCAAGTGTTATGATCTGAATATATTAATAGTTTATTTCCTAAAGTCATCCCTTCATAAAATTTGATGTCCATTACACTAAGCTCATCATCGTTTGGCAACTTCATAGTGAATCCTATAATATTCTTAATAGTGGATCATTTGGTATTTTTGCTTGTGATTGAGGTTGAGATGTGCAGTAAGGAATCACTGTAAGAGGTGTATGGAGAGTCCTTGCTGACACAATTATCTTTACCTCCCTACATATTTGAAATTGGAAGGATGTTACTATCAGAAAGAGTATTCCCTTCCTTGAGAAGTCCATCATGTTCTCTGAGATTTAGTTGACTTCTTACACCTTCAGAACTACTACCTCTAGCCATTGTGTCTTCTTTAGGATTTTCCTCCCATTTAGGGGGATACAGTCATTTCCATGCTTTCATCTTTGCTTCAACCTTTATTATACCTTGTTTTTTAATCTTGAATTTATGATCAGTGTCGCTTGACTTATTTTTCTTGCTGCTATTTTAGAAGTCATCCCATTTTGTTCTTCTTAGATGTTACGACATTTAAATTCTTCTAATTTTCTTATTTTTTTTGCCTGCTTCTTTTCTAGCGTCCTCCAAGACTTTGCTTGCTACTCCCAAAACTATGCATAGTTTTCCCCAAAAATTGCTTTCATTGGTTCCATTTTTCAAATTTTCAAATACCATCTCGACTGACAGGACTTTTGCTCTGATACCATTGTAGAGTGCTAGGGTAATTTTTCCAGAGGGTTTCTCACACAAGTAGGTATTTTTCAACATTTTCCTCTTAACAATTCACAAGGTAACAAATTTATTAGAGACATAGTCAGTAATTCGTAAGATAACACTTCAATATAGAGTATGTTTCCCAGTCAACAATGTAACAAACAATTCATTTTAGTCCCAAAGTTTCAATCTTAACTGAGTTTGAGCAACCGGATAATATAATTAATCATGCAGTCTATAATCACACATAAATTTGATACTTTTAATGTCTCAGCTACACTATATAATACAACTATCTAAAACGTTAAAAATCTGATCATGTTCTAAAATGCTAAAAATCAGATCCACTAGATCTTGCTGGCATCTTGTGCAGGATCACCATTCAGTTCTACTTTAGGGACAACTCCATTGGCATGCTGCACTTCTTGCTGACTCATATCTTTGAGTTTAGCACAGGTATGATTACTTCACTCTAGCCTCTACAACATAGCTTGTCCCATAGTGTACCCTTCAAGACTCTATATTCCACTTCAGGACCCTCCTCTTACAGCGAGAATTCTAGGGCTTCATCTTGAGGTGTGCTAGATTTATGCGAGGGTCATCCATTTGAATCTTCCAAACTCTCAGACGTTCACTCATGTAATCTGACACAACTTCATATTTTCTTTCATGCATATGTGTTTGAGTTTAGAATTATGGATTAGCACATGGTTAATTACTGCAAAGTGTTGGTTGTGGTACTGTACAGTTACGGTAGCAATGGATTTTTGTTTTGAAAGGAAATCATTGTGTAATCCCCTCTCCTTCCTCGACAAATCTGGATAGACGGCAGCTATTCTGAGTCAGTTAATTTAATTTGAACCCATGATCAATGCCTTCCCCATTAGAACCATGCCTTGGGTGGATGTTCAATCAATTTTTCTAACTGTTGGATCTTATAGTGTTTGTTGATAGATACATATCCATAAGTTTTTTTACTCCATATGACCACAGCCTTGACTGTTAGAAGAAATGGAGGTCCATGCACATTCTCTTCTCTTACACTCTCTCATAACTAGACATTTAGCAATTAGTTTCTTGTTTGCTTGTAGACCTTAATACTTTTATGCTTTCAGCATTGTTCGAGGAGATGATTTTACACTTCTACTTTGTACCTGAACTGGATGTGCTATCTTAGTCCCTTTTACCTAATTTTGTGGTCATTTGTTGGACATTAATACAATTATCTTGTATTATTTTACATGGCAACATTTTTTAAGTGTTGTTCTTATGCAACAACTGGTGGAGATGTATGAAACTTTTATTATTTAACTACAGGTGGTGGAACTGAAACAATTGATCCTTTTTTCTTGTTTTTTTCATATAACTGGCATCTTTTAACAACACAACAGTTATGGCATAAACGCTTATTTTTTGTATGGCTAAATTTTTGGTGTGCTTGTACAGTCCTGCATATTTCTAACTATACCACATGCAAATATGTTTTCAAATGAAGTATTTTCCCCAGTGGAACTCATGGGATTTTTATATACACATCTAGACAACTACCCAACTTGGAGATTATATAGGTATAATCTGCATACATTAAACTTGGAAATGTGATAAAGTACATAAGAAAGGAGTAAATCATTGAAATTTGAATTTTTTTCCTCCTTTTTATAGCCATTGTTGTTTTGATATGGTTAATATTGTATTTCATATGGTTATAATATGTACTTGGTGCTAGCTGCACTAGGTAAGGAACACTTCGAGCTGGTTCTTCCAGATATCCTTTGAAATTGTTCTCATCAGAAGGCATCTGTTCGAGATGGTCACCTCACTCTTTTTAATGTAATTTATTGTCTTTATCAGAGAGTGAGGACTGTGCTAAAATATAAAATGTAATCCATATATTCATCAATATTTTGTGTTCTGATAACTCTCATGTGTTCAGTATTTTCCGAGGTCTTTGGGGCCCACCTTTCAAAATTATTTTCCCCATGTATTTCCATCAATACTGGATGGTATCTAAATTTTTCTGTGAAGCACTTATATTTTAGTCTTCCTTTTAAAAATGTGATACGAAATTTACTATTTGAATTACAGGCCTTGCAGATGAGAATGAATCTCTACGTGATGCTACCTTAAAAGAATCTCTGAAACATTTGCCCAATCTCCCGCTGGAATCTCTGTACATCATGACATAGCAGTGGGAGATAAGCCTATTATAACCTATGATTTTTTTAAAATATTTGTAAAAAAGCTTCAAAAATTTTAAGGAGTTTCAAACTTTTATGGATTTTGGTGGCTCTAATTTAAAATTTTGATTGTAATACTTGTTGGGGATTTGATATGCCTGCAACAATTTGGTGAGAAGAGTTTACATGTTGCAAGAGAGGACTATGTAGAATATCCGTAATAATCGAGCCACAATTTTAGAACTATATATAAAAAATGGATCTAATAGACTCAAGCACCAATGGAAATACTAATAAGTCATCTCTTTCACAAAAAATTGGATAAGACTCATATTCAAATGTTAAGTGGTAGATCAAAATAAAACCTCAATCTAAATAATGCCATAAATTTGAAACTCATTATATGAATGCACTTAGGTATAGTTGCAAAGGATCAAAGAAAAAGTCTCAATTAAAATATGTGATCACATCAGTGATGGATGGAATATGTTGTAGATAAATCATGTGAAGTGAAGTTATCAAATATTTTACAGATAAAAAAATGAAGAAAAATAATATTTGTCAGGGTTTTTGTTATTGAAAATTTTGGAGCACAAACAAAAATTGATGTTGTCAATGAAATGTAAGAAAACAAAAAATTTGAAATATTCGAATGGGCACAAGTGGAGTGGAAAGGTTCACAGATTGTGTGGCCTTTGGTCCTCAAATGTTTTTGAAAAGGGTGATGCAAGAGATCAACTTGAGGGTCTTATAGATGCACTAAGAAGAGGGATATCCTTTCTCTATGCAGAGTGCAAGTGATTTAGAGATACGCTGGGTTATCGAGTAGAGAAGTGCCAGAGAATTTTTCATTATACTTCGGTAGAAAATATTTCTAGCCAGTTGTGGTGCCGTATGTGGGAAGGGTTCAAAACTCTAGTTGCTTCTTATTACAACAGTCATGTAGATGAGTATTGTATGAATTCTAAAGACAAGACATGATAAGTGCAATAACAATTTAGTGACAGTAAATGGAAACCAACACAGGACAACATTCTCAATGAAATATAATTACGAATGAAATTGTTATGGCTACAGGTGGTCTGAACATGTACAATAATAAAACTAAGACATCTCCCTGCATTCAAGATGACCATGAAATTACTCGATGCTTGCTCAACAGTTTCAAGATGAGAAAATCATTCAGGAAATTTCTAATGTCAAAGTTAGATCAAAGTTCATAGTGAAAATGGTAGAAAGTTGCATCATCAATATTAGGAAACTGTGGTTACATATCGGAATCCTTATGTCAATGATGCGCATATTTTTTCTTTTCTAAAGATGAAAGTCACATTCAGAAGTGCATTAGTGATTGTGATTTGTTTATCTGGTTCATTTGCAGGGCCTTCTACATCATTTGCGAAAATGGGACATGAAAGATCAGAATTACAAAAGGAAGCGCACAAGATGAATTCAGATGATGAATTAGAAGTTCATCATCAACCTATGTGGTCATTAAATTTTCTGGACCTGGACTGGTGGTTTCTTGCTTACAACATGGACCTGCTGGTCATTCTAATTCTCCCATACTTGAAGTAGTGCCTCTTGTATCATATTGTGAATTAAATGAACTTATGGAGTCTGTAATATAAAGAAATAATTGCTATGTTGGCAGCCCAAAAAAAGTCTCTAACACTGTTAATGTTGAAGATTTTCATTGTTGAAGATGAAGTTTCTTTGTCATTAAGAAAAAAACCAATTATTGTATACCTACCATATTATTTAAAAGCAAAGGCACAGTGCCTTGAAAATCTAAGGAGAAAAAATTATTGTATGCTTTCGAAGGTAACACTAGAGTTAGCTTAAAGAGGATCGAGAAGCCTTTGAAATTTGTATGTGCAAGGCCAAAAATATTCATGAATGAGAAAAGGCATCGAAGAGGTAAGATACATTTCTTTCTATGCTTATGGTTGTCAAGTTTATATCATGAAGGCCTGTCCTTGAATATGGGATGTTATTAACAATGAACTATAATACTATGATCTGGAACCTGTGCCCAATCTCCCACTGGAATATCTATACGTGATGACATAGCAGCGGGAGGCCTATTATAACCTATGATTTTTTTAAAATATTTGTAAGGTTCCATCAGAAGACCAACACCTTGAAGCATCGGAAGACCGACGCCTTGAAGTTGGAACAATTTGGCATCGGTATTGTGACGATATTTTAAAAAAAAATAAAAATTAAAAAATTAAACTTTCGTCGATCTTCCGACACTTTCTGAAACAAAGTCGGTATTGCGACACTTCTACAAAGCATCGATCTTGGGATAATTCTACGAATTAGGCATCGGTATTGCAACACTTATGCAAAGCATCGGTATTGCGACACCTAGGTAAAGCATTGGTATTGCGACACTTCTACAAGGCATTGGTATTACGACATGTCAGCAAAACGTCGAAATTGTGACACTTCGGTAAAGAGTCAGTATTGTGACACCTCTGCAAACGTCGGAAAAAATGTCACTCTTCCAACACTTTATTGAAGTGTCGGAATTGCAAAATAATGGTTAACCACATTTTTTCCAGCCTGAAACTGTGGCTCTTGTGACGACTATGTGTCAGAATAGCGACAAAGTGGCTATCGGAAATTGGGCCAAATTTTCTAGTGAATTGCCACTTCAATTCTAATTGAGTCCTCCATGCACGAGCCACCAATAAACCCTAGGAATTGCATAATTCCTTCAGCCCACTAATTTTCCAAATATGTTCACTGAAATAAAGTGCTCCAATGGAATAAGTTGATGTTTATTGTCAGATTATTATCAAGAGCTAATAATAATCGACATGCATCTATTTTTAGATTGACGATCTATAAATAGACTTCACCAAAATTGTAAAAATAGAATTTCATCTATTTTCCACATTTGACCAACCATCTACAAATAGCATCCTGCAACTTATAGAATATGCTCACCATGTCTAAAAATAGACATACACCTAAAAATAGCCTGCGGACCCCACTTAGTGAAGGTGCTTACTTTTCAATAATCTCATCATCATCGTAAGTTTGATTTGGCACTCCATGGTATGATTGGTGCAATTTATGTGGCCTGGGTCACCGATGTATGACTGGAATAATGTATATGACTTGGCTCATCAGGGTATGATTGACATAATGTATATCAATTGGTTCTTTATGCTATTATTGGCATAATAAGCTAGCTCACCATGGTATGATTGGAATAACAAAATGATTTGGCTCTTCGTGGTATGATTGAATGAATTTTTTTCATATGGCTCTCTACATATGGCTTGACTCTCTCTCTTTGCATGACATGGATTTCTCTTGAATGATTGTTTCAATGTATATCAACTCCCTCTACAATGTATGATTAGTGCAATGTATATAATCTATCTCTCCAAGGTATTATTGGTGCAATGTATATGACGAGTCTCTCCAAGCTATGATTGGCACTATGTGTGTGACCTAGCTCATCTAGGTATGATTAGCGCAATATATATCACCTACCTCTCCAAGGTAAGATGGCACAATGTGTATGAATTAGCTCTCTAAGGTTTGATTGACAGAAATCTGTATGACCTAGCTCTCTTTGGTATGATTTGATTGGCGTTGAAGGTATGAAATGGATATCCATTGTGAGGTTTGAATGATTAATAAAAAATGTAGTTGATGATTTGTTTTGTTGCACCACAGGACATCGAGGGTTCAATTTTGGTCAAGTACGAAATTTTTTTATTTCACTCTCAAAGGTGCATTTTGTCGAACTAATAACAAACTAGAAATGTAGATTTTGTAGAATGCATGACCAAAAGGTGCATTTTGTAGAAAGCACACCAGAAAGGTCCATTCTATAGGACAGTTAATTTTTACAATTTTTTTATGGGCTCTTTTCCTTTTAATTTCGGCTAGTGAGACATGTCGGGGGGATTGAACTTACGATCACTTGGATAAAAAAGGGCTTGTCAACATGATTTTAACCAATTGTGCTACCACTCACAGACAAGGTTTTTATAGGTTATTTTAAGGGCCAAATTGAATTTTGTAAAATGGGTTTGGTTATATTTTTTATTTTTATTTGAAAGGGGGGACTTGTGAGGTCATGAAGATAGATTTTTGGGAATTGAGGGTAATTTTTATTGTCAATATGCTCTGGATCTCATGAATATGTTTTGAATAAAGAATATGTTGAAGATTGATAATTGACTAAAAAGTTAAGTAGCATGTGTTTTAAACTTGTGGGTCTAGTTTGAAATATTTTAGAAAGTTGTCCAGCATATTTTAGAGGTTGGTGCCTTAATCAGGTTGAAGCCCACTGCAAGTTGGTTCTTTCATATTTCATAGGTTGGTGCCTACATCAAATTATAGTCTACAACTAGTCGATGCTTGCACATATTTGGGAATTGGTTCCTCTAGACCGTTGTTGCCTACAAATTTATTTTTGGGGGTTATTTCCTCGAGTAGGCTAGTGCTTTCAATTAATGTAATAAAAAATTGAAGAATATAAAGATATCTTTGGTTCTCTCCTACAAGGGTTTCCAAGTATATCTAGTGTTTTCATGTGTTGATGTGATTACAATTTTGATTGATTGTTTAAGCTGATTAAAATTTGCCATTGGAGTGATTCACTAGCCTCTCTTAGTGTAATAATTAGTATAACACTCTATCCTAGATATTATCACTATCTTGAATAAATTAAAGCTAGTTGACAACTAAAGTCCCTCAATTTTGACACTTTAGTGCAGAAACAAATTCTACATATTTTTCCAACTATGATGATGGTACATTTTCTTATAGTATCTTGTGGTATGTTATAATTTTTCACATCAACTATGAGAGTATTCACACACTGAAAAAAACGTTGTTTTTATTTTTCCTACCATTCTAAAGAATTTCAAGAATCATGTGGCATGTATCCTTTTGAAACAAAACAAGCAACATTATCATGATTCCATTTTGGGATAATGTATAGAGTTATAATTAATACACCTCTATTTGTGTGGCCCCATGGATATCACATATAATTTTGGTAATAAATGGAACCTGGAATTTGTTGATGATGACACCAAAATGTTTAAAATATATTTTTTTAACGTAGATAAGTCTAGCACATTTGAAACATTTAAATATTTTCATTTATATTTTGAAAATAGAGCACAATCTAGTATATCTCTTTGGTTAGACAATGGAGGGGGATCTACCTCAAACTATTTTCAAAGCTACCTTCTCTAGCATGTGAGAAAGTATCGAAGTTGCTTATGAAACCACTCTTCCATACAATCCTTAAAATAATGAGGTACTAGAAAGCATGAACAAAACACTATTGAATAGGGTACATTTCATGTCTTTTTAAAGAATGTGATGTTTATTTTTGGGATGATATAGTTCTATGTGTAGTATATGTCAGATTTGGGATTGTATATTATGCTCACTTCATATGAAATATGGTATCACTACATCCCTTTGGTGATACATCTTAGCATCTTTGGTTCTAGCTATTAAGCCTTTATTATTAAGAAGAAAATAAACAAACTAGGAGAAAGGAGTCAAAAGTGTGTCTTCTTGGGGTACTCAAAAACCAAAAAGGCATGTTATCTTTACAATAAGGTAAAAAATTAATTGTTTCTAGAGATGTGTTTTTTCTTAAATCCACTAATAATGACAATTGAGTGATAGTTTAACCATCTATATTCACCCATGTAAGTACATATAATTATTTTGATGATGAGATTCCAAATATTTAAGGGGGGATCCCTACCTTGGACTAATATTTTGAATCTAATTTTGACAGACGATCTCCTCCTCATGATTAGTATCCAATCACTTCATTGGAATAGGTATTTCAATTAGATAATGTGATTGAGAGGATTGAAAGGATCAACATTGACGGTGATGAATCACCATATCAATTAGTGGAACAACCTAGACCATAAAAAAAGGTTCAAAGTGGCTCATAAAGATGCTTGTAACTATTCATCCTAATGAAGTTAGAAATAAATTCACTAGAAGCTAAATAGGACAATATGGTAGAGGTGATGTAGATAATTCATCTTTAGGTGAAGTAAATGACATGAATGTTTCACATGATTTTGAATTGAATTTATCTATAACATTGAAAGAACTTCATTTGAAGAATTAACTTCTCATGATGAATGGAAAGAGGCTGTGTAGGAGAAGTATGATGCTCTCATCAAGAATGGGGCATGGAATATGGAGAAGCCTCCATTTAGAATCAAAACAATTGGCTACAAATTGGATTATAATAACCAATATAAATCCTGAGAGAAATGAACCAATACAAATTAGATGGCTCTCTTTACAAGCAAATATGAGGGTTGTGGTGAAACTATATGCATATAAATAAGGAAAAGAATATGAAGATGTCTTCCCACATACCAAAATGAGATATTGTTCATGCATTGTTGGGTTCAGAAACATAGAATTGGTGGATGATTCATCATAGAGTGCGAAGATAACCATATTCAATGGAGACTTGAAAGAGAATGTATATATTTCTCAACCAAAAATATTTCTATGAAGGGTTGAGAGAATAAGGTTTACATTCTTAACAAGTTTTTGTATGGCCTAAAGCAAGCACATTGATACTTGGTACATAAAGCTAAGTATCTTTTGAAGATAAATTTTAAGAATTTTAATTTTGGTGATGAAAATTTGTTTTTCAAGAATGTTGGAAAAATTATTGGTTATCTTGTGCTATATATAAATGATATTTTGGTAATATGGAACCACGAAACATATTTTTCATTCATAAAGAAAGAAGTAAAGAAGGTATTTAATCTCACAAACATGAGAAATATTCACTACTACCTATATATTTAAGTCACTCATAATCCAAGGTATATATTCATATTAGACCATAAAAGGTACATTGGAGAGATACTAAATAAATTTGGCAAGATTGGCTGAAATCCTCTCTCTACTCCAATGGTACAAAATATGAAGCTAAAACCAAAATAAGGAAATATATTTCAGGATGGAACTAAATATACAGAATTTGTGAAGAGCCTTATCAACCATACTACTACTACAAAAAAATATTTCAATTGTAATTGGGATCCTTTCTAGGTTCATGCAAAACATTTTGATGAATATTGACATGTTGCAAAAGACGTTTCTAAGATATTTGAAGGGAACTTTTGAATTTAGATGAAAGTATTTGAAGGAGAAGAACTTCAAAATCATTTGACATATATATTATGAAAACTTTATATGGAGTGTCTACTTTAAGATACCACATTCTTCTTGGATCAATAAAAATATCTTTGAGATCATGCAAAAACAAATTTCTAGAATATTCCACTATATAGGTAGAATATGTTCCTATTGTTGAGTCATCGAAGGAAACTGTGTGGCTTAGGAACATATCAAATGATTTCAAGGAGAAATATTTGAATGCTACTCCACTGTTTATTAACAACACTTGTGTAATCAATTGGTGTGAAACTTAGATTCAATGAGATTCAAATCAAGAACATAAACCAAAGTACTGTTTGGTTTTACATCATGTAGAGAAATACCTTTCAACTGATGCACTATTCCACAAGTGGGAAAATTGTAAACTTCTTCACCATAGTGCTTGAAAGAAAAAAAATATAAAGCTCTAGAAGATGCTTGGACCTGAAAACACCCCTTCGAATTGTAAGGAGAGGGGGAGCATCATATACCTAATCCATGGGATTTTTCTTTTGTAAATATTTATATAGGATAAATTGAATATTTATCAAGGTGAATGGGAACAACCATTCAACTTGTGGGTAGAAAAAACAAAAGATAATCTCAATGCATATATATTTGTCTCTTTTTAATTAAAAAATTCAAAGTTTTTAATTACTCAATCCCATCCTATCAACAAGATTTAGAAATGATTTCGAGAAGAAAGAAAACCTAAAGGGTCACCTATCTTATGATGGAATTACTCTATAATGGAGTTAAAATCCCAACCTCCAAACCCCCCCACCTCGACCGTAATAATATGTTGATGAGTGAATATACTATGTTATGTGTACAAAAAAATTGATGCAAATGATCCATATATATTGATAAATAACATGTTCATAACATTTTAGCATATCATATGACAAAAGCATAAATATGACTACATAAAGTAATATAGAAAAAAAAATGTATATATATGATCAAGTTGAGGTTTAAAATTAATTTCTCCAAAATGAAATGAAATGTTGCACAGAGAAGTACATTTAGATTGTTATCACACCCTTGAAAATTTATTTTAATACCTAAAAATAATTATGGAAGAAAACATAGATTTAAAGTGTTTATACATATAAAATGAGGTGGTATGGGGATGGTCCAATTCATTTAATATTCTAAAAATCTAATAGGAAAACATGGAAATGTGAACAAAAAAACCATCATCATTGCAGTTGGTAGTAATATGGCTCATATTTACAACCAATACAAAAATTTATTAATGTATATATCACCTCCATATATATACATATTTCCTTCTTGTTGAGGCAAATCTATGACAGGTCACATGACACTATCATTGTTAAGATTAATATATCACAATGAATGAAGGGATAGGCGATCGAGTTAAGGTTCAAAATTAATCTTTCCAAAATGAAATGTTACAGATAAGAGTATTGATATGCTTACCTCGCTTTTTACTAGTTTTTTAATACTTACATAATTTTATGGAGGAAAAGTGTTTGTAAATTCAAGAAATAAAAAACACTTGAGATAGAAAAACATGGAGGTATGGGTAGAAAATCATCCTTGTAATAGAATGTAATATAATTCATATCTCTAACCAATATAAAACATTTATTAGTGTAAATATCACCTCCAAACATAACAATGTTTTCTTGTGGATGTATGTTTTGTTGGATCCCATGAATATATCATTGTTAAACATAATACAAATCAAAGATAGATATATAAGTAAGTAATTGAGATTTAAGGATATTTTAGTATTTAAATTAACATTGGTTTTAAGTGTTCATATGAGTTTTAAGGGAGACATGGAGGTGTGAAGAAATGATCATTATTCATCATGATGGGAAATACGATGCCTCATATTTATAACAAGTATAAAACATTTGTTAAAATTATAACAACTATAAAACATTTAAGTACGAGGGGTTTCTGCAGTGAATTATATTAGATATCATTTTTTTTTGGGCGGAGGGGGGGGGGGGGGAGGTGGACTCCACAGTTAAGTTCGCTTGAGCTAGAGGAGTTCAGGGATGGGTGACCTCCTGAGAAGTTATAGTTACTGGGTGCAAGCCCCAGAAGTGATGATTGACCCTATTTGATTCATTTCATTATTTCCTATCCCACTTCTTCACCATTGTGAGCATCACTCGATGCACTGAGTGCTAAGTGGACTATTAAAAAATCATGGGTCCCAAAAAATGATATCTAAGTATAAAACATGTATTAATGAAAACATCACCTCTAGGCATATAGATATATTTTTCTTGTAGAGGCAGATTTTGTTAAATGACTTGAAGTTATTATTCTAAAACATAATATTAAATCATACCTTTAAAAGTAGCTAATTAAAATGAGGCTCAAAATTTATATTTTCCAACATGAATGATACACATAAAGGGGTGTATTGAGATGGATAACTCACTTATAAATGGGTGTGGTGTATTGAAATATATATAATGAGTATATATATAATATATATTTTTTGTTATGAAAACAATAAAAATAAAGAGTATATACAAAATATACATTTTTTGTTATGAAATCAAGGGTGGTGGTGTATTGAAATATATATAATGAGTATATATAAAACATATATTTTTCTTATGAAAAAATGAAAATAAAGAGTATATACAAAATATATATTTTGTGTTATGAAATCAATGAAAATAAGTGAAACATAATTTTAAATAATATTTTAACCTCCAAAGAAGCACCAACTTGTCTCTTGATCATCTCTAAAAAAATAGGGAAATTATTATTTTAGAAAATTATTTGATTAGAAATTCCAAAGGTCACTTGGAGTGTTAAGTGTCACTTTAGAGATAAAGAGAGTTGAATGGTCATAAATCACCCATATCTGTGCTTTGATAAATGTGCTTTTACAATAATAAAAATAATCACTTTAAGCGATACATGAAAAATTGTATTTGAAATATATTTTTATTTTATATAGATTAAAATTAAATATATTTATACATTGGAAGAAATAATTCATATGTATGTACAAAACTTAATTTTTTATTTCACGTAAATATATGGTGCGGAGAAAACCTTTCCACCCTTTAAAAAATTGCATAAATACAAAATAAATAATAAAAACTGCAAATATTAAAAAACCCATGATAATAGATACCCTATTAGTCACCATATACCTCTTGAAACCATAGGATTTTAGCACCTATCATCCCAATCAAGAGAGATATGAACTAATATAAAAAAATAGAGATGAAGCCATTACAAGAGTGAAGGACGTGGGAGCTCCTCTGGCCTCAAATTCGAGTAAAGGAGATGGAGAGTATGTTTGATATGTCATAGAGGACATAAATAACATGGAAGATATGATAAAATGAATCACACATGAAATTATAAACCTTATGGACTCCAATGAATGCCAATGTTGGATTCCCATGAAGATCCGATGTTGAGATTTAAAAAGGGAAAAAATAAAAAGAAAAAACCTTGCAAACAATGAAACACCTAGGATCGATCCCCAAGGCATACATAAAATATTGGAGATATAAGAACATGGGAAAAGCATTGTAATATTCTCATATTCTTTAGATTATGAAACATAGAGATAGTATGGTTTTAAAGTGAGGCTTTCCCCAAGAAAATATTTGTGTTGTGCAATTGAAATTCTTTCTCTTTCATGTTTTTTTGTCTTCAAGATCTAAATTGGCTTTCGCAATTCGTTGAGTATATTAAGGTATAATTTTCTATCATATTAAAATTATAAGTTGAATATATAGGGTATTAAAACAAGAATTGGTCTACAAGAGAAGAATGCAAGTTTGTTTTGTGTAGGTGAATCAAATTTACAGATCTACATTTCATGGCTAGCAGTAGGATCTGGATGTCTTTCTTTGGATTGAGACTCGAATATGTCCTTGAAGGCATTTTGAATTACATATCTTGGAGAGATATAATGGAAGCAGTGCTGGAAGAAAACGTGCTAAAGGAATTCATAGACAATGATATTCCTCAGCATTCAACAATAGACTCTCAAGATCTAGTGGCATGGAAGAAGAACATAGAAAATGCAAGAAGGATTCTATTGGAAAGTGTTTGATATCATATTTTATCAAACCCCCATGGAAAGGAAACTCCATATGCTAGGTTGAAGACCTTAAATTTTGTTTTTTAGAACCATAGTGACCACAGGAAGTTGGTGCTAAAGGACGAGCTCAGAAAAATAAAGATACAGAAGGGTGAAACAATACCAAAATACTTGACCAAGTTCACTCAATGTGGGGATGAGCTTGGAAGTGTTGGTGTTACAATTATCGAGGGAAATATAGTGAGCCTAGCACTTCTAGGTATTCCCAAGGGCTGGAATAACTACAAGGATTCAATGAATGGGAGGGAGAAGCTACTAGAGTGGGAGCAATAGTTTTCCTAATTGGTAGAAGAAGAGATTTGGCTAAACACAAGAGATGGATCCTCATCAAAGCACGATGATGAGGATATTTGTGCCTTGGTTGGAAAGGATAATAAATGACAATGGAATTTATATCATTCCAAATCGTGTTCTAGTCAGGTAGGAAAGAAGAAGGACTTGTTGAATATTAAATGTTTTCACTATCACAAGTTTGGAAACTATGCCACAATGTGTCTTCCCGAGAAGGCTGCTAAGAAGTCATCAGGGGGAGAGGAAAGTGAAGCCCTTTCTTCACTATTAAACTTGGATTTTACTTTGATTGCATGCATGGTGTCATCAGTGATGGGTTATTTCTTTTACCTAGATAGTGGAGCCTCATTCCATATGACCGATAATAAATAACTCTTCAATGACTTAGAGGAGAAGGATATCCAAATGCACATTGAGATGGGAGATGATGGGAGGTACAACGTGGTTGAAATTGATAATGTTACCTTTGAGAGGGAGTCTAGTTCTCCTCTCACATTAAAATATGCCATGTATGTTCTGATTTGGAAGAAAAACTTAGTTTCAATTGCTATGTTGGAAGGTCATGGCTACGATGTGATGTTTAACAAATAAAAGGTGTTCCTTCATCAAATAACCACAATACATGTGAATAATATCAGTTTTTTAGTAAATAACCTCTAAAAATTTGATGTAGAAGATCTTTCTTCCTTGAGCATGAAAGTAGAGAAAGCAGAGAACAAAGACATGGGTGGGTTATGCCATAGAATATTGGAACATCTACACCACGGAGCTTTGAAGATCATGCAAAAAATTTCTACAGGACATCCTAAGGGTGCACTAGAGTAGCATGATACATGGAAAGGGTGTAATTGTGGAAGTACACCAAATCCATCTTTCACGATAAGGACGGTTGACCAAAAGCGATCCTTGAAATAGTTCACTCATATGTGTGTGCACTATTCTTGACAACCTCCATGACCAAGCTTCAGTATGATGTGATTTTTGTAGATGATTTTGTTAGGGCCCTATATTACTAGTGTAGCCCCTTATTTTTGTTAGTGTAGTCCCCTTAATGTTATTGCTGTACCCCTATACTCCCCATATTAATATTATTGTGCTCTTACATTATTATTTCTAGATCGGCTAGAATTATATTATGACCCCATGGACTCCTATATATAGAAATGCGGTTTTTTCATATGTGTCATCCAAGAATTGTTCATTTATGATCAGGTGCTCAGTGTAAAATATCAAAAATGAAAGTTTTATAAATTGAATTTAAACTAAAAGACAGTGAAGAGCTCATCGCCAGTAATCTGGCACAATTCATTTCGTCAAAAACATAGTCTAGATGGAGAAGATAGAGCTTGTTTTTCATTTTCCTAAATAGCTAAAAAAAAATTGTAGAAGTGACAAGTTGGTGACATTGCAGCCTAGTCAATAGAAAAGGAATATTCTGGGAATATTATGTGATTTTAACCCAATGAAACTGTTACAAGTGTCACTACAGATTCATTGGAAAGGTTTGAAAGTGAATTTTTTTTTAATGTGCTACAAAGGTCGAATTTGAATTTTTTATTATTAAGGTTGGATAGTCAAACTAGAGGTAGACAAGTGGTGTAGTTAGGGGCTGCCACATGCTCCCTCTCATGGACCAAGGTCAAAGTCCGCGTTTCAAATCTCAATGGTTAGAAAACTATTGGCAAAGCCCAAATTTATTTATACCATAGTCTAGTTGCAAAACTATTTGCAATAGTCGAATTTCATTATATTACAAAGGTTAAAAATAATTTCATATGCCAAAGGCTGGAATTAATATTGTGGCACAAAAATATATTACCACAGGGCTAGGCAAAGGTTGGGGCTCGACCTCACGACCTCACCCACACCACAACTGCTCCATCCCAATACAACACTATCTTGGGACTTAATGATATATGTCCCTGACATATACTTGATCTCATTTCATATGAGTGGCAAGGGCATGGAGGGGGAAAACCCTCTCCCCATAGAACCATTACACCATAACCAGTGGTGGAGCTTAACGTAATGCACGATATTAAGGATTTTAAATATGTTTTAATTACCATAAACCATTACTAAATGTGCTTATCCAAACTTTAATGCAAGATTAAAAGAAACCACACTTATAACACTAATCCAACAATTAATCTCCACTTATTTTTAATTAAACTTGAGTTTATTTCAGCGGTAAATTGAGTGTCCCTCCAAATTCAGCGCCAACCCCAGATTTAGCTGCACTAACTAGAGTGATCTCCAAATTTAGTGGAGATTTCCTAGGCCAAATTGTTTTGGTCATAACTTTTGTAAAATTCGATCAAATTGGGAGAAATAATAGTCATTTCTAAATGATTTGGAAATTATAGAAACATAGAAGCATACTTTTGGAGAATTAGGTGAATGTAAACATCTTTTTTTTTCAAATTTTAGCTAATAAAAAGACCCAAGCCATGGAAGCTCGAGCAAGGAGATGTAGCCTAGGTGGGGTGAACTCCTTGATAAAAACACTGCGTTAATGGATCATTGTGATGGTTTCACGTACATGTTATTGCAACTATTCAGAATTTGTTTTTCAGTATTTAACATAAAACTTGATAAATTTACATTTCTTGAGACTCACAAACACCATGGAAGCCTATGCACATGAATTGAGGGATCAATTTTTTTTTTGAATTCTGAAGATGAAATTAGCACAAAAAAACTAACATTCAGATTCAGATCAATTTGGTATCATATGAATGTTGCAAAGGTCATTTTCATGATAGTTACTTGCATTTTGTGCAAGTATGGTTTTAATGATTGAAATTTTTGATGCTTACGAGATTGAAATTGCAGAGAGGAGAAGGGAAACTATTGGTTGCATGTCCTAATATTAGGACCAAAAGAAGGACTGCCACAAGGGCACCATCTCCACCCAAAGTTTCACTCACAGCTGCACTTGAAGCACCTCAAGTTTCTCTAGCTAATATTGAAGATGTAAAAGTTGCACTAGAAGTTGAGATTGAATCCAAAGCCATCATGTCAGGTGCTGGATGGAAGGAAGGTCTTTCGGAAGAGGAAACTTCTAGGAAGGATTTCTATGAACTAATACAAAGGGTTAATATCCTATTTTAAGAGAGGGAAAAAAAATATGAGGAGAGGAATTCAAAGGGTAGTGGAGGAAATTCTCCTCCATCTCCACCATCTTCATCATCATCCTCATCATCACCATTAACATCATCTTCCAATTCCACAATGAAAAGTACCCATGCTCACTCAAAGAACACAAAAGGAAAAACTCCCTTACTCAAATTTGATGTAAAATTTGAGCTTCCAATGTATAATGGCGACGTAAATGAAGAGAAGTTGGATAATTGGATTCACCAGTTGGAGGTGTATTGAAAAATTCATAACCTTCATGAAGATGACAAAAATATTGAATTGGATTCCTTGAGGATGGAAGGATCAACACTTGTATGGTGGGGAGAAAGTACTCAAGAAGAGAATAAAATATATGGTAATATCTCAATGTCTTGGTGAAATTTTATTGCTGCCATTAAAAGGAAAATTTATCCTCTAGCTTAGCTGAGAAAATCCATTATGGACTAGAAAAATTTAGACACTTGAAAGGGAAAAGTGTGCAAGGTTATACTCATGAATTTAGGAGAGGAGCTCTTATTTTGGTTATTAATTTGTATTCTCAAGAAACTTTGTTAAATTATATTGGAGGTTCTCACACTTATCTTAGACACACTATTCTCATGTTTAGTTCCACAAACTTAGGTGAGTTTTGGGTCCAAGCCACACATTTAGAAGCAAGAGGGAAACATAAGGTAGATGAAAAAAGTGATGGTTTTCTCGAGTTTGAGGGTAAAGGTAAGGGAAATTTTAATTGAAGAGGAAAGAGAAATAGCTCTATTAAAAGAGAGAAAGAAAAAATCACATGTAAACACTATTCGAAGGATGGCCATGATGAATACCACTATTGGAAACATCATCCAGAGTTGAAGCTAAACAAACTGAAAGCCATAGAGAAGGGGAAAAATGTTGCTCTAATTGAACATAACGTAGGTTTAGATTTAGGAGATGAAACAAGGATTACATTGATGGGTTTGAAAGGTAAGCACATATCAAGCACTAGTTCTTCAAATCATGCCAATGTCACTCAAGATGAAGATACAAGAATTGAAATTTTCCATATTATATTCGTTTCTTAACATACCAAGATTGACACACTTTTTGATAGTGGGTCACAAGCTAATCTGATTTCCAAAGACTTGGTTAAGAAGGTACATCTTGAAACTCTTAGACATCCAAGGAATTATAATTTACGGTGGATATGAAAGAATGCAAACATGCAGGTAACAAGTAAGTGCATAATAAGATTTTCCATCAATTCAAACTTTCTTCATGAAGTTGAACTTGATGTAGTGCCGCTTGAGATATTAGGTATTGTTTTAGGAAGTTCATATCTTTTTGGTAAGAAAGTAGTATTTCATCGCGATGAGAATTAGTATCAATTTTCTAAATATGGAGTTGAGTACATAGTTAGAGTGCATAAGAAGAATACAAGTTTGTCTCTTATACATGCAGCAGAAATTAAGAAGATAGTGAATGCAAGTCAAAATTTGGCATTGTTAATGATCAAACATAGAGATGTTTTGAATCAAACCTTTCAAAAATATGCATCGAATGAAAAATTTGATTTCATTAAGGTTGATTATGCTTGTAATGAGATTTTTTAGGACTCTAAAAGGTTGCATTTGCAAGGAGGTAAACAAGATGTGACAGATTTGCAGCAGTCAACATTAGTGTTGAGCAGTGTTGGAAACAAGATGTCGATGCAAGAGAGTGAAAAGGTCAAAGAGAAAGTAAAAAAGAAACTTGAAAAAGAAGGAATATGTTCCACAAGTTCTTGTTTCTAGTTTCCAAAGGGTACATGGAAATGGTGAAGATACTTGGTCAAGAGTCGATGCAAGTACAAAGCAAGTTCAGTTAAGAATCACCATGATGACAGTGTCCGAGGTGATACAGTTTTTATGTTTCCTTTGATTGATGACCAAGGTAGGAACAAGTTGTTTTCTGCAAGAATAGCTTGCTGCTCTGCAAAAATCAGTTAAATTGTAGCATGACGGTGTCAACAACAACAAGAGAGGGTCACAAGAGTCAAGGAAAAAGCTAAGTTTCTGTGAAAATATCCAATTAATGAAAATGGGCTAATTTCAGTGGATTGAGACTAGAAGGGTGAGGGGACTATACCCTCATCCACATAATCAGTTATCAAAGAGAATTTGGGGTCTAAAAGGCTTCTAGTGGGGAGGAGTGATGAGGTGCTCAGTGTAAAAGCTAAAAAATGAAAGTGCTCAAAATTGAACAGAAACTAAATGAAAAAAATAGCTCGTCACCAAGAATCTAGCGCAATTCCTTTCATCGAAAATGAAGTCTATATGAAGAAGATAGAGCCTAATGCTTGTTTTCCTAAATAGCTAAAAAAAATAGCATAATTGATATTTTGGTGACATGGAAAACCAATGAGCAGAAAAGGAATATTTTGGGAATATTTTGTCATTTTTTCCCAATGACACTGTGACAAGTGTCACTGAAAGATTCGCGGGAAAGGTTTGAAGGTGAAATTTTTAATGTGCTCCTAAGGTCGTATTTGAATTTTTTTATTAAGGTTGGATAGTCCAAATAGAGGTGGACACTTGGTGCAGCTAGGGGTTGCCATGTGCCCCCTCTGCTAGACCAAGGTCAAAGTTCACGTTTCAAATCTCAAGGGTTGGAAAACTATTGGCAAAGCCTGAATTTATTTATACCATAGTCTGGTTAGCAAACTATTAGCAATGGTCGAATTTCATTATATTACAAAAGTATGAAATAATTTCATATGCCAAATACTGGAATTAATATTGTGGCGAAAAAATATATTACCACAGGGCTAGGCAGAGGTTGGGGCTCGACCCCATGACCTCCCCTACACCACAAGTGCTCCATGCCAATACACCACTACCTTGGGACATAACAATAAATGTCCTCGACATATATTTGATATCATTTCATATGAGCGGCGGGTGTATGGAGGGGGCCAACCCCTTCCTCATAGAACCATTACACCATAACCAGTGGTGGAGCTTAATGTAATGCATGAGACTAAGGATTTTAAATATGGTTTAATTACCAAAAACCATTACTAAATGTGATTATCCAAACCTTAATGCAAGGTTAAACTAAAATGCGCTTATAGCGATAATCCAACAGTTAATATCTGCTTATGTTTAATTAAACATGAGTTTATTTTGGTGACCCTCCAAATTTGGCACCAACCCCAGATTTAACTAGACTAATTGGAGTCATCTCCAAATTTAGTGGACATTTCCTAGGCCAAACTATTTTGGTCATAACTTTTGCGAAATTCGACCAAATTGGGAGCAAGAAGAGTCATTTATGAATGATTGGACATTCTGAACACATTGAAGCATGTTTTAGGAGCAGTAGGTGAATGTAAATGCCACTTTTTTTAACATTTGATTTAATAAAGAGGTTGAAGCCATGGAAGCTAGACCAAGGAGATGTAGCCCAGGAGGGGTGAACTCCTTCATCAAAACATTGTGTTAATGGATCATTGTGATGGTTTGGTTTACATGTTTTCGCTATTGTTAAACATTTGTTTTTCATGTTTTATGCTCATGAATTTAACATAAAAACTTCATAAATTTACTTTTTTTAACACTCACAAACACTAAGGAAACCTACGCACACAAACCAAGGGATCAACAAATTGTTTTTGATTCTGAAGATGAGATTAGCACAACAAAACTAACATTCAGTTTCAGATTTATTTATGTAATATAATGGAGGTTTCCCCCTTGAAGTGGCTGATTCCTAAGGCGTTGATCTCTCTTTTCTTCTATTTTGTGAGTTGGCTCTATAACATTTGGTATCAGAGCTTTCGATTCTATGGTTTTGCTGCTTCAAATGGGTCATCATGGAATTTTATCTATAAATTTGTTTCTATAAAAGTTCAGAATCTAAACAAAAAACCCATTTTCCAATAAATCCTAAGAAACGTTGTGTAAAATTTTTAGATCTTGGTTTACAATATTTTTGGAGATATGATATGTGAAAGTTAGGGTTTTTGTAGGCTCACAAATTTCATCTCAAAGAGGTGACATTGAGAAAATCATCATAGCTCTCTCTCTATGAGCAGCGGATTGGAATTATGTAAACATTGGCAAAAATTACATAGACTGTAGTTTCTTGGTTATCAACTTTAGAGCCAAAGGAGGAAACAATGACACATGGCACGACGTACAAGTTCGCTCTACTAAACCAGTCCATGATTAAGTAATTGTGGGAGACTTGGCATAAAGTTCTCTTGAGGAATCCAAATCAAGTCACACCTATGACATTAGAAAGAATATTGAGATAGATAATAAAGGACTGAATATCAAACCTTGAGGATCCAAAATCATAGAGATACATAATATTCAATATCGAGCTCCTCAAAAGAAATAAAAAGGTGTGTATTTTTTTTGAAATTGCATGATTCTTGTTTGAAAAATCAGTTTGAAGGGATTCCAAGGGAATATTGAGGTATAGGTATTAGTATTGGGTTCTAAAATAGCACCTAAAAATAATTTAACACCCATTAAGTCCTCATAAGTCTCTACTATGACTCATGAAGAGGAAGAAGTGCAACATGATATATCAAAATTACAAGAAAAAGTGCAACAAATTTTGCTCACACAAAAAGTAACAAAAAATGAAAAGGAAACTAAGATGGGTGATTTGAAGAAAGGCATGGAAGCTAAGATGGATGGTTTGAAGAAAGGCATGGAAGCTAAGATGGATGGTTTGAAGAAAGGTGTGGAAGCTATATAGATGATTTGAAGAATGGCATTGAAGCTAAGAAGGATGGCGTAGAAGCTAAGATGGATGTTGTGGAAGCTAATATGGTTGGTTTGAAGAATGGAATGGAAGCTAAGATGGATGGTGTGGAAGCTAAGATCTAAGGAAGCATGGAATATTGAAATAAATATATGGAAGGTTTGAAGGAAGGCTTGGCAAATTTTCTACAAGAAAATATTCGTAATGGCGAAAAGATAGTAGAGGAAACTCACGATGAGAACAAAAGAAATGTTAATAATGATTTCGTAGACTCTAATGTTGGATATAAGACCCATCATATTCCAAATATAGACATGAATAAGTTTTATTTCAAGGATGTTATAACTTGGATACTACAAATGGAGCAATACTTTGATCTCTATAATGCACAAAGCACACAAAAGGTACACATTGCAACTTTATATTTAGAAAAAAATCAGTTTGTATTGTATCGATGGATTTTTTCTAGTAAACCACTGGTCACTTGGTCAAATTTTATGGAGGAAATGATAGGACATTATGAGGATACAAAGGGAGACAACTTCTTTAGCCAATTGATAAATCTCAAACAAAAGTGTTTAATGATGGAGCACATTGAGGGCTTCCAAAAATTGAATATAAGGGTAAATAATATTCCAAAGGAACATAGGATTGATGTCTTCATAGGGACTCTAAATGATAACATCCAACATGAGGTTTCACTTTGGGAACCTGATACATTGGAGAAGGCATTCAAGTTGGAAAGAAAAATTGAAATCAAAATTATGGCGACAAGGAATCCTACCACTCACAACTATAAATATTGAAGTGTTTCTACTCCTATACTTCCACAACCTACAAGTCTTACAACACAATAATTGGAAGAAAAAATATAAAAGGGGATTTGTTATATTTGTGATAGAAAATACACTAAAGTTCATAAGTGTGCTGAGAAGAAATTATTTTACATAGATTTTGAAGGAGGAAGAAAAGGAATAAGTAAATTCAAAAGAAGAGGATATACACTGGGAACCAACCCTAGAGTAAGAAGAAATGAATCCGACCATATCCTGTAAATCATTGGATGAAATTTCCACTCCTCAAACTCTCAAGATAGAAGGACAAATAGAGAAGAGAAATGTAATAGTGTTTAACATAGGACAGTCTACTTCTATGTTGATACAAAAAATTACAATATGAGGCAAAAGACTCCCAGGTGGCTAACCCAATGGTCGCAGCATTCTGTCGTGCCTGCATATGACACTTAAAATAACAGCTGATCTAGAGCTATGACAAAAACTGAAAACGGGGACCTTGTCCAAGACTGTTATATAAAGCCAAATTACTTATGTTTGTTGTGACTGCTGAAAGGAAGGACAATTTTCGACTGATAAGACCTCAACAGACAAAACCAGAAACAAAAATTACAAGTAATTTTAGTATGGCCATGAAACGCTATCCTGAGGACAGTAACATCAGTAATCCTAGTGTGTAACCTGTATCTGGAAGGCCTGTGATAATTCGATGAAGAATGACCATTAATAATCTGCAAAAAACTGAGAGAAAGAAGGAGGTTTAACCCCTTCTTGATACCTGTAGACCAAAACTGTCGTTCAGACTCCATTAAGCTTCGTTAGGCGAAGGCGCTTCTTCCTCCACAGGGCAAGCGAACGGATTGAAGTCCTCGTCATCTGGAGGAAGAGGAACTTTGTCAGAGAAACCGCTGCCCGAAGGAGCGTTGGGCTTTGCCATCTGAGACGCTAACTGAGAGGCGTTATCATCCGGAGCGCTTGGCCTACTGACGTCGGGAGGACAGAACAGAACCTCATCCTCAGGAGCAGGGACAATTTCAGAGGGCAGAGCTTGAGCATTCGAATTATGGCCAGAGAGCAAAGACTGAGCGACAGGATTAGGCCTCAGAGTGATGGAAACCTCGGCAATAAACTCATGATGATTGAGGGAGCAGGGGTAGATGAAACGGGCGGAGTGAGAGTGAACATTGGAAGAGAGGCGAATTTGCGCCCCACGGCCACGACCACGTCCACGCCTGTAAACAACATTGCGTCCAGCTTCAGGATCAGAAAAGTTCGACGGGGAGGATGAGGAAGGAGACACTGGCTGTCTCATACCAAGCCCTCGAGAGGAGCCTCGCCTGGCGGTCATCCTAGGTCTCAGGCGAGGCATAGTGAGCCGGGTAGGGCGGAGAAACACTGGAGGGCGACTGCAAACAGAGGTGAAGCCACCGTAATAGCCAAACGGCCCCGAGGAGACTTGAAAATCTTCTGAATGCTGATGACCACACTGCAAATAACACCGTTTCCCTGTACTGGTCCGCAGGCAGGGCTCTGAAACGACTTGCGAGCAGCAGTAATTCAAAGGTAAAACTCTGTGGATCAATGGAATGGGTTCCATAACGCCGAGGAGGGCAGGTAAACAAGGCGTAATAAAACGAATTGATGCTTCATTAACTGAAGAAGTCTGCGAGTTGGGCTGTCGCTTTGAATGCAGAGGACTGGCGGTGGTGGTGAACCACGTGCTCGGCCACCTCCCCATCTGCAAATAATCACTAACTACGTACACCCGCATCCGGGGACGTAATAGTGTTATTTATTAAGGTAGCACCCGTAATTTTATTCATTGTAAGATAGGCAAGGAATTGAATTGCTTCCTATATCGAGCACTAGAGTGTCAAGTGATGGTGGAAAATGGAGGAACTATAAATTCCTCTATAAAGTGCCATAATATCAAGTTAACCATGGGGGAATATGTATTGAATAGCCCAATGTTATTCATTCCAATGGGTGGTGTTGATGTTGTATTAGGAGTACAATGGTTACAATCTTTGGGGACAATAGCTTTTAATTTTCAAGAACTTTTCTTGAAATGTTTTTTGGAAGGAAAGGAAGTTGAATCATGAGATATCAAAGGAAATTTGGGAAAGATAATAAGCTCTAATGTCATGATAAAGTTACTGAAGAAAGAACAATGGGGCATCATTTCACAATTATGCTTACTAGAAGTTCTAGCAAGAAAATCATCTATTTCTCTAGATCTCCAAAAAGTCTTGGACAATCATTCCAAGGTGTTTGAAACTCACGAAGGGCTTCCACCTATTCATCAGCATGATCATGCTATTCATTTAATTCTAGGAAGTGTTCCTCCAAACACCAAGCCTTACACATATCCTTATGTCCAAAAGAGAGAAGTTGAACGTATGATTGCGTAATCTCTAGAGGCTAGTATAATTCAACCTAGTCAAAATTCTTTCTCTATTCTAGTAGTATTGGTTCACAAGAAGGATGGATCATGGCGCATGTGTCTAGATTATAGGGACCTAAATAAGCTCACTATTAAGGGTAAATTTCCCATTCCTATGATTGATGAATTATTGGATGAATTACAAGGAGCAATTTATTTCACCAAGTTGGATCTTCGTTCCAGATATTATCAAATTAGAATCAACACTGAAGACATTCAGAAAAAAATATTTCAAACCCATGACGTTCATTATGAATTTTTGGTCATGCCTTTTGGCCTTATCAATGCACCTTCTACATTTCAAGGGTTGGTGAATTCCATTTTCAAACCCTTCGTTAGAAAATTTTTGTTATTATTTTTTGATGCTATACTAATATACAATGAGTCTTGGAAGGATCATGTTCAACATGTTGGGAGGGTGCTCAAACTATTTGAGGAGAAACAATTATATGAAAAAATTTCCAAATGTTTCTTTGGATTACAAGAGGTGGAATATCTAGGACATATTGTATCTGAAGAGGGTGTTAAGGTAGACCCTAACAAAATTAAAGCCATTAGGGAATGGAAGGTCCCAAAAACCATAAAATTGTTGCTAGGATTTCTCGCGTCAATAGGGCCATTAGGGGAATTTTGAGGTCTAAAATGGGCGTCCTAAGGAAATAATAAAATAATAGCTAAACCAATAAAATGATATTTATGAATTTTCATTTTACTTTTTTCACCACAATCCATGTAACCATGCTTAAATTCAATTGAAAAGGTGTACCAAAATAAATTTAATAAAAAAATGAATTGATATGACTATAAGTAAGAATAATTTTTTCAATAAAATGTCATTATCATTTAACAACTAATGCATTTGTCCTTTGTACTTAATAACTTAAAATAAATTATAAATATAAATTCATAATTTCATAATTGTATAATAGACTATTATTCAAAATTTATATTATTTAAATTATATAATAACATGTAATTAATATATTATATAAAAATAAAATAAAATAAAATAATCAATGTAGTTTATTATTTTATGTATTTTTTTTATATTACATATTGAATTGATTAGATTTATAACCTAGAAAAAAATGATATATAATATAAAAAATGTATAATATATATTTTATAACATTTAGATTATTTTTCATAATATTATGTATAATAATATATTATATTAATATAATCATAATGAAATTAATTTAGTCTTACTTAAAATTAAAGAAAAAATATTGAAATAGATTTAATTCATATTTATAAGTATATTATAAGTTGTATATACATTGAAATCTTAGACTTTTTTTCCCCAAACTATGTTGAACCTAATATACCTTTTTTTTAAATTGTAATATGTTTATATTGTTATTAATTTTATAATAATATTATTCATAGATTTGATTTATCATAAAAATACAAGATTACATTTTTATTTATTTTACTTTCATATGTATAATATATATGCATAGATATTAAATTATAATTAATTTGAAATTATAATATTAAATAAAATGAGATGAATATATAATTTAAAAATAAATATATGAAAATATAGAAATATAATATTTATTGAAAAATGTGTAAAGAAATGAAGATTATGTTGATCAGCGGTTATCATTGATGTCAATCCAAGCAGCACCAGGGGCTAACCCAATATTACATGGGAATTTTGACCTACCAAATTAATATATTCTAGGTCAATAGTGCTTTTTATGGTTTCTACTTGTCGATATGTTTCCATTGATATATGGCTTGCCATGTAATTCTTCACGGATTGAGAGATATTCATGTTTGAAGTTTGTACCCCTAGTTAATGGGCTAAAACCCCATGGGGTTGGGGCATGGGTCATTGAAAACTCATAATTAATATTTTTTAAGCTCCTAAAATCCCTCCAACGTTCACTTGTTGAAGCCCCTCTCAACTTAAGCATTTATATAAATTGTGATCTTCATTTTGTCCTTAGGCAAGGGCTTTCGCCATCTGAAACAGGTCATCGTGGAATTTTCACTCTAATTTTTTTTCTACGAAGGTTGAAAAGTGGAAATTGTTATGATACATAGTGGAAATCCTAAGGAATCTGATATAACAATTTGAGATGAAGGTGCACAATATTTTTGGAGACATGATTTGTGGAAGTCAGGGTTTTTGCAGGCTCTTGAAATTCATCTCAAAGAAGTGACCTTGGTAAAATTGTCATAACTCTCTCTATGATTATTGGATTAGAATTACATAAAAAGTGGTAGATAGTGAAAATTCTATATTTTTTCTCCCTATAAATGTTAGAGCCAAATGAAGAAACATTGACATGTGGCATGCCATAAGACTGCGCTCTGCTGAAACAATACATAATTAGGGCATTGTGAGAGATTAGGTATAACTCTCCCTTGAAGAATCCAAATTTGGTCAGACCTATGGCATTGGAAATATGACTCAAAGTACTACTACAGGACCAAAAATTAGATATTGAGGATTTGAAATAACAGAGATACACAAGATTCAATATCGAGCTCCTATAAGGCAAGAAAAAGCTAGATCATGTGTTGTCAAGGATTGTAAAGGACCATAATTTCGACGACAGAAAAGAAAATAAAGGTGCAGTAGAGAGTAACATGACAAGAGAGGCAAGCAAGGTGCATAACAATAGCAAGAAGTTCATCATATGAAGTCTTCAAGTGGGTAGTACTCCATACAATCATTGTAAATGTATGATTGTACTAAGTCATTGTAAATACATTATTGTAAAAATTATACTAGTGTCTATCTACCAAGGGTTGAAGAGGCAGTGTTGGGAGGTCTAGTATCATCATTAGGTGGTTGTGTCAAAGTTGGGGTTATGGTATAGTATATCTTCTTCTTCTACATCATTCTATATCATTGTAAAGTGGACCATTTTCCCTGGTACAGGAGTCCATTCTCCTTTTATTCTTCTATAGGGTGGTGCTAGGGTGAGTTGTAGCTCATTGTGTGTTGAGGCACCCATTTAGTTGACTACTAAAGAATCTCAGGCATTGGAGCATCCATCCAGTGGGAGCTGGAGAATAATGCTTTTCTAGATTCTAGGAAGTTGGAGCTTTATTTCAATTGAAGTTGAATATTAAAGAATTATTGGAAAAGAATTAGGTGGTTTTTATCCCAGAATGGGTTTCCACCTTAGAAAATGTGTGCATTTGTGTTCCTCTTTTTTGCTGCTATGATTGTACAAACACTGATAATAATTGAAGATTAACTAATGCTCTAATTGAAAGGAATACTGATTCACCCCCCTGCTCTTAGTATTTCCAAAAATTGGTATCAGAGATTGGTTCCTTCAATAGCAGTTTATCAGTTAGAAGGAGGTCATGGAGCATACCAAGAATGGTGTACCTCCATTCAATGAAAATAATTATGCACTCTGGAAAGGAGGAATGGAGGTATATCTCTTGGCGCAAGGTTATGAAGTATGGGACATTGTTCAAAATGGATTTACATCAACTATTGATGAACAAGGTAAGAAGATTTTGGTAAATGATGCAAAAGAAAAGAGTATTATTATCAATGGACTTCTTGAATCTACTTATCATAAGGTGTTGGGTTGTGAAACTGCCAAAAATGTATGGGAAAAGCTTGAGAATATATATGCAGGTGACTCAAATATCAAAGAAGCAAAGCTTCAAATATATAGAGAAGAATTTGAGCAACTCATAATGAAAGAAGATTGCAACATTGCTACATACTTCGAATACATTAATGAAATAACCAATACTCCGGAAGGATTGGGAGAGCCAGTTGATGAGAACACTATTATACGGAAGATTCTTAGAACGTTAACAGGGAGATTTAACCCAAAGTTATCGGTCTTAGAATACAGTACAAATATGGACAAACTCGGAAAAGAGGAATTACATGGAGTTCTCATAGCATATGAAATGAGACTTGATGAAGAAGAGGGTACCTCACATCTAGAAACTGCATTCATTGCATATAAAATAACCAATAAGGATAAACAACCTTCAATTGAAAAGACATGCACCTGTAAGTGTGAAGAAAAGGAGATGATGAAGAAGGTCTTTCAGATGAAGAATATGCTTACTTCTCAAGAAAACTAAAAAATGGTAAGGGACAATTCAAAGGTAAACTTCCATTGATATGTTCCAGTCGTAATGAGCTGGGGCATTTTGTAGCAAAATGTCCAAACAAAAGTAATGGCAACTCAAAAGGAAAGAAAGGCTTTAAGAAATTCAACAAGAAAGGATCGAAAAGGAACTTTCTCTCTAAAGAAGATAGCTCATCATCCAATGAAGACAATGACAGTGAAGAAGAAGCCAATAAGAGAGTATTTTTTATGGCCAAGCACATTAAACAAGAGGTATCAAACAATGAGGAAGAAGGATGGACCATAGAAAATTTTTATGAGGAAGCAATCAAGCTTATAAAAGATCTCAAGGTGGAGAAGATCCATTCCAATACTCTTGAAGAACAAGTTCAAGGTCTCAAAATTGAAGTTGAAGAACACAAATGCATTGAAGAGTCACTTCAAAAGAAGTTGGAAGAAAGCAACCAAGAAAGGGAAGAATTAGAAGCCAAAGTAGTCTCACTGTGTGAGGAAGTGAAGAAAGGAAAAATTATCCAAAACTATGCCAACGGCTCAAGGGAATTAGAGGAACTCATAAAAAATCAACGATATTACAACGAAAAAACTAGCATTGGTTACAAAGAAGAAGAAGCAGGACCTTCTACAACAAAATATAATGAACCTATGAGATCTGACATGCATCTAGACTTCATTGGACAAGATTCACAAGAACAGCCTTGGAGGAAAATTCCTTGACGAAAATTTCCATCCAGGTACCAACATATTTTTTATGGCTACTGTTATTCATGTGGAAAACTTGGTCATAAAGCTATAGAATGTCGCACGTACCCTAGGAATGAATACAATTCCAGGAGATCTGTCAAATATGAACCTCCCATTGCTCAACGAAACATCGATAGATTTGAACATTTAAGAAATAATATTGAATGTTACAAATGTTGAAAATTTGGACACATAGCCAAAGACTGGAGACATGAAAATCATCTAGAAGAATATTTGGAGCCACAAAATGAACGAACATGGAAGAAGAAGAAGAATGATAATTGTGCTCTCGCTTTCAAGGCTTAAAAGAACAAAGATGTGTAGTATGTTGATAGCGATTGCTCAACGCATATGACTGGAGATAGAAATAAATTTGTATCTCTGAAAAAGAAGAAGGATGGAACCGTGTCCTTTGGAAATGATGGATCTTCAAATGTTATAGGATCAGGTACTGTCACTCTCAGAATAAAAGATGATCTAGCCAAGAATGTTCTATTGGTTGAAAACATGAATCACAATTTCCTCAGTGTTGGACAAATGTGTGATCAAGGACACACAATACTATTCAACTCCATGAAATGTGAAATTAGGAAAGACATATGTGGTGAAATTGTGGCTACAGCAAGTTGAGATCCAAATAACATATATGTTCTGGATGAAGCAACTATAGCATGTCTAATAGCTAAAGAGGATGATACAATAAATGGTAGCAATGGTGATTGACTAAGTAATAAGTTTGCTACAAAGGTGAAAAGTGATTTCGAGATGTCTTTACTTGGTGAGCTGACATACTTCTTAGGGCTTTAGATATCTCAACAAGAGAAAGGAATATTTATATGCCAACCCAAGTACATCAAGGAAATGCTAAAGAAATTTAAAATGGAAGATTGCAAACCCATCCTTACTCCCATGGTAACAAGTTGCAAATTGAGCATAGACTACTCATCTAAGGATGTGGATCAAAGGATGTACAAATCTATGATTGGTAGTATTCTATATGTAATAGCCTCCCAACCAGATGCTATGCAAGCAGTTGGATAAGTAGCAATATTCCAAGCAGCACCAAAAGAATTACATATTATTGCCATCAAAAAAATTCTTCAATATCTAAAGGGAACAATAGAATATGGCTTGTGGTATCCCGAGGGTGACAATCTCTTTATTCATTCCTTTAAAGATGCAGATTGGGCAGGAAGTGTTGATGATCGTGAGAGTACTTATGAAACATTGGAATATCTTCACCAGAAGCTTGGGATTCTCCCAATTTCTCATTAGATTTTCCTTATTCAAAATATAAAGGGGGAGTGGAAGTGTGTATAGGTCCAAAAGATGGTTGTGTGTCAGGGGGAGTGGAAGTGTGTACAGGTCCATAGGATGTTTGTGTTTTAGGGGGAGTTATACTTTGCCATTTATTTCAAAAGGGGAGAGAATGTTGTAGGAAGAGGTGTTATGATCGCAGGGGGAGTACTTATGTTGCCATCGATGCTAAAGGGGGAGATTGTTGATCAGCGGTTGTCTTTGATGTCAACCCAAGCAGCACTAGTGGCTAACCCAATATTTCATGGGAATTTTGACCTACCAAATTAATATATTATGGGTCAATAATTGTTTTTATGGTTTCTACTTTTCGAGATGTTTCTGTTAATATATGGCTTCCCATGTAATTCTTCACGGTTGGAGAGATATTCATGTTTGAAGTTTGTACCCCCAGTTAGTGGGCTAAAACCCCATGGGGTTGGGGCATGGGTCATTGAAAAGTCATAATTAATATTTTTTAAGCTCTAAAAATCCCTCCCACGTTCACTTGTTGAAGCCACTCTCAACTTAAGCATTTATATAAATTGTGATCTTCATTTCCTCCTTAGGCAAGGGATTTTTCCATCTGAAACAGGTCATCATGGAATTTTCACTCTAAATTTTTTTCTATGAAGATTAAGATGCTGAAATTGTTATTAGGTGAAGCTAAATTCGTAAGGAAGCTGCTATAAAAATTTCAGATCAAGGTGCTAACATTTTTTGGAGATATGAGCTATGGAAGTTAGGGTTTTTGTAGGCTCCTGAAATTCATCTCAAAGAAGTGACCTTGGTTAAAATCATCATAACTCTCTCTCTGAGTATCGAATTGTAATTCTGTAAAAATTGATAGATAGTGCATAGTCTTTATTTTTTTTCTCTATCAATTTTAGATCAAAATTAAAAACTAATGACACGTGGCACACCGTACAAGTGTGCTCTACTGAAACAGTCCATAATTAGGGCATTGTGAGAGATTGGGTATAACTCTCCCTTGAAGAATCCAAATGTGGTCGGACCTATGGAATTATAATGATGAATTAGAGGAATAATACATGAATAAAAATAAGATACTAAGGATCTGAAATAATAGAGGTACACCAAATTCAATATCGAGCTCCTAGAAGGAAAGAAAAAGCAAGATCATGTGTTGTCAAGGATTGCAAAGGACCAGACTTTATATGGTAGAAAATCAAAAAAAGGTGCAGCAGAGGGTAGCATGACAAGAGTAGCAACCAAGGTGTATAACAATAGTAAGAATTTCATCATATGAAGTCTTCAAGTGGTCAGCATTGCATACAATCATTGTAAAGGTATGATTATACTGAGTCATTGTAAACACATTATTGTAAAAATTGTACTAGTGTCTATTTGCCAAGGGTTGAAGAGGTAGTGTTGGGAGGTCTAGGATCATCATTAGGTGGTTGTGTCAAAGTTGGGGTTATGTTATAGTATATCTTCTTCTTCTACATCATTCTATATCATTGTAAAGTGGACCATTTTCCCTGGTACGACAGTCCATTATTCTTTTATTCTTCTATAGGGTGGTAGGGTGGTGCTAGGGTGGGTTGTAGCTCATTGGGTGTTGCAGAATCCATTCAATTAACTACTGAAGAATCTTAGATGTTGGAGCATCCATCCAGTGGGAGCTGGAGAAGAATGCTTCTCTAAATTCTAGGAAGTTGGAGCTTTATTTTCAATTGGAGTTGAATATTAAAGAATTATTAGAAAAGAATTAGGTGGTTTTTGTCCAGAGTGGGTTTCCACCTTAAAAACTGTGT
Source organism: Pinus albicaulis (assembly GCA_034641835.2). NCBI lineage: Eukaryota > Viridiplantae > Streptophyta > Pinopsida > Pinales > Pinaceae > Pinus > Pinus albicaulis. The sequence continues at coordinate 95,317,848 of CM076569.1, read as the reverse complement.
GCATTTTTTATCCTCTTGTTTGCTGCTATCATTGTAAAAACGCTGATAATAATTGAAGATTAATTAATGCTCTAATTGAAAGGAATACTGATTCACCCCCCCCCCCCCTTAGTATTTACAATAGATTATGTAAGGATATGCATTGTTTCTTTCAAAAAAATATGAAATTACAATAATAATATTTTATTAAAAAAATGTGAAATGACACTTATTATTAGTACTTTACGTTATGGCTTTAAAATTTCTTAGAGCACTATCATGGTTAACCATGAGTTTTTATCCACAATTGAGAATGTAACAAGAAAGTACCTTTAACTTAACCAATGTCACCTCAACCAAGCTGTGTTTGGCTCTGGTTTTACCCAAGCACAAGCTTCTCAATCTGGTCCCTTTTGTTTTGGAATGCCCACTAGTGGGATTCCTTCATTTTCCTTTTCCACTGCCGCGTCTGCACCCATGGCTAGTGGGTCAGCTTCTTTTCAAGGGTTCCCCTTTGGAAGTGGCCATATTCCTAGTTCGAATCCTTCCTTAGGGTCTTTTCCTTTTTCCTCCCAGACTCAGAGTTTCAACCCTTGGTCTGGAGGTTAGAGTTCGACTGCCTTCACCGGTTGGAACCCTATCTTTACAGTAGTGGGGGTAGGGAATCAGTTTTACGCTGGTCAACAAGGGAATGTTTCTTTCCCTTCGTTGAGGGCTTATCAGACCTCTTCTCCTCTTTCTAATGCTTGGAACCCCTATCAGGGGCTTTCCTCTTCATTCACTACTTCGTGGGGGGGGGAACTGGTCCGGTCTTTGGTAACTCTACGTTGGGAGGGGGTCCTTCTCCAAATGCTGGGTCCTTTGGCCCAACATTTTCTACGAGTTCTTTTTGGCAACCTGGTGCCTCATCAAACCTAGGGTATTCTTTTCAGAATGTAGGGAATCCATCCTACCAAGGATGGAATCCTCAAGCTCCTCCTCATTTACCTTTTCTGGCAATGTTGAACTTGCCAGATTTGTTGAAATTGACAAATGATCCGATGCGACATAGTCCGGGGTGGCCTCCGGTTCCTACCAAACTACCCTCAAACATTCCAAAGTTTGAAGACAAGAATGGAGAGGACCCGGCTGACCATATCACCACCTTCCATCTATGGTGTTCATCTAACTCCCTGATCGACGATTCGATTAGGTTGAGATTGTTTCAACGCACTTTGATAGGAAATGCTGCCAAGTGGTACATTGAGTTGGCTGGGGGAAGTTTTGCTACATTTGGAGATCTGGCTACTACATTTCTAAACCATTTTCAGTTTCCTATCTGTTATGATGCTGGGACTGAACTCCTAGCTAATTTTAAGCAGGATGACGCAACCCACATTTCTGATCATATTCAGGAATGGCGGAGAATGAAGAGGCTTATTAAAGCTCATATTCCTAGATAATTCCTTTTGGAATGGTTTTTGAAATCTCTGCAGTCATATATTTCTAAGGATGTATCCCTATCTGGGGTATTTTATGAGGAGCAGGCCATTTTTAGGGCCCAACAGCTTGAATTGATATATTCTCAGTCTAGTGTCCTTCAAAAATATTTTCCTAATGCTCTGCGCTCCAAGTTAGACTTATCTAAGCCTAAAACCGGTCCTCATGGTGATGGACTTGTTGGATCGATCGATAGTGGTGTAGCTAACCTGCTTAGTCAATTGCAGTAGTTGTCTATACAATATGCTTCTTCTAGTCAGGCTGTGCCTGCTGAGTCATCTCCTTCTCAATATTTTTCGGTAAATGTCATTCAGTCTTCTAACCATAAAGGAAATCAACAATCCGAAGGGAAGAAGAAGGGATGTAATAAGAAGAAGGGCAAGAATGGGAAGGGTAATGCAAATAAGTCTAATGAGCAGGGTGGTGAGGGTCCAAAGAATAAAAAGAAAGTGAAGTTTCCATGCAAGTTATGTGCTGGAGACCATCTTACTCACCTTTGCCCTAAGATTCAGGATGCTCAGCACTTGTTAGCTTAGCAGGGTTCTTTCAGTTCCCAGGCTATGTTGACTAACCCTTTTCCCCAAGGGCAACAAGTAGTTGTTGGCGCGAATCAAAATACTGGGGCTCCCTCTGGGAGTACCCAGGAAGGGGAAATTCCATCAAATATATATATGATGAGTGCTCACGCAGATATCACCACGAGATCCCGTGATTATGGCAAAGCTGAGGCTTCGAAAGCCAAGGGTGCTCCCGATGCTACTGAGCCGCTTCATATTACGAGGCCTACTATTGAGCCTATACCTCGGATGCCAAAAGCATCTACTAAGTGCATGACGATTAATCCAAATGCTAAGGATGCCCAGAACTACTCTATTGTAGAAGATCTGGTGCAGAGTCCTTGTGCCATGTCTAGTATTGAGGTGCTCTAGTCTTGTCCGGCTCAACGCAGTGCTTTGCTCGCTGCTATTGGAGCTGTTGATCCAAAGAAATCTCTTGTTATTACATTTGATATGTCTAATTTTAAAAAGACACTCCCCCATAATATGGATTTTCATATTAAATCATCGTACCGGAAATGCAACATTATTCGGACGGTCTTTGATGAGGGTGCTTCCACATGTGTGATGTCTCTCACATGTTGGAAGACAATTGGATCTCCCGTAGCTGTTCCATCTGCTACTCTTTTTACTTTGTTTGATGGTCATTCTCACAGACCGCATGGTATTGTCCCAGCTTTGCCCATCTGTGTTGGGGGAAAAACTGTAAATATAGAGGTTGAGATATTTGATGCAAACTTCGACTACAACCTTCTGTTGGGGAGAAACTGGATTTATGAGATGGATGTTGTTGCATCCTCATTATTTCGGATTATTTTTTTCCCTCACGAAGGGAGGATTGTTACAGTGGACCAACTAGACTGTCCTCCTATAGAGCCGAATGCATCTACTGACTCAACTATCCCAAAATTGGATAATGCCAAGTCACCTGTTGAGAATTTAGGGGTTGGGATGTATTATTCCTTGATGGGTACTTTCGATATTCCACCTCCTACTATTCATATAAATGTGATTTCGTCCTCTAGGGCTCCTATTCGAAGAGAGTTCTTCAGAACTCATTATTTTTCGGACCCTTGGACCTTACCTTCCCCTACTCCAAATTAGCAGAAGGTCAAGTGGGTGGAATGGAATTTCCGATGTCTGCAGTTGAGATTGCTTATCAGTATATTGTTGAATCTGCAGAGTCCATTCTGGCTTCTCTTTCACTGGAGGAGTTGGATGGTGATGTGGCTCCGGCTTGGACACTTAATTCTTCTTCTGCCCAGGATTGCCTTGATACCACTCTTCCATCTGAAGAGGCCATCCTGGAAGTAATTACTGGTGTAGAAATACCGTGGGATGATTTGCATCATCGGTCTTACTTCTTACCTTATTTAGGCAAATTTGAGTCAAGTTTTTCAAGTCCTGTATCTCCTGGTCCTGTTCACCCAGTCCTGAACCCTTTAGCACCAACACAGGTATATGCTGAAGGGAACATGGCTGTGATTTCTCCAACTATCCCAGTGAACATTTCCAGGGATCCCAATGTTATAGAGAATGTCTTCATTGGAGCTGAATGTTCCCTTGAAGAGATTCAAATTTATACCGATCTCTTTAAAGAGTTTAGGGATGTGTTCGCTTTGTCTTATGAGGAAATGCCTGATATATATCCATCTATTGTCCAACATGAGATCAAGACATACAAAAACGCTAAGCCTGTAAGGCAGAAGCTTCATCCGATCAATCCCAGGAAGGCAGTAGCTATCAAAGTTGAGGTGGAGAAGCTTCTCAAGGCGGGATTTATTTATCCTGTTCCTTTGACAGAATGGGTTTCAAATCCCATTCCCATAGATAAGAAACAAGGAACAATTCGAGTTTGCATTGATTTCAGAGACCTTAATAAAGCATGTCCAAAAGATAATTACCTCACACCATTTATTGATTAGATTATTGATGAGTGTGTCGGTAATTAGATTTTCTCCTTCATGGACGGTTTCTCCGGATATAATCAGATTACTATCCATCCTGAAGATCAGCATAAGACTGCCTTTATTTGTCCCTGGGGTACTTTTTCTTACAAGAAGATGCCTTTTGGTCTTAAAAATGCTGGGGCTACGTTTCAGCGGGCCATGTCATATGCCTTCCACAACATCAAACATATTATCGAGGTGTACTTGGATGATTTAGATGCTTATTCTCGAAAGAGAATTGATCATCCTGCTCACCTCCATTGAGTATTTGAGTAGTGTCATTTCTACAAGATTAGGTTGAATCTAAACAAGTGTGTTTTCACGGTCACATCCCGTTGGTTATTGGGATTTATTGTGTCTAGGGAAGGGATTTGGGTAGATCCCTTCAAGGTTGAGGCAGTGCTTCAGTTGCCTCCCCCGTTGTCTATTCGTCAACTTCAAAGTCTACAAGGAAAAGCTAATTTTCTTTGGAGATTTATCGTAAATTATGCTGAAGTTACAAAGGGATTTATGAGATTGTTGAAGAAGGGAGTTCCATTATTTTGGGATGACTTTGCTCAATGCTCATTCGATGCTTTGAAAAAAGCATTGACCTCTACTCCTTTATTGAGTCTCCAGTTCTGTTTCGGGAAATAACTCCCTAGAGGTTTGTTGGGTTGAAACCTCCACAGATCAGGGCATGCTATTCAAGAAGGACTCACACAACCATATTTGTACGTGAAAAACTAGATAGAATAGATCATAAAACTCACCCATAGGTCCTACGTTTGATGTAGATCCCGCGGGGTCCAAACCCCCAGCAACCCTTCTTCTTCCTTAACCTAAAAACCAAGAAGAAACGTGCACGAAAATCTAGTTTTATAATATATATCTACCCTAAATGTTAGTGAAATCCATGTGAAACATTATATAAACCGTAATAAATGCTTAAATAACAATATTTTCACATATGCAAGCAGATACTAACACGTGAATTTCAGGAACAAGATGGTTCTTCTGTATTATGAATAGCATGTATAGTAATAAAAAGTGGAGAGATCACCTGAATCCTTCCACGATATTCGAACAGACCATCGTCCGGATCCATCCCGCCCCTGCCTCGCTAAGATTCCTTCAGAACTTGTGCACACGAGATGACATATAGAGAGATGAACATCTCCAGGAAACAAGGGTTTCCTGTAATGAACTGGGAAGTGCAGGAGGCATGGGAAATCAGACTTGAATTGGGATTCCAACAGAGTATAATATTGATAATTTTTCTCTCTCTCTTAGGCCATACACATGAGGGGCTTTTATACTCCCTCAAAGTAGTTTCAGTCAGTTGGAAACAGTTGGCCACGAGTTGGGGTGGTTGAATTACTAGAATAACCATCAACCCAACCTCAAAAATAGGGAATTATATATATATTTTTAATGATTTTAATGGCATACGCGGAAACTCGCGTATACATGCGGAAAATTCTGGGCATACTCGCGTATGGGTTTTAAAACACTGTTTTTTATGAATTTTTGTCCAAGTCTATGGGAATGGGTGCCCAAGGCCATAAAAACAATCATGAATCACATGAGGGTGAAAAATGATGCTATAACAGTTGACACCCAATCCTAAGGGATTGAGTGAGATTGTATATTATTGTAATTTAGTAAATAAGGAAGGCCAAGAGACATTGGGAAGTGAATCCTAATAGCATCACCTCCATGTATTCAGTTTTGCGGAGTTACCTCCTAGTCTGACATGGTATCAGAGCTAGTCCTATTTTTGGCATTCCTGTGTTTGGTGTAACTCCCTCATGTTGTGAATTTTTGAAAAATGTCATTGTGCATTCAATTTTGTTTTTTTACTCCTCCTGGCATTCTCTTTTTATTTCTCCTGGAATTCTCGTATTTTGGAATAATTCTGCATTTTTTTTTTACTGCAAATTTTGTGTCATTTTTATTTGCACATTCAATTTTTTCTGTAAAAATATTTTTTACAACTCTCTACACATCCATTTACTGTGAAAAATATTTTTTTCTCTCTCATCACCCTCATCACCGCTCTCCCTCATAGTTCTCACATGCTCACGCTTCCATTCTCTCACTCCCATCTCGTCTCCCTGCTCTCACATGCTCACCCACCCATTCCCTCACTCCCACACAGCATTCAGCCTCACACCCTTCCCTCTCGCCCACCCCTCATACCATTCAGCTTCCTTCCCTTCCCCTCAACCCTTAGCCCCTGACCCCTCACCCCTCAAGGCCCCCGTCACCTCACACAACCCACAGCCCACTCGGCCCTGCCCACCTGCTCCCCTCCCTTCCCCACCCACTCACCCCTTTGCCATACCCTGCCCCCCTCACAGCCACTCCCATCCCCCTCCCTGCAGGCCTCACCCACTCGGTCCTCCCCACCATCTCACCCCCCTTCCCCACTCGCGCACTCCTCTCCCATACCCCGCCCCCCTGGCATCCACTCCCATACCCCTCCCTGCTCATAGCTCTCCCCATCCCCCTCGCCTACCCTTCCCTCCCCTCTCACGGCCTCTCAGCCTTCCCCACCCACTCACGGTAGCTCTACCCTCCCCACCCACTTACCCCTCCCAACCCACCCTTCCCTCTCACTCGTTTCTCCCCCTCCACTCCCACATAGATTCTCTCTATGTTTTTCTTTTTTCTTTACTATTCGACCTCTTATTCTGAATTTTTACAGAGTTTGGCCTCCCCCATGAAACACCTGCCCTGGTAAACACCTCCTCTAGAAAACACCTCCCCCAGAAAATACCACCCTTGGTACAAAACTTCCCCAGAAAACACCTCCCCCAGATAATACCTCTCTTTTTCCCCAAAGTTTTTTTTACAAAAAAAAAAAAAAAAAAAAAAAAACTTTTTTGCAGAATTGAGTTTTTACCGTGACAGCAAAGTATTTTTTTCTTCAAAAGGATGAATTTTGTCATATCTATTGTAGGATTTTTTCTCTCTGGAAACAGGAACTATCGTGAATTATCTTGGAAAATCAAGCACACTCTCATTTTTAATGAGCTATGGAGAGGAATTTGTGAAGGAGAAGGAGACCTTCCACTAGCGAAGCCCACTTCAAACAAGAAGATCGCCATTCGGGAAAACAAGAACTACAAGGCATATGACTTGATTGCAATTTCCGTAAATGAACATGTGAGTTTCCATATTACACCATTTTCAAATGCCTATAAAGCCTTGAGCAAGCTAAAAGAACTCTATGACTCACATTCAGAACTTGAAATTGTTCAATTAATGATTAAGTTGTTTAGTCTTGAATTGAAAAATGATGAGCCTCTTTCCTTAGCTTTAGAAGTAAGATCTATCATGCACGACATTAAGAAAACTGGTGTAGAATTTCATATACCTCTCATAGCATATGCTAAGGCATTGTATCCCACTTACTCACATTATCTTGAGCCCTTGCAAGCAAGTAGAAACCTCATGAAAATCACCTTTGATTCCCTTGAGAAAAAGTTTGTAGAAAGAGAGAATGATTTTTTAAAGATGAAAACACCTCTGTCTTCTAAAGAGGCTGTAAGCTTTGCACATAGAGAGTAGAGTCATGCTCAGTATTCTTTGAGAGGAAGGGGTGGCCGAAGAGGAAGAGGAACAAGAAATTTCAAAGGAAGGGGGGGCAGGCAAAATCAAACTGAAAAATCTGATCTTCATTGCATACGCTGCAATAAATACTGGCATGATGCATCTACATGTAAGCTACCTTGGGATAAAATTGAGTAGAAAAGAAATCAAGAAAAAAGTAAAAATCATGATAAAGACAAAGGTAAAGCACCTGAATCCACTCATTATGTTGTAGCACATTGTAACAATGGAGTAACTAAAGATGTGTTTGATGTTTCATTTACTTCTTGGAGAAATGATTGGTTGCTAGATTCAGGAGCAATATGTCACATGAAATTTAGAAAAGTTTATTTTGAAGAATTTACTGACAAATTTGATGTAGTACACTTTGCAGATAAATCCAAACCTAAACCATCAGGGCTTGGCATAATCAGGCTTAAGTTGTTTGGTCTTCCAAATCATCTTCTACATGAGGTTCTATACCTCCCTGAGTTGAGGAGAAACTTGTTGTCCTTGGTCCACATCTTCCAGCAAGGACACTCCATTCACATGTTTTATGGAAAGTTTGAGGTCATAAAAGCATCAAATCGCTCACTTGTCATGGAGGGAATAGAAGAAGGAAGACTCTTGAAGCTGTAAGGTTCCTCTGCTCATGTACAAAATTTTGCATTCAATTCACATCATGATGAAGGTACATTCCCATCAAGTCTTTTATGGCATGCTATATTTGGACACTTAACCTATGACGACCTTTAATTTTTAAAGAAAAATGGTGTTAATTGACTGCCTACAATTCCTAGGAAACTTAAGCAATGTGATGCTTGTATTCTAGGAAAGCATAGCGAAGAACCATTTCATGATTTACATTCCAGAGCACATAGAAAAATTGAGCTTATTCATTCAGATTTATGTGGCCTTATGCTTGTTTCTTCTATAAATGGAAATATATATATGATGACATTTATTGATGATTACACTAGAATGTGTTGGGCTTACTTATTGAAGAACAAATCTGATGATTTTCAAATGTTCAAGAATTTTCATGTATGGATTGAAAATTATGCACAAAATCATATTGGCTCTTTGTGTACTGATAATGGAAAAGAATACACTTCAAAATAATTTTAAAATTATCTTCATCAACATGTAGTCAAACATCAAACAACTGTGCCCTATAATCCACAACATAATGGTGTAGTTGAAAGAATGAACAGGACAATTTCAAATATGGTTCGCTCCATGATTTTTTTTAATAATGTAAAATTGATGTTTTGGGCTGATTCAATTCTATGTGTTGTATACATAAATAATAGGTGTCCTTCAAATTGAATCAAAAACAAAAATCCTTATGAAATGTGGCATGGTTACATTCCTTCAGTAAAGAATTTCAGGGTCTTTGGTTCCACCTGTTATGCTTTGATACCCAAGGTACAAAGGAATAAACTTGGTGCTAGAAGTTGAAAATGTATCTTCTTGGGGTATTCCAATACCTCCAAAGGGTATCATCTCTATGATGAAGTCAATAAGAAGTTTGTAATAGAAAGAGATGTAATATTCCTTGAATCCTCCAAGACTAACAAGGTTGTTGAGCGACAACTTGATCGCCTAGATAGATTCACACATGAAAAGTATTTTCAAGAATTTTATAATCAAATTTCACATATTGAAAGGCGGATTCCTATACTAAATCAATCTATGGAATCATTTCCTGAAGCACTCTCTCCCCAACATGAAGAACCAACCACAGATGACTCCTTGAATGATGTGATTGACAAAATTGAGATATTGAATGTTGATTCAATTCCAACTCAGTCAAATGAGTAGCCTGGGCAATCTTAGAAAGGTCCCCCCAAATGGCTGACGAAGACACTAGAAAATGTTCGTCTCGATGAGGTTGGAAAGAAAGGAACAAGAAGTTCCACTAGACAAAATGAAGGTGATGTAGATAATTATGATTCACCTATTGATATGAATATTGCTTATAACTATGAATTGAGTTTGTCTACAGATCATGAACCAAATTCATTCAAATAATTCGCTTCTCATGATGAATGGAATGAAGTGATGAAAAAGGAGTATGATGCCTTGATAAAGAATGGCACTTGGAAGCTGGTTGACCCTCCTTTAGGAACCAAACCAATTGGCTGTAAGTGGGTCTACAAGAACAAGTACAAAGCAGATGGCTCACTTGAAAACCAAAAAGCCAGGCTTGTGGCAAAAGGTTTTGCACATAAATAAGGGGCTTATTATGAAGAAAATTTTGTTGCCACAACAAAATGGACCACCATCTGGACACTCTTTGTCCTAGCAACTTAGAAGGGATGGAAATCCCATCAGATGGATGTGAAAACCGCCTTTTCGAATGGATATCTAAAGGAGAAAGTTTTTATGTCCCAACCAGAAGGATTTGTTATGAATGGCCAAGAACAAAAAGTATGCAAACTTATAAAATCCTTGTATGACATCAAGCAAGCACTACGAGCTTGGTATGAGAAATTACTTGAGCATATTCTAAAACTTGAATTCAAACATTTGATCTCGATGATGAAAATTTGTTTGTTAAGAAAGTTGGAAAAATAGTTGTATATCTTGTGGTGTATGTAGATGATCTTTTGATGAAAATGAACAATGAGATTTATATTGCATCCATAAAGAAAGAATTGAAGAAAGGTTTTGAAACAACTGATTTGGGTTATATTCATTACTATCTGGGTATTAAAGTAACTCAACATCCTAAATTTATAATTATTTCTCAAAAGAAGTACATTAGAGATCTTTTGAAAATTTTTGGCATGGATGAATGAAATCCCTTAACCACTCGATCGAACAAAACTTGAAGCTCAAATCCATTGAAGGGAAGGAATTCGATGATGCAACGAAGTAAAAACAACTTGTAGGAAGTCTTATCTACCTTATTACTACCAGAAAAGACATCTCATTTGCTGTTGGATTCCTCTCCAAGTTTATGCAAAAACCTTGTGAAGGAAATTGGTATGCTACAAAAAGAGTTCTAAGGTACTTGAAGGGGACTCAAGGATTTGGACTCAAATATAGACAGGTAGGTGATTTCATCTTGATCAGATACTCTGATTCAGACTTTGATAGGGACAAAGAAATTGGGATGTCTACTTCAGGTTATACCATGAGTCTTGGATCAGGAATTGTCTCATGGAGATCCTGCAAATAGTCAGTTCCAGCAGATTCCACAACCGAGGCAGAATATGTGGCAGCAACTAGGCAACAAAAGAAATTGTGTGGCTTAGTCAAATCCTATAATATTTGTAATTGAAATAAATGCATTCAACACCACTCATCATCGACAACACTTCTGCAATAAAGTTTGCTAAGAACTTGAAGTTCCATGATAAAAAAAAGAACATCAATAAAAAACACCATCTGATTCGACATCATGTTGAGTCCAAAACCATCCATATATGTCATTTTTCCACAAACGAGCAGACCCTAGACATGTTTACCAAAGTGCTTGGAAGAGAAAAGTTTGAAAAGTTTAGAACAACGATTGGACTCACCAACATCCCTTCAGATTAAAGGGGGGAAAGTTGACACCTAATCCTAAGAGATTAGGTGAGATTGTATATTATTATAATTTAGTAAATAAGGAAGGCCAAGAGACATTGGGAAGTGAATCCCAATAGCCTCACCTCCATATATACGTCCACACACAATCTCCATCTAATTCATATTCAGTTTTGTGGATTTACCTCCTGTTCTGACAAAATGTCATTGATTCTCATAAAGTAAATTTTGATTGTAAATTATCTTTAGGAGGCCCATTTTAGACCTCAAAATTCCCCTAATTTATTATCAAAAGTTTTTTAAGTCTTATGGGAAAATAACATCACCTCTAACAACATTATTGAAGAAAGATGCATTCATGGACTCTTGACGCAACTAAGGCCTTTGATCATCTTAAAGAGGCAATGTGCCAAATACCTATCTTAGCTATGCCAGACTTCACAAAAACATTTATTCTAGAATTTCATGCCTTAGGAAATGGAATTCATGTTGTTTTAATGAAAGAAGTAAGACACATTTTTTTTGAATGCCTTCCAATCAAAGGAAAGTATTTACATAAATCTATTTATCAAAAGGAAGTGTTGGCAATACTATGAAATGGTGAACTTACCTAATAGGAATACACTTCAAGGTAAAAAATAATCATGATAGTGTTAAATAATTTTGGAACAAAGACTATCTTTAGAAGAGTAGCATAAATGGGTCATAAAGATGTTGTGTTTGACTTTGAAATCATCTACAAAAAATGGAAGCTAAATTCTGTTGTAGATGCACTCTCAAGAAAGGATGAGGATGTGGAAGAATTTATTTTTGCCATTTCTATTATCCAACTAGATTGGATAGCCAAATAAAGGGAGGAATAGAAGAATGATGAACAAGTATGGATACTCATTAAAAATTTGCAGCAAGATCCTAGTACATTTGATAAATTTAGTTGGAAAAATGATTCCTTATCATGCAAATATCACTTATATCTTTGTAATAATTTCCAAGTGCAAAAAAGATATTCTTTTGGAATTGCACACCTCTCCCTTAATAGTACATTTAGGATTTTTAAAAACTTACCACGGGTTGGCGAAAGATTTTTCTTGGATGGCCTTAAATTTTTAATTCAAAAATTTGTGGTGGAATTTTTGGTTTGCCAACAAAATAAAGTTGACAAAATTTAGACCTCGGGTCTGCTGCAACCTTTATCCATTCCAAATAAACATTGGGAGAGGGTTTCAATGGATTTTATCACAGTTTTACGATTATGAAACTAGCTCCAATAATAGAAGAAAAGAGAGATCCACGCCTTAGAAATAAGCCACTTCAAGGGGGAAACCTCCTTTGCATTACATAAATGAACAATTCTTCAATGATAAAAATGACAAAACATCCCATATATAGGAATCCATTGGGTCCCAATATAATCCTAGCCGACCTAACAATAATAATGTAAGGGCACAATAATAGCAATATGTGGGTTACAAGGGCATAACAACAAAAAAAAGGGGGCCACACTAACAACAATAAGGGACTACACTAGTAATATAGGGATCTAACGTGCCCCTCTCCTTAAAAAAAGTGTTGTCCTCAACGCTTGAGTAGCTCTGGGTGCTTCTGTATAAAATTCTCATCCTCCCATGTGTAATCTTCAGTAAGTTCGTTCTTCCACTTAATGAGATACTATGAAATTGATCGATTTCGTAGCTGTCAAGTTCTTGTTTTTGTGACTAATTCATGTTACAATATGATTTTTCCTTCCTCATCATGTTCCGGAAATGTTGTTTGAACTAGAATTTTGTCACCTATAACCTTATTTAAGCATGAAACACGAAAAACTAGATGCACTTGCGAAGAAGTAGGAAGCTCCAATTTGTATACCATAATACCAATGTTTTGCAACACCTTGTAAGGACCATAGTACTTTGGCGATAATTTCCTGGATTTCTTGAGGGACATTTGTTTGCATGGCTGTAGCCATAAAAATACCCAGTCTCCTACAACAAAAATTCTCTCATTGCAATGTTGTTCTTCCTGTTGTTTCATTCGATTTTGTGCCAAATTCAAGTTATCCTTTAATAGTTGGAGAACTTGTTGTTGATGCTCAATGTGATATTCCACTGCTTAAAACTTATAATTTTCTCTTAAATATGGTGTGATGGATGGTGGATGATATCCATAAAGTGCCATAAATGGGGTCATTTTTGCTGCAAAATAGAAGGAAGTGTTATACCACCATTCAGCCAGAGCTAACCACTTGACCCATTGTGTTTGTTTATCAGATACAAAACAACAAAGATGTCATCCCAAGGATTTGTTCACTATCCTAGTTTGACCATCATATTGAGGATGATAAGATGAGCTATGAGCTAGTTGAATACCCAAACAAGAAAATAATTCCATGCAAAAAGTTCCAACAAAAATGGGATCTATGTCACTTACAATAATATTTGGGTTTCCATGTACCTTTTCGATTATTTCCATAAATGCAGTTGCAATTGTACTTGCTTTAAATGGATTATATAATGCACAAAAGTGTGCATAATTGGTAAGGCTATCAACTACCACCGTGATGAGACTCTTTCCTTCGGACTTAGGTAAACCTATGATAAAATCCATTGAAATATCCTCCCAACGTTGACTTGGAATGGATAAAGGTTTTAGAATACCTGGGGTCTTAATTGTCTCAACTTTATTTTGTTGGAAAACCAAACATTCAATCACACAATTTTGAATATCAGCATTATGGCCAGCCTAGAAAAATTATTTCTTCACGCTGTGTGAATTTTTAAAAAATCCTGAGTGTCCTCCTAAAGGAAATGTGTGAAATTCCAAAAGAATATTTTTCTTTCGTTGGGAATTATTACAAATATATAAGTGATCTTTGTACCATAATTAATCATTTTCCCAAATAAATGTATCAGATGTACTAGGATCTTGCTGCAACTTTTGAATGAGTGTCCATAGTTCTTCATCCTTCTTCCATTCATCCCTTGCTTCAGTTATCCAATCTATTTGGATAATATAAATGGAAGAAATCAATGCTTCCACTTCTTCATCCTTCATTGAGAGTGCATCTACAAGAAAATTTATCTTCTCTTTTTTGTAGATGATTTCAATGTGATAACCCCACATCTTTGAGACCCATTTTTGCTTCTCTTTTGAAGATATTATTTGTTCCAAAAAGTTTTTATGACTATCATGATCAGTTTTTACCTTGAAGTGTCTTCCCATTAGGTAAGGTCGCCATTTGTTTAGTGCATGTAGTAGTGCCAACATTTCCTTCTCCTAAATAGCTTTATGTAAATACTTTCCTTTGATTGGACAACTTTTAAAAGCAATGGGTCTTCCTTCTTGCATTAAAACAACACCAATTCCATTTCTCAAGGCATCACATTTCACAATAAATGTTTTTGCAAAGTCTGGCATAGCTTAAACCCATGCTAGGCACATTGCCTCTTTAAGATGTTCAAAGGCCTTAGTTGCTTCAAGAGTCCATGAATGTCATATTTCTTCAGTAATTTTCTTAGAGGTGCTACTATTCTCCCATAGTTCTTGAAAAACTTGCGATAATACCCTGTTAACCCGAAAAATCATCGCAACTGCTTTATGTTGTGGGGACTTTCCATTCATTAATGGCTTTAATTTTTTTAGGGTCTACCTTAACACCTTTGTGAGACACAATATGAACCAAATATTCCACCTCTTGTTCTCCAAAGAAACATTTGGAAGTTTTTTCATATAATTGTTTCTCCTCCAATAGTTTGAGCACCCTATCAACATGTTGAACATGATCCTTCCAAGACCTATTGTAGATTAGTATATCATCAAAAAATACTAAAACAAATTTTCTAAGGAAGGGTTTGAAAATGGAATTCATCAACCCTTGAAATTTAGAAGGTGAATTGGTAAGGAAAAAAGGCATGACCAAATATTCATAATGAACAGCATAATTTTGAAATTCTATTTTCAGAATATCTTCAATCTTCATTCTTATTTGATGATATACTGAATGGAGATATAACTTGGTAAAATAAATCGCTCCGTGGAATTCATCCAATAATTCATAAATCACAGGAATGGGAAATTCATCTTTAATAGTGAGCTTATTGAGCTCCCTATAATATTGACACATGTTCCATGATCCATCCTTATTGTGCACCAATACTACTGGAGTACAAAAAGAACTTTGACTAGTTTGAATTATACCAGCCTCTAACATTTCTGCAATCATTCGTTCAATTTTTCTCTTTTGGACATAAGGATATTTGTAAGGCCTGATGTTTGGAGAAAATATTCTTGAAAACAAATGAATAGATGGGAGTCCTTTGGTAGTTTCAGACACCTTGGAATTATTTTCCAATACTTTTTTGAGATTGGGAGAAATAGATGATTTTGATGCTGGAACTTCTAATGAGCATAATTGCGCAATTACGCCTCATTTGTTCTTTCTTCAGAATATTTTTCATGAAATTAGAATTTATTATCTTTCCTGAATTCTCTTCAATACCTCGTAATTCGACTTCCTTTCCTTCTGAAAAACATTTCAAGAAAATTTCTTGAAAATTAAAATCTACCGTCCCCAAAGATTGTAACCATTGTACTCCTAGTACAATGTCAGCACCTCCCATTGGAATGGAAAGCATTAGACTATTCAATACATATTACCCCATTGTTAGCTTAATATTATGGAGTTTTCCAAAGAAATTTATAATTCCTCCATTTGCATCCATTACTTGACATTATGGTGCTAGGTATAGGAAGAAATTCAATTCCTTGGCTACCTTACAATGAATAAAATTATTGGTACTATCCGAATCAATCAACACCATTACCTTTTTCTTCTTGATATATCATTCTATCTTGATAATTTGAGAAGTGGTAATTCCTGCTAATACATTACACGATATGGTTGGACTCATTTATTCTTTCTCTAGGGCTAGTTCCTAGTGTATATCCTCTTCTTTTGAAGTTACTTGTTAATTTTCTTCTTCCTCTTCACAATCTATGTACAATAATTTCTTCTCAAGACACTTATGATCTTTAGTGTATTTTCTATCAGAACTGTAGCAAACCCCTTTTTATATTTTTTCTTCCAATTGTTGTGGTATCAACCTTGTAGGTTGTGCAACTCAAGGAGTAGCAACACTTCCATATTTATAGATGTGAGTGGTAGGCTTCCTTGTCACCATTATTTTACATTCAATTTTTCTTTCCAACTTAAATTCCTTCTCCAATGATTCAAGTTCCCAAACACAAATCTCACGTTGCATGTTATCCTTCAAATTCCCTAAGAAGACATCAATCATGTGTTCCTCTAGAATATCAGTTACCCTTATATTCAATTTTTGGAAGTCCTCAATGTGCTCCACCACTGAACCCTTTTTTTTGAGATTTATCAATTGGATAAAGAAGGTGTTGATATTTTTATCCTCATAATGTACTATCATTTCATTCGTAAAACTTGACCAGGTAATAATTTTTTTACGGGAGAAAAGCCATTGATACCATACAAATATATTATGCTCTAAATATAAAGTTTCAATGCATACCTTTTGTGTGTTTTGCACATTATTCAAATCAAAATATTTATCCTTCTGTAGTATCCATGTTACAGGATCCTTGCCATCAAATTTCCTCATATTGATATTTGGAAGATGGTGGGTCTTCCATCCAATGTTCAATTTTATGAAATCACGATTAAAATTTATTTTTCTGTCATCATGAGTTTCCTCTACTATCGTTTCGCCATTAGGAATCATTTCTTGTATCAAATTTAACAAACCTTCCTTCAAACCTTCCATTTTTTCTTCCATAAAATTCTTGAAACCATCCATCGTAGTTTCCATGACTTTCTTCAAACCATCCATCTTATCCTCCAAGATTTTCTTCAAAACATCCATTTCTTTTTTTTTGCTCTTTGCAAGAGCGAAATTCGGTGCACTTGCTCTTGAAATTTTGATATATCATGTTGCACTTCTTCATCTTCATGAGTCATAGTAGAGTAATCTAAGGGCTTTATTGGTGTTGAACTATTTTTAGTGGGAATTTTGGAACCCAATACTTATATATATGCTTCAATATGCCCCTGGAATCACTTCAAACTGATTTTCTTAACAATAATTACGCAATTTGAAGAAAAAATACACACATTTTTCTTTGTTATGAGGAGATTGATATTGAAACTAAAATATTTTTGTGACTTTGGATATTCAATATCTAAAAATTTGCCTTGTAGTAGCCCTCTGAATATTCGTTCGAATACCATAGGTCTGACCTGATTTGGATTCTTCAAGATGAGGTTATGCCCAATCTCCCGCAATGACCTAATTATGGGTTAGTTTAGTAGATATAACTTGTACAGTATGACACATGTCATTATTTCCTCCTTCAGCTCTAAAATAGATATAAGAAAACCTAGAGTCAGTTTTTTTATAGCCACTTCTTACAGAATTCAAATCTCATGTCTCGAGAGAGAGTTATGACTATTTTCCCATGGTCACCTCTTTGAGATGAAATTTGGGAGCCTGAATAAACCCTAACTTCCACAAATAGTATCTATGAAACTATGGTGAACCATGATCTGAGATTTTTATAAGAGCTTCCTCGGGATTTTGTCCTCGCGTAGTAAAATATTTAGATTCTGAGCCTTCATAGAAAACATGTGATAGTGAAACTTCCACACTGACCTGTTTGGAGTAGAAAAACCCTAGAATACAAAGCTCTGATACCAAATGTTATGAAACCAGCTCCAAAAATAGAAAAAAGGAGAGATCGATGGCTAAGAAATAAGCCACTTTGAGGGGAAAACCTTATTTACATTACATAAATGAAAAATTATTCAATGATACAAATGAAAAAACCTCCTTCTATATATAAGAGTCCATGGGGTACCAATATAATCCTAGCCGACCTAACAATAATAGTGTAAGGGCACAATAATAACAATATTGGGGTTGCAAGGATACAAAAATAACAATAAGGGGGCTACACTAACAACAATAAGGGATTATACTAGTAATATAGGGACCTAAAATTTACCTAAGTCCAAAGGAAAGAGTGTCATCATGGTGGTAGTTGATAGAATTACCAATTATGGACAATTTTATGCTTTATCTCATCCATTTAAAGTGAGTACAGTTGCTACTACATTTATGGGAATAACTCAAAAGCTACTGGAAACCAAAAGATTATTTAAGTGATAAAGATCCAATTTTCACTAGAAATTTTTGGACAAAATTATTTTCTTGTTTTGGTACTTATTGAGTCTCAAAATTGTCTTCTATATCCATACATATTTCCATCATTTCATAACCATTCAGCTCTAATTTCATAACTATCTAGCCTAACACCTGACATCAAGTAAAAATTTTCATAAATATATGGGTTGGGATCCTTGTTTTTCAAAGTTATTTATTTAATGTATTTAAAGTGAATTTATGATTAAAAACTAGAAAATTAACATAGTTTCATATATCTATATATGTGTTATGAGTTTTGTGATATGTGTAGGTCTATTTTGGAGATTGTAGAAGGGTCTTACTTGGCCTCCCAAGATCAAATTCGAATTTCAACTCAGGAGGTGCACCATATTCCAAGGAGAAAGATAATGGAGATCTTGATGTGTCATAGTATTTTTATATAAAGGGATAAGTTGAGACAAGTATGGATCTAGTAGATATTTAAGGGATCTACAATTATTGAGTAGATATGCCTAATATTTGTATAAATAGGGGAAAATTTCTCCTATCATGGTATGTGTAAAGTTGGATTTATGCTCAAGCTTTGAATGAAGAAATATATTGTGGCACCTTACTCATGAGTGTTCTTTCACTTTGACTTGGTTTTGATTACATATGGAGCATCTCAACTTACCATCTCTCATACTTTTGGATCGGCCATCTACAATGTGTGATATTTATTTACTTTCATTGATTAAGATTTATTTTCTTTCATAGATTAATATTTGTTTGCTTTCCTATACTAGATCCTCAATTATGTGTATAATTGGATGCTTGTAAATCATGCCAAGAAGATGACACTATAATACTTCCAAGTTTTATGCTTGAGTATTTAACCTATACAGTAATTGAGCTTTCCTTCACATGTTTTTACACTTCTTTCCTAGATCATATCCTTGGTTAAATGGATAATTGGATGTGTGTAAATCATGACAAGAAGATGACTCTGTCATACTTCCAAATTGGATGCTTGAGTATTTAACCTATACAATAATTGATTTTTCCTTTACATCTTATTTAAATTATTTCTTAGATTAAATTTTTAAAACTAAAGTGTAATCAATTCCTTGTAAATCATGTCAAGAGGGTGACTCTGTCATACTCCCATATTGAATTCTTGAGTAGTTGATCATACAATAGTTGTTTTTCCTTTGAATTTTCTTTCATTTAGATTAGCATTGTGATTTCAATTATTAGTCATATGATTTATGTTTCAATCTGTTAGAAACCTATAATATAGAATTCATAATTTTGACTTGACTATTGGTAATATTGTAAATATGTACATACTTTTCCTTCTACAAGTTGTATTGACATATTTTTGTAAAAAAAATCAAAAAAATCAAAAAAAAAAAATCGAAAAGAGGGTAAAAAGTCTTAAAAGAATAATCAAAGGACTTAGAAAAAATAAAAGACCCCAAAATAAAAATGAATAAAACATTAAAGTGTGTAAGCATAAATTCCACTACTTTTACCTTTTGATTATGGCAGAGTGTCAATAAATGCCACAATCCATGATGAGTTAAACAGTTTAATATTGACTTGTCATGTTTCAATTTAAAATGTTGTAGATAGAGAATAAAGAATTGTCATGCAGTTTAACCATGAAAATTCAGTAGTTAGGTAGAGAATAAGAGAATCCAACAGTTTAATTTGGATTCCTGGATGAAATAAGTGTAGAATTAGATAGTTTTATTGCTTTCAAAAAGAATAAATGTTGTAAAGGTTGCTAGCTAAAATGCACCTAATCAAAATGGAAGAAAATTTTTTAGCAGTTAAATTGGGTAGGTAGAAGAAGGTGAGAAGCTTCACTGTAAATATCATTCACTAGGGCTGAAAATAACTAACTTCCCTTCCTGATAGCCATTTATTATTCTAAAATATCAGTCAAAAAGACTCAAGGCATTTCCTTGACTTTTGTTGGGACCAGACCCAAAGCTCTATGACTGATTAGTTGAAAGTGGTAAAATGTCTATATTAATCCCACAAATTACATCATTTTCCATTCATGAATTCATTACCATGAAAAATCATAAGTAAGGACCTAATGATTACTTAATGATGCTCTAATCCCCATTTGATTAATTTCCCACATCTCATAAAATCTTAAAATCCTCAAAATAACATTTTATCCTAAGTTGAAGTGATGAAATTATGATAATAAAGCTTTTCTTTAAAATTCACTTTTCTTAGTTATATTAATGTATTTTAAGTATCCATTCTCCTCTTTGTCATATTAATTTTAACTTATATATTAACTCCCTATACAAATAACCTTTTTATATTATATAACTCCTTTTTAAATAATAAACCCCAAAAACCCACTTATTATAACTTTAGCCAAAGTTATTTAATCCACACATGTTTAAATAAAATACACAAAAAAACACCCCCTTTGGCTAAAACTATCCTTATAAAGTATCCCGCCCCTATGGTAGTGAACTCACTTTGGTTTAATTAACCATATAATAAAAATATACGAAAAAATGTTTAAAACATGTTTTATATGTGTTTTAAACAAAAATTCCTCAAAGTTTCATTTAAACCAAAATTCATACAAATAAACCCATTTCCCGTTCATTATCGCCCCCCGACTCCCTAACCTAAGGTTAAATCCATAACCTAACCCTTACCCTGCAGTATATATTCCATTATAACAATCCTTACCTTGGTTAAAACCCTGAAAAACCCTCTCGATTACTCGTTTTTTCATTAAAAGTGTAATTAGACTTAACCATACCCCTTTCCCATTCGCTTCGTTTTTAACCCTCCAATCCCCAAATCCCTTTTGATATAACGGTTGGAAATCAACACGATTGATCAATACATTTTTACTCCTCCCCATCACGCTATTTTTAATCGTCAGATTTTCTTTTACTCCCAAAATCTACGGCCCAAAGTGAACCCAACAACCGATCTTCCCTGCACCTTCCCTTTTAATCTCGATCGTTCATTTCTTGAAACTAGATCTAACGACGACAATACATTTTCATGTCTGAAAAGTAAATGATCCATATTTTGTAAAAGTTGAGAAAAATGGGTGGTTTTTCCAAACCACCCCACGTCAATGTGTCACAATTCTATTGCATCGTGTTCGAAAAGCATATTACCGCTTACCACCATTGAGCCGCGCGAATACCACTAGCAGTATTCCAAAACCACTCCTGCTTAACCTTTGTTTAATATAATTTAACTATAGTTTCAACTATAGTTTAATACGTTAAAATCATAATTTTGATCGAATTTTTCACCTTCGCGCTTTAAACTTGTGAAACCTTCGCAAGGCCTATTTTTGTTGAATTTTCACTATTGTGCACCATTACATTTTGAGAACCTTTGCTAAGCCTCCCGATGCCATTTTTAAGCCTCCTGTGAACCAGTTGCCATTTTAAGAGCCATTTCCTTTAAAATTCATCCTCAAAGAATCTCCACGACTTTTTCCAACTGAATACACTGAATTGAAGACTGTTACAGACCAAAAAACCCTGTTTTCGACTGTGAACCTTTTAAAAGCCAATTTTCTCAATTTTCACAGTTTAAAGATTAAATTCAAGGATCTAAAAAACTACAACCTCTGAAGTACCTTGATCAAACCAATTAATAAAACCTAATTGAGCAACAAATTCCCAAAAGAAAAGCCATTCTTAGCCTACGTTACTCAGTTTCATCTCTGTTAAAGTGAAATACTCCTGCAAACTATTTAAACTTGCATAAGTAAGCCTAATAATGCCTAAAAAATAGAGTTAAACCTCCATAGACTTATCTCATTCCACAGGTCTTTCAAAAATCCTACAATCAGCTCCCTGCAAATTTGGATTTCATTAACAAATTGTTTGATTTTTGCAGGTTATAATTAGAATATGGATTTGGACCAACAGTTTCAATACTAGTTGACAAAATTGTTCGCTCCAAATTCTCATATTTTAACTCAATATCTTCATTCAACAAACAATTTGTATACAAATTCAAAGAGAGATTATAATGATGAAATTTACACAGTGAATGGTGAAATTGAAATCATAATTCATAATGACACTGAAAGAATAATAGTTAAAAAGTATCAGTGGTTAAAGTATATTAGGTAAAAGTTAGAGTGAAAGTTAAAATGAAGTTACAGAGCAGTCAAAGGTAAACAGTAAAAGTAAATACAGAGGTAGTAAAATGGTAAAAATAGATGAAAATACTTTCACCAACAACAAATTTTATCCAAAGTGAAAGTAAAATAGTTAAAAAGAACAAAAAGGTGAAAAGATGAAAACACAACAAGAAGGAACATTTTGCAGAAATTCATGTTTAAGTCATTGTTTTGCAGAAACTATTGTGACCAATCCTAGATGGATTTTAAAAAACGGAAGGAGGTTTATGTTCTTAATATTTTCAACTACAAAAACCTCTCTCACTTTTCTAACAGCCATTATGGATTGGGAAATATTAAACAATATTGGAGAGCACGTTTTGCAGAAAATTCTTGTTAAGTGATCATTTTGCAGAGAATATTGTGTCCAATCAGAAATACATTGATAGCAACAAATTTGAATTTGGGCCCCTCAAGGAGAGCTAGTCTCTACATCCTGTCCATAATCTCTTTTCCCA
This sequence comes from Pinus albicaulis, assembly GCA_034641835.2. Lineage (NCBI taxonomy): Eukaryota > Viridiplantae > Streptophyta > Pinopsida > Pinales > Pinaceae > Pinus > Pinus albicaulis. Next base: position 95,294,952 of record CM076569.1, on the reverse strand, counting down.
TGGTTAGAATTTAACAATTTTAAATATATTTCTGGACTTTAATTCCCCACGATATAACTCTATGACAGTCCTAAGTCTGCCACCTTATGCCTTTTTAACTTTAACACTCCTGACTTGTATTACTAATTCAAAAACCTTGGAAATGAAACATTTTGATATAATTTAGGCCGGGCCCACACGTAGGATCGGCGGAATTTCAATTAAATACATACGCCCATACCTTTGATTAACCTCTGTGCTACTTCTGATTGCGATCACCGTTCGATGCACCTTCCTCCAGATCAATGGCATACGTCGATATTGCGTCGCCTCCTTCGTCGATAGTTAACATGTGACGAGGGAATTTTTTGGGGTCCCGCCTTGTGCCACGTGTCAGACACTCTATGGAATCGCTCCCGAATGGAAAATACTGCTTACCCCACAAAAGTGGTGCGATATTGGCGGTTTGGTTTTGCCAACCCACTCTCAGTTTTGGAACAGTGATTGACCAAGGGTTAAGTCGGGTTATGCCATCCTTTGATTCACTAACTTAGGTTCTAACCTCAGGCAGGATTTTCGATTAATAGCAAAACAAGTCTATCTCTTTATTAAGCGGGTTTTCCACTATGGCCAGAGGTCCACCGTTCTATGGGCAAATAACTCCTACGGTTTACGCTCTTCAAGACTAACATCTATAGTGTCTACGATTATGGGTAAATATATCATCCTAGATTCTTACATAATATATTTCAACAACTTCCAGGGAATCCAGAATCAACTATAGATGGGAGTTGTGAAGATTCACACAGCAATTCTCTTCATTGAATTGATCACAGGACTGAAAATTCATTTCACACAAGGAAGAATTCAATCACACACAGATAGTCAATGAAGTATTGGCTTTCATTCCCCTAAAACAAAAGCTTAACACACAACTTCACTACAAAAATCTCCTCCTTCAATGAAATCTGGGGGTTACATTTATACATAAACATTTGTCTCTTCGATTCCTCTGTGAGGACCGTTTTAGTAAATCAAAAGCCTAATTACAATTTATTCAAAAAAATGAAACCTGACAGATGGACTGAACTAAACTATTCGACTTCCTAATTTATCTAAATGAAATAGGCAGCTAAGGTATTGACACCTTGATGTTACAATTCAATGATTTTGATCCCTCCTAGCCACAACATGTGGAAAAAACCTCCTACATTGCTAGCTAGTGTCTAATGCCCCTGCATCATACATCATACAAAATCGAAGGAGGTTTTTGTTCCTAAGAGACCCTTCTACAAAAACCTATCTCACTTTTTGCATAGTGATTTAAAAATGAGAGATACATGCATATCATTACAACCTAATTTTCAAACTCTGTAAAACTCTGTTTTACACTTCTTTTTGCAGAGCCTATTGTGCACAGCTAGAGAGGAATTGTAGAAAACTGAAACATATTTATCTCATCAAAATATTGATCTACAATAAAATCTTTCACTTTTTACATTTCTATTATGGATTAATAAATAAAAATATATCATTGGACCCCAAGTTTGCAGAATTGTTGGAGCAGAATGCACAAAGAAAGGAAGCAGTTAGTGACTTGGATGCCTCATCATCAACTAAGAGTTGGATCAAATTCGAATTCTCCTCTTTGTCATCACCTATCCATAAAAAATAGTTCCAAATAGATGCATTAGTTTGAGTGTCATTTACTTTAGTTCTATTTATGTAAAACAGTTGAAGAGATTTGTGAACCAATCTTGATAATTTTTCAAGATATTTTAGTTTAGAATTTGTATAAATAATTCACCCTTGGAAGTATTTTTGTGTTGAATAAAATAATCAAGATTAATATTTACATTTTGTTGAAACATTGGGATTTTATGTGAGTTATGTTGAAGCAGTAGGCTGGAAACTGAAGAAAATAGACATCATAGCTAAGGATTCTCATGGTGACATGATAAGTCTAGTCTTTTTCCTATTTTCATTGTTTTCCTTTAAAAAGTTTACATTCATTCATATATTGTGTTTCTATTTTGTAATGATCAAATAAGGAGAAATTAAACAGGATTAGTGATAATAAGCTCCCTATTTTAAACTAGTTTGCATTTTAATGTTTTCTGCTTGATAATCGGACCATAGAATTCTTAATTTCTCTAGGTCCTAGTTTGATCCCCTCCTTCAATCTTCTTATCTATGATCTAAGGATTCTTAATTTCCCTTAGCCCAGATTTCACCCACTTCATCAAAATTACCTTTTAAAACCCTTGCAAGGTCGTCTATCTTGCCCTTAGCATATTTGAATCTTTTGGCCTAGGTTTTCTAGTCTTGTTTACAATAATTTGAATCCATTGCCCAATGGTTAGGTAGAACTTTCTATGGTTTCCTTTGTAATCCTTTATTCCCACCAACCTTTTCAAAAAATCAAACCCAACTGCACAGTCATAGCTAGCCTAATATTTGTTACCTAAACAAAGCTAAATCATATGGAGAGATCCCTTTCCGGAACTCAGGAAGGCTAGATCCTGAATTCTAGAAGAGGTTCTTGGTTACCTCTAGTAAGTTACAAAATTTTAAATATTTTTGATAGAAAATTAGCCAGAGTGATAACATATTGTCAACCGCTGGGGAAACTAACCTTTTTCTTTAGAAATATTTTACAGGTTCAGATCTAATCTATGATGGTGGATAGCGATAAGACACACAAAGGTTAAAATTATCCACCTGGTGACTCCAACTCAATTTCACAATCAAGACTCCACTGGAGGAATGAACCTCAAAGAAAAATATGGAAAGATCAGGATTTCAACTTGGATCTTAATACAAGACATTATGTTCATTCTCATTAAGAAATTTTTTCAACATATATTGTATTTTATAGAAGATCTTAGACCAGTTTTTAGTTATTTTCCTTTGAAGATTGTAAGTAATAATTCTCCTAATCTCTTTGATCAGCTTTCTTATGAATCTAATGATGATAATTTTCCAATTAAGAAGCCTCAAATAATCAAGATTGATCTTACAATCCCTGTACATATCCATGTACCATATAAAGTTATAGATAGATATAAGCCCCTTATTTTACCTCCTATACTCCATGATTTTCCTAAAAAATACTACAAATATCTTCCCAGATTTGATGGAGAGAATGGTATCACTGCCCATAAACATATTCAAGGTTTTGAGAATTATTTATATTTATTTGAGATTGATGAAGATGATGTTAAAATCAGAATTTTTGCTCTTTCTTTGCAAAATAGAATAAATAGTTGGTTCAAAAATATGCCTAATGCTAGCATCTCAAATTTTCAGTAGTTTATCAAAATTTCCCTTGATAGATGGATAATCAAAGTTAATCATTTTGTGATCATGGAAGAATATAATCAATTAAAAAGACATCCAAATGAAACGATACAACAATTTTCTGATAGATTTAATCAAGTTTATTATTCAATGCCGAAAAATATTAGACCTCCTCATGATTCAACTCTCTTGCATTATTCAAGTTCCTTTGATCCAAAAATATAATTTCAGTTAAGAGAAAGAGATCCAAAAGCACTTTTACAGATGAAAAACATTGCAGTTGATGTAGAAGTTAATCTGCAAATTAGACAGGAAAAGTTGAAAGCAGAAGAAGAGGAAGAGAAAAACATTGCAAAGGTAACACTCAACCTTTTGGTAAGAAAAATAGATGAAAGAACACAAGAGATCACTATGAAAGATGAATTTTTTATTCAAAATCACCATGAAGAAATAGAAGAGGTTGATAGCCATGAAAACATTCCTGCTAATTCCAATTATAATAGATCGGAAAATGAAATTACAGATCAATATGAAGAAGAGGAACCTGTTGATCTAATATGTATTTTTGATGAAATTCCTTATTTTGATGATTTTCCTAAGTATGATCATTATAATGATAGTTATGTTCACCAAACTCAAGCTAACTTTACAGAGCAATCAGAAGCTAGTTGGGAGGATGAAGAAATGCAGTTTCAACATATTGAAGACAATGATCAGCCAATACAGATCAGCCATGAGAGTGAGGAAGAAAGAGAAGAAAATGTGGAAATAGGTGAAGGTTCTTTACCTCTTTGTTTTGCTTCATTTTAGTTCATTAGAGACAACTATCAAGCCATCAATAATCGACAATCTTTAGGAATTGTGATTGACAACAAAGAAGATAATGAAACTATTGGTCAAGATTTTTCAGTTTCACAATTGAAATTATCAAATTCCATTGTCATAAATGATCAAATGACACCAGAAATTTCCATACCACTACTTTTTGAACCATTTCAAATTTTAAAGGAAATGTGGTATAACATATTTCAAGAAACGGATGAGAAACTTGTTGTAGTTTATGAACTCCCATGGAAACCTATATGTTATAGGTTGCAGCCATTTTTCCAAGTTTTTCAGGATCCAATAGTAGATATGTTGAATATTGAACGCATTCAAAGCATTCCTCCATTAACTAATTATGATTTTCGGAATCAAGATGATAAAGGATTCAATAGTCAAACATCACAATCAGTAGGAATATCATCACAAATCTTATCTGAAATTTTACAGGGATATAAAAATGAAAATAAAATTTCATATTCATGGTATGTAGGCCATCCAGAATAGTTTTATATTTTTTTAGATCAGTTAAACCTCAGTGTATATATTTTGGAAGATTCTTTTGTACAGTTTCTAGAGTCAACAAAGGAAATCAAGTGTTTCCTTATCCTCTCATTTGTTGACAAGCTTCTGATAGGTTCTAGAAGTATAGTTTTGATAATAAACAAGAAAATTCAACAAAATCTATCAAAGCACATAACCTAACCAGTAGTTGAACAATAGATTGAGTAGGTAGATGAGTGCCAATAAGCTCAGAATTTTGAGCATTTTTTTTAGTTTTCAATTTTTAGCTAGTTTTTCATTAAGTTGGTTTGAAATTTTTTGTGTGTTGTTTTAGTTTCAGATCAAATTTTAGTTTGCAGAAAATAGAAGGCACTCACTAAGATCATTAAAGGTCAAAGATGAAGGCTACTGATCTCGGAGTTCTTGGCATTTCCCAAAGAAATGCCATCCCCAAGTGAAGGCGATGTTACCAACCTATAATATAGGATTCATAATTTTGATTTGACTATTGGTAATCTTGTAAATATGTACATACTTTGCCTTCTTCAAGTTGTATTCACAGATTTTTGTAAAAAAAATCAAAAAAATAAAAAATAAATAAAAAAGAGGGTAAAAAGTCCTAAAAGAATAATCAAAGGACTTAGAAAAAATCTAAGACCCCAAAATAAAAAAGAATAAAAAATGAAAGTGTGTAAGCATAAATGCCACTACTTTTACCTTTTGACTATGGCAGATTGTCAATAAATTTCATAGTCCATGATGAGTTAAACAGTTTAATCTTGACTTGTCATATTTCAATTTCAAATGTTGTAGATAGAGAATAAAGAATTGTCATACAGTTTAACCATGACAATTCAGTAGTTAGGTAGAGAATAAGAGAATCCAACAGTTTAATCTGGATTCCTGGATGAAATAAGTGTAGAATTAGATAGTTTTACTACTTTCAGAAAGAGTAAATGTTGTAAAGGTTGCTAGCTCAAATGCACCTAATCAAAATGGAAGAAAAAATTTTAGCAGTTAAATTGGGTAGGTAGAAGAAGGTGAGAAGCTTCATTGTAAATATCATTCACTAGGGCTGCAAATAACTAAATTCCCTTCCCCATAGCCATTTATTATTCTAAAATATTAGTCAGAAAGGCTCAAGGCATTCCTTGACTTTTGTTGGGACCGGACCCAAAGCTCTATGACTGATTAGTTGGAAGTGGTAAAATGTCTATATTAATCCCACAAATTACATCATATTCCATTCATGCATTCATTACTATGAAAAATCATAAGTAAAGACCTCATGTTTACTTAATGATGCTCTAATCCCCATTTTATTAATTTCCCACATCTCATGAAAGCTTAAAACCCTCAAAATAACATTTTATCCTAAGTTGAAGTAATGAAATTGTGATAATAAAGCTTTGCTTTAAAATTCACTTTTCTTAGTTATATTAATGTATTTTGAGTATCCATTCCCCCCTTTGTCATATTAAATTTAACTTATATATTAACTCGCTATACAAATAACCTTTTCCTATTATATAACTCCTTTTTATATAATAAACCCCAAAAACCCACTTATTATAACTTTAGCCAAAGTTATTTAATCCCCACATGTTTAAATAAAATACCAAAAAAACACCCCCTTTGGCTAAAACTATCCTTATAAAGTATCCTGCTCCTATGGCAGTTAACTCACTTTTGTTTAATTAACCGTATAATAGAAATATACGAAAAACCTTTAAAACATGTTTTATATGTGTTTTAAGCAAAAATTCCTCGAAGTTTCATTTAAACCAAACTTCATACAAATAAACCCATTTCCCGTTCATTATCGCCCCTCGACTCCCTAACCTAAGGTTAAATCCATAACCTAACCCTTAACCCACAGTATATATTCCATTATAACAATCCTTACCTTGGCTAAAACCCTGAAAAACCCTCCTGATTACTTTTTTTTTCATTAAAAAGGGTCATAAGACTTAACCATACCCCTTTCCCATTGGATTGGTTTTTAACCCTTCAATCCCCAAATCCCTTTTGATCGAATGGTTGGAAATCAATGCGACTGATCGATACATTTTTACTCCTCCCCATCACGCTATTTTTAATTGTCAGATTTTCTTTTACTCCCAAGATCTACAGCCCAAAGTGAACCCAACAAATGATCTTCCCTGCATCTTCCCTTTTAATCTTGATCGTTCATTTCCTGAAGCTAGATCCAATGGAAATAATACAATTTCACGTCTGAAAAGTAACCGATCCATATTTTGTAAAAATTGCGCGAAATGGATGGTTTTTCCAAACCACCCCTCGTCGACGTGTCACGATTCTATTGCATCGCATTCAAAAAGCATATTACTGCTTACCACCATTTAGCCACGCGAATACCACCGACGGTATTTCAAAACTACTGCCGCTTAACCTTTGTCTAATGTAATTTAACTATAGTTTCAAATATGGTTTAATATGCTAAAATCATAATTTTCATCGAATTTTTCACCTTTGCTCTTTAAACTTGTGAAACCTTCGCAGAGCCTATTTTTGTCGAATTTTCCCTATTGTGTGCCATTACATTTTGAGAACCTTTTATAAGCCTACCGAGGCCATTTTTAAGCCTCTTGTGAACCATTTGCCATTTTAAGAGCCATTTCCTCTGAAATTAATCCTTAGAGAATCTCCACGACTTTTTCCAACTGAATACAATTGAATTGAAGACTGTTACAGACCAAAAAACCCTGTTTCCGATTGTGAACTTTTGAAAAGCCAATTTTCTCAATTTTCAAAGTTTAAAGATAAAATTAAAGGATCTGAACAACTAAAACCTCTCAATTACCTTGATTAAACCAATTAAGAAAACCTAATTGACCAAAAAATGCCCAAAATAAAATCCATCCTTGACCTACATTACTCAGTTTCATCTCTGTTAAAGTGAAATACTTCTGCAAATTGTTTAAACTTGCATAAGTAAGCCTAATAATGTCTAAAAACCAGAGTTAAACCTCCACAGAATGATCTCATTCCACAGGTATTTCAGAAGGCCTACAATCACCTCCCTACAGATCTGGATTTCATGAACAAATTATTTGATTTTTGTAGGTTATTATCAGAATATGGATTTGGACCAACAGTTTCAATACTAGTTGACAAAATTGTTTGCTCCAAATTCCCAGATTTTAACTTAGTATCTTCATTAAAAAAACAGTTTGTATACAAATTCAAAGAGAGATTAGAATGATGAAATGTGCACGGTGAATGGTGAAAGTGAAATCATAATTCACAATGACACTGAAAGCATAAGGGTATCAGTGGTTAAAGTGTATCAGGTAAAAGTCAGAGTAAAAGTTAAAATGAAGTTATAGGGCAGTCAAAGGTAAACAGTAAAAGTAAATACAGAGGTAGTAAAATGGTAAAAATAGATGAAAATACTTTCACCAACAATGAATTTTATGCAAAGTGAAAGTAAAACAGTTAAAAAGAACAAAAAGGTGAAAAGATGAAAACACAACAAGAAGGAACATTTTTGCAAAAATTCATGTTTAAGTCATTGTTTTACAAAAACTATTGTGACCAATCCAAGATGAATTTTACAAAACTGAAGTAGGTTTATGTCCTAAGATGTTGAACTAAAAAAACTCTCTCATTTTTCTAACAGCCACTATTGATTGAGAAATATTAAACAATATTGGAGAGCACTTTTTGCAGAAAATTCCTGTTAAGTCATCATTTTGCAGAGAAAATTGTTTCCAATAAGAAATACATCATACAAAACCGAAGGAATTTTTTGTTCATACGAGGCCCCTCTACAAAAACCTGCCTCACTTTTTGCATAGTGATTTTATAATGAGAGATACATGCACATCTGTATAGCCTATTTTTTAAACTCTATAAAACGTTGTTTTACACATCTTTTTGTCGAGCCTATTGTGCACAGCTGAAGAGGAATTGTAGGAAAATGAAAGAGTTTTATCTCATCAACATATTGATCTACAATAACCTCTTTCAATTTTTACATGTCTATTATGGATTAATAAATAAAAATATATCATTGGACCCAAAGTTTGCAGAATTGTTGGAGCAAAATGCACAAAGAAAGGAAGCAGTTAGTGACTTGGATGCCTCATCATCAACTAAGAGTTGGATCAAATTTGAATTCTCCTCTTTGTCATCATCTATCCATAAAAAATAGTTCCAAATAGATGCATTAGTTTGAGTGTAGTTTACTTTATTTCTATTTATGTAAAACAGTTGGAGAGATTTGTGAACCAATCTTGATATTTTTTCAAGATATTTTAGTTTAGAATTTGTATAAATCATTCACTCTTGGAAGTATTTTTGTGTGGAATAAAATAATAAAGATTAATATTTACTTTTTATTAAAAAATTGGGATTTTATGTGAGTTAGGTTGATGCAGCAGGTTGGAAACTGAAGTGAATAGACATCATAGCTAAGGATTCGCGTGGTGACATGATAAGTCTAGTCTTTTTCCTATTTTCAGTTTTTTCCTTTAAAATGTTTAATTCATTCATATACCGTGTTTCTATTCTGTAATGATCAACTAAGGAGAAATTAAACATGATTAGTGATAATAAGCTCCCCGTTTTAAACTAGTTGGAATTTTAACGTTTTCTGCTTGATAACCGGACCATAGAATTCTTAATTTCTCTAGGTCCTAGTTTGATCCCCTCCTTCAATCTTCTTATCTATGATCTAAGGATTCTTAATTTCCCTTAGCCCAAATTTCACCCACTTCATCAAAATTACCTTTTAAAACCCTTGGAAGGTCATCTATCTTGCCTTTAGCATATTTGAATCTTTTGGCCTAGGCTTTCTAGTCTCGTTTACAATAATTTGAATCCATTGCCCAATGGTTAGGTAGAACTTTCTATGGTTTCCTTTGTAATCCTTTATTCCCACCAACCTTTTCAAAAAATCAAACCCAACTACATAGTCATAGCTAGCCTAATATCTGTTACCTAAACAAAGCTAAATCATATGGAGAGATCCCTTTCTGGAACTAAGGAAGGCTAGATCCTGAATTATAAAAGAGGTTCTTGGTTACCTCTAGTAAGTCACAAACTTTTAAATATTTTTGATAGAAAATTTGCTAGAGTGATAACATATTGGCGACTCCACTAGGAAAACTAACCTTTTTCTTCAGAAATATTTTACAGGTTTAGATTTGATCTATGATGGTGGACAGTGATCAGACAGACAAAGGTTAAAATTATCCACCTGGCGACTCCAAATCAATTTCACAATCAAGACTCCACTGGAGGAATGAACCTTAAAGAACAATATGGAAAAATCAGGCTTTCAACTTGGATCTTAATACAATACATTATGTTCATTTTCATTAAGAAATTTTTTCAACATATATTGTATTTTATAGAAGATCTTAGATTAGTTTTTAGTTATTTTCCTTTGAAGATTGTAAGTAATAATTCTCCTAATCTCTTTGATCAGCTTTCTTATGAATCTAATGATGATCATTTTCCAATTAAGAAGCCTCAAATAATCAAGACTGATCTTACAATCCCTGTACATATCCCTGTACCATATAAAGTTATAGATAGATATAAGCCCCTTATTTTACCTCCTATACTCCATGATTTTCCTAAAAAATACTACAAATATCTTACTATATTTGATGAAGAGAATGGTATCACTGTCCAAAAACATATTCAAGGTTTTGAGAATTATTTATATTTATTTGAGATTGATGAAGATGGTGTTAAAATCAGACTTTTTGCTCTTTCTTTGCAAAATAGAATAAATAGTTGGTTCAAAAATCTGCCTAATGCTAGCATCTCAAATTTTCAGTAGTTTATCAAAATTTCCCTTGATAGATGGATAATCAAAGTTAATCATTTTGTGATCATGGAAGAATATAATCAATAATAAATACATCCAAATGAAACAATACAACAATTTTCTGACAGATTTAATCAAGTTTATTATTCAATGCCAGAAAATATTAGACCTCCTCATGATTCAACTCTCTTGCATTATCCAAGTGCCTTCGATCCAAAAATAGAATTTCGATTAAGAGAAAGAGATCCAAAAACACTTGTACAGATGCAAAACATTGCAGTTGATGTAGAAGTTAATCTGCAAATTAGACAGGAAAAGTTGAAAGCAGAAGAAGAGGAAAAGAAAAGCATTGTAGAGGTAAAACTCAACCTTTTGGTAAGAAAACTAGATGAAAGAACACAAGATATCACTATGAAAGATGATTTTTTCTTTCAAAATCACCATGAAGAAATAGAAGATGTTGATAGCCATGAACCAATTACTGCTAATTCTAATTATCATAGATCAAAAAATGAAATTACAGATCAATATGAAGAAGAGGAACCTGTTGATCTAATGTGTATGTTTGATGACATTCCTTTTTTTGATGATTTCCCTAAGTATGATCATTATAATGATAGTTATGTTCTCCAAACTCAAGCTAACCTTACAGAGCAATCAGAAGCTAGTTTGGAGGATGAAGAAATGCAGTTTCAACATATTGAAGACAGTGATCAGCCAATACAGATCAGCCATGAGAGTGAGGAAGAAAGAGCAGAAAATGTGGAAATAGGTGAAGGTTCTTTACCTCTTTGTTTTGCTTCATTTTAGTTCATTAGAGACAACTATCAGGCCATCAATAATCAACAATCTTTAGGAATTGTGATTGACAACAAAGAAGATAATGAAACTATTGGTCAAGATTTTTCAGTTTCACAATTGCAATTATCAAATTCCATTGTCATAAATGATCAAATGACACGAGAAAGTTCCATATCACTATTTTTTGAACCATTTCAAATTTTAAAGGAAATGTGGTATAACATATTTCAAGAAAAGGATGAGAAACTTGTTGTAGTTTATGAAGTCCCATGGAAACCTATATGCTATAGGTTGCCGCCATTTTTCCAAGTTTTTCAGGATCCAATAGCAGATATGTTGAATATTGAATGCATTCAAAGCATTCCTCCATTAACTAACTATGATTTTCAGAATCAAGATGATAAAGGATTCAATAGTCAAACATCACAATCAGTAGGAATATCATCACAAATCTTATCTAAAAGTTTATAGGGAGATAAAAATGAAAATAAAATTTCATATTCATGGTATGGAGGCCATCCAGAATAGTTGTACAGTTTTTTAGATCAGTTAAACATCAGTGTATATATTTTGGAAGATTCTTTTGTACAGTTTCTAGAGTCAACAATGGAAATCAAGTGTTTCATTATCCTCTCATTTGTTGACAAGCTTCTAATAGGTTGCAGAAGTACAGTTTTGATAATCAACAAGAAAATGCAACAAAGTCTATCAAAGTACATAACCTAACCAATAGTTGAACAGTAGATTGAGTAGGTAGATGAGTGCCAATAAGCTCATAATTTTGAGCATTTTTTTTTAGTTTTCAATTTTTAGCTAGTTTTTCATTAAGTTGGTTTGAAATTTTTTGTGTGTTGTTTTAGTTTGAGATTAGATTTCATTTTGCAGAAAATAGAAGGAACTTACTAAGATCATCAAAGGTCAAAGATGAAGGCTACTGATCTCGGAGTTCTTGGCATTTCACAAAGAAAGGCCATCCCCAAGTGAAGGCGATGTTACCAACCTATAATATAGGATTCATAATTTTGATTTGACTATTGGTAATCTTGTAAATATGTACATACTTTGCATTCTACAAGTTATATTCACATATTTTTGTAAAAAAAATAAAAAAGACGGTAAAAATTCCTATAAGAATAATCAAAGGACTTAGAAAAAATAGAAGACCCCAAATAAAAATGAATAAAACATGAAAGTGTGTGAGCATAAATGCCACTACTTTTACCTTTTGACTATGGTAGATTGTCAATAAATTTCATATTCCATGATGAGTTAAACAGTGTAATCTTGACTTGTCATGTTTCAATTTCAAATGTTGTAGATAGAGAATAAAGAATTGTCATACAGTTTAACCATGACAATTCAGTAGTTAGGTAGAGAATAAGAGAATCCAATAGTTTAATCTGGACTCCTAGATGAAATAAGTGTAGAATTAGATAGTTTTACTACTTTCAGAAAGAATAAATGTTGTAAAGGTTGCTAGCTCAAATGCACCTAATCAAAATGGAAGAAAACATTTTAGCAGTTAAATTGGGTAGGTAGAAGAAGGTGAGAAGCTTCATTTTAAATACCATTCACTAGGGCTGCAAATAACTAACTTCCCTTCCCCATAGCCATTTATTATTCTAAACTATCAGTCAGAAAGTCTCAAGGCATTCCTTGACTTTTGTTAGGACCAGACCCAAAGCTCTTTGACTGATTAGTTGAAAGTGGTAAAATGTCTATATTAATCCCACAAATTACATCATTTTCCATTCATGCATTCATTACTATGAAAAATCATAAGTAAAGACCTCATGTTTACTTAATGATGCTCTAATCCCCATTTTATTAATTTCCCACATCTCATGAAAGCTTAAAACCCTCAAAATAACATTTTATCCTAAGTTGAAGTAATGAAATTATGATAATAAAGCTTTGCTTTAAAATTCACTTTTCTTAGTTATATTAATGTATTTTGAGTATCCATTCTCCCCTTTGTCATATTAACTTTAACTTATATATTAAATCCCTATACAAATAACCTTTTCCTATTATATAACTCCTTTTTATATAATAAACCCCAAAAGAAGACTTATTATAACTTTAGCCAAAGTTATTTAATCCCCACATGTTTAAATAAAATACCCAAAAATCACCCCCTTTGGCTGAAACTATCCTTATAAAGTATCCCGCCCCTATGGCAGTTAACTCACTTTTGTTTAATTAACCATATAATAAAAATATATGAAAAACCTTTAAAACATGTTTTATATGTGTTTTAAGCAAAAATCCCCCGAAGTTTCATTTAAACCAAACTTCATACAAATAAACCCATTTCCCGTTCATTATCGCCGCTCGACTCCCTAACCTAAGGTTAAATCCATAACCTAACCCTTACCCTGCAGTATATATTCCATTATAACAATCCTTACCTTGGCTAAAACCTTGAAAAACCCTCCCGATTACTTGTTTTTTCATTAAAAAGGGTCATAAGACTTAACCATACCCCTTTCCCATCGGATTGGTTTTCAACCCTCCGATCCCCAAATCCCTTTTGATCGAACGGTTGGAAATCAACACGAATGATTGATACATTTTTACTCCTCCCCATCCCGCTATTTTTAATCATCAGGTTTTCTTTTACTCCCAAGATCTACGGCTCAAAGTGAACCCAACAACCGATCTTCCCCGAACCTTCCCTTTTAATCTTGATCGTTCATTTCCTAAAGCTAGATCCAATGGCGATAATACAATTTCGTGTCTGAAAAGTAACCAATCCATATTTTGTAAAAATTGCGTGAAATGGATGGTTTTTCCAAACCACCCCTCGTCGACGTGTCACGATTCTATTGCATCGCATTTGAAAAGAATATTACTGCTTACCACCGTTGAGCCACGTGAATACCACCGGCGGTATTCCAAAACCACTCCCCCTTAACCTTTGTTTAATGTAATTTAACTATAGTTTCAATTATGGTTTAATACGTTAAAATCATAATTTTCATCGAATTTTTCACCTTTGCGCTTTAAACTTGTGAAACATTCGCAGAGCCTATTTTTGTCAAATTTTCCCTATTGTGCACCATTACACTTTGAGAACCTTTTCTAAGCCTACCGACGCCATTTTTAAGCATCCTATGAACCATTTGCCATTTTAAGAGCCATTTCCTCTGAAATTAATCCTTAGAGAATCTCCACGCCTTTCTTCAACTGAATACAATTGAATTGAAGACTATTACTGACCAAAAAACCCCGTTTCCGATTGTGAACCTTTTAAAATCCAATTTCCTCAATTTTCACAGTTTAAAGATTAAATTCAAGGATATGAACAACTAAAACCTCTGAATTACCTTGATTAAACCAATTAAGAAAACCTAATTGACCAAAATATGCCCAAAATAAAATCCATCCTTGGCCTACATTACTCAGTTTCATCTCTGTTAAAGTGAAATACTTCTGCAAACTGTTTAAACTTGCATAAGTAAGCCTAATAATGTCTAAAAAATAGAGTTAAACCTCCACAGGCTGA